>OZ020621.1:2265047-3465047 GCA_963971575.1 Liopterus haemorrhoidalis | reverse complement strand
CGATAAATGTCCAATTTTACTCTTTATATTCAACAGAACTTCTTCGAATCTTTTTAGGGTTTTGTAGGTATGACCAAAAAACCCTTATACCGTCATTTTGTCGTCTGTCTGTCTGTCTGTCTGTGTGTGTGTCTGTCTGTCTGTGTGTGTGTCTGTCTGTCTGTCTGTCTGTCTGTCTGTCTGTCTGTTCGGTAAAAATTGTAGCCAAACGGCTAAACCTAGAGAGTTGAAATTTGGCATGCTTATACAACTCTTTGACCCGCACATAGGAAAAATACTAAAACATCTAAAAAACATATCCCACTAAAAATATAAAAAAATATGTGCTCATCGAAAAAAATATATTTTTTTATAATTCTGAGTAGGGTATCATATGAAAGCCCTTGGTACGTGGATTTACGATCAAATTTTTATTTTTGCAAAATAAATTATTTTTAAGCGATTTTTTGCCAAAATTGTGTAAATTTTTTTTGTCCCACACCCTGTAGCCCAGATGGTTTAAACTAAAAATCTGAAAAAATTCTAAGTAATGTACATTGGTGTGAACCGGAATAGTTCAACAGGAATTTTTGATCAGATTAGGTTTTTGGAAAAAAACGCATTTTTTGTGATTTTTGGCTAATAATGTACACAAGTTATAGCTTTGTAACACGCCTCACTGTAACGTGTATGCTGGTCTAGTGGTATTATACGCTGATTTTTCACTCAACTAACCCGATCCGAAAGGGATCGAACCCTGTGAGAAGAGACTATATTATTTTTTGTTTTTTTTTAAATTTTTATATTGTTTAAATTATTTTTTCAAAATTCTAGTTATATTTTGGCAAATGTTATAAATATATTTTCATTCTATGTGTCATTTATATGAAACCAGAGGGGCGGAGCGTATGATTTAAGACAACCAATGAAAGCCATAGGCGCAATTTTAAAAATTCTTAATGAACCTTGCTATATAAAAAAAAAAAAATACTGCACATATTTAGAAACCTAAATAATGGTATTAGGCGTTCGAATTAAAATTAACAAAAAAAATATTTTAATATAAAATTTGTTTTCGCATCCAAAATAATCATCATTCACTTACTAAATACCTGCAAAACCCTGAAATATGTGAAAATTCACACTTCACATCAATTTTTTCAAAGATAGGTAACTTTGTTTAATGAGGTTTTTGGCGGCTTCACATAGGTTCTTCATTAGATAATCGACGTTTCTTATTAGATTTAGGAGTGCTGGGCATAGAACTTGGCGCAAAAATAATATTTTTTTACTTGAAATGAACTTCCACTTCACCTGCAGTATCTTTCACTTCACTTTAGCCCTCCCATATTCATACAACGCCATGTTTTAAGGGATGAATTTGTTGTGTAATTAATAGATTAATATACGTGAGCCCCCTCAAGAAAAATGTCTGGTTTCTAAACTCCCCTAAGAAAAATCTGTATGCGCGTCTGTCTAGTGATGAAAGAGATTTTTAAACAGTCCACAAACGCAAAAAAATCTCGTTATTGTCAGACAGTGACGAATAAAGGTAGAGAATATAAAATAAACACATAAATCAGTAAATTCAATAAATTAATCTTGTTTAAAAACGAAATACAAGAGTTTATGTTTTATAATTTTTGTGGATTTCTCTTAAAAAACATTGTGTGGATTTTAAAGCTTTAGAAAGTAACGTAGCACTCTTTTTATAACGTGCTTTCAAATAAATTAATATAAATTTAAATTACGTTTCACTATTTTTTTTTTGTGCTCTTAGACTACAACTTTATATCTTTGAATTCAGAATAAAGCTCCTTTTCAAATAAGCGACAAATAATAGACTTGTTGAATGATATTATATTAATGAAATTTAGGATTTGCACCTCAAAGAATATAAATCAGAAAATATTAAGAACCAAAAAGATAATATTTTATTCCATAAGAAAATTATTAATAGTTAAATATTAAACAGTTTCAAACAACGCCCTTTAGGGACGTAGTTTACCACAAGAGTGTCTTAAGCTGGATCTATATTAGTGATTTTTTTTGTTAGTTGTAGTTAGCTAAATGTTAATGCAAAATCGAATGTATTGCAGTCTGTGATATGCCAAAGGATGCCTCTATCTCACGCTAAGTCACATGCCGATCTTTTTCAATCAATTTGCGCACAGCATTGATGTTTTTTTAAATCACAACCGATTTTGGTCGACCTTCACGAGATTCATCAGTGAGGGACGCACAACCACGACGAAATTCTGCAAATCAATTGTAAACAGTCTTTTCTGATGGTGCTTCAATACCAAAAGTTGAACGAAGCGAATCTATGCATTGTTGTTGAGTTAGGCCTTTACTAAAATCGTAAAAAATCGAACGAAAACCTTCTTGAGTAACATCCATTTTTTCACAAACTTGTTTTTTTAACACTCACTACTCAACTAATCGATCAATTTATAAGCTGCCACAGATTTCACAATAACAAATGTAAAATTTTACGAATATAGTAATGACACATTTCAATATTGCCATCTAGTGGTTGTTTGTAAAAACATAAAAGGTAACCCTCGTATCATCATAACGAAATACATACAAAATCATAACCAAATTGTGATTTTTACTCCGTATTTGATTATGTTTTCCACCATAAACCTTTTTTTTTTATTCAGGGAAAATCTTTTATAGACACCAATCTGGTAGTGTCGGAATCTCCTTCATTTGGCCTACCGACTAAAAACCCTGTTTGCCTCTTTTTT
Source organism: Liopterus haemorrhoidalis (assembly GCA_963971575.1). Classification (NCBI taxonomy): domain Eukaryota; kingdom Metazoa; phylum Arthropoda; class Insecta; order Coleoptera; family Dytiscidae; genus Liopterus; species Liopterus haemorrhoidalis. The sequence continues at coordinate 3,462,315 of OZ020621.1, read as the reverse complement.
CCCACCAAGGAACTATCTGAAGTGATTTTCGTCTTGGAGGGAACAGGCTAGTTGAACCTATCCTCACATTCCTCTATTCTGTCTTTTTCGCTCGTCTGTCTCCTTCCTCTTCATGATGGCTGACAGCATCTGTCGCACCGTTTCTCAGTTTTCCCTGGAGTGCCGCATAACCTGGACCATGTTGTCGGATGTCAGGGTTTCTCCTGTTGTCGTGTATGCTCGCAGTCTTTCTGCTGTCCATCTCCCGCATATAAATAATGTATGTTCGGCTGTGTCGACTGCGCCGCAGTAGGTACGGTTGTCGTCCTGGTCCTTCCCAATCCTCAGGGTGAAGGACTTAAAAGACCCATGGGCTGTCAGGGCTTGCATGACATAGTAATCTATGTTCCTGAACTTGCAAGCCAGCCACTGTGGTATGTTGGGGATGAGCCTTTTTGTCCACTGCCCTTTGTCGTGATTTCCTGGACCACTCCTCTTGTCATTTCTCCACCGAATGTGTTCTGGCAGCGTTTCTCACCTCAGATCCCTCTCCTGCCTCGTATATCTGTCGCCTTTCCTCTGCAAGGAGTCGTAGAGGGATTCCACCATAAACTTAAAAAAAGAACAAGTATTAGCCTGCCCTCTTTTCTACATATGCTTCATTTCTACCGTGTGGTACCAAGCACACCCATTTTTTTTTTCATTGTCTCGTGTTGCCGTTCGGTCAAAATATAATGCAAATATCTCAGCCTATAATGGGGCCAGGTATACAAGATATTTCGTGTTAAATTGGACGCAAGTCTTGATTAAAATTTTAATCAACGAAGACTCACACAAATGGTAAAATTTATTAACACTGAATTAAATTTATATAAATTAAAATACTGAGCTAAAAGTTCTATAATATCTTGAAAGACTTTTCACTAAATTAAATAAATAATATCTTACTTAAATCTTTGTATGCACGAGTGATTTTTAGAACTAAAGAAGTCTTTTAAAACTTTGTTTTTCTTTAAATAAGAATAATATTAATTCCCAATCTAAAAGTTTATTAAAAGTATTATATCTTGCTATCAATACTGTTACAAAGCTTTCAGGGAAATTCTATAATATCATTAAGGATATTTAAATTTTCTTTTAGTACATAATACAAAGATGCATCTTAAATAATAAATACCAATCAGTTTTCAAAATGATCACTTCTGGCCGTTATACAACATTTAAGTATCTACTGCCACAAATCAATAGAATTACGAAGGGTGAAAATAAACAGTTTTTCGGTTCTATTCTCTAAGCATGATGTTAAAATCTTAGCGTCAGAAACTGACGTTAATTTTTTTAACACCATTTTTAACCTAAATGCTATTCGCTAAACATATATGTGTTAATATTATAGCGCGGCGGCGTTAAAATAGCCAGTTAACGTTCTACAATAAGCGCCTACCGAAACGGTGGCTTTAAAAGTTAACGCTAGTGTTTAGTTTGCAAAAATGGCTGATCCTATTTAAGTAAATGTCATGTTATTTAAAAAAATGAATAAAACACAGGACGGTAGGAATATTAATCAACTTTCTATTACTTTTTAAAGTGAATTCTTTACAGTAGAGATAAGAATGACGCTTCATAATTTTTGTTATATAAATAACCCAGACGCAAGTTCAAGTAATTGTATAGAAAGGAAGTTAATGGAGTATTGGAGAGCAGTTTTGGTTTTTGTTGAGACGCAGAACTTAAAATCATAATCCTCTGAAAGCTACAAAACTTCACTTATGCCTCCGCCGTGTTTCAAAATATCGCAGTACATTTTAATGGTGTATTATTTGAAGAAACAATTGATGAGATTGATAATGACGATCACAACAGTGTTATTCCAGGGTAGAAATAGCGTAATAAATCAAATTTAATAATTAATATCACCGAACACCTTTTTAAAAATAGAATGAACATATAATTCACATATTATTAAAAAATTAGATAAACTGTTATAATACAATGTATTGTATAAATTGACTAAACAAAAGTTGAATAAAGTTATATTTTTATTTAATACACTGTGGAAACCAGTTATAATGAGTATCACAGGACCAAACATTTCTGTTCCATTTTTAGGGTTTTGTAGGTATGACCAAAAAACCCTTATACCGTCATTTTGTCGTATGTCTGTCTGTCTGTCTGTCTGTCTGTCTGTCTGTATGTCTGTCTGTCTGTCTGTTCGGTAAAAATTGTAGCCAAACGGCTAAACCTAGAGAGTTGAAAATTGGCATGCTTGTACAACTTTTCGACCCGCACATAGGAAAAATACTAAAACATCTAAAAAACATATCCCCCTAAAAATATAAACAAATATGTGCTCATCGAAAAAAAAAATATTTTTTTAAAATTCTGAGTAGGGTATCAAATGAAAGCCCTTAGTACGTGGATTAACGATCAAAATTAAATTTTTGCAAAATAAATTATTTTGAGGCGATTTTTGGCAAAATTGTGCAAAAAAATTTTTGTCCCACACCCTGTAGCCCAGATGGTTTAAACTAAAAATGTGAAAAAATTCTAAGTAATGTATAATGGTGTGAACCGGAATAGTACAACAGGAATTTTTGATCAGATTATGTTTTCGGAAAATAACGCATTTTTTGTGTTTTTTGGTTGACGATGCATACATGTTATACTCTTATAACACACTAAGTTGATAAGCGTTTGGTGGTCTAGTGGCTCAGTTGCTCGACAACCACACAAGATCGTTATTCACTACACAGGTTCGTTCCTGGCTTGTGGAGTCAATTTTATTTTTTGGTTTTTTTTTCATATTTATTATGTTTAAATTAATTTGTTAAAATTCTAGTTATATTTTAGCACATTTTGAATTTAATTTTCAAGAGCGTAAATTTAATAACCAATTGGAATTATATTTTCATTCTGTGTCATTTATACGAAGCCAGAGGGGCGGAGCGTATGATTTAAGACAACCAATGAAAGCCATAGGCCCAATTTTGAAAATCTTAATGAACCTTGTTATATAAAAAAAATACTGCACTTATTTAGAAACCTAAATAATGATATAAGGTATTCGAATTAAAATTAACAAAAAAATATTTTAACATAAAATTTGTTTTTAAAGCTCTGAGATTAACAGACGATAAATTATTTTAAAAAGATCGTTCATTTTGCCGTGGTTACTACAAAGCAAAATTTGTCCTACACACTCAGCATGCCGCCTTCACTTATTATATACCTGCGAAACCCTGCAATGTGTGAAAATTCACACTTCACATCAATTTTTAAAATAAATTTCGCCACTGAATATTTAATTCAACACCAATATTTCGGTGTTGAATTCTTGCCTGAACCTCGGACAGACAAAAATTTATTTTTTTGCGGATATTGTCTTATTGTCTGAAACACGTAGAAACCAATGAGGCCGAAAAACAGATATAGCCATGAATTTTATTAATATAGATTACCTATTATTCAATGTAGTGCAAAATTAATAGCTCTATATCTGGTAGACTGTTTTTTATGCATCAAAAAGTTTAAATAGTTCTGTTTAAGTAGCAGTATAACTTATTGCCTATTATTTATTTATGTATTTTTTCAAACATTATTAAGATAACCATTCTACGAAATAATGGGTATACTTAAGTTTTCGTTGTTATTAAAAGCAAGAGCCGTGAAATTAGTAAACCAAAGTTTATTTATGGAGGTAATATAGTGTTGATGAATCGCTCTCTGGAGTAATATTACACAAATACTGAAACTTTGAACAAAATTATATATACAATATTTTATGTAAAATTATTAGTTTGTTAACCAAACGCAGCATTTTATGTTTAGATATAAACTATGAGAGTTTTATGAGGTTAGTTTTATGTATAAGTAAAACGAGTTATTAAGAACTAACAGCTATTGACGTTAAAGCTACGTTAACAGCTCTAAAATTAATAGACTATACGCTTTTGTTGTTCACTGTTGATTTTCACTAACAAGTTTGTCATATATTAGGTGGATCGGAAAGTTTTTTCGTTTTTATTATTAGTGCAGTATGCGAACTATTCATGACTTATTCGCTGAATTAAACAGACGTCTTTTGCGTTTTGATTAAACCCTGTAATCTTGAGTACCTAATTATTGTTTTCGTTTCATTTTAAACCCTTGAATTTCAAAATGGCGGAAGAATTTTCATCATTACATTTTTTATGCTATATAATTACATACATAAATGTCTAGGATTTCGTAGGTAAACAAGGGAGTCCTATATCCTTTGACCGATATGAAAAATATTTTGCAGATTTATTCTCTAAGAACATGTGGACAAAATAACATACAGAAATGGCTAGGATTTCGTAGACATAAACAAGAAACTCTAGACTAGTCTAGACACTCCTATTCCTATATTCTTTGGTCGATATGAAAAATATTTTACAGATTTATTCTCTAAGAATCTGCGGATAAAACAACGTACAGAAATGTCTAGAGTTTCGTAGGCATAAAAAAGAAAATCCATACACTTCTATATCCTTTGATCGATATGAAAAATATTTTGCAAAATTTATTATTTAAAAATCTGCGGATAAAATAACTTATAGAAATGTTTAGGATTTCGTAGGCATAAACAAGAAACAATAGGATACTCCTATATCCTTTGACTGATATGAACAGTATTATGCAGATTTAATCTATAAATATCTACAAATATAATTACATACAGAAATGTCTAGGCTTTTGTAGGCATTAACAAGAAACTCTAGACAATCCTATATCCTTTGACCGATATGAACAATATTTTGCAGATATATTCTCTAAGAAACTGCTGATAAAATTACATATAGAAATATTTATGGTTTCGTAGGCATAAACGAGAAACTCTAGACACGCCTATATCCTTTAACCGATATGAACAATATTTTGCAGTTTAATTCTCTAAGAATCTACAAATATAATTATATATAAAAATATCTAGGGTTTCGTAGGCATAATAAATAAACTTTAGACACTGTTATATCCTTTGACCAATATGAATAATATTTGTCAGATTTATTCTCTAAGAATCTACGAATATAATTTCATACAGAAATGTTTTGTAGGCATAAATTAACGTCTCAAATTATTTTTAGTTTTAACAAAATAAATTTAATGTACTGAGTAAAAATGAATCGTTTTCCCATTTTAAAAAGGTAATGAATAAATAATCGTACAATAATAACTAGCAAGTAACTGTATGTAGTGTCGGTAACATTGTAACGTCAATTTTTCCTAAGGTTCTCGTGATTGGCTAACTGGGGACACCCTGCCTCTTGATTGGCTGACAGGTGACACCTTCTCCCGTGATACTGGTGATATCCTGTCCCGTGATTGGCTGACCGGCGACGAAATTAAGATACGTTAAAAAATTAAACCAAATACACACAATTGTAATAACCTATACAATCAATAAATATCGAATTTATTGTAACAAATTTGATTGAAGACGTAGGTATATATTACAAATCAATATGTTTTGTTCCAGGTGCTGCATTTACAATTCTAACATTACTATCCAGTTTAAATAGTTGTGTAAATCCATGGATTTACTTAGCCTTCAACAGGGAATTGCCCAGGTTACTCCTACGTCATTACGCGGCTGCTGGGAAAAACTATCGGCAAGCTGGAAACGGTAAGAGATTATTTGTAATACCATCACGAAATAAACATGGATACAGTCTGATCAAGCTTAGTAAATAATCTCGAGTCAATAGATTTTTTTTAAATGAAATTTTACAAAATTGAAAAGCTTGGGATAATCTTATATATAAAGTATTAATAACGATATCAATCCTACAATAAAATTTACTATGGAAATAGAAAATAATCGTTCCTTAGACTTCTTAAACTAATCTATCTCACATTCTAATTCTAAACTTAACTTTAAAATCTATAGAAAAAAAGTTGCTTTATTGTTTTTAAAAATATTCTCCATATCAAGATCAATACACTTTTGCATGCATTTGAACCAATTTTCGAAGCACTTTTTCCACTCCGATTGAGTCTTTTTCCACCGTGATTGTCAAATTATGTGGGTTCCAACGCGAACAAATCTTTTTGACTGCCAAATGTTCAAGGATACCTTAATCTCACGATAAGTCACATAACGATCTTACAGTATCAGTTTACGCACAGCATCAATGTTTTCCGGAACAACAACCGATTTTGGACGACCTTCACGAAATTCGTCCTTAAGCGAACTACGGCCACAATTAAAGTCGGAAAACCATCGATAAAAAGTAGTCCTTGATGGTGCTTCATTGCCAAAAGTCGAATTAAGTTCATCGATGCACTGTTGTCTGGTTAATCCACGTCGAAAATTGTAAAAAATAATCTCTCGAAAATGTTCACGATTTAATTTCATTTTTAGTCGAGATGAATTTTGTCAAATAGCGCTCTTACGTGAAAACGTTCTGAGTATACCGTCAAAAATGTCAAACTTTACCATAGAAGTGTCAGTTGCCAGATGGCAGCACTAGTTTAGCGGAATCCCGAAATATAAGAGGCAACCCTCGTATCAATACAAAGTATCGATTCCTTTGATACCCCAACGATGACTGCACAACTTTCTTTGGACTAGTAAAATAATCGTGGTATCGATTATTTTATGGACACTTTAATCTGATACCAAACTGGTATCGATGTTACGAAAAGATACCAAATAGTAATGATACCGATAAAAGTATCGATACTTGCCATCAATATTTACATTCCTAGCCCTAGGTGAAAAATTTGAGTCCTCGCCAGCAGTGCCGGCTCTAGGGGTTATGGCGCCCCGACGCAAAGACTGATTTGGCGCCCTTAAAAAAAAAGTTGACCAGAAATTTGTTTGTTCTATACAAAAAAAGAAGTCACCCAGAAATTCGCTTGTTCTCTAAAAAAAAAAAAAGAAGTCGACCAAAAGTTTTTTTTTTTTTTAAGTGGTTTAATTTTAATTTTTTTAATATCTTTTAAAAAAGTCAACCAAAATTTTGTTTGTTCTCCTGCCCCTATTTAACCATATTTTCCTCTCCTAAGGCCTGCCACCGGGGTTCTGTGCACCCCTAACATCCCCGCTTGGCGCGGCCCTGTATTGACACAATATATTTTCATTAGAAATTATGAAACAGGTAATAATAAAATACTTAAGTGCTTATAAGTATTACACTTTATTTTTAAGCGTAAATAGTACGCATACATATAATAATACGGTGCATTTCTTATATCGTGCAACATTGAAATTATTATAATGCATGGTTTCTCTAGTAACGATAAACTATTTTGACAGCAAGTTGCCCTCCATTTATTTTGCAACATAGGGATAAATTTTCATTGAAAAGCCTAAACATTTTTTTATTGAAAATACATTGAAAATACAATTATTTAATACAAAAATAACAACAAAAAAAAATCATCTAAATTAAATGTTCAAAAATACCACCATTAACTTGTAAACATAAGGCGATCATAAAAAATTATTTAAAACATTTATTATTTGCCCTTGTTGGGTATCAGTAGTAATAAAGTGGAAATTGGAATATTCGCTATTTTGAGATACACCATATTAGCAAATCACCATCGATATATAGCAGGAATTGATCTGAACTAATTCACTGATTTTATGCAACTGAATTCTAAGTTTTATACGTCACACATGCGATACGAATAAGCACTAGTTTTATGCGTATAGGTACCTGGAGCCCCGAAAATAAAAATGACGCCCCGTTTTTAAAAATTTTTAATTTCTTTGTGCAAAAAAATTGTCGAAGACTTTTTGTTTAGCTCGCCAGTATAAAAACGGCGCCGCTAATCGTTCGTTGCGATGGCGCCCCTTGATCGTGGCGCCCTGATGCGACGAATCCTTTGTATCCATTGTGGAGCCGGCATTGCTTTGGTTTATGACTTTAAGATTATAGTTTATGGCGTAACTGTTAAAACTAAACTAGCGCAAATTAAAGTTTTATTCACTTGTGATTATAATATATCTATATGAGTAGACTTGTTTAAAATATAATTCTATTATCAGATTTTTGGCGTGTCGTCAGATTTTTAATTATAAAAGTGTTGCGAAAGGTAATTTCGGCGCCCTTAGCGCAAGGCGCCCCGATGCGACGCATCCTTTGCTTACCGTGTGGAGCCGGCACTGTTCGCCAGATATATAAGTGAGAACGGAATGGTAGAAATTCCTAAATTTAGTGCAAGGATCTTACATTAAATTTTGGTATTTCTTTGAAATTTTTTAATGTAGAAATTTAAGTGGAGGCCATTTTGAACTCGTTTATATAAAAAATCTATACATTGAACTAATCTTGATCAGACTATACACTCCAATAAACCAGTTGAAGATAAAATGCCGCCTAGTTTTTATAAAGACCCGCATTACTTATCTGTAACGCTGGTCACGGATATATAAGGCGCTTTCTATTGTTGATTTTTGTTATTTTTAGGTACAAAAGGTTTTTGTACATTTACATAAGATAACATTTTTAAATATGCTTATTCTAATCTTTGGGTTCATGTATATAAATAGGGTTATCAGAATAAACTTACTAATGTTTCTGTTTTTTTTCTGTGAATTTTTTTCTAATACTTGTTTGTTATATATAATTCGTGCTGATGTGTGTCTGTGTATGTGTTTTTTAGTCAGGCCTACAGCCTGGACGGACTGGCCCAACGACCTCATATTTGACACGGAAGGTGAGATTAAGCATGTGACTGTTTGAACTGTTTCACACGACGATTCGTGAATTAAAATACGTATATAAAAATTATTATATTTAAATGGAAGTAAAAGACGGCTAATTACATTTGATATTTACTTGTTACCTTTATTGCACTTAATCTAATTCACTTAACCATGTTTGATAATAAAAATAGCTCTAAAGAAAATAGCTGTGGCTACCACAGGACCGACCGCCATCCTAAAATACTTGTATAAAATACATGCAGAGTGGAAATAACTTGGCCTAATATTTTCTAACAGAGATATTATTTATCATGACCATGGAAACGTTACATATAAGTATAAAAAAATTCAGATTTAAAAAAAATTTCGAAAATTTTTTCAAAATTTATTCGTTTTATCAAAAAATTTCTCAAATAAAAGTTGTTAGTTATTGCTTTTATAGCAACTTCTGTTCAATAAATTTTTTCTAAATATTTTTCTGTGAAATATTCACAAAAATCTTAAAATCGACACGAGTAAACTCCCATTTTTAGTTAACCGATTTTTACCAAAAGTTAATCAACTTGTACCATTGATGGCAGAAGCTTATATATGAAGTTTCATAAAAATCCTTTCAGCCGAATTTTCTCTGCACGTGTACACAGACAGACAGACGGACGGAAGGACGGACAGACGGACGGAAGGACGGACAGACGGAAAGACGGACGGACAGACAGACCAACAGACATCATGCTAAAAATAGTTATGTTGAAAATGTTTTCAAAAATTTCGTTTTATCAAAAAATGTCTCAAAATTATTAGTTATTGCTTTTATAGCAACTTTTGTTAAATACATTTTTTTGAAATATTATAAATATAAACTAATATAAATATATATTTCGAAATATTATAAATATAAACTATAATATATAAGCTCCGATTTCTAGTTAACCAATTTTTACTAAAAGTTGATCAACTCGTGCCATTGATGTCAAAAGCTTAAATATGAAGTTTCATAAAAATCCTTTTAGCCGAATTTGCTCTGCACGTGTACACGGACCGACAGACAGACCGACCGACCGACAGACAGACAGACAGACAGACAGACAGACCGATAGACATCATGCTAAAAATTGTCAAAACGTTATGTAGGGACCTCAATTCGTGGAGATCCATCGAAATCTCGAAATGTCAAAATCGGTGTGATCACAATACCTCCCTTATATATGTTGGCGATCGATAATAAGATATTATAATGTGTATACAGCACCACGACAGACAGACAGAATTTTTTTTACGAATATCGTTTATAATCACTTGTAACTATTTTCTTGATATTTTTTTCTAAGAGTATACCGTAATCTGGGTGGCGAGGTTGGTCTGGTTTGCCCAGGCGCCAAAATTGTTTGGCACCGCCCTGTTCTAGAGACTGAAAAGAGTTTAACTATAGAGAAGAATGTTCTTAACAATAATGAACTGTGTATTCCGTAAAGAAGTTCTTCAAACGAGACGGTAGACATTCAAAAGTTATTAAATAACTTACTGGGATTACCTTGAACTTCTTCAAAAAGTAGATGAAAAGCTCTCGTTTCTTCTTTCAAACTATTAATTGAATGAAACCCTGTCCGTTTCGGTTCTTTTTATCACCTTTTTAAGTAAAAACCAAACAGTTAACACACAGTTAAGTTTATACATTTCTTCCAAATTGAACATATTTTAACGTATTTTTTCAGAGGAAACAATATTAAGGGCAGTTACTCAACACCATAGTCAGATAAATACTGTACTCCATGTTTATTCCCAGCTAGATGAATTGCACTCATGTCATCACGATTCTCGAATCGTCGTGTGAAACTAGTCTTTGAGTGTCCGCAGGGTAGGGTGTAGGGCAAAGCATTAAAACAAAAATAAAATTCTATGTGATTTAAAAAATATTACAAAATATTTGGGGCTATTATAATTATGCTTCAGACCTCTCGGATAAAATTTACGGTCCTTGGAGATGTTTCCATCGCCCCCATGAACCACTATTAAACTTGAAACAATGAACAATAAAATAATGAAACTCTTATGAAACTTTCTTAACATCTTTTATATTTTTTTACACCATAAACACGCATTTTATGCACAAAAACCAGTGAAATATAGTACAGTTTTTTTAACAGTCGTAGAAGAAAATGTCTTCCAACTTGCACATAGGTGGTTTCTATTGTTTTTTGTTTTTCTTTTTTATTACGTTTTTAATAATTGTTACTAAAGACATTGGGCCATGTTCATAATGTTTTACTAAATCTTAGTAGCACTACTAAGACAAGTATACTAAGCGTTACTAAAAATGGGTGTTCATAATACAGAATTATTGTTAGTAGTGCTTAGTAAATTGTAATTTAGTAGTACAGATTTAGAAGTGCGGAGAGGCTGTATTAAATACATTAAAATAGCAATTGTGTTCATAATACTGATTGACTTTAATCATGTATATGAGAGATTTGCATGATGTTCGTGAAATTCGTGAATTACGGGCACAATTGCCAAGAAAATTTTATATTAAAAGAAAAAATGTATTGGAAATATTAAGTGAAGAAGATTTCAAAAAAAATTATAGATTTTCAAAAGACAGAGTTCGAACATTAATTGAAATCTTACATGACAATATAAAACCGGTATCTTCAAAAGGTGGAAGTATTTCTACTGAACTCCAAATATGTATTGCTTTACGTTATTTTGCGAAAGGTTCATATCAACAAGATATAATTAGTTACCATTATGTTTTTATTCAGAATTCTTTTAACATAACAATGCTTATTGTAGCTGATTTACATGGAGTCAGCAGACCAACTGTCTCGCGAATTATAAAATGTGTTAGTTTTGCATTAGCCAGAAAACGACCACAATTTATATTATTTCCTGCAGAACTAGAAACTGTAAAACAAAAATTTTATGACATTGCTCAAATGCCTAATATAGTTGGTGCTATTGATGAGACGCACATAAAAATCAAAAACCCAGGTGGACCTTATCGTGATGCATATGTATATCGTAAAGGTTTCCATTCATTAAATTTACCGGTAAATTTATTTCCCAAATGTATGACAATAAGATAATTTATTATATTTTTTCACAGGTTATTTGTGATGCAAATTGTAAGATAACCGATAATACAAGCTAGTAACACGCCTTCCATCTCTTTTAATATGTTGAACATTGCATATGTCTATCTCTTTCTAATGCCAACAGCAACGTTGTCAAATTTACATCGATATTAGTTAAAATATCTTAGTATTGTGATTATGAACACTACTAACGATAGTATCCTACTTGCTTATTTTAACAAGTAACGCTTAATCGCAATATTTAGTAAAAGATTATGAACATGGCCCATTAATACTAACCAGTTTTTAAAGATAATGTCTTATCCTTAGGAGCGAAAAACTCAAACAGTGCTTGTCTGACATCTGCTTCATTTTTAATTTTTTTTTCCCTTAAATTTTTTTTGTAAGGACAGAAACAGGTGGTAATCTGAAGGTGGTAGGTCTTGGGAACATGGTGGATGCGACAAAATTTCCCAGCCTAGCTGTGCGATCTTCTGACGAGTCCCCAAAGCAGTATGTGGCCTGGTATTATCATGATGCAGTATGATGTGCTTCCTGATTCTAGGACACTAACCCCCGGGACACTAACCCCCGGGACATTAACCCCCCGTCAATAACCCCCGGGACATAACCCCCCATGTCAATAACCCCCGTGCCATTTACCCCCGGACATTAAACCCCCGTCAACAATCCCCGTGCCATTAACCCCCCGTACAAATAACCCCCGGGACATTAGCTCCCGGGTTTCTAATGATGTAAACTATTCAATAGAGTGTTATTATTGAGAGGTATTATTGAGAGTTTATGAAATAGTGTAAATAATAATGCAATAGTACAACATTTAGTAAGATAGTTAAGTTAGAGAAATATCATATTACTTGCAAAAGCAACTTACAAAAATCAATTTTTCTCAAAAATGGCACTAACTATTTTGATTAATTTTTTGTGTGAATGTGAGTTAAGGGATGCAATAATAAATGGCACGGGGGTTATTGTCCAGGGGGTTAATGGCACGGGGGGTTATTGACATGGGGGGGTAATGTCCCGGGGGTTATTGTCGGGGGGTTAATGTCCCGTGGGTTAGTGTCCTGATACCGTGCTTCCTAGTGAACATCGCCAGCCTCTTTTCTTTGACTGCTTTGTTTAAATCATCCATTTGCTGACAGTATTTCTCCGAATTGACCTTTTCGTTTGGTTTCAAAAGCTCATAATGTATTGGTCCTTGAATGTCCCACCATATACACATTCTTTTATTCACGCTCAAGCTTGGCTTAGATGAGGAGGGGGTTGGTTATCCGGGCTCACAATAATATACTCTTTTCTCTCAATTATGCTCACAATATGCTCTATTTCTTTCGATATTTTCGTAGGTAATCCACTTCTCATCCCCACTTATTATCCGGTCCAAGAAGGGTTCGTTTTTGTTTCGAGCAAGCAAAGATATGCATATGACGACACGATCGTACAAATTTTTTTCACAACTCATGAGGAACCCATCTGGAATATTTCCACACCAATTCTAGTTTCCGAATATGGTCCGAAATGGTTTGTTGAGCTGAGTTAAGCCTTTCTGCAATCTCAGATGTTTTCAAAAAAGGATCTTGCTGTAACATGGTTTTGACAATATCGTCATCAATCAAAGATGGCTGCCCAGAGCGTGAGATCATTAAGGTCGAAATCGCTTACTTCAAATTTTTCGAACCATCTTCTGCATATTCTATCCGAAACTGTACCATCAACAATTTCACTAAATTTCTATAAGCTTCTGTAGCATTTCTTCCTTGTTGGAATTCGTACAAAATACAGCGTCGTAAATGAACTTTATCAGTAGCTATTTTCACGATTGCGTCGCAGTTAATACTAACTTGAATCATCTTTCATAAGTTATGAGATTTTGATATGAGGTTGTTTCTGAAATAAAGAATTTAGATATGTCGACTGCAATGTTTTCTGGCGGGTAACGTTCCAAAAAAGATATATCAGAGCAAAAACGACATATTTTCTTTTAAATAAACAATCAAATCACCTTACTTACAGCAGATCTGCTTACAAACCTAAAAAAAACATATTTCTGATTATTTTGCAAAATATTTGTTTACCAATATGAGAAATTATTATTTCTATCCAATTAGTAAATTGTTCATTTGTTCATTATAAATAATTGATTAATATTTATTTAAACTTTATTTGATTTCAAAACATTAAATAACAGTGACACTGTGAAAATGATACATTATAATGACGTTGTTTTCCAAAACCTTGTTTTGAAAACATGAATTTTCAATCAATATTCCAATTATAAATTAAATTCAATCTTCATTTCGTCGGCTAAATATAGAAACCTTTGTACCATCAAACATGTGTCGTTATCATCAACAATGATAGGGACATAACAATGATCTGACAATGATTTAACGAAGATATGACAGAAGTAAAGTGATCTAAATAAAGGACTCACTGCTATGATAAAGTTTAGTAACAATTATTTCCTCGGACAAAGAAGACGTCTTTTTTAAAACTAGATTACCCCTTTGCCAACAGAGTTGGCAAAAAATAGTTTTATACAATATACGAGCCCTGTCCACTATCAGTTGACCCAGCTACGAAATTTTTTGTATTCAATTAACAGAATGCGAATAGCTTATGAAATCTAGGTAATATTTTATTTTCAATTAAATATTTGATTTACGATTAATATTTACAACTATTAAAGTAAATGAATAAGTAAAAAATAATATTTCCATTGGAAAGCCATTAACTTGGAAACCTATTTAAGAAGTTACCATAGTATCTACAAGATCTTGGCATTGTCGAGGAGTAAAATTATCCCATATTTCTTGAAGCTTTAGTCTTAATTCTGGAATTGTTCTAGCCGGTGTTATACGCAATCGTTTTTTCATTTCGTGCCAAAGTGTCTCGATGGGGGATAAGTCTGGGCTACTTGAAACCCACTCTAAAAGTGGAATAGAATGATCACGGAACCATTTCAAAGATTTTTTTGACGTATGGCAAACGGCCCCGTCTTGTTGAAAAATAAAATCCTCCTCAGAGATTAATGCATGTTTAAGTTGGCAACAGAGATTCCTCTAAAATACTTAAATATTGTATTATATTATCGCTGTGTTAACAATTCCATCGATAAAGTGAAGTTTTCCTACACCTCTTACAGACATTGAACCCCACACCATTCACCTTCCTCTTCAAGCAATCGGGATGATATGCTTCATGTTTCTGACGAACAACTCTGCTTCGGTTGTCCCCTACACTTCTATCTCTAGGTTGACTTCAAACCTAGATTCCTCGGTCCATTGCACGCTGTTCCACTTTTCACAATTCCAAATTTTATGTTCTCTTGTCCATTTCAACCTGTTTTTCTTTTGCTTAGACGTCAACAATGGATTTTCCTTGGCCTAAGAAAGTTTTATAAATTTCTGTAAATATACATTTAAGAGTCCGATTAAAAAAATATTACCTTAAAGGTTCCAAATCATAATTTTTTAGCTTCCTTATGATATGTAGACCTTGAAACACGTCTTCCAACAACATCGCTCTACAGTACACTCAATTGACTGTAGTTAGTACGTCTGTTATCATTAATAATTCTTTTCAATGCACGTTTGTCATTGTCCGTCAGTGTAGTTTTTTCATGTACTGGAGCTTTGGGGCAACTGAACCAATTGTTTTGTACAATTTTACAATATTTCTAATACTGTATCTTGACAAACCTAATAATTTTCCGATTTCGGAATTGGTTTTTCCTGTTTTTGCTAAGTTCACAATGATTAACCAAATTTTTTCATCAATAGCTTTGCCTCTGCCCATGTTTTAAAATTATTTATACTTAACACTTTTAATACATCACAGTCAATAAACAAACTAGACATATCTATATATTATTTTATATTTTATTGAATTCAAATAAATTAAATACCAACCGCTGAAAAATACCAAAATGTTTTTAGTCAAGTTATAGCTAGTGACACTTCGGTAAGCTTCGGATTATTTCGTTAAATTTCGGAATCTCGCTTCAAATTTGTTTTGACGTCATAGCACGCACCCACCCAGGGACACACGTTGGCGTATTATATTAAGCGTGTTCTACATTATACTTTATTTGTCAATTTTCTAAACTTTTTTCTTTGAACTAGAAGTTGTCAAAGTTTTAATACAATTTATTTTTAAATTTTTTGGTAGAGAATGAAATTCTTACACGTGTTTCAGTTCAGTTAAAGTACGAACATAAATATATAATTCTTATCTTGTCAAGTGTTTATAACGTAGCTATTAGATTTGTAAAATTACTGATTTACGTACAAAACACAAATTATATATTCACCTATTCAAACCATTGATCAAAAAAACACTATTAAACACGTGGTAATACAAAATAATGTTGGTACTGTTGTTAAACTTGAAAATATTTTCAAGAAAAGTTTGTCCAAATCTAGTTATGAATAAAGTTGACCTTGACTACATAAAGTGTTCTACACTGTACAATTTCACTGATTTATTTCTAGTACAAGTTCTAGTCAAAGAAATAAGTATGAAAATTTGACGAGAATTGTATAATGTAGAACACGCTTATAGATTATTTGTTTTACTAGATATTTGTAACGATTTCATAAATAAAATCATTCTAATTCATTAAAATTGTAAATTTATATCATATTTTCGGACGAAAAAACAATCAAAATGTATACCATATTTTTGGCCAGAGGGAGTATCAGTTTGATGAGCGTTCAGATATAAAAAAGCTGTTTACAAGATGGGTGCTGCATTTGCTAACAATTTTTCAACATAAACCAACTTTGACGATGCTTTCAAACATCAATGGAATATGTATGAGTTTTGATGTAAAGATTAAATATTTATTTTACATTCTAAAACCAAATCATTCATTGTGTGGGCATCCCAAGTACATCTAAAAATATTTCTTTTATACCTTAATCAAACATTTACAAAAGCTCAGAGGTACAATTATTTCACCACGAATCAAGAAATATAAAATAGAGTTCTCAGGGGTATCACGTAATTGAATATATATTTTATTTGGGTTTCTGCTTTTTCTGAATATAACAATGTTGAATATATTTGACAGTTAATACTGTTGGAGTTGTGCCTATGGAATTTGATGATATATTATTCCAATAAACGGAAGATTAAATATCCTCTCGTTCCATATTAACATTATGAGATAGGACAAAGAATTTCATACTTGTTGATGAAATGTTATTCAATTTCTAGTGTCCACATTTTTCAATAATGCTGAGCTGTCTTACAGCCCCCATAACAGTGACGGCTCGTAGTAATCTTTAATAGAAATTCTGCAACCAAAAGTATAACGAAGATTTTCAGTATAATTAAAATTTTCTCTTGGAATATCGTCGGCTGAAAATAATAAGGTTGTATGTCGAAGTGTATTACATTTGAGAAAACAAACTTCAAAAATTTTGACATGGAAAAAACCAATATAAGGTTACAATACAAAAAAGATTTTTTTTAATAACTATATATTGATATGTTATTGTCATTAACCCATTATTTTGAAAAAAAAAAAAATGAATAATACCATTTTAACAATTTGAAAAATGAACATACAAATTTGTGATTAAGAAAAACACGAAACTTAGTACCTTAACGTTACATACAGCTTTGTAGTTCAAAGTAATATCGGGAGGAAATTCGGTTTATAGGTAAAGCTTCAGTTTTTAGGTTTCTGAAAATTGTTAAAAAGGTACCAGAAAAGGTAAAAGAAATGTTAGTCACGTATTAAATTTTTATTTGATTAAATAACACAAATTAAACAATATGCTTGCAAAATAATAACAAATTAAACATTAATCTTACAAAAAATTAAGATAAACTAAGATAATTTGAACTGAAACTGAAACATTCGAAAAAAATTAAACGAAATAAATTGTATTTTTATTATTTTCTTGAGATTTACTTTCTTGGCAATATTGTTTCATAATAAGATTTATCCATAGTAGGCATCCAATCCAGCATAGATTTTAAAGCGATTACCTTGTTTTCTAGTAACGGATTTTTATTTGTAGAAACCTTAATGTCTCTAAATATATTTAACAAGTCTTCAAGACCTTGTTTTATTCTTTTTAATATTTTTTGTAACCCAGGTGCCCGAAAAAGATGTTTTATATTTAACATAAAAGATGTTGTATGTCAAACATGCAACCATAAATTATGAATTAAAAAAAAACAATTAAAATACAAGGATGTATGTTTTAACATACAACTATGTTTTGTAAGTTTTTATTTTTTAAGACATACAACTATGGTTTTCTGCTTTTTTCTCCGACACCGGTAATGCTATTTTATGGAAATTATTGGAACAAGTAGGTTACGTGACATACAACTCTATAGTATTGAAAAGTGCATTTGACAAAAAATGTCACATACAACCTTATTCTTTTCAGCCGACGATATTATAACTGATAATTTAAAAGAATTAGTGCTCAAAAAAGAGGGTTAGGGGTAAATTTTGTCTTTCAGCAGGATAATGCATCCTATACCTATAGGGGAAGTATTTTAAGATCGCAGCGCTATTGCGGCATACTTGGAACCTTCAAAATAGACATTCGTTATATATAAACAACGTGAATTTTAATGTTTACTGGTGGTTTTTGTAATTTTGCTACAATATTAATACTTGTTTTTATGCAATTATATTTTTATGCAAACATTTTTTATAAAAACCAGTAGCGAAGGGACACCTCCGCTAGACTTGCCCTCCCATAAAAAAAATAATCATAAAAAAAATACATAAAAAAAAATAAAAAATTTAAAAAAAGATTTAGGTAAATCTTCAAAAATACATCAAATTATGTCCTATACAATTTTTTGTTTAAGGTTTGGTTTACGATTTTTTTTAAATTTTAAAGTTTAATAACTTCCTTTCCGGTTTCGGATTTTAATAAAAACCAATAGGGTTCTTCCCAATTATTAGGAGAATTTTTTAGTATCAGAACGAACTCTTTAAGTTAAACTGTTTTTGAGTTATCGTGTATACACACAGACACACATAGACACACACACACACACACAGACACACACACAGACACACACACATACGGACGGCACTTCGAAAATAGGTTTTTTGGATTCCCTGGACCATGAAACGTGGTCATTAGTCAAAATCTCGACATCGAAAATTTTCGCGATTACAATACTTGCCCCTTATATATTAAGGTCGGGCAAGTAAAAAGCGCGATAGAATGTCTATTTCTGTAGTTGCTAAAATCCCACCAGATGTCATATCGCTTAGCAATTTTTCCCTATACGAAGGTTGCATCTTATATTTCGGGATTGCGCTAAACTAGTACTGCCATCTGGCAACTGACGCTTCTATCGTTAATTTTGATATTTTTGACGGTACACGTACTCAGAAAGTTTTAACGTACGAGCGCTATTTGTGCTGTTTAAAGTAACTTGAAAAAATTCATCTCGGCTAAAAATAAGATTAAATCGTGAACATTTTCGAGCGATTATTTTTTATAACTTTTGACATGAATTAACCCAACAACAGTGCATCGATGAACTTAATTCGACTTTTGGCGATGAAGCACCAACGAGAACTACTATTTTCGATGGTTTGCCGAGTTCAATTGTGGCCGTAGTTCACTTAAGGACGAATTTCGTGAAGGTCGTCCAAAATCAGTTGTTCCGAAAAACATTGATGCTGTGCTTGAACTGATACTGCAAGATTGTCATGTGACTTATCGTGACACTACCGCCTGTATGTATTCATGATAAACTTTATAACTAGAGGCATTTTATTGAAATTGAAAAGTTTTTTCTTCAGCCTTAAAAAGTTATTTCTTGTTAAAACGTCTGTACAACACAATAACATTATTCAGTTAGGCATTTTGGTATCGTAAAACTTTGAAATTTGTTATATAACATATTTTACGTATGCAGAAAGAACGTAAACAAGTGTGTGGAATCGGTTTATTATAGAATATAAATATAGAAAGTTTCTGTTTATTTCTATTTGTTTAACAAACAACAGGAAACTTGAGAAAACGTTTTTATTTCAAGATTTTAATAATTTAAACTAAACATACTCTTTAAGGACAAATGTAAACAACACAGTTCTTACAAGTTTCTCATAAATAACTAACAATCTGAAATAAAATTACAAACAATATGAAAGCTATGTACTTTAGATTGAGTGTGAAATATTAATATTAAGATTAACTTTTACATATATTATATGAAATTATATTTACCTAGTATTAATATTTGTTTATGTAGCAAAATAATGCTAAATGTAGTCTAATCTAATCTAATCTAATATATACCATTGAATAAAAATACTAAAGCAAGGAGGCTTTAAGGTGATTTTTCAAGACTTCCAAGGAAGTAAAATTTTTACCACCTAAACTGTTTTGAATCGATCTAAATAAATGATAGTCGGAGTGTTCAAAGTCGAGAGACTAGGGTGAATAAACCAAAACATTCCAGTCAAGTTTTAAGTCACTCCAGTCAAGTCTCTGTCGGGTGGCCAAAGACACGTGTGATCTAGCATTGTCCTGATGGAACGCAATGCCTTTTCTGTTGGCTAATACAGGCCGCTTCTGGTCGATTTCACGCTTTAATTTACTTAGTTATGAACAGTATTCCTCCGAATAAATGGTCTGGGTTTCAGGTAACATTCTTGCCTTTTCAGAAATACAAAATCAGCTGTGTCCACCACAGGACCGACCGCCATCATAAAGTTCTTATATAAAATAATGTATTTATTTAGCAGCAGAGTAGAAATAACTTGGCCTAACATTTTCTAACAGAGATATTATTTATCATGACCATGGAAACGTTACATATAAGTATGAAAAATTTCGAAATATTTTACAAAAATTATTCGAAATTTTTCGTTTTATCAAAAAACGTCTCAAATAAAAGTTATTAATTATTGCTTTTATAACAAATTTTGTTCAATAATTTTTTTCGAAATATTTTTCTGTTGTGAAATATTTACAAAAATCTTAAAATCGACTCCCATTTTTAGTCAACCGATTTTTACCAAAAGTTGATCAACTCGTTTCATTGATAGCAGAAGCTTAAATATGAAGTTTCGTAAAAATCCTTTTAGCCGAATTTGCTCTGCACGTGTACACAGACAGACGGACAGACGGACAGACAGACGGATAGACAAACGGACAGACAGACGGACAGACAGACCGACAGACATCATGCTAAAAATAGTCGAAACGTTATGTAGGGACCCCAATTCGTGGAGATCCATCGAAATCTCGAAATGTCAAAATCGGTATGATCACAATACCTCCCTTATTTATGTGACGGTCGGTAAAAAGCATAATATGTCGAAATACTCCTTTATTTCTGCCATATTTAATGATTAACAAAATTTAAAGAACACAACCAAATTACAAACAAATTTTCCGATGCACTCACTGAAATATTTTCTATCAAATGACCTTAAAACTTGACACGTGTGAAGTTCTCTAAAAACAGGACGAACTTTTGAAACGAGTGAAAATTAAAATATTATATATATTTTTTTTTGATTTGTTCAAAATAATTTCCACTAACGAACAAAACTTTAAATGAACAAGTTTTTTAAAACTTGGATAATAATGAAACTTTATTCTTGTTGGATGGATCCACTTTGATGGATATTTCATGTTCTAAATCCTAAGAGCTTAGTTCAGAACATTATGTTTTTAATGCAACATTTTACTTATAACTACACACTTTTAAATATAGTTAAAGTTTTTCTCTCTCATGTTTTTAACATTCGGATTTATTCTCAGATAGCCAATGTGTTTATATGTCTGTCTCATTAAAACAACTCACTAACTATAAGTTTGGAAAACTATCGACAATCGACAACGTATAACGTATTAAATGTACAGCTCTAAACGATTGCTCGCGTTATCATATGATAAAATTATCACTAGATAATTAACAGTGCACAAGTCATAGCCTATAGTCCAGCGTTTCCCAACCTTTTCTCATTGCGGACCGGCAGCGACCTAAAAAAAAATCGTGGACAGGCAAGTTTAGAAAGTAATGTAGATCACAATAGTTTTATATTTTTTATTGCACTGATTACAAACAAAAAAAAAAGAACAAATAAAAAATCACATATAATTAGTGAAAAAAGATACAAATTGTTACTTAACCCTTTGCCGCATAGTGTGCCATATATGACACATTCCGATTTTTATTTTTTATTTTCCTTTTAAAACTTAATCATAAAGTTACTTCATGATTGTTCATATATGCCACATACTTAGCAATGGATCCTGCAGTATCTCAAGTAATGGGATGCAAGAGATTTGAGGATATCAAGCGGAATTTGCACTTCAACGATAACTCTGAATTTATTGAGAAAAGACAACTAGAAGATACGACCTTTTCTTTCAAAAATTCGAGGGCGACTGCTTTTAATGCCTAGTGAAGAACACCTAGCAATTGACGAGTAAATAATACGGAATCATTTTCTTTTGTAACATAATGTAGAATCATAATGTTCCATGTATGGCACAAACCCTAAATTATTATTTTAATTATTTTTTCATAAAAATTACAATTAATATTTTAAATATATTTTTTTGAATTAATTTTTCTATCAATAAGAACCAGTTCATAATGCCCATGAATTATTTCAGCCAAAAATAAAAATTCATGCAGTAAAGGATTAAGCAATTAACAGATTAAGGACCGAAATTTTCATCTCAAAATTAAGTGGTTAAAAAAACACACGTAACTTGTGTTTTTTTCTAATTTTTTTTTTTTTATTTTAAAATTGTTAGTTTTTTTTTATATTTCC
Source organism: Liopterus haemorrhoidalis (assembly GCA_963971575.1). Classification (NCBI taxonomy): domain Eukaryota; kingdom Metazoa; phylum Arthropoda; class Insecta; order Coleoptera; family Dytiscidae; genus Liopterus; species Liopterus haemorrhoidalis. The sequence goes on along the minus strand of OZ020621.1, from coordinate 3,439,772 downwards.
TATTATTTTTTACACTTCTTATATTGTATAATTTTCATTATTTATATAATTCATCATTATTTATTATTTATTCATTCTTTACTATTTATTGTTTCATATTATTTATTTTTATATTTTTTATTTTTATATTTTATTTATATTTATTTATTTATATTTTATATTCTTACTTCTTATATTATATCATTTATGTAGCTCTGATGAAGAAATAAAATATTTCGAAACTGGTCAGCTAGATCTAGTTGTATATTTATGTCCGCAACCCGTACAACCTTCTCCACAGTTATAACTTATTACGCGAATAGTAGCATAGTAAAAAAAAAAATCGCAGACCGGTAAAAAAATCTCGCGGATCGGTGCCGGTCCACGGACCAGCGGTTGGGAAACACTGCTAGAGTCGACTAATTTCAGAGCTCTTAACAAAGCTTTAAGCCGCATTCAGACCTCTTTCAATTAATAAGTTATAGACTGTTCGTTGTGTCGCTCTGAGTTATGCTTTAATGCATTCTTTTAACGTTCCATGTACCGTTCAGATCTGTTATAAATTAGTACGTTACGAATAGCCCTCCATCTGTGAATAGAAACCAACTATTTAGCTTCGTAAAATATTTTATATTATCATTCTTATAATTCTGTTGTCTTAGATTTTAACTACCTAATTACCTAAATTGATCATATTTACTGCCCAGCTTTGTAATTTTTAGCAGGATTTGTTAATGATGACATTATGTTAGGTTATGTAAAGGCATTCGATAACTACGCTGTCACTGAGAGAACGCGATAACCAGTGTGTTTATATATCTGTCTTATTAAAACATCTCACTAGCTATAAGTTTAGAAAATTATGCACAATCCACAACAAACAGCGTATTAAATTTGGAGGTCTGAACGGTTTCACGTCTTATCATATGACAAACTTTCTGGTGACAGTGAACAGTCCATAAGCTATAGTGCATAAGCTAGTGATTTAAGAGCTCTGAATGCGGCTTTAGAGAACTAATTTGGTGGGTTAAAAAGTATTAGTATGTCACAAACTAATTCAGTGCTATTTTAAGCCATCTAATCAATTATTAAATTTGATTGAGTACCTAAATTCCTATCGTGACTTTCTGTATTGATTTCCATCCTACATTGTCTTATTTTATTGTTTAATATCAATAAAACCTACACTCTGTCAAAATCTCATCGGGAATTTACTATAGAAAACTTAATTTAAGATGTTGACAAGATTGGAACAATATATATCAAACAGTTTGTAGGTTAATGTAGAAAACTTTGTGTGTTAAATAAATTTGAAGTAGCTAACAATTTATTTGTTTATTTATCTTGAACGTTCAGAAAATTGCCTAAATGAATAAAATATTTTTCTCCTTGGGTATACTCATGCGAGCTTTAATCAGAAAATTCCCGAACTAGCATCATAAAATCTCGGAATACTGCTCTTCTGTGGCTACACATTACTGTTAGCGTTTTTTTTTTCTCCTCGACATCTTCATTGTTTTCGAATCGTTCCCCTCCAAGCGATTCTTTCATGGGCGCAAACAAAAAATAGTCACAGGGGGACAAATCTTCTTTAAATTTATAAATAAATAAAAAGCTATGCACTGTCGGAATTGTGACCTCACCAAAGGCAACAAATCAGAATGAAAAGAAGAAGGGAACAAATCTGGACTGTAGGGAGAGTGGTCGACAGTTTCCCAGTGCATTTCCTTCAATTTGTCCCTTGTCAAAATCGCGGTGTGAGGTCTAGCATTGTCATGGAGAAGGATGACATCTCTGTTGGGCTTACCTCGTCTTTTGTTTCGGTAGGCGGCTTTTGTTGATTCCTGTCAACTGGCAATAGTAAGCCGCATTCACCGTACGTCGATCGTGAAGAACACAAATTATAAAACAAGGAAGATAGCGGACTCCCACGTTACGGCTTTGGACAGCGATAGTTGCGACATTCGTGGTTGTAATATGAACTAGAATTAGATAGTATGCAACCCACAGTGCACACAAATATATTTTTATATTTTAAATTGCTATGAATCGCGCGATCATTAATTTTCTACCAAAATTGAAAAATAAAATGTAATTTTGGTAGAAAATTAAAGATTGCCTTGAACCGAAAATTATGATTAATTTATTTACAACTCTCCTAATTAATTTCCTATAATTAAAATTAATTACAATTGTTAAAAGTTAATACTTCAGTAAGCATTAAGTTTTATTATTTTATTTGCAAGCAAGCATATGAAATAAATAAACAAGTATATATTTTTTACTTTTATATTTACTTTTATTGTACATATTAAATTTAGTCTGTGCCATTTTTTTATTACACTATTTATATTTCTTTTGCATTTACCATTTAAAATATTATTAATTACATTACACCATTTGAAAATAAAAAATGTGGTGCTAATATTTAAAATGTCTTATAAAATTCATCGCTGTCACAATCACAATTTACTGTCACCTATCGTTACAACGTCAAAAACAATTGCCGCAAATTGCCGATAATGAAGTGTACTCAAAATGTTGGTTAAAAAAAAAACGCTTTTAGCGCTGTCGGTGGATGGAATATAACTTAAAACCGTTTCAAGGCCGTGTATATGAGTTTCATACCGTGTTATGAGTTCATTAGGTGAAGAAAATAAATTAATAAAACACTTTTTTCTACTCACCTGTCAGAAAGTTATCGTTTTCTGTTGCCATAGCAAAGTGGAAAATTGGTGTTTGCTGAGAAGTGTTTTGTATCCAAGGCAACCCAATCTAAAAATACTTTCCGCTCTGGCGCAGAAAGTATTTTCCGTTTGGTCAATATAAATTAAATAATACTACACATTTAAGTTTATTTTTTGTAATTAATTGTTATTTGACAATTATTTAAAGTATTAAAATTAATTCCTCCTTCGAACAAAGAGTTGGCTGTTACACAATATACTATTATATATATTATTACCTTTCTCTTGACTTTTACGGCAAGAGTTCGAACACTATTTTCTTTGCCGCTTCCTCTATCTCCTCGTCAGCCTCGCTGCTTACTTCATCTTCATACATTATTATTTAACAAACGTACAAATACCAATGTATTTTAAAATAATTATTTTGACATTCGTTTAATTGTTTATGAACATCATAGCAACGACAAGCTACCTATTATGTATATAAATCTAACATACATAATATCTTTCTTAATCGGCAAATGTGTATTTTCTGCACTTGTTACATAATATACTATTGTAGTATAAAAAAAACCGTCGGGAAAATTTTTCCGTCTGAGAGATGATGATTATAACTTTCGTTTTTAACACTTCCTCGGCCACTCTTAAATTGTCTGACCCAAGGATACACTTGGTTCTGGGACAGTGTAGCGTCCTCAAACTGTGCATTCAAACGAGTTAAAATCTCCGAGGGCTTAACCCTTTCATTGGTTGAAAACTTTATAATAATACGTTGTGTAACAGACGAAGGAACCTCTTGTTCACTCATGGCTGTACTGAGGACAGAACAGAGCGGAGCAGCTAACCAGGCAGCTTCCCCCTCTCTAACACCTCGACCATCAACCCCGCACTTTACTATTGTTCTAACTTTCACTGCAAAAGTTACTTAGTTATTATCATAAACTATATAGTTGTAGATAAAATATTGTATTTTACTCGCATATAATGCCTGTATTATAATCGGTTGATTACAATCCTCGCCTCCGGCTCGTGTTGTAAATCTTGACTCGAAGATATTACACTCTGATGATTACGAGCTTCGCCTTCGGTTCGTTTGTAAACTTCATCCCTGTGTGAATACCTTATAGCCTACAATATATGCTTGTTGATTAAATTACTATTTTTTCGCGGATCCCGGAATTAAAAATAAATAAAACCGAAATACCGATATTTCGGGCGGTATTAAAATCTCTATTTTATATAACATCATGTTAATAATATTTTCCCTAAATTTTCTTCAATTTTCCCCCATATATTAATTAATGTTCTTTGATCTTTTTCTGTTAATTCCCATTTATTTTAATTATTTACGTACAAATTTTATGTCCATATCAAGTTTCTTTAAATATATCAACTTTCAAAAGTAAACATACGCAAAACGTATAACTTAAGCTGCTTAACAAAATTCGTAAGCCTATGTAGGTATACATGAAATAGAATACAGAACATGAAACATTTGTTTACGTCAAGGATTTTAACTGAAAGCAACGGTTATGTGAGAACCGATGTAAATAAGTGTAGACCATTGAATAAGAAAACTAAATGAAGTAGTATTACATGCTATTTGGAAAGACCAGGATGGTCTTTCTTTTAGTCTTTTTACTCAATGGTTGTTTTCTAAAGAAATGTATCTATTTGTGATTTTATGCACTAACAGGCCAGGGACAAAGCCTCCAGTACCACGTAGGAACACCCTTTCACCCAGCTAATACGATGATTGCTTCTTAAGCCTGGAACAGAATGCACAGCGCGCCGTCATTTGCGACGGCGTTGCGTTAGCGCCGTTGAGAACAGCGTTGAATTTTCGCCTGCACACAATGCAATCATTTTTAACTCCGTCAAAGTGTCACGTAACAACCTATATCTGTGTTTATAGGTGCGCTTTCTTTTATTAAAATTATAATGGATGATGAAGACTTGTGTGTGATGTTATTTATGTTGTATGCAAGTTATTTATACATACAAACACTTTACCATTCAGTAAAAACTGAGATTAGGTGTTCTACGTCAACGTTCAACGGCGTCAAAAGTTGGAAGTTGACGAACATTCAGTATCAACAGCGTTGGAACGCCGCTAGGACGTTACACATTCTGTGCACTTGCGTACGACAGCTTGGTTTTAACTTTCCTCTGACAGATAGAGCCGTCCAAACGCCGTCAACGCGCCGTAGAACTCGTTGCATTCTGTTCCCCACATAATATTTCGGGATTGCGCTAAACTAGTGCTGCCATCTGGCAACTGACGCTTCTATTGCAAAGTTTAACATTTTTAAGGTATACGTACTCAGAACGTTTTGACGTACGCGCTATTTGTGTTGTTTACAGTAACTTGAAACAAATCATCTCGGCTAAAAATGGAATTAAATCGTGAACATTTTCGAGCGATTATTCTTTTCAACTTTCGACGTGGATTATTTCATCAACAGTGATCGATGAACTTAATTCGACTATTGGCACTGAAGCACCATCAAGGACTACTGTTTATCGATGATTTGCCGACTTCAATCGTGGCCGTAGTTCGCTTAAGGACGAAAATCGTCCAAAATCGGTTGTTGTTCCGGAAAACATTGATGCTGTGTGCATATATTCACTATTACATGAACATTTGGCCGTCAAAAAGATTTGTTCGCGTTGAATCCCACATAATTTGACAAATGGAATGGGAAATGCCTCAATCTAAGTGGAAAAAGTGCTACGAAAATTGGTTCAAACGCATGTAAAAGTATATTGATCTTTATGAAGAATATTTTGAAAAACAGTAAAGCCACTTTTGTTGATAAATAATTGTTTTTGATCTCAAATCCCGAAATATGAATAGTAACCCTCGAAGTCCCTACTGATAATTATAGATACTTCAAATTTAATTAACTCTCCTTTTATTTTATTTTTTTTTTTTATCTTTTTCTTATTAGTCCATTTGTTTAAAATTCTTGACATTCTTACAGTAATGTCGACAAAAATAGCAAATTACAAAATAAAATATCACGTTCCTTGTAAAATATTCAGGCCCAAAAGAATTCGTTTATTTAAACTTATTTCAAAGCAAATATACATTCCTAAAATTACATTAAATAAACCTACGTTTTTTTTTATAGTATGCATTCCGCATATCATAAATGTTAGATGAGTTGCTCACTCTATTACGATCGTGAAAATAACTCTCACTTTTAGTTTTTAGTGCTTTTGTAGTCAGTGGTGTATACATTGTAGTCAGTGGTGTATATTTTTGGAATTTGTCGGTTATATTGTGTACGCATTGGAAACTGGTGAATACTGTGTTGGTACATTTTTAGATCTCAGCAAAGCATTTGACTGCATCTCGCATAACATTTTATTAAATAAGCTATATCTTTATGGTTTTGATGAAAACAGCTGCTCCTTGCTTAGATCATATCTATCGGATAGGAAACAATTCACTCAGCTTGACAACAATAAATCTAAAACTATTCCGTTACAGTTTGGTGTTACACAAGGTTCCATACTTGGTCCGTTACTCTTTTTAATATATGTTAATGACCTACCCCTTTTTATGACTTCTAAAACAGTTCTCTACGCAGACGACACAACATTATTAACTAGACACTCCAATCTAAGTGCTCTCCTTTCCGAGAATAGATCCTTGACAGCTGCAGCAAATTCTTGGTTTAACACCAATAAATTATGCTTAAACACGGACAAATCCCAGACCCTGTTGTTTACTACTAGGAAACATAATTTTGAAACTCATTACGTCAAGTTTCTTGGAATCCACGTAGATCCTCATTTACGTTGGGACCAACACACGGAATTTCTTAGTAGAAAGCTTAGGTCCACCATTTATCTGATAAGGAGGTTGTAATACGAAGTATGTAAAGAGGTCGTATTGAAAGCCTATTTTTCATTGTTTCAATCCCACCTAAACTATGGGATACTTATATGGGGACATTCTCCGTCCGCTGACAGAATCTTTAGCCTTCAGCGTAAAACAGTCAGAATTATCGCCGGTGCTGCCTACAGAGCTGAATGTCGAGATTATTTTAAAAGTCTCAAAATAATGACTTTACCAGCATTATTCATTTATAATTGCCTCTTGCTAATACATAAGAATTTGAGCAAATTCACTACTGTTGGAGACTCGCATGAATACAATACTCGCTCAAAAAACGATATCCGTTCTCAGTACCTTCGCATGGACAAATCCAGAAATAGCTCAAATTATTATTGTATAAAATTTTTCAATGTGTTGCCCGAGGAGATTAAACAACTATCATGCAGAGAATTTTCAAATAAAGTTAAGGACATTTTGTTGAAAAATCCCATTTATGATTTTAATAATTTTGAAAATATTGAATTTTGTATATGAAATCGTATGTACCTAATAATGACTGACTAAAAACAATAGATGTATATGTAATTTGGTCAATAAATTATTATTATTATTATTATTATTATTATTATTATTATTATTATTACAAGACTCGTGAATGTTGGGGCAATAATGAGACTTATCTGTAAGACTGGCAGCCCGCGGACCAACTGAGACTGAAAAATCTGCTGTACGGTATTGATGTAAATATCAAAAACAAAAAAATTGTAATGAAGTGTGAATTTTCACACATTGCAGGGTTTGTAGATATTTAACAAGAGTAAAAAGCCAATAAAATTCTGTATGACTAGAACCATTATGGATAAGACGGAACTGCTGATCATATTGAAAGATATGTTGTAAAATGCATATTTGATTTTGTGATACGATTATTTTAATTTTATAAATTTTCATTTCACTGGAGTGCCCTTCTTGTATACGCCACTGTCTGTAGTTATTAAGGTGATGGGAGTAAAAAAACTAAAATAAAAATTGTGATAAAGTTGACGTTATAATGGGAAAAAAGATTTATAGTAAGCATTTTTTAAAAGAACTACTTTAAATGTCAGTTTAATTATTTGGAGACATATCTTTCATGATTTTTATCGTGAAAAGTGCATAAAAGATATACAGAATATAAAAAAGCATTATTTTCTTACTATAAAGTATTTATTAAGAAGCAAGTACGTGGGTTGTCCAATAAATTCTGGATTTTACAATAAAAGATTTGGATTTTCAATTTAAAATACATTTCATATCTCAATATGATCTCCCAGAGAATCAATACATTACTCTCAGCGATGCATCAAAACCATTATGCCAGAACTATAATGGTGTTTCAGAAATCCGCCCAATACAAGAGCTGCAAGGAGTCATATTGTCAATATTTCTAGTCTGCAAGGACATATATCCTAGATCAATAGATAACTTACAATAAGCATTTATTTAGTTCCATTTCAGGCCAAAATTTAACGCTTAGTTTGCTCTTGAATATCGGCGTAAAACCTAAAAATGTACAAAGAAAAATTACTTCGATGACAACAGTATTTATTACCAATATAAAAAAAATCAGAACAATCTTGATATACGGGTGTGTAAATTAAGTAACCGGACTGGCAACATTTGGGACGTGACACTTGGAGTGGCGGCAGGTGAAAATTTGATATGCTTTCAGTACGAGTTTGAACTCACTAGAGTAATTTTGTTATCCGTAGCGATTTTTTTCGTGACACAGTTTTTCTAGAGTTTTAAAAATGAGTGACATTCATTTCGAGCAACGGTGTGCTATCAGGTTTTGCTTCAGACTTGGGCACAGTGCAACGGAAACTTTTGCAAAACTTCAGCAGGTCTAGGGAGACAGTGTTTTGTCAAGGACCCAGGTTTTTTGGTGGTTTAAGACATTTTCAGAAGGAAAAAGAGTTGATTGAAGATGAATCACGCAGTGGAAGGCCTTCATCTTCAAGAAACGATGAAAATGTTGACAGAATCCTGGATCTTGTGCGTTCAGATCGTTGGTTGACAGTCAGACATGATCGGAGAAGAGTTGAATTTGACTCAAACTACCGTTCATAAGATTTTTGACCAATAAATTGGGGATGAAAAAAATGCGTTTTGTCACACAGCAATTTCAATAAACGAGTTTTTGGAAAGTAAAAACATTCCTGTGGCTCTACAGCCTCCTTATTCGCCTGACTCGAGTCCTTGTGACTTTTTCCTTTTCCCAAGATTGAAAAATTACCTCAAGAGACGTCATATTGGGACACTCGAAAAAATTCAAACGTCCGTAATCGACAAGCTGAAAACTACTCCAGTATCCGAGTTCCAGCACTGCTATGAGGATTGGAAGAACCGTCTTCAGCGCTGTGTGGCTTCCCAAGGAAGTTATTTTGAGGGATACAATATTGAATTTTAAATCTATTCGAATAAAAAAAATAAATAAAAAATCAGTCCGGTTACTTAATTTATACACCTCGTATAGTATCTAAAATTGGGAAATACTTATCTCGTAACAGTGAAGTGACCATTCAACGGTTATCAGCTGACCAGGACAAGGTAGAAGGCCGCCAGTCCAGCCTAGAGGTTGATGTGACTATGCAGGAGGGTTCTGAAAATTACCACTCACCTAAGTGCGGCATGAATTTCTATTGGCATCATTTCATTAAAATCTCATAAATATTATATTTTTTATTGTCAAAAAAATATGCCAAAATATGTTACAAAAAGTATCCAAAATAAGGCTTCTATCTCCACTTGTAAACCCGTCGTTGCTTCTGAGCTATACACTTTCGGAATGACATTGACTTGCTTTCCAGACACAAATAATATTTACATTATACACAATTTCTTGCGTCTGCAATCTGAGATAATATAACACATTAAGTTTAAGCGAAGATTTATGTTATATTATTTTGTCAACCAGATATTTGAGAAATCTTAGAGATTAAAGCAAGCTCACAACCAATAAATCTAGGAATAATTAACTAGAATAATTTAACAAACAGAGAACAGATGTTTCATCTATAAATAACCTTTTTTAGAACGTACTACCATTATCTGAATTCTATCTTTAATTAAATTAAAAGGAGAAAATGTATAGGCATTGATACTAATTGATTTTTTTTAATATGAAAGAGGTTTCTTCTTTCAAACATTTTTTGGGTAGTCAATTTAATCTGTTTTAAAAAATCTCTTTTTATTTTCCACCTATTGATCAAATGAAAAATATTTACACAGCACTCTATATTTTCAAGAGTCATCTCTATCTCTAGTCCCTATCTATAAATATATAAAGATAAAGTCTGTCTGTCTCTCTGTATGTTTATTATATTTATTTATTTATTTATTTACTTATTTTAGTTAGCTTACCCAACAGAACCATGTAAAAAAGTTTTTTAATTTATTTAATCACTTGAATTTCACATATACTTGTTATAATTCAGTAATGCGAAGGAATTGCCTCCTAAATTTGAATGTCGGTAGTTGTTTCGTTGTTCGATAGAGGCGCTGATGAATACTTTTATCATAATTTTTAAGTTTTTTTGAAATACGTCTTAAAATTAGCATTTTTACTGCAAAAAAATAACAGCGGAAGACAGTCATGATGATAAAAAAAACACTTTCATCCTATAATAATCACTTATATAAAGAAATAATATATTAAAATGACATCTGGGTATATAATACTTCAAGATTTAACACAATTAAAATTACGCAATTATTAAATATCGAATATTATTCTGTCTTATCTATCCTCCTAATACATTGTACTTTATACTTTCGTTAATAAAGTTAGTAAAATAGTAAATAACATACAGTTTCTAGAATGCAAATAACAAAACTGCTTAACAGATCTCTCCTCACCCTGAAAACTTATTTGAACATATCTACAGACAGGTTTAACATTTGAAACGTTCGAACGACCCTTAAAATATATTTTGATACCTCAAAACTGATTCTTACTGTCTTAAATATTACTTTATTTTCCGTTTAATAGCATTTTTAACTTTAGGCAATTTTATGGTCAGCAAAAATTTTCAAAATTTATGAAAATGTGTTAAAACCTTAAAAAACTGTATTACCTTTATCAACTCTTATGTATTTTTTACACATTTCATCAATTTTATTAATAAAATATCTTCAACTGTAAGTTTTTCAATTCAGTTTTGGTCTGAAATCGTCTTCTGAATAGTAGAAATATGAATAAACATCTTTTATCGTCTGATAAAATCTGTCCGTGCTGATCAATGGTGACTTTAATTCGACACGGATTCGAGGAAAAAATGCATGATTTTTATCAATAAAAGTTAGTCAGTACCCCCTGTCGAAATAAAATTAAGCCTAAGCACTAAAAAAATATCACCCGGATAAGACGGCGGTTCATTTTCTTCTCTCCGCGTTTCCGGAAAAATGAAGATACACCAGTTGAATAGAACATACATACCCACTTGTACAATATACTAGTAGATTTATATATATATATATATGTATTCGTTTTGCCTGATGTATTATTATCTTTGATTTTTTTCTGTTGGTTAGTGTCATTCCTGTTATTGGGATTGTTATCCTGTTGGAATGGCCAAATTGTTTAAAATAAAATTAAAATAAAAATAAAATTTCTAAGTTCTACGCGAAGACTAGAAGAACTGTTGTTGAAAAGTTGTTGATATCAGTACACCTGATTATATCAGGTTACCTGATATTAACTGATTTTCTAGGCGTCACCTAAAACAAACTTGTTAATTCCGGGGGTACCCGTCCTTTTTATTCCCTTGTGACAAGTTACAGGTATTACTATAGTCCTTTCCTCTAAGTATTCGAACTGAAAACTTCATAAACCAATAAAATTGAATTTCTAAGTTTTCAGTCGTTTCGTTATTTACTGTGCGAATTAAGTACCTGGATCCGAGTTCATAAATTTAATTTGAAGGGTTTTAAAGTACACTCAGATGTAGACAATATTTGCTAAACTTTGTTTGTAAGACCTTCTTTTGTATCACTTCCACCTCAAAATGAAATACTCCAATTATGTTCTAGTAAGTTAGGACTTCAAAGTGTAATATATAATCATTTATGCTCTAATTATTTTAAGGTTAAATGAATCATATTTATGACTTTCAAACAAATTTATTCCAAAAGGAAAGTTAGGGAAATTTTAACTGAAACTAAGCAGCACGTGGACGAGATTAAAATAGTGCGAATGAAATTTAAAGTTTTTACCTCAGTTTAATTTTTATTTCTGTAGATAATTATCTTTAAATTCTATATATTTAGTCCAGCAATGCTTCCACATAATTTTAGTATCTACCGTAAATATAAGAGAATAACCAGATATCTGCTTGCGATTAGAAATGTTTTTTGTTGGTAGTTCATTGTTTAAGGAGCATTTTATTCAAATGACAGTTCTGTTTAAAACCATAGCCTCAATATTCTATAGTGTTCTACTCATTACATATGTATTAGGTGTACCGGAAAGTCTTTTCGTTTATATGGTATTATTAAAATAGAAACCAATCGAAATAAAATAATGTACTTTATTGAGTAAAATAGTTACCATTGTGATCTATAGCAGTGTTTCTCAACCTTTTCTGCCATGGGACCCCCCAAAATAACATAAGTATTGTCTGCGAATTTTCGGAATAAACCGGAAGTACAAGATATCAAGGACAACCTCGATTTTTTTATATAGGAACGTATGGCGTGTTGGGTATAAATGGATAAAACTTTTGAAAAGAAACAACTTTTACATAAACATATTTTTAATATCTGTTACGATTACCTATAATGGCTTGCAAGTATTTTTATTTATAAGTGTTCCATTGTTCCAAGTTGCTTTCCATTTTGAACACTTTCGCTTCCTTACTCTTTAGCTAACAGTAGCTCGAAGCATAACAAAAAATATTGCAAGTTCAAGTCGTACCTACTTGAAAGTACCTCCAACGCGAACCGTTATAATTAGTTTAAATTAGTTGTCAAAATAAGTATAATTTATTTTATTTAAGTTTAAAAGGTCTATTTTAATGAATATAAATGTCATATATTTATGAATATATCTTGCAAAATTGAGCGTTTATCTATTATAATTTCATGCTTCGATTTTATATGACTTCGCGGCCCCCCGACGAAGCTTTCACGGCCCCCTGGTTGAGAAACGCTGATCTATAGCACTCTGCCATTTATCAGAAAGAAAAAATATTCCCGATTTGTAAAATTCCTGATTTTTTTTAAGGAAAAAATTGTTCAAGGCTCATTTTAACATGGTTCATATCTCTGTGTCTTGTTTCTTAAAAAGTGTTCCAGTGACAGTCGGAGGGTGAAATGTCTGGTGAGTAAGGTGGGTGTGTTAGAACCTCCCAATCAAGCTCGGAAATTTTTTCACGTCTTCTTTTGATGAATGAGGTCAGGCATTGTCACCTTGAAGAATAACTCTTCTTCTTTTCACAATTTCTGTCCGATTTCTGGTCAAGTTCTGATTCAGTCGATCCAATTATTCACAACAGAGATCAAAATTAACACTTTGCCCCGGTTTTAACATCTCATCATAAATTATTCCTTTATAGGGCCTTCCAGATCGAAGTTCATCATCCATAAATTTCCTGATTTAATTTTTTAAACCACTGTTGACATGTACGTACACTTAGTTTATCACCATAAACAGTGCAAATGTTTTACATGATATGCTACAGTTGCTACTGTAGCATATTTTTTTTATGGTACTCATACAACATTAAACAGCACAACAAATGTTTTGATGAAAATTCTTTCGCCATTTTACAATGCAAGGGTTTAAAATGAAACGAAAACAATAATTTGCTAGAATGTATAAGATTATTGGTGGTTATGTAATAGGAGTTGTACGGGTTTTTCTTGGATTTCCACCGCAATAACTTTAATAAATATTATACATAATTAATATTATATTTATTCGGTGGAAATACAAGAAAAACCCGTACAACTCCTAATAATTAGGTAGATTATAGAGTTTAATCAAAACGCAAAAGACGTCTGTTTAATTCAGCGAATAAGTCGTGACTAGTTCGCATACTGCACTAATAATAAAAACGAAAAAACTTTCCGGTACACACTACAATCTCTTACTACTACAATCACTTTAGTCTGACAACTTAAGTCGTTGGTCATTTAAAAGTATATTTTGTCAACAATTTCCAGTGTTGTGGTTGTTTTATCTATGTTCCCATAAAAACAAAGAAGAAAGATAATTTGAACACAGATTTTAAGATAATTTCAAGTTCGTCTTACTACACATATTTTTTCCCTCAAGTAATGTAAAAACTTTGTGAAGCTTTAAAATGTAATGAGCTTATAAATCTGGCACTTGTTTGAAGTAAAATCTTTACTGCTGTCTTTATTGTTATGTTTTTTATATCTATTGTTTTACACTGTTTCATTGTATTTTTGTGTTAGCAGGTAGCGCGTCGAATTCGTCGGGAGGCGTTGAAAGCACCTCGCTTCGTCCATTCAGTAAATGGTCGCTATGCGCCAGCTCCCGGAACGGGTCGAGATATCCTTCGAGACCGAACCGACCTTACCTTGCACACTACAACAAAAGGTGAGTAAAGAAACAACAAATTAAAGTTTTTCTTACAGTACAGTGATGTAACTAGATTGGGGATTTGTTTTTTATTGATAATAGTAATTAACTACAGTGCTTTATACTAGTTCTTCTTGGAGGAAACAGGAGGATAAGATGCGTAGGATGTGCGGGGTGGAGGAAGAAGATATAGAGCACGTCGCGAAGAGGTATAGAGAGATGATAGTATGGTCGGGGAGCACATTAGACCTGTTGCACGAAGATGGAAGGGGGAGAGGTGGGCGAGGGAATTAGAGGTAAGAAGGATTGAGATTGGGGAAGGATAACAGGAAGGGGTAAGGAAAGAAGGAAGAGGTCCGGTTGGAAGGAGAAGGGGAGAAATGGAAGGAAGGAAGTGGGCTGAGGTTACCTGAAAATGGGGAGGAAGAAAGGGAGATAGGAGGAGGGGTGAAGAAACGGTTGGAAGGGAAGAGAATGGAATAAAATAAATTAAAGATGGGCGAGAGAACTGGAAGCAAGAAGGAAGGAGATCGGAGAGGGAAACCAGAATGAGAATAGGAAGAAAGAGAGGGACACTGGGGCAAGAAGAAAGAAATGAGATAAAAAATATTGTACATTGTATTGTTTTGTACGTTATTTATTTTTGATTGTTTTATTTCTATTGTAATGGTTAATACCATGAACGCCGCAAGGTCTAGGGAATAAAGAATATATATCAGCACCTCAGAGGTAAGTCGCAAATGATAAATAGCTCAGAAAAGACGATTTAATATTGTTTATCTCCTTGCTATAGTTCCAAATTATTTTTCACTCGACAGACTATAAAGTATTGAATCACTTGGCACTAAAATGTCATTTTTGATAAAAATTTGACTTGATACAGTTTACCTCTAAAGTGCTGATATACTAGTTCTTCTTAAACTTATGGCTAGTTTTTCAATCGGAAGTTAGTAGGTATAGGAACGATTGAGCCTGGGAAAATTTTTGATAGCGTGGGAATATTTCTATTTTTGATTTGGGCCGGTTTTTATTTTTAACATTTATTAATGATTTGCCGGATAATATGTCAGCCATGACTGTACTCTTTGCCGATGACTCGTTTTATTGATAAAGGAGTAGAAGTTGATTATGTAAAAAGAGCTCGAAGTGTCACCCAAGCTCAAGCCGTACTGTGGTTCCCACCCAATGGGTTAAGTCTTAATTTGGAAAAACAAAAACAGTCGTTTTCAGTTTAAACAGGCACATAAATAATAACGAATTTCACGCTGATGACTCTGTAAGGTTTCTTGGATTACACTTGGATGCTCGATTAACATGGAAGGAACATATAAATTAGCAGTCCAGTAAATTGAACAAGATTTCATACATGATTAAAAGATTGACGAATACGGTGTCTGCGAAGATTGTTGGCCTGGCCTATTTTTCATATTTTCAGTCAACAGTATCCTACGGCCTTGAACTATGGGGTCTTCTGGCTTGCAGAGGATTTTCATAATCCAGAAACGAGTCATTAAAATAATGGCTGCAGTTAAACCGCGTACGTCATGCAAGCCAATTTTTAAACAATTAAAAATTCTGACAGATATATATTGAGTATCCTAATGTTTATTAAGGAAAATGAAGACAGCATCCTAAAACATTGTCAAGTACATAATCACAACACGAGAGGGAAGGATTTATTCTCTATACCGAGGGAACTTTGTCTAAAGCTCGAGAGAAATCGAGATTCCGAGATATCAATGGCTCGAGTCCATGCATTTAGTGCTAGCAGTAGTAATTTGTAGTAACAGAGCAACCAGGTAAGAACCATGTTGATCATTGGGCAGAATATTATGTTCTAGAATAAATGGTAATAAACTCTTTACTATGTTTCGCTAGAAAACTTTACGTATGGAAGAGCTAATACTTATTGGACGATAAGTTTTTGCATCACCCTTCTTATAAATAGAGGTTACGTAAGACGATTTCCAGGAACAAGGTAGAGTACCAGCGTTGAAAGAGTGCTTCATAAATAAACATAAATTAATTTTACCTATCGATTAACAAACACCTGTCGTCTTTCTTATTACCTGCGATTATATCAAAAATACGAAAATTCCCATGCAATCAGAAATTAACTAATTTAATAATTTGCATTGAAAACTTTTGGAAATACTTCATTTTTATTTAACTTTACAATATTACAACATAACAACATTATAACATTACAACATTACAACATTACAACTTAATATAACAAATTACAACTTTATTCTTGTTTTTTACACATCTACATAATATTATTTTAACACTAGCTCGAGCATTATTACGCTATTATTTGCCAACACCGTACACAGGATAATGTGGACGTTAATTGAATTTGATGTATGGTTCAGTTACTATTGTTGTAGTATAAAGTTTCATAAATCAAATTTACGCCAGGGTTTTTCTTCATTGTACAAACGTGCATAATGGATGCAAATAAATAACAGAAAAGCGTAGAATTATAAAACTAATTATAATACTCACTGTACGGGGTTTTGCCTTTTTCTCTGGTAAAACATTTTTTGTGTTTTAATACATTTCTTTGTAACTAAGATTTCCAATCTGAAAATTTTAATTATAGCATACATATAGGGTGTCGCAAAAAATGTATTCACATTTTAATAGCTGGTAACTTACTGATTTTTTAATTTTTTTAACCGTTGTGAAATAATGGCTAAAACCAGATAAGTTTTGAACAACGAAAGTTTATTTTAAAATGATACTGGAAGTACTAAAACACGCTAGAATGCCATACCCCATATTTCCGAAAATTAATTGCGAGATACAGGCACTCATTGTAAAGAATCTGAGCCTATGGTTGCAACAGCCAAGATTTTTTTTAAATATTTTTACCCATACTAGGTCTTTCTCATAATTCCACACTTTTAAAGCAAGTGAGCTAACCACAACGCTGCTGCAACCACAATTATATAACTAATAAAAATTCAAATAAAACGTTACATAATGTGACATTTATCATATGCATAGAACACAATATAGTAAGAACGGACACTGGTAGCAAAAAAAAATTAGTACGTTCCCTCTAGGAATGTACCAATGAACTAAACAACAACAACCGCCAAATTTAAATTTTACTATCTGATTTACGTTCATAATTACCATTATTATTGTATTAAATATATTTTATTATTTATATTATCAAAAGTTTTACAATTAACAAAGAAATACATAAATATTTAATAATCCATAAACATTAATATAACATATAAATAAGGAATTTAATTAAATAAATCTAAATAAAAGGTGTAAGCTATTTATTTTTGAAACACAAAATTATACACAACATTAAATATTATTTTAAACACAACATTATAATTACTAATTACAAAAACTGTATTAATAAAATTGGAGGCTATACCTGTTTTTTTTATTTTTTCTGCCTCATATTTGGTTTCTACACATTTCAGATCATTACAAGACAATATCCGCAAAAAATCAATTTATCAAATACAGTATAAGATGACCAAAATTGGAAATAAAACACTATTATTTGAACCACGTATTTGAAAATTAACAAGCTTAAATGCGTATTACTTCAACACCAACTGTCATGTGTTTGACAGCTAATGGCGGCTGAACTACAGCTAGAACACGAAGTTTCTGATCGTTTGAAGTCGGGTGTATTCGTAATTTATTTTGCAATCTTCTGCCATCTACCAATGTACCAGAAAACTAAAACTCGAGCCAAGGTCATTCCATGCCAGTGGCACCCGGGTGATCATATGTCAATTTAATTTACCGTTGCTGGGTAACAAATAGTTATTCACCAATCAGAGCAAGGGAATAACTTATACTGCCCTTTATCTGAAGTGTCGTTGACCAGATAAGATATTCTGGTGTTTATTCCGATGTTTATCCTAGCCGAGCTTTATCCAACGATTGTAAAAGCGGCCCTTAAACCAAAGAAACAAACTATAGTTCATTTTTGGATTTAGGTAACACAGTAATTTTCTTTATTTTCTTTTTTCAGATGGATCGTGACAACAAGCACATGATCTACGGACTTCGACAGTGGCACTAACAGTGTCCTGTCAGAGAGCAAATAGCAGGAGGAGATAAAAGAAGCTGAAACAAGATGTTAGCTTTCAGCAGTTACTAAAACAAGTGAGAATTGTTTTAAAACATGTGTTGATTATTATAAAGTTTAAACTTTATGACATTTAATGTCTTTAACAATGTAAAAATTGAAAAAAGTGATTTACAAAATCATTTGACAGTTTTGTAGAATATATATATAAGAGTATTTGAAAGAAATTATAGTACGGAAAACGAAAGAACAAGAAAGAAGGCTATCTAACATATGAAATGAGGAGAAAGAACATTATTGTTTTTATCGTCCTCATCATCAATGTTATTTCCTCCAATATTAGACATACTCTTTCCTTAGATTGTTCCATTACTGTCGTTAGCTGCTCTGTCCAATTGCTTTCATCCTTTTACGATATCGCGTCTCCATCTCATATTAGGTTGTTTGGGATAATGTTTATTAGTTCCAGATTTTTACACCTCTGACAGCAGTTCATAAATTTCCGTCAGTGTACGTTAATTTGTTTTGAACTTGAATTTTTCAATGCCATTTATTTTTTCAATTCCATTGAATTTTTCAATTCCATTGAACGGTCTCTAATCTTAGGCAACGCAGACGATAGAAGTTAGTTCCTGCTTGGTTGCTTCCAGCGCTAGTAAAGCTCAATCTTCAAGCAGGAATATGCTGTGTTTTCAAATATATTGCGTATGGGACCTGCACAGTAGAAATTGATTGCTGTCAACGCTGGCAAAAGTCAACCTGCAAGCAGGAATATGCTGTGCCATCAATTATATCAAGCATAGTAGAGGCTAGCGCTTTTTTGCCAGCGCTGGTTACCAGCACGACCAGCGAGTAGGTTTATTTTTGATAATCCAGCGCGCTGGTACAAGCCGCTGGCGCTTGTTATCATCAACAGTTATTTTGACATTTGTCTTGTTAAACAACATCGTTAAAATTTCTAATGAGAAAAATGGAAGAAAATGTTACTGACATCCATCGTTTAATATCTTTAATTTACGAGAGACCCACGTTGTACGAGGGTTACCTTTTATGTTTCGGGATTTGAGATCAAAAACAATTATTTATCAACAGAAGTGGCTTTATTGTTTTTCAAAATATTCTCCATGAAGATACAGTGGGTGGCCAAATTATTAGGGACAGTGCAGATTTTCTGTAATTTTCAAATAAATTTAATGAGGAAATAAGTGGCTTTGGGTCTCGTATTTATTTTTATTCATTAGAGTGCTTTATTTAGAATATAAAACGACATAATTGCTTATTCATAATCATTTATTTTTGTATAAAAAGTGTTAATTTAACAAATTAAGTAAAATCTTAATATTTTGTAATGCCACCTTTGCTGCGATTGCGGCTTTCAGGCGTTTGGGCATGCTTTCTATGCAGACTTTTGCGTTTTGTCGGAGATTGGGGTTTTGATGACACTCTCTGATAAGGGTTTCTATAAATTGCCACTTGGTGGTGTGATTTTTTGGCGATCTCCCGCTTTTTAAAATAATAATGATACCAGCAACAAGAATATAGAAGAAAAATGATTTAAAAACAATTTATTTTCTCACAAAATGCATTTAAACTTGAAAATTACAGGGGGGGTGGTGCTGTCCCTAATAATTTGGCCACCTACTGTACACTTTTGCATGCGTTTGAACCAATTTTCGAAGCACTTTTTCCACCCCGATTGAGGCATTTTCCACTCCAATTGTAAAATTATGTGGAATCCAACGAACAAATCTTTTTGACAGTCAAATGTTCATGCAATAGTGAATGTATGCTGGTCCCACTAATGCCCAAGGATACCTCAATCTCACGATAAGGCACATGATGATCTTGCAGTATCAGTTCACGCACAGCATTAATGTTTTCCGGAACAACAACCGATTTTGGACGACCTTCACGAAATTCGTCCTTAAGTGAATTACGGCCATGATTGAAGTCGGCAAACCATCGATAAACAGTAGTCCTTGATGGTGCTTCATCGACAAAAGTCGAATTAACTTCATCGACGCACTGTTGTTGGAATTACATTGTTACCCGAAATGATTTTTTTCAAGTTATTGCAAACAACACAAATAGCGCTCGTACGTCAAAACGTTCTGAGTACATGTACTGTCAAAAATGTCAAACTTTACGATAGAAGCGTCAGTTTCCAGATGGCAGCACTAGTTTAGCGCAATACCGAAATATAAGACGCAACCTTCTTACCCTGCAAATTTTACAATACGTAATTGATAGCTACCTTGAAAAGTATAAAACTTGCAAACTAGTTCAGCCAACCACTACATTCACATACAAAATTCCCTACGCGCGGATCTTGTTTGATTATATAATCTAAATAGAAACTTCTTCTTTGGTTATTTCGAATTGTTGGAATTTGGCTGTTGTTACCCCAAGACAGGCTTTCCTTGGAGAAATATTGCGGTAAGGCCTATGTTCAGTAGTTAGTTAGTTAAAATTTACGTACAGCAACGATGGATATTTGCGCCTTACACAGCCAATATGTTCAGTAGTCAACAAACTTGGCTAGCATATAACGATGTTTATTTTAACATGCTTCCGACTTTAATATGGTATCCTAAACTGGCATACAACCACCAGAATAATTTAAATTACTGCTGTAACATCAAATATTATTAAAAGCATTGCTTCAAAGTAAAGAAAAAAAACAGAACATCCCCAAAACTCAATAACAAAGAATGGAAAATCAAATCATGTGCAACAAAAAGGAATTACATATTCTTTGATATAAATCTCTTTTTTTATGAACGTTGAATTGAAGAAAATTAATTTTGTTGCACGTTGATTTAGTTTTTTGTGAAATAAAGATTACTGGACCGGAATTGTATTACGGTATCCTTTGTGTGGATTTAGTATAAGCATGATTAATGTATCTAAACCGAAACACGTCAATAATAACAAATTGCAATGTTTATGACAGGCTGCCCCCTAGACGATCAATATTATTGTCCAATCTTACTAAACAATATTTTCGTTTTCCTATCTAGACAATTTATCTATTTAATTTAATTTTACAAAAGTATATTTAGATTTACAATATCGCGCTAACGGTAACCAGACAACTGGGGCCGTAAGATAAGGTGACCATTCGTACTGGTTTTACCAGTATTGTTCTGTTTTTTTGGTCATTGGTCCTGGTTAATCGTGAAATATAACCAGTACAGTTTAGGGACACAAAATCAAAAATTATTAATTTTTCAAAAGATCGAGTAATCGAGTAATCTTTCAGTACGCGCGTAAATTTAAACACAAAATACGGTTCAGCAGTGTAGCGGCCTTTTCAAAATTACTTTCTTAATCTACAATATAAATAAAAAAAGTACATTTTATTTTTTCACTTAAAGCAAAAAAACTAAGCTTACTCTGCAATATTTTTTAATATATATTCTACGATAGCCACTTTTCTTCATGCTGACTGTGCAGGCGCGCTCCTAGAAAAATTAGCTGAGAGGGGGGGGGGGTCTATTTCTAAAAAATATCCGATAAGTAATATAAAATTTATTATTGCCTCTTTACGGGGAGGGGTGGTCTTATTACATTTTGACTATGATTTGTTTTTTATCAACAAAAGAGATGATTTTATTTTCAGTATCTTTTTATTAAGTATATGATTTTTTAGTTCCGGGGGGGGGGTCAGGACCCAAGGACCCCTCTCCTATTGCACGCGCCTGTACTTGAGCTAGTTTAAATGTCCTGGTTTTATATTTGACAAAAAATGGACACCTTACGTAAGACAATTCGGGCCGTTCACAATTGAGGCTTTTCACAACTGAGGACATTAACAACTGGGGCGATGGACAATTCTGGCCGTACACAATTGAGGCTTTTCACAACTGGGGCCATTAACAACTGGAGCCATTAACAACTGGGGCGATGGACAATTCGGGCCGTTCACAATTGGGGCTTTTGACAACTGGGGCCATAAGAGCTAGAGTCTTCTTTTGTTTAAAATAAAAAATTATTATTTTACAAGTTGGCATAAATTAAATTACGTGTTCTTTTGAAAAAAAAAATATTTTAATGGTTTGGTTAAGTACATTTTGGTGGGAATTAGAATAAATAAAAAAATTGTATTTTAAGAGTTGAGTTGGGTTAGAATAAACAGAGATAAATAGAATAAGTTGAGACAGAAATCTATTTTTCGACAGTGTCAACTGTTCCACGTTCTTACCCAAATAAAAACAAGATCGAAATAGATCTTATCTTGTCCATACTCCATTCTTAAAAAAAAATATGTATAGTCGCTAATAAAACAATAAATAATAATATTTTAAACATTGTTGTACAATCAGGTGATAGTTCGGTAGCCATCTTGATGACGTGGGTTCAACAATTCACGTTAGAATAAGGCCTACTGTGATGTTCTTTCATTTCCTGTACTATATATTTGTAAAGCATTGTTTTAATATTAAAATTATGTGATATTTTTTCCTAAAATTACTATATTAGTGTTACTAAGTTGGTAATACAGATTTTTTTGTATACTATACTGTGTATAAATGTTTGTATCTCGCACAGAGAATCCATATGCTCAACTTTAATCATGCAGTGGAGCATTGCATGAAATTTAAAAATCGAATTAAATGTTTAAGTAATATGTTAAGTAATTTAAAGTACCTATCATGACGTGGAGAAAAATGATTTATATATTTTATCACCATCATGGTATAAAGTTTTGTAAATATGTATATATTTTATAATAAAAACTTATAGGTTAGGTTTTTAAATTAAATTACTACCTAATTTTATTTTTATATTTCATTAAATTTGTATGTGTGTTTTAAAATAAAGACTATACGGGTAAATTCGAATTTCAGTTTGTAATTTAATAGCTTCCGCAAAGATCCATCCTTGGTGCCATTTCGTGTCTAGCTGGCTTCAGTGAGACCTCGACACAGAGTGAGTTTCACAGAACGCTTTAGTGCGTTCTTATTGATTTTGTCACGAACATCATGGAAATTCCGGCCACATGCAATGTAAGTTTACATAGATATTTTTATTATTAAATATTATTTACTACATTTTAAATAATTATTTAAAATAAACGTGTTTTCTTATATGCTATTTAGAATGAACTGTACATACTCACATGACATTCCTTCACATTTTTATTAGAGTTAGGCTGGCTATATTTGAATTATTTTATTTTATTTCATTTTCTTCCCTTCCAACCATTTCTTCACCCCTTCTATCTCCCTTCCTTCCTCCCCATTTCTAGGTAACCTCATCCCCCTTCCTTCCTTCCATTTCTCCCCTTCTGCTTCCCACCGGGTCTCCTCCTTCTTTCCTTTACCCTTTCCTGTTATCCTTCCCCAATCTCCATCCTTCTTGCCTCTAATTCCCTCGCCCACCTCTCCCCCCTTCCATCGTGCAACAGGTGTAATGTGCTCCCCGACCATACTGTCATCTCTCCACACGTCTTCGCGAGGTGCTCTATATCTTCCTCCTCCTCCCTGCACATCTTTTCCTCCTGTTTCCTCCAATATCTATTTCCTCTCTCTTCATTCCCGCACCTTAGCCTCGCAATCCTCCTAACTCTCCCTCCTGACATTCCTCTTTCTCCCTTCAAGTAGCTTGGTACCCCTATAGTTCTAACCTCCTTATATCTCCCTGCGCTCCTTGATTTGTCTTTTCTGACTGTCTATTTTGAATATTTGAATTATAAATACAGACATTTTTAAAAATCGTTTTGTTTTAAAGTCTTTATAGTCTATAATAAATACTTCAAATTTGCACAAACAAAATCATTCTTTTTTTGCAACAAAAATAAATCCTAGCCACTTCAAATAATTATATATATGATTAACTTTATATGGAAATTCTATTCCGTCTTCTTCCAACTTTTTTATTAAAAGAAGTACAGTCGGAACTATATTTTAAAAATAAAAGTTGTGTATTTTATTTATTACTGTTTCAGACATTATCTAATTTCTTGAAAACTTGTAAATCGGATCATTTTCGCTGCTCATTTTTGCCACGAACATTGATACGTTGAATTGTTCTGTATGGAACATTAGTTAATTCCGCAGTTCTAAGTATAGGTTTGTCATTATCTTCCGAAACTAACTTTTTATAAACGTTCAGTATCAGAACTTTGCAATCTTCTGACAAATGAAATTTTTTTTAAATAGCCACGTCCACATTTTCGCATTCCACGTCAGCGTCCACCTTTTCGCACTCCAAATGCACAGATTCACTATTTTCACAAAAGAAATTAGTAAGTTCTTCAAAATCAAATGGTCGCCAAAGAGCCATGTTGTTAATGTATGCACGCTATGAACGTTGCAAATTATCTAACAAACAAGTATAACAACCCCTAAAATTTAGAAATAATAGGATTATAAATTTGGAAAATATCTTTAATGGTTTTTAAGAAACTTCAATTGAACTAGTGTTACATCTATTTGATTTAAATTTAAAATTCCCTTAATACCTCTACTATTCTTTTTACACCTACGTGTACATCTTACCCTAATTAATAATTCACTTAATAATAATCATAATTTTCGCCTTTCGGCTTAAAATCTACTCTCCTTCTCCTTTAATTATTATCTTCGTTGACTCATTTCCTTAATTTCCTCCCTTCTGTTTTTCGTTTCTTTCATCCATTCATACCCCCTTCCTGTTTTATCCCAAATTTCCTTTCTCCTTTCCGTTCTGTGTCGTATTTCTTCACATTCTTCCAACAATGTTCCATTGTCTCCTGCACATTCTACATGTTCTTTCTTCCTCTTTCACCCAAAAATTATTGTCCCTCTCCTCATTTCTACATCTAAATTTCGTTATCACTTTTTTCTTCTCTCTACTGCCGTTTTCTATCAAATACTATCGTTTTCTCAGCGTCCAGGTCTTTTCATATTTGCTGTTATATCTTGATTCTCTTATTTTTGTATCTTGCTCCGTTTGTTGCATGTCGATCATTTGCTCTGTTACTTCGTGCCCCATTTCTTCTGCATTCATTTTTTGTAGTCTTACCGCTGTTGTTGAGTAGCCACAATATTCATACATTTCCTTCCTTTCCTTTTCTTTTAATTATATTTTCTTCATATTTTATGGCTTTTCTGATTGCCTCTATTTTTATTTTCTTCATTTGCGTTTCTTCCAGTATAATGTATAGTAAAAAGTAAGTTTAGTAAATCATGTAAAAGTGTACAATACACTTGTTAATCCATTTTATGATAAAATTTTGTGTTTGTAAATGAATATTTTCGGAAATTATAATGCTAGTGCGTTTTACTCAAAGAACAAATAAAATATAATTAAACCATCTATTTGAATACTTCAAATCTACACATTCCTATAGAAATTTTAATTGAACTAAGAAGAACTGGTAATTTATTCCACACACAAAGAAAATTGTCAAATATTTGCAGACAAGCACATTTCCGGAACATCCATATGAAATAACATGGGGTTTAATTTTATAAACAATAGTTAAGTCAATATTAAACGATTTTCTTATATATTTGAGGCAAGATAAAATGTAAAATTCAAAGTTAACAGATTTAACAACGTTTACAAACATCAGAACAGTAGAAATTTTCTTCAAATAATAGAAGCAAAATTTTAGAAACATTAATATATACTTTCTTCTTCACTTCCATCAAAACATAAGTATAAATGATACATTTATTAATTTTTAAAGCATTTTTCTGGTGGGCATTATAATTTAATTGCAGAACTAAAAATTAATAAGAAAACTTTGCCATAAACTATTACTTTTCTAGTAAAATTCATTCAATATTGAAGATTCAACATTTAAGATTTTTTCCATTGAAAGAGAACAATACACGCAGTGCCGGCGTTAGCGGGGTGTCCAGGCGGGTCCGGGCCCCACAAAAATAGTTCTAGCCAGAATTTCTTGGAGAAAAATGTATTTTAGAAGTAAAGTCCCTTTTTTTTAGGTCATCACTTGTATTTTCATGAGTAAATGATTTCAAGTAATTCCTGCCCCTTCCCCCAGATTTTAAGAGCTACTGCCTGCACTGCATACACGCAACCAAGGCCGTCGAAAGCGGAACTAGGCCTCAGTAAAACAATGATTCTGGACCCATTGTCCACGCAGAAATTAACGATAGTAATGCCCCAAAGGGGCCCAAAATACTGACAACTGATGACAACTAACTGCATAAACAAAGTGTGCGTCGATTTGACGCACACTTTGTGTTTTTATTCTATTTTTTTTTTTTTTTATTAATTTTTATTCTATTTTTAATTTCAAAAATAGACACACACTACCTCATCCATAAATACTAAAATTACTAGCCATAATTTAGCCATAGCTTAAAAAAAATATTAGTTTTATTAAGAGCACAAAAATTGCAATATTTTTCAAAAACGAAATTGATCATAAATTTCTCCCTTACGTTTCCGAATTTTTTCTTAAAGTTTTTGTTTAACCCCTTTGCGTTAAGGGATGCAATACAGTAATTTTTTTATTAAATTTTTCTAAAAAAACGACTTAAAATTAAAAAATTCAAAAAACTACTTTTTTTTTAAATTTAATGGCCTTTGCTGCTGTGGCAATTAGCCAGGACAATTTTTTATTTGAGGAAATTTCCATGCCTGAACGGGATTCGAACCCGAGACATGTCTTTTTATATCCAGCCGATAGGCTAAAATTTGTACCGTATAGACAGACAGACAGACAGACACATGAGTGACGTTATACGGGTCATTGGTGGTCATACCTACAAAACCCTAAAAATAAATCAAAGAAAAAAACAGCTATCAGCAAAAGCTTCACACAAAGTAAAATTCAAAACTATGCTTTAAGAAATGCCGAAACCCCCAGAATAAAAAATGGAAAATATTAAATATATAATGGCGGCGCTAGTTCTTAAAATATGGGGGGCCAGGAATTTTTTTAGTAAAATTTGGGGGGTCCAAATACAAGTGATGCGAAGCGAGAATTGATACAAACAAAACAATATTTATGAACCAGGCGTAAACAAAGTATCTTTTTATCAAGTTCTCGTCTTACTACCACTAGAAGGAAATGCGTTTGAGTCACCAATTTAAAACCTTTCTAAAGTATTTTTTTCAATTGTTTTCCATTAAGCTAGCTGTCAAAGGCTTTTGGTAAGATTTGTTTCTAAGTTTTGTTTGTCGAACTTAGAGTTTAACTCAATCGCAGTTGAAGTTTGAGACACGATTTACAACAACGGTTCAATAATTCTATACTATGGAGTTAATGTCTGTTCCTGAGATCGCTTTCAACTTAGTTACGGTGTGTCTAGCCTGTGGTTACAACCAAATACGTGACTGTGATCGCTATTTTGCTATGCAGACACATCAATTCTGCTAATTAATATTTTGTACAAGACACATGTCAATCCTAGAAAAATTACTTCCACAATCATATTTTACTAATGGAAAATGGCATATGCAAGTTAACTATAAAACGTGATTATGTAAAGTAAGTTATTAGGGCTTTGTGAGTATGACTAAAAAACCCTTATAACGTCATTCATGTTTCTGTCTATACGGTAGACCAGTGTTTCCCAATGTTATTGGCTTGCGGAGCCTTTTTAGGGTTTTGTAGGTATGACCAAAAAACCCTTATACCGTCATTTTGTCGTCTGTCTGTCTGTCTGTCTGTCTGTCTGTCTGTCTGTCTGTTCGGTAAAAATTGTAGCCAAACGGCTAAACCTAGAGAGTTGAAATTTGGCATGCTTATACAAATCTTTCACCCGCACATAGGAAAAATACTAAAACATCTAAAAAACATATCCCTTTAAAAATATAAACAAATATATGCTCATCGAAAAAAAAAATATTTTTTTAAATTCTGAGTAGAGTATCAAATGAAAGCCCTTAGTACGTGGATTAACGATCAAAATTTTATTTTTGCAAAATAAATTATTATTATGCGATTTTTGCCAAAATTGTGCAAAAAAAATTTTGTCCCACACCCTGTAGCCCAGATGGTTTAAACTAAAAATCTGAAAAAATTCTAAGTAATGTACATTGGTGTGAACCGGAATAGTACAACAGGAATTTTTGATCAGATTATGTTTTCGGAAAATAACGCATTTTTTGTGTTTTTAACTAAAATATGTTAACTATTTAATACGTTGTGTAACATAACAGATAACAGAACAGTAGCTCTAGTGGCGTGGTTGGATTTGTCGTACGCTTAATAATATAACTTAACTTGCAAACTAGGGTTCGATTCCTGTTGATTTTATTTTTTGTTTTTTTTTTTGCAATTTTATTTTGTTCAAATTATTTTGTTAAAATTCTAGTTATATTTGGTAAATGTTGCAATTAATTTTTAAAAGCGTAAATTTAATAACCAGTGGAAAGTGTTGAAATTATAATTTAATTCTATGTATGACGAAATCAAAGGGCGGGACTTATGATGTAAGCAACCAATGGAAGCCATAGGTGCAATTTTCAAAATCTTAATGAACCTTGCTATATAAAAAAAAATACTGCATATATTTAGAAACTTAAATAATGGTATTAGGCATTCGAATTAAAATTCATAAAAGAATATTTTGACATAAAATTTGATTGGCATCCCAAATAATCATCGTTCAGTTACTAAATACCTGCGAAACCCAGAAATGTGTGAAAATTCACGCTTCACATCAATTTTTTATGATCAATTTCTATGGCGGAGCCCCTTAGACCTACCTTATGTCTTACAAATTAATGGTGTTTAGAAGTAATGTTACGGGAGAGGGGGTAGATTTTTTTACTATAAATTCACCTTTCGCTTACAGGGCTCACTTATTGATTGATAGACAGATTTTTATAAAATGAAGCAAAAAATCAAAATACACGCAGATTATTCAAACAACAATGCAACTTGCCGATCACATTCAAGCTATAGTATTAAATCGGATAGAGTCAGAAATCACTCGGGCATATATTCAGCTTGGCAAATTTTCGTTCAGATTGTAATTTCCAGTTTTCTTATTTTGATTCTGTTTTTTATTTCTAAATCTTTTGATTTTATTCAATTTTTATTGATTTTATTTCCTGGAACGGCTGCGGAGCCCCTAAGAAGAGCACGCGGAGCACTTAGGGCTCCGCGGAGCACAGTTTGGGAAACGATGCGGTAGACCAATGGCGCACCCAGGAATTTTTGGCGGAGACAAAATTATTTAAATTATGAAAATATAAAATGATGACCTAAAAAAAGTCCTCCCTCACTTCTAAAATACAAGGAACGACTTAAAAAAAGGTCCTCATCTCTATTTTTTAAATTTTCTAGTGAGTTTGTGTGTTTTTTTTTTTATTTCCTTCCTTCATAGGAGGGGGGCGGGCCCCCTCCCTGGGTGCGCCAGTGACTGTCGCCAATGTATTACCAACTTCCTGTGAACAATCCGAGAGTGGATCATGCTACGAATATAACCAAAATAATAAAATTTCAGTTAAAGGGTAATCGAAAGATATATATTTTATTATTCATTTTTTTTGCTTCATAATGTTTTCTGATTGCTATTCTTTTGAGGTGCAAAAAATGTATTTGAAGAAAGTTGCTGAAAGTTGATTTTTTTTTTTTTTTTGATTTAGTGTATTTCTTTTTTGATTTACTAGGATATATTTACTAAATTTGCCATATGAATAAGTGCTCGGCGCGTGGAAACGCCAAATGAAATTCTTGATTTAGTTTCAAAATTTTAAAACATGTAAAAGTTATTTTATTACGTATGCTGTGGTAACCGGACCTTATACTAAATTCCAACGTAATCTGCTCATAAATATGAGAGTTATGGACATTTTTCAAATTTGGGGTCCTCCTAATGCCCTATTTCTGCATATTTTCCATTTTGGTGCACCTACATTCAAATATTACACCTTTTCACACCTCTGTACCAAATCTCAGCGATATCAGTCCACAAATAAGCAAGTTATAGCCCTGACCCACTTTCGGTAAAAACTGAAACATATTTTTTGAATTTTCAACATCTTTCTGCGTCATAGGATTAATTTTGAGTTCTCATACCGAATTCCAACGAAATCTACTCATAAGTAAGCGAGTTATGGGAATTTTTCAACTTCGGGGGCCTTCTGAGGCCCCTGTGCTTCATATATCCCGTTTTTATGTACTTACGCTTAAAGATTACCTAATTTCACACCCGTGTGCAAAATCTCAACGATATCGGTCCATAAATAAGCGAGTTATAGTCGTGCTCTACTTTCGGCCGAAACTGGAGCAGAATTTTTTGTCAAAGTCCGAATTTGGCACTTTTAAGGGTATAAACAGAATCATGTCAATGTCACGATTCCAGAAGTGTGATGGTTTTTAAAATCGGTACATAAATAAAGGAGTTATAAGCATTTGAACTAGTTTTCAGTTAATCTGGTCTAGTTCTCAGATTAAGTTTAAGGAATTAGATCACCCACTTAATTAATGAGTTCACATACGTCATTTCATCCTATTAATTGGTATTAAAACCGAATTTTTCATCGTTAATATTCGTAATTATTCGTCAGTTGCATTAATTCCAAAATTTAAAACTGGAGGCAGTAGCAGTCAAAGAAATTTAGGAATTATTTTTTCGTCTACGAAGGTCAGAAGTTAATTAGTTTTCAATATATTAATTGGGGGCAGCAGGTGTCAACAAAAATAATGTTTTGTTACTGAAGGTCAAAATGCTATCAGATTAATAAGTGATACGTAAAAAGAGTTATTTGATATTTGAGTTATTTAATTTATTATTTGATTAGTTATTTGATTTGATTTTTTAAAATTTTCAACATTCATCTGCAACACAACTTATTTTAAACCTCATACCAAAATCAGTGTCGAATTAAGTTTTTTATTTTCATTAAGTTGAAGCAGCAAGTGTCAACATATCTTAAACAATGACAAATCAGAATGCATAGAATGAGCTTCTAAAGAAATTTGAAATGAGAAAACTAAACGAAGTGATGAACAAAAAAGGAAAAAAGTGAACTTCGGGGGCCGTAAGTCCAGGTCTATTTGGCCTAAACGGAAATCCACATATTACAACTGGTACCACTTTTCTACCTTCATTTTATAAGGTTTGTATATTTTTTAATGTTTTCTTCCAAAAATGTACTTTAAAAAAATACTGTCCCACACCTTAGCCTAAAAGGGTTGAACTGACAATCTGAAAAAATTCTAAGTAATGATCACTGATCTGAACCAGAAACGTACGAAAGAAATTTTTCATTAGATTAATAACCAAGCTATTAAGAAACAATATTTTTCACAAAACTTGTAATGCAAATTAATTAATATACATCAACTTAGACAATTATTGTATTTTGAAAAAATGTATGTGCTTAACACTAAAGGAATATAAGGATGCGTATACGCACCCTTGGCTAATAACAGTATCAAATGTATAAACATGTTTTTTTACATTCGTTTCATGCCTCTTATTAGATGACCAATATTATCAAATCTGATGACATCTGATAAACTGTTTTTTGAAGGACGCCCATAGTTTGAATTTGTTTCTTCTCTATCAGTATCTGCATTACTCTGATACTTCATAAGAGCAACTGTTAGTCGTCACCAATTAAGAAATTTTACTATCATTTGACAACTGTACAACTAATTTTTATTTTCACTCTACTTATTCTGTAAATACATATACTGAACTATGAAAGAGCACACAGTAGAAATCAGTGAAACCAGTGAAAACCCAGGAATTTTTTTAGGGGGGGGGGGGCGAAAGACAAAATTATTTAAATTATGAAAACATAAAGTGATGACCTAAAAAAAGGTCCTCAATTTTAAAATACAAGTGACGACCTAAAAAAAAAGGTCCTCTTCTCTATTTTTAAAACTTTCTAGTGTGTTTGTGTGTTTTTATTTATATTGTTTTCCTTCTTAGGGGGGGGGCTTCCTGGGTGCGCCACTGCGGTAGACATTGAGGCCAAATGGTTGAACAGAGAACATTTATTAATTTAATTTGAAATAAATCTTTTCTTTTAAAAGCTTTTATTCATTACCGGCGCCTTTTAATTTTTAACTATCCACATTTATCTTATACTTATATTTTAATATAGCTGGGAATGTCAAAAAAACACTGCTTCATTACACCAATAGAAAAGCATAATAATAATTCTAAAAAAATATGGAAAACCATACAGGACATTACTAACTACAAAGATGAAAGGAAAAATATATTACCGTCGCAAATTGATAATAAAGATCTAGCAAATAATTTTAATAATTATTTCAATATTGTTGGCTTTAATCAAAGAAATTCACATGCATTCAGACCCAATCATAATATTAAAATGAAAAAAGAACTACATGTTTCAGAAACAATATCTTTTAACCCTGTTTGCGAAGAAGATATATACAAACTTATAAAATTACTAAAAAACAATAGCGCCCCCGGACCCGACGGTATTTTAAATGACACAATAAAAAAAACAGAAGAAACTATTACCGGACCAATAAAAATATTAACTAATAAAATACTAGAAACTGGAATATACCCAGACATTTTCAAATTATCAACAATAAAACCGATATATAAAAAAGGGGATAATAACATATTAAGCAACTATAGGCCAATATCACTAACACCGTCAGTAGGTAAATTAATAGAAAAAGTTATTAATGAAAAAATAAATAACTTTCTGGCAAAACATAACGTCATAAATAAATATCAATACGGATTCCGTTAAAATTTCAGTACAGACGACGCAATAGCAGAAGTAACGTCAACCATATATGAATCATTTAACAACAATACGAAACTAATAGCAACATTTCTTGACCTGACAAAAAGCATTCGACACAGTACATCACCAAATATTACTAAAAAAAATTAAAACAATCGGGATTAGAGGAATAGGATACAATGATCTCCCAACTCTATATTTTCTCAAAAAATGCTTACCACCGTAAAATAATTGTGTGTAGGTAGCGTTCATAAACTTGAAAAATAAATAAATTTTGATCTCAACTGTCTGTAAAGTTTACACAAGTTATCAATTCAGCAAAAATTGTGGTGTAATTGTTCTCAAATAACTAAAAAATACTTATTCAACGTTCAGTAAAAAACTGAAAAATGTTTCTGAATGCTCTAAAAATACTTCTGTATCAAATACATAAGAAACATTAGAAATTTCAATATTTGTTGGCACTTTTCATCTTCTGACCGTCTGAAACTACCTAGTAAGATTAATAGAGTAAGTTTTCAGAAGATATGTTTGTTTCTTCATGTAGTGTAATTAACGTCTACTGAAATAGATGATAATATAAATGTCATTTGGGTTTCTAGACGGAGTATTTATTTTAGAAACAAAACATTCAGCTAAAACTTTTTTAGCTTCTTCAAATGCTCGAATAAAAAAAAAAATATTTTCACACCTAACAAAAGACTAAGGCCCAGTTGCACAGTAACCGCTGTAGTTTTTATTTAGGCTTAAGTTTTAGTTTATGGTTTAGTTGTTGCACAGTTTCAGTATTTGGTTTAAACTTAAGCTTAAACAGGAAAATACTTAAGCGGTAGATTTGTTTGGTTTAAACCAAAATAAACTGTCAAATAGGACAGGTTATGTGTCATATTAAAATTGATCAGATTAATTTGATTGAATGAAAATGTTATTTATTAATATATTTCGCCGCATACCCGTCTATAGGCACCGGTATGATTATATTAATCAATGGGATGATGAAAAATTTTACAATAGATTTCGAGTAATTGTAATATTAAGTAAATAAAGTTGTAATTCAATATTATATCATATTAAACATTTAATTAACCATCCTACTAATAGGTAAGTTAGTGCCTCGGTACACAAATACCCAGTGGTGGACTTTCGCAAAGACAAAAAAGATAATTGTCTTGGGCCCGTAATTTTCAGTAAATTTTTTACATACAATAATATATTGTATTTATATTTTTTAAATACATTTTATAGAATACCAACTCATCTAATAAGTTCGTCGTACATTTATTTTTACGTTTCATTTACCGTATTTTCCATTGCTGGTAAAATTTGCATTATTTGTATAATAAACTATTTGACAAGTGACATTGACAGTTATGTTTATATTGAATTTCAAAATTTCCCCGCCAAATATTCATTTTCCATATTACCAACTTTGTGAATTTATCACATCAGTTGGCTTAGCTAAGTACAGTCTGTTCCAAACGGTTAAGTGGAACTAAATGGGAATTTAGTTCTTTTAGGTTGTCACGAGAAGGGACCTTGCTTGGGTTATTTCATTTTTCATGTTGGGATGTCAAAATTTAAAATTCCAACAATGAAACCATGGAAACGAATGACATATGTCAAAATTAAATATTTTTTTTAGATATTTTAATGACAAAAAAATAAATAAATGGGAAATTTGTATTAAGAATGACACAAAAAATCAAAATATAAAGAAAATGACATTTTAAAATGATATTAACCTTAACCAAAAAATGTTTATTGTAAGTATGATTTACAAAGCTTAAACAAAACGGCCGAAAGGCACGATTTAAACGATGAAAGTAACTACATTGCAAAATCTAGTTCCGCTTAAGCGTTTGGAACAGACTGTATTTTTTTATTTTTAACTGTGCAACAACTGGCGCTTAAGTATTTGGTTTAAGCTGAAGCTTAAGGTTTAGCTAAACTCATACTTAAGTGGTAACTGTGCAACTGGGCCTAAGAAAAAGCTTGCTTAAGACATTTGTTTGGTACATCGTTCTGTACGGAAGTGTCACTAGATGCCGGTTATTGAAAACTTAGCCGAGTTTAATCTTTGGGATAAATTTGGTTACAATATAACAATTCCATAAGCAGGGACGTAACCAGAATTTCAGCTTGGGGGGGGGTCAAAAATAACAAAATATTCTAAATTAGTCGGTACGATCTTAATTACATGGCTTGGATAGAAAATAACAGCGTTTTAGGTCTTTTGTAGTATCTTAAATAATAAAAGTTCGGTAAAGTTATAAATTTTCTTCACCTCCGGTGACTTGAGGATTAAAAGGATTGTTTTGAATAATGGGAAGCCAGAGTTGAGGAAATTCTATGCTAGCTTGGCTGACAGCATCTCCAGAGTTTTCGATTAAAGCAGACTCTTTCAATTTTCTTTTGAACTTGTTTTCCTCATACATTAAGGGTTTAGCATCTTTCCATTGGAAATGGTGTTCATTTTCCCAAGCATGTTCAGCCAGTTTGGAACTGTAAATTTCGCCCTGCTGAACTTTCTTCTTATGCTCGTGGGAGCCTTAGATCGTTCTAGGACGGAACGGACTCGCCAGCGGACCTCTTCCTTTATTACGGGTTCGAGAGTATGACAAGCTTGCTCTACAGATGCTATGATATCTAATTTATTGATGGATTTAGGATTTACAGCAAAGTTTAACCCTTTACGGAGAACTTGCTCTTTTTCAGTTGTTAATTCTTTGCCAGAGAGATTAACAACCGTTTTCCTAACCTCCACATTACGGGTGCTGTCAACTTTATTATCCTTTGTTTTTAAAGCTAATAAAGTTGACCAACTTCAAATTAAAAATCATGTTGAAAATTTTAATAGCACCACTCAATGGTCGTTAAAAATGGAAAATCATTATGGAATATACTAAATATTTCATTGTAGGACTCTTTAGCACACAAAGTTGATAAACTACTTTTTAAATTATACAAAATTATTGTCCAACAACTCGGCCTAGACAGGATTTAAAATCTTTAATAAATTTTTCAAATTTATTAAACCAAATCGCTACATAGACTGAAGATAAAAAAATAATATCGTTACCGTGTTATAAAAGATTCATCATTAAATTGGTGGAAACTCGATAACGCTTTTTATTTATACTAGACCAGTGTTGGCAAACCTTTTGAGCTTGGTGTGTCGAAATTCGGGAAAAAACTAGCTTAACTCGGGTACCGTGTCACGTCTAGAAATATTCATAATTTTGTGTTATTTACAACCGAGTAAAAACATAGTTATATTTTTAATATATTTATTTATTAAAAAAGCAAAAATAGATAATTCTTTACATTAGTGACTTTTTTTGCAGAATTTCATTTGCTAAATCTTCAATTGACGGTTGATATTTCGTACACATCAAGCCCAAGCAAGGGCTACTAACTTCATCTGTCAAACGGTTTTTTTTTATTGGTTTTAATATTATTAAACGCAAATGGAAATGAGGAGAGGGACAGTAATTTTTGGATGAAAGAAAGAACATGTAGAATGTGCAGGAAAAGGTAAGGAGACAATGGAACATTTGTTGGAAGAATGTGAAGAAATACGACACAGAACGGAAACGAGAAAGGAAATTTTGGATGAAACAGGAAGGTGATATGAATGGATGAAAGAAGTGAAAAACAGAAGGGAGGAAATTAAGGAAAGGAATCAACGAAGATATTAATTAAAGGAGAAGGGGAGTAGATTTTAAGCAGAAAGGCGAAAATTATAATTATTTTTACGTAAAAGTTAATTAGTGTAAGATAAAATATACTAAATAATATTTAATAATAAAAATATCTATCTATATTATTAAACGTCGAAAATAAGGTCTCGCAAAAGTACGTAGAGGGAAAAATTGTGGCAACAGTGTTCTTGGCCGAAAACCGTCCGTAAACGATGAGTGTCACCCAAAATGTCTTGGCCTAGTTAATAAATTTCATCGCGAAGGATGTCTTCAGTCAAAACATAATAAAAAAAGAACAACATCCCACGTGCTTAAGAAGAGAAGCAGTTGGAAATATTATTACAAGTGAAAGAAAACAATCAAAATACTTTAAGATCAATTGCACAAACCGTTGGTGTCAGTACAATCTGTTTTTAACTTCTTAAAAAAAGAAATGTTTCGATCATACAAATTTCAAAATCATCAAGAATTGTTAGAAAGGGACGCAGCAGTACGTATAGATTTTTGTTCTGAAATGTTTGAAAAAATTAATTCCGATCCAACAATGCTTCAAACAATTTTATTTACAGAGGAAGCAACGTTTACTCTAAATGGTGAAGTGCACAGACAAAATTTTAGGTACTGGAGTCGAGAAAATTTACATTTGTTTCATTCCTCCCGAACTCAAAATCCGCAAAAATTAAATGTTTGGGCAGGGATAATAGGGTGACACGGGTGACAACCCGTGACACGCGTGTCATAGATTCGCCATCACTGTACTAGACAGACTTTTCTAGAGTACTATGTATAATAGTGTGAAAGGGTTGTACGGTCTATCAGGGGTATCCTCAAAGAGTCATTGTATGGTGCGAATTTTGGTTTGGTGGTATTGATGTATTTTTCGAGAATGACGATGGTAACACTGTAACCATGAATAGTCTTCGATACCATCAGATGATAACTGATTTTTTGTGGCGAAAATTAGAAGATATGAACCTGGACGACAAGTTGTTTCAGCAGGATGGCGCTACGTCCCATACAGTTCATGAAACATTGACTTTATTGCACGAGAAATTTCCACCTCTCTCCTGGAGCCACCAATACCCTTCTCCCTCATTATATAAACCGGTTGTTCGTAAATTGGGACACCACTGCT
Organism: Liopterus haemorrhoidalis; assembly: GCA_963971575.1. NCBI lineage: Eukaryota > Metazoa > Arthropoda > Insecta > Coleoptera > Dytiscidae > Liopterus > Liopterus haemorrhoidalis. Next base: position 3,402,108 of record OZ020621.1, on the reverse strand, counting down.
GGCGAGATGAGTATGCCATCAGAATACTGGGTTAATGTATAATCCTCATTGTAATGTGCATCGTAATGAATACTTGTGAACTAATTTAATTGCAGTAAGCTCGTTTATAACATTATAAGATATCAAGTTGCTTATAAAATGTTATTAATATATGATAAGTTGTTTCACAAGCACTATGTACATATTAAACAAATTATGTGTTAGCTTGAATCAATAACTGTTTGTTTAAGATTGTACACACATCCTGCACAAGAAAATGTGAAAGACTTGCCTCTGGGAAGGATGTCAGTAAGAATCAATTTCATGTCCTCATTAAAAGTGAATTTCCTCTCGAATATAATATATCAGTTTTGTCGTGGCTTTCGCAATCATTCAATTATGCAAATCTTTGGAAAGATATTAAATTTGAAGTTGTCAAAGAAAAAATTTCTAATAAATATCAATTATGGACTGTTCCTGGTTGTTGACATATCTCAGTTGAAAAGTGTTAAAAATTAATTAAGTCTATACCAAGAAGTTGTCATTCTATTTTAAAAATTTAATATAAAATGTGAATTTTCACACAACCACTATTGGATTACCCAGATATCTGGTAGAAGGAACAAGGAACCTGAAGGTAATCGCAAGATTCAGATGTGACAACGAGGAGAGGGCAAACAATTATTGGAATAAACGGAAAAAATATGTAGAATCTGCAGAGAAGAACAAGAAACAATAAACCACCTAAGAAACTGTGAAAAAATGCAGCAGAACCCCGAAATACAGAAGAACTACTAGACGACTCGGGGAAGCGACAAGAAAGCGTTTAAAAAGAACTCAGAAGGGAACTCAAACGTTCTGTTGAAGCGTTTTTTGTAAGTGCGCAAGTGCTAGGTGATTCTGTTCCGATTCTGAACTCTGTTGACTATTAAATGTTAATATCGAGAAGAAAAATAATTCAAAATATATAGAAATTACTTAACACTTTACTATTTCTGCTACCACTGTCCTAGCAAAATATATTTATTAATGTATTATTTAATAGTGACAGAAATAAAAATGTTCAATTCAAGACATCAAAACAACCACAATACTCGTATTATACGTTCCGCCCTGAAATGATACGCTACTGAGGATAACAAATCCACAATTACAATGTTTTATTGCCCCCAATAAACATAGATAAAGGCGCTGGAATCTCAATTGTTCAACTGGTCATATAGCGTATAGCAGTGTTTCTCAACCTTTGCTGGCATGGGGCCCCCCAAAATAACGTAAATACTGTCTGCGACCCCCCTTTAATATATATATATATATATATATATATATATATATATATATATATATATATATAGAGAGAGAGAGAGAGAGAGAGAGGGAGAGAGGGGAGGGATCACAAGGTGTTATCAAGATAGAGGAAACACGATTTTTCTCTAAAAGACGATGTGTGAGCAAGTTGGGAAAAAAATTTGGTGACCAGAGTTTACCCAAATAATTGGATGGTGGTATTTAAATTCCGCAATAAACCGGAAGTACAGGATATCAAGGACAACTTCGATTTTTTATATAGGAACGTATGGCGTGTTGGGTATATTTGGATAAAGCTTTTGAAAAGAAACTTTTTTGATAAAACTTTTACATAAACATATTTTTAATATCTGTTGCGGTTACCTATAATGGCTTGCAAGTATATTTATTTACAAGTGTTCAAAGTTGCTTTCCATTTTGATCACTTTCGCATCCTTACTCTTTAGTTAACAGTAGCTCGGAGCATAACAAAAAAAAAAAGCATGTTTAAGTCATACCTACTTGAAAGCACTTGAAGTAACGCGAACCGATTTAATTAGTTTAAATTAGTCAGAATAACTATAATTTATTTTATTGATGTTTGGTATATTTTAATGAATATAAATGTCATATATTTCTGAATATATCTTGCAAAATTGAGCGTTTTTCTATTATAGTTTCATGCTTCGATCTTATATGAATTCGCGGCCCCCGACGAAAAATGTCTGGATTCAACACTGCTTCTACTGTATCTGATCTTCGGTTTCTCTTTCTCTCTGCTTCTCTTATGTCCATTACACACCTCCAAAAGTACTCTTTTCTTGTCTCTCCTCATGCCGAGAATTTAGTATAGTATATTTTTTGTATGTTTTTGAGGTATTTTCGAAGTTTCGGTAAAAAATTTTAGTCGAAAATGCGACCTCTAAAAGAACACCTCAAGACTTCTTCATCCCACCAATTACCAAAACTCTGACAAAACTGTCTCTAAAACTCGTGTTTCGAAAACCAATTTCCTGTACTATAGCTGATATAACAAAAACGATAATCGTTTCGCGTATAGGATGACTTAAAATCGATACATTATATATATTTTTTATTATTTTCTTCCTGTTTATTCCCCACACACACTGTTTTTTGTTTGTTTCCTATTATCCTCTTAGGAAAGGTATAGAATTGTATATCATAAGGTTTATATAGCCATTACGTCTCAATGTAGCACTCCAGTGTTATGCCCCTTAATAAAATCTCAGCCTGCAACCATTGTTACAACTATGTATGGCGGGTTACAGAACTCGGAAACTTTAGGCGTAAATGGAAAATATGACCAGTAAAACTATAGTAGAACTGATTATATGAAATTTTATTATAAGGTTAATAATAAAATCGTTAATTTTCGGAAGATATTTTATGATCGTTTTATTGCTAAATTATTACAGGTAATTTTACGTAAAGTACCCCAAAAATGAACAAAGTAGTACATTGTAATAATTTTATAAAATAGATGACAAAATAATAGAACAAATAGGAAAATTTAAATACCTGGGCACAGTTTTCTCGGAAGATGGAAAAATGGATGAAGAAATTATGGAAATAGTAGGCGCAGCAGGAAGAATGTTCAATAGCATCAATGCATCCTCACTAAAAACGAAATACCAACCAACATCAAGGTAGAGATCTTCAAAAAAGTGACAGTACCAATTTTAACATACGTCTCAGAATCGTGGACCACTACAGAGACGCACAGGTCCAAAATAAGAAACTCCGAAATTAGATTTTTAAGAAAAATTGAAGGTAAAACTATATTGAACAGATTAAGAACTGAAGTACCAGGTCTAAAAGTATGAAATGCGGATTTTTTTCAAACTTGCCGCGCAAACAGAGTGTATAGTTCAAAGTTTCAACACATATGGCGTTTTGTTAAGTTATCATTAAGTGTCAAATGCATATAGGTTATAATTTGAAAAGTGATCATATAGTTTTGTTTTACTGTGTTAAAAATGTCAAATTTTGTGCCAAATAAAGAGCATTCACGGACAGTACTACTGTTTTGTTTTCATTTGAAAAAAACTGCTGCTGAATCATACCGACTGCTTCGAGAAGCTTATGGTGAATATGCTCCATCGCAAGATACGTGTGAACGATGATTTCGGCGTTTCAAAAGTGGTGACTTTGATCTTACAGACAAAGAACATGGGAAACCTCCAAAAAAATATGAAGATACAAAATTGGAAACATTGCTACAGGAAGACGATAGTCAATCACAAAAACAACTAGCAGAGCAGTTAGGCGTTAGTCAACAAGCTGTTTACAATCGCCTAAGAGAGATGGGTAAGATCCAGAAAGTCGGCAGATGGTTTCCACATGCATTGAATGAGCGGCAGATGGAAAAACGCAAAAACACTTGTGAAATTTTGCTTGCACGATACAAAAGAAAGTCTTTTTTGCATCGTATCATTACTGGCGATGAAAAATGGATTTATTTTGAAAATCCCAAACGCAAAAAATCATGGGTGAACCCAGGCTCACCATCCACATCAACTGCAAGACCGAATCGCTTTGGCAAAAAAAAACAATGTTCTGTACTTGGTGGGACCAAAAGGGTGTGGTCTATTATGAATTGTTAAAACCTGGTGAAACAGTTAATACCCAACGCTACCAACAACAACTGATCGAATTGAACCATTCGCTGCTCATAAAACGACCAGAATACGAAAGAAGAAAGCACAAGGTAATCTTTCTTCACGATAACGCTTCATCACATAAGGCAAAAGCAATTTGCAACACATTGGATACACTCAAGTGGGAAGTGCTACCCCATGCCGCTTACTCACCAGACTTGGCCCATTCAGATTACCACTTGTTCGCATCGATGGGTCACGCACTTGCCGAGCAGCACTTTTGTTCATATGAAAATGTGAAAGAATGGCTAGATGAATGGTTTGCGGGGAAAGGGGAAGAGTTCTACTGGCGAGGTATTCACAAATTGCCTGAAAGATGGGAAAAATGTATAACTTCTAATGGAGCATACTTTGAATAAATAAACTTTTACTGTTCTTTTGAGTTTAATGTGTTTAATTTAAAAAAAAAATCCGCATTTCATACTTGTAGACCTGGTATTTAGAGAAAAACTAGACAAAAAACGAGTGGAGACTATAATACCATGTGTTCAAAGAGTAATTACATAAGGGTTGGCTATGGAAACATGAAAAATATTTTCTGTAAGCTTTATGTCTTCTGCAAAGGAATATCCTTTTATACAAAGAGGTTTTTCAGTGAAACTTTGCATAAAATCTTGGAATACAAATATGTATAAAAAATGGTGAATAGATAGGTACTTTTATTGGGGGGGGGGGGCATTGGATTCGTAATAAGTTGTCAGCCTTAATAATTTGTCAGCTTAGTATAAAGGCGCCTTGTAAGAATGTCTGCTCCAGGCGCCAAAATATCACCGCACGGCCCTGAAAATACCTCATGCATAAAAAATATTAAAAATAACATCCTGAAAAATATATATTTCTCGTCCTTGTTTTAAAATCTTTATGAAATTAATAATTTAAAAATCCTTCGATGTAAACACTTCTGTTTGTTTTCTACATTTCAAAATCAACGAACTGGAGCTAATGGAAATTGACTTTTAATGTAGGATGTTAGTTATAAGAATAATGATGTTAAAATATTTAATCTCTTTAAGAAATAAATTATATAATAACTGCTACAAACCAAAGCTTATTCCAATGTTTTTTTCGACACTGCACAAATATAAAATTCAAACTCATAAATCGAAACTTAATAATAGCACTCGATTTATTTGAATCGTATTTGACAAATAGGACTCAAATGGTGCAATTAAACGGTACGCACTCGCAATCCCAAAAAATAATGTACGGAATAGCCCAGGGTTCCGTAATAGGCCCAGTCCTATTGCTGTTATATATTAACGATCTGCCTAGCAATATACCGATGAAAACAATTTTATTTGCAAATGACACAACGTTTTTATGCGCAGAAAACACCCTAGAGTCGATAACCACTCTGACTCAACGCACGGTTGAAATTGCGGAAAACTGGTTTACTGCGAACAAACCAAAATTAAATAAAAATAAAACTCAGAACCTTCTTATATATAAAAAATATTTACCAATAAAGAAAGCTAATGTAAAGTTTTTGGGCATATATCTCGATACAGACCTAAACTGGACACAGCATATTTTTAAAACTAGCACTAAATTATCTTCAGTGCTCTACGCTCTAAAAAGACTAATGCTGTTGACAACCGAGGACACAGCAAAGCAGGCGTATTTCGCACTTTTCCATAGTCGTTTACGGTATGGCATATTATTGTGGGGCTCAAGTCCACATAGCAAACGACTTTTTATAATACAAAAAAAAAACTATACGGATCTTAACAAAAAGCGGGCTGACAGAACACTACAAGCCTTTATTCAAAAAATTCAAAATATTACCTTTGCCATCTCTTTACATATATTAATGCCTAATCCACACAAAGAAACAAATTAATAAATTTTCCATTCATGCTAGCATGCAGCAAAATTTTTAAAAATATGTTACGCAATGTAATTCGAAACATAAAATAAAGAATAAGATTGTGAAACAATAATGGATATTTATTCGAAAAATATTTGTAACCAAAATACATGGTACTTTTTACTTATGTTTTTATTATATGTAAGTTTTTAATCATACTATTTTTATAAGTTTGTAACGTTGATTTCTCCGTTATTAAAAAAATGTCATTGTAAACATGTTTAGTTTTTTATAAAAACAAAAAAATCGTTGTTCTAATGGCCTAACAGGGTATTCCTTTTAAAAAAATGTTTATTTTCAAAATATCTGGTCAACGAAACATCTAAAAATATTTTTGAGTCTGTCATGATATTTCCTATGTACGAGGGATGTTTCCTAAATTCTGGGAATTGTGCTATAATTAAATTACGCAGAACTTCTAGCCAATGTTATTGGTGCCAGACAAGTCTTGACATATTTATGCAACTATCTAGTGCAATATTGTTCAGTCTGATGTAGGTGTTCGACTGATATAGACGCGTTTTCATATCACTGTTCTTGTAACCATGGAAGACGCAGCAAAATCTCAAAGAGCAATCATTTTCTTTTTGTGGAAAGAAGGTGTGAAAACATCAGAAATTATTCAGCGTCTGCAAAGAGTATTTGGTGAGTCTCCAGAATCCAAAAGTACTGTTTATCGGTGGATCGATCGTTTTAAAACCGGTAGAACATCACTAGAAGACGATCCACGCAGTGGGCGCCCAAGCACGTCGGTAAATGAAAGAAACATTACTGCCGTCGAAGACCTACTGAAAGAGGACAGGTGAATGACTATTCGTCAAATTAGTGCGCGCCTAGGGATAGGTACACAAGTTCATGACATCTTGCATGATTGTTTGGGCGTTAGCAAGGTTTCGCCGCGCTGGGTGCCAAGGCTGTTGGGACCAGAACAGAATCTCAATAGGTCTGATACTTTGAGGACGGCTTAAAAAATTAGTTTATCGTTGGGATAAATGTATTCAGTTAAATGGAGATTATGTTGAAAAACTACATTGTAATATTGACGAAAATTAACAAAATAATAAAAATTATAGCTAAATTCCCAGAACTTTGGAAACATCCCTCGTAAAATACTCGAACTTTGTTCATTTAAGTTACTATTACCGTCTAGAATTTTCAAAAACTCAATTTTTTTTTTTACGTATTTTGATTCTTTATACCTTCAATAATAACTTTCTAAAATATTAAATCAAAATTCTTACGAATACGCGATCAAAAAAGATATCGAGCGAGTTTCCTTAGCAGCAAAATGCACCAACGCGGCAAAGAAAAGCGGTCGCTAGAGAAGAAGCAAGACCTACTGGAGCAACATCAGGCACTTGAGGACGAAGGTCTACTTCTGTACGGTCCAGGCATTGCCGATTAATTAATTTTAAGTCATAAAAATCAATTTTAAAAACAATATTTACAAAAAAATGTAAAAAAAACTTTAAACGCGTTTTTCTCGAATATATATTTTTTTAACTGGCGGACAGTTAATCTCCGGATCTACTGGGCCGATTTTAATAAACTTTGAAGCATTTTGTTTGTTTTTATATCCTGTATGATAGTTTACCACAATTTGACCACAAAAAAAATAAATAAAATTTTTGAGTCTCAAAAAAGGTCGGAAAAAAAGTCGATTTTTGAAAAAAAATTTAAAATGTCCGCCATTTTTTTATTTTTAATGATTTTTCAATTTTTCTGGTAAACTATCACCTAAGAACACTTCCTTTTTGTAACGCATTTTGAATTTTATGTTTCATACTTACCGTTCCAGAGATTAACTGTCCGCCATGCAGTATTGTTTTTTTAAGAAGAAAATTTGAGCGCCCTCTACAAAATGTAAAATTAATAGAAAATAAAAATAAAAAAATTTTTCGTAATCTTTAAATTGTTTTATATTTTTAAAAAAAATTGATAACCATATATAGTAAAGAAAGTGAAAAAAAAATGTTGAATATATGCCATTTTTTAGCATTCTAGACGGTAATAGTACCTTAAACTAATCTCTATCTATAATATTAAGAAAGATATCAATGGTGAGCCACTTGGCTGGGACACTCTGTATATGTAGGGTTGCATTTGGGCATGGACAACTTCTGACAACAACTAATAGTAATTGGCAGTGGTCTGTGAACAGAGTGACAAAGACCAACAGAACACTGTTTTTGTCGTTTTTTTGTAATTAATTAAAATGTGCTTTTTAATTACCCTTGTACAACATTATTTTTCAGCTGTATTCTAATAAAAAACACCTTTGTTTTGTACATGAATCACACATTTATGCGAACAGATTTTTTTGCAAATGAAAAATAATAAAAGTTAATTAAGATGCAAATTAAACAGTGATCTTTTGAAGACAATAATGAGAGTAGGTTCTAGCAATCTCACTCCTAAAATATATAATGTAACGGATAAGCTTTGCCAAATATCTGGGAAAGCTAATGCATCTACTTCGTTGTTTACATCTAAAGATTGTTTACAATTGATTTGCAGAATTTCGTCGTGGTCGTGCGTCCGTCAGTGATGAATCCCGTGAAGTTCGACCAAAATCGGTTGTGAATTAAAAAAATATCGATTCTGTGCGCAAAATGGTTGAAGAAAATCGGCATGTGCAAAAAATAGTTTATGAATGTGAACATACATCGTCGCCGGCGTGATGCCATTAAAGAAGTTGTATTTTGAATTACATCATTTCTTGTGGAGGAAATAATTGATTGTCTTATTGAAGTATTCGGTACAGAATATAAGCATAAACAAAAATGGGTTAAAAAATGGATTGATAGAAGAACTACCCATGGCGCATCAGTCCTTCTATTTCGTGAATTAGCCGTGGAAGATCAAAAAGAGTACAGACTGTGTTTAAGAATGACACCAGATGATTTTAATAGGCTATTAAATTTAGTTAGTCCATTAATACAACGAACTGATACACTAATAAGAGATGCGATTCCAGCAAAAATAAAATTGGAATTAACGCTTTATTTACGCCACAGGAAATAGTTATTGTAGTCTACAACAATGTTTCTCAACAGGTGGTCCCCAGAAAAATTTTAGTGGTTCGCGAAAGTTTTTATATGTATTTTTTGCAGTTTTATTTTTAATTTATTTTGCACATTTTTTATGTTAATAGTTTATATTTTGTTTATTTTCTGTAAACTTTCTGTGATTTTCTACAAATAAAATAAATATGTTTAGTAGCACATTAAATATATTTGTTTTCATACAAAAAATAAACCAACAATTATTATTAGTAGTCCGCGTTAGAAAATTATATATTATTCTGGTCCACGGTGCGTTTTTGGTCGAGAAACACTGGTCTACAACATATTTTTCGTGTATCAAAGGCAGTTATTTCACAGATGATTTCAAAAATCATCAATTAATAAATCAATGTTACGCAATTTATGTAAATAAATTGTAACTTACCTGCTATGGGTTTTTTTCTATTTGTTATAACAGGTTACCGCTTGCCGCCAATTTGAAATGAATCAATTTTGCGTAGTGGGGGAAAAGACAGTAGCTAGTAAATACGTCGACGAGCTAGCTGCTATCCTAGCTCTACTGGCAGCTAGTAGTCTACTAGTCACAATGTCAACTGTTTACACAGGGATAGTAACTAGTTGCTAGTTACTTGCGCTAGTTACTAGCTCTTTTACTCTACCAATGTAAACCCGGCATAAATAAGTGCGGAAATTGGCTATTCTGTATATTTTAGAGCAAAAATACAAGAATAAAAAGTTGTTTAAAATTAGTTTTTATTTCTAAGAAGTCTAAATTTGATGCCATAGAATGTCTGTAATACCAAAATTCCAGTTATTTCCGCCTAAAGGTTTGAAACAGCCTATAATACCTACATAAAAGAATAAAAAGACAATTTTTGAATGTATAATTAATAAAACAAAAAGATCTTATTTAAGAAATTTATTTTTAATACATAATAATATCACATATTTAAACACAAGGGTGCAAAAAGATTTGTGCATAAAAATTACACAGAAACACTTAAAAAGTATAAAAATTATGAAAAACAAAATCTACCTTTGAATGTGAAGTATTTAGATTGTACAGTAAGTCTATGTCTTGCTCTTAAACTTGAGTGAGTCACTCAAGTATATCTTTCATTTATCAACATACTAACGAGTATTACTACTGCATTAAAAATTACTAAATAAAAATATAATATTCTTTGAAAACCCTGATACTTAACAGAACAAGATGGATGAGTTTCAGTGAGTACAGAAGCGCCGAACCACTGTAGCTAAGAGGACAAAAATAATAAGTTCTCAACGTCTAAGTGGTAGGTAAAGTTTATCGTAGTTATTTGAAATACACAGGGTATTTTTAAGAACTGTTTAAACACTACTAACTTCTTTATAGGGGAAACTTCCTAAGCGCCCTGACATCTGGTGGCAAGATACGAAAGTGACATTGTATTGTTTTGTTCAATGGAGAAATACAGTCTGTTCCAAACGGTTAGGCGGAACTAGATTTTGCAATTTAGTTACTTTCATCGCTTAAATCGTGCTTTTCGGCCGTTTTGTTTAAGCTTTGTAAATCATACTTACAATAAACATTTTTTGGTTAAGGTTAATATCATTTTAAAATGTCATTTTCTTTATATTTTGATTTTTTTGTGTCATTTTTAATACAAATTTCCCATTTATTTATTTTTTTGTCATTAAAATATATAAAAAAAAATAATTTAATTTTGACATAGGTCATTCGTTTCCATGGTTTCATTGTTGTAATTTTAAATTTTGACATTCCAACGTGAAAAATGAAATAACCCAAGCAAGGTGCCTTGTCGTGACAACCTAAAAGAACGAAATTCTCATTTAGTTCCGCCTAAGCGTTTGAAACAGACTGTACGTGTTCTTTTATTTGTGTTTTATTTTTGTGAATCATGGAAAAAAACAAACAATTTTGTTGTGTGCCGCAATGTAAATCGTGAATAAGAAAGAATCCTTCTTAAACATTCCATAATTTACCTAAATCGAAAAAAATATCAACTGAAACGACGTTTGGAGGCAGAGAGAAAGTGGATCGTAGGTTTTTATGGACCCAAAAACTATAAATGGGCAAAAATACAAGCCCATGCATGCACGTTTGTTCGTTGCGTATTATGGAAAGTGATTTTTTACGTCCAAAACTGAAAAAAAGCATTTATCTCACTCAAAATTTGCCTAAATCATCGATATATTAAAAGGCCCTTCTATTTTTTCAGGCAGAGATATTAATTTTTACTAATATATTTACCATATTTTTGTTGTTATTATATTGACAGACAGTCAAAAAAATTTAAAATAATTTGCGCTCTTAAAAATTAAATGCAATATTTGCCAAAATATAACTATAATTTTGATAAAATAATTTAAACAAAATAAAAATTAAAAAAAAAAAAACAAAAAATATAATCCTCTGCCCAGGGGCGAACTCTAGTTTTCTGCATAGCAAACGAGCAAGCTAACCATTAGACCAGGATACGCCTTATAGTATAGTGTGTTACATAACTATAACTTTTGTAGATCGTCAACAAAAAAACACAAAAAATGCGTTATTTTCCGAAAACATAATCTGATCAAAAATTCCTGTCATACTATTCCGGTTCACACAATGTACATTACTTAGAATTTTTTCAGATTTTTAGTTTAAACTATCTGGGCTACAGGATGTGGGACATTTTTTTGCACAATTTTGGCAAAAATCACATCAAAATAGTTTACTTTGCAAAAATAAAATTTTGATTGTTAATCCACGTACGGTTTCATTTGATACCCTAGTCAGAATTAAAAAAATATATTTTTTTTTTCGATGAGCACATATTTGTTTATATTTTTAGGGGAATATGTTTGTTAGATGTTTTAGTATTTTTCCTATGTGCGGGTCAAAGAGTTGTATAAGCATGCCAAATTTCAGCTCTCTAGGTTTAGTCATTTGGCTACAATTTTTATCGAACAGACAGACAGACAAAAAAATGACGGTATAAGGGTTTTTTGGTCATACCTACAAAACCCTAAATGGATCCCTTAACGTTCCAAAGATAATCTTGAGCTGAATTTTTGGTAATTTAAACAAAAAAAAAAGCTATCCGTGCCGAGTGATAATTTTTTTATCATGGGGGAAAAAATTGATGTTTATTATTAATAAAAAATAATTAGTAGACCCTTCTCGGAATAAAATTACGACTAAACACAAAAAAAATATGACCTGGGTAGACGGTGGTTCATTTTTCTCTCTTTGCGTTACCATAAAAACGAAGGTACATCTGAAGATGAATACAATATTGATAAAGAAGTTAACAATGCTTAAACAGTTCCGAAAAACAGGATATAAAATAATAAAATAAAAACAATTTTCAAATATAGGCATTTAATTTAAAAATACCTCGAACTGACTTGGGCTCTCAATCCGCCCCTCGAAAAAAGTATAATTTAATAGAGAAAAGACCTGATACTTGACAGAGCAAGATGGCGGCCTAACATTGGCCAATCAAAAACTTATCATAATAAAATTAAAACTAATTCAGAAATAAACAAAAATCATAACTTACTAACGTAACAAAACTCTTATAATAATACAAATATAAGTTTGTAATTTAAATCGTTATTTATTATTCTGTGGGAGATAAGTCTGAATCGTCATTATACGATAGATTATCCGATACAATAGCTAAGTAACGGTAACCACGTCTACGATCAGGTAATTCAGAATCTATTTGTATTTCATACGCTCTTGTAACACGATCTGCATTTGATATTCGATGAGCAATATCGGTTTCAAGAACATGAACTGTTGGTAGTACCCGTTCTGTTGGTGTGTGGATTACTTCTGTTGCACGTGCTTCTTGTGGTGAATCGTCTGGGGAAGATTCTTCAGGTTGAGGATCTGTCCGTTGTGATTCTTCTGTTCGTTGTGAATCTTCCGTTCGTTGAGAATTTTCTGTTCGTTGAGAATCTTCTGTTTGTTCCGGCGTTTCAACTTGTTGAGAACTGCTCTCTTGCTGATCTCCAATATCAATCATAACTGGTCCTTCATTTTCTCCTCGTTCTCGTAAAGCACCCTGATAAAAACAAAAAAAAGAGATATGAAATGTGTGAATTGTTCATTAAAATTATATTTTTAAACTGTTAACTATTCAACATTGTTATTGGCGCAGTCGGTGGGATACTAAAATGTGATTGAGTGAATAAAATTTTACGGTCTGTTTTCGTGAATTATTGAATTATCATAAAAAGAATTTACATAACCGATATCATTACAGACATTTAACAGACAGATAACATTAAAAAACTATAATAATACTATCTAGTTCCGCACGATCCTACGATATGGACTATATGTGGGTCAAATAAGAACTCTTAAAATATAGCTATTTGGCCCCAATTACTACTGTTATGGACAGACACACAATAGGCAAGCAAACAGACACGTGTGAAGATGAAGTTGCTTGGATGTGAAAATGAGATCTTAAAAAATCATATCACAAAATTTGGTACTGTTAGAAAGACCAATAACTACAATAACTAATACTGCGGACAAATACAAATTCGTGTCAAAAATATTACAAAAAAATATTAAATTTAGGTGCACCTACCTGTTCAACAAATATCTTCCGAGCCTTTCTAATTTTTTCTACTAATTTATACTGCATATTCAACTTGGAGATACACGAATGACAAACTGTCTGCGGTAAATTCTCCAAACGAGAAACCTAAAACACAAATAAATAAAATCAATTCTAGTTAAAACCTATTTTAATAACTGTTTACCTGAATTGGAATGTACATTATTAATTTTTCCAATTCCATTTCTGCACCCTTATCAGAAAAAATGTGTATTACATTTTTATGTAACTCTGAACATAATCTACATATAAATCCAGTCATAACTGCTGAATCGTAACTACCCATATTTGTAAATTAAATCTAAACTTTAATATGAAATATATCCTATTGTTTATGAAATGTAGCGTGAAGGTTAGATATTGACATTTGGCAATTGATAAATGTCGGTTGGTAAAACTGGAGGACTTAACACGACTGACACTGGAACTAAAAAACAGGCTTAGGTAGGCTTAGGTCAACGGTCCGACAAAAAAAAATTAAGTTGGGAACACTGAAATTTTCGCCAACTGTAATGAGAAGTTACTAGTTACTAGAAGTTATCCCTATTACACGATAACAATGATGAAATTATTGATTTTATTATAATTTTCGTTCCATAAAATTCCAATATAGTACTCTTATAAACTGTAAAATCTTGAGTATAATATGAACTATGAAAAATCTGGGTAAGTTTTATACTCGCGTACAAGAAAAAAAAAAAGGTACCTTAAATATTGAACAAACGAACGTATAATCTGTCTCAATTTGTAATACGAAACTAGATCTGGTTACTTTGGTGACTGTTGTGGTGTAAACAGACTTTGGCGTATCCGTGTGAACCAATACTATGATAATATTACAAATGTATTGTCAATATGCAACATAAAAAATGAACTTTACCTGTTAGTTCCGTATTACAAAATGAGACCGATAATACCTACATCTGCTCTCCGGGATTCCCCCACGCGTTTACTAAACAACAGGTGTCACTGTTGCCAACTTGGCGCTTTTAGCACTAATATTGGTGTTTTTTTTACCAGGTATTGCGCTCTTTTAGTTTATTTTGTAAACAATTTAATAAAGAACATTAATTAGAAATGAAATTACATCAATTACATTCAACATATGGTTTATATATATATATAATTTTAACCTTATTATTATAAACTTAGAACTACTATTATCTGTCTCATTTTGTAATACGGAACTAACAGGGAAATTAATTTTGTATGTTGTATATTGACAATACATTTATAATATTATCATAGTATTGGTTCACACAGATACGCCAAAGTTTGTTTACACCACAACAGTCTTTGTTATATTTTATTAATTTTTTGCGTCGCATAAATCAAGGTCATTAATTGGCACATTCTTGTAGGATTATAGAGATAAGGCACACTGGTCATTAGTGAAGTTAACATTGTAATATTCAGCTCAATAAATGCAGGTGTTTATTTAATAATTTTAACTTGGAAATTTTAAAGATAAATAATGTATTGGACAAAATTATTGCAACAAATTTTATATATTTTTGTTTTTATTTAGTAAAACCGTGGATATAATGTATGTGTTTTTTTAATTTTTAATTTATTTCCAGTCTCATTTTCTGGAAGTGATTTTACCAGAGTGAAGAGATTGTACACGATATCGGCAAGTGTCCGGCCGGTTTCCGCCAACATATCGGACGCTCGGACCCAACTTACAATGCAGTTTTCAAAAGGAAGGAAAATTTTCGGTAAGTTGGAAGATTTTTCAATTCAGTATTGTTATTCATTCAATTACAGTAGGAGCTCGGTTATGTGAACTAATATTATTCATGGCTACAAGGAACATTTTAATTTAATTTGATAATAGTTAAGTTTATGGGAGTCGGATAGGTGTAGAAATAAATAAAAAAAATATTTAACTAAGCTTACGTTTCGATTTTAATAAAATCTTCCTCAAAGCTAGTTAAAGACATAATTTTGAAATAAAACGTTAAATAATAAAATATATCGGTATACGTGTCCATGGTTTATAAGGTCGTTGAACTTGGTGATAAGAATGATGCGGATACGTATACCGATATATTCTATTATTTAACGTTTCATTTTAAAATTATGTTACTTTAACTAGCTCTGAGGAAGATTTTATAAAAATCGAAACGTAAGCTTAGTTAAATAACTTTTTTATTTATTTCTACACCTGTCCGACTCCCATAAACTTAACTATTATATTATTTACGGACATAATTCATTAACATACATATATTTAATTTGATTTAAAAACAACTCCACGTTTCAAAATCCAGTACCGCCTTGTAAAATAAATTATTATTATTTTTTTAATGTATGGTATTTGTTTCAGGAGTAATTGGGCGCAAATTTCAGCGCCCAGTAAGGAGGCTTTTGCTGTCCCCAAGTGGAAACTGTGGAATGGTGGCATTCGGTGATAAATTAAAAATATTCTTGTCATGGGGTTGCTTTTTCTCTCGTGGAGTTTTGAGTCGCGGATGGAGTTGGTGCGGTAGAGGGACAGGTTGGGGTCGCGACCCGGGGCCTCTGGGCCTGGAGACCAGTGTTGGACTCGCATGCCTTGTGTCAGATCGTACTTTTCCACATTCAGAGTTGGTTCACTAACGTACCTGGGTTCTGGCTATCTATCAACCCTTCGGAGGAGCGCCCTTTTAAGGGATTAACTATAATAACCGGCATTATCGCCGCCAGTGGAAAGCTTTATTTCTGTCTGGCGTCGGAAGTGTTTGAACCCTACCTCAACCATGTGCGGAACTCCCTCTTGGGCGGGGAGGAGGATTGGAAACATAGTCACCAGCCTCTTTATATGACCAGAGGAAACGGTCGTCCTCATAACCTACCTATCAGCCCTTCCAGTTGGGCCGGAAGCATTCCTTTGTTGCAGCATTCCCCGGTTCTTCACACTACCTGTGCGGGTCACCTGGCAAGCTTGTCCGGCCCGGTTCTCCGGGTTTCGGAGTGTTCTCGGTTCTGCGATACCACAGGTCCCTCACCTCACCGCTCGTACCGTGACCACAATCTCCTCGTTTAGAGATTACACAACCTTAAACATGACAAGAATTAGTAACAATTCACCCTCAGTTGGGATTTGAATGCACACCACAAAGACTATTTCCGCAGTTTCTATGACAATGCGGGGAAGATATTCCACTACGGACAGAAGTAGAGGTCCGTAATGATTGAGTTCAGAAAAAAGATTCCTCCAGGAGTTGCAGACGCTGTCTTCCAACCAAAAGAAAAATTTCGGTGAGTCTTATGCTTTTTCAATTTAATATTATTATTCATTCAATGCAGTAAACACTTGATGTGTGAACTAATAGAAACGAGAATTGCTTAAAAGGCAAAAATCCCTTCTACTATCATTCATGTGTCTGTCTGTCCATGATAATTTAATTTGTAGGATTTCGTAGGTATGATCTAGAAATCCTTAATACTATAATAATAATTTAAAAAAATCCAAAGTAATGCAAATTAATGGGAACTGGAATAGTACAACAGGAATTTTTGATTAGATCTTTTTTTCATAAGATATCGAAGTTTTAGTATTTTTGATGACATATATTTTAAAGAAACTGTCATGAAGATTTAATAAGTTTAAGCTCATTTAAGGAGAACCCCACATTAAAAAATCCAATACTGCCTGCTGAAATAGATTTAATTGTTTTTTAATGTAAAGTATTTGTTTCAGGAGTAATTGGGCGCAAATTTCAGCGCCCAGTAAGGAGGCTTTTGCTGTCCCCAAGTGGAAACTGCGGAAACCATCTCCATGGTGGCATTCGGTGATAAATTAAAAATGGAGTTGGTGCGGTAGAGGGACAGGTTGGGGTCGCGACCCGGGGCCTCTGGGCCTGCAGACCGGTGTTGGACTCGCATGCCCTGTGTCAGATCGTACTTTCCCACATTCAGAGCTGGTTCACTAACGTACCTGGGTTCTGGCTATCCATCAACCCTTTGGAGGAGCGCCCTTAGGGGATTAACCCGAATAACCGACATTATCGCCGCCAGTGGAAAGCTTTCCACACGTGATGATGCTGGATAAGAATTCTATATATGTACACCAGAATAAAAGTGTATTAACTCGTAACAAATTTACAAAAGAGCAAATTGAACATCGTATCTTTAGTACCATATATGGATTTAATAATATTAATGCAATATTTCTAATACCAAGAAAAATAGAAATAAAAAATTGCATTTGAAAGATGATACCATTCGCCTGTCAAAAAAAAAAAAAAAAAATATGAAAAATTATAGTTAATACACTTTTATTCTGGGGTACATACAGGTATTTTAAGTAATGAAATATAATATTTTAGGGAGATTATTTCAAATTTTAACTCAAAATATTTTCATTTTGTTTTTAAATAAGATTTATCAAACATGGATATTTTTGATTTAATCGGAAAGTAATCAATACTGTCTAATTATTTTGAATTTGTTCCGAAACCATTCGATAAAGTCCAATCTGTTTGGGCATTTAATATTGGTCCAAAAAGTGAACAATAACCATTTTTTTTTTTTCTTAATTAAAGAATAGTTTGGCATAAAATCAATTTTATTTTTTAGAAACTAAATATTAATTAATCAAACACATAGATATTTAGGTACAATATTTATAACAACGTTTGCTATTAGCGTTTTTTAATTAAATACTTTTTAAAAAAATTTTGAAAACTAGTTAAGTAAATTTTTAGCTTTCAGTAATGATAGCTATTTGCATTATTTTAGCAATTTAAAATTAGTTTGAAAACTAATCAGTATTTTGGTTTTTGAAATTAAATACCAATATAGAAACACATTAATAATATTAAATTTTTTAGAAATTTAGTTAGATACAATTTTTAGTGCTCAGCAAAAATAGTTATTTGCGCTTTTTTACAAATTTTAAATAAATTGGTAAACTAATCAATATTAATTTTTTTAATAATTTTATATTTGTAAACTAATAAGTATTTTTTTTTTTTTTTTTATGAAAAGGTAATTTGGATACTAATCATTAATAGCTAATCAATTTTTTTCAATTTTAAATTATTTTGAAAACCAATCGATAACTTCCAAACTGTTCGGTGGTGTCCGATTTGTCTAGAAACTGATCTACGATGTCCATTTTTTTTTTAAATAAATGGACAATATACCTACTGATGCACTGACTAAATTTAAATTATTTCACGGCTTGCAATGTTTCATTTTTGATTGATTTTGTAAATTTTATTTAATTAACTCGAGGTACAGTGGCTCCGTAAGACTGAGACTGGGATTCAGTTCCTGGACACCACTGCGGAACTAACATTCCACACCCCTGTGCACTCAGCCCAGGGGTTGACTCAGCCCTCATTTCGTAATTAAAATGAGTGTGCAAAAATAATAGGAGCACTAGTATCGCCAGATCGTTGGGGGATGTATTATTCGTTTATTATTTATTTAATTAATTGATAATTTAATATTTTTATTTAATATTTCAATATTGAACACTATAGTAGTTGAATATATTTCCTGTGTAGGGCGTAAGGGCCCCATTTACCAGGTTTGGGCCCGCCTGGTAAATGTTTACAACTTACATGGGAAATTATAAAAATAAAATAAATAAATAATGAATATTTGGGGTTGAATATTTGTACGAAAATATAGATGATCTTGAAACATCCTAAAGCAATGAAATTATTTTATTTGGACAGTAAATTAGTTAATAATTTTTTTAATAAATTAAGATTAATTTACAAATTAAATTAATGATATGGAAAAATTAATTATTTTGATAGTAAATTGGTAAATTTTTTGAACAATAAATTCAAGTTATGATTAGTTCTCAAATTAAATTAAAATATTTTCAAAAAATAATATTAAATAGACAGTAAATTAGTTGATAAATTTTTTGAAAAATAAATTCATGACTCGTTTACAAATTAAAATATTTTGAAAATATATAATTATTTTGATATAAAATGAAAAATAAATTCAAGTTATGGTTAGTTGACAGATTTAATTAATATATTTTCAAAAAATAAATAATTTTGACAGTAAATTAGTTGGTAAATTATTTTAAAAATAAATTCAAGTTATGATTAGTTGACAAATTAGTTTAAAATATTTTCAAAAAAACGAAATTATTTTGAAAGGAAATTAAATGGTAATTTTTTTGAAAAACAAATTAAAATAAAATTTTTTCGTAATAGAAAATTAATTAGACAGTAAATTAGTTGGTAAATTTTTTTAAAAATATATTCAAGCTATGATTATCTGATAAATTAATTTTACTTATTTTGTAAAATTAATAGGAATTTTGTAAAACACGATATTTAAAAGGAATCATATATAAACGAACAATATTTGTGAATATTTTGAGTTGGAATATTTGAAATCATCTCCCTTATTATTGTATTGATTTGTATTCTGTATCATATTTTGTACAAATTATTGTTTATGTAAAAAATAAAACTGTATTTGTTGGTGTGGATAGGCACTATCACGATAGGCACTAAATAAAGATTGTAAAAAAAAAATATTGAGAAAGAATGAATGTGGAAAAAAAGTGGAGGAAATAAAGAAAAAAAAAATTGACTGAAAATAAGAGGAATTGAGTTGAATGTGGAGAAGAATGGTTGGAAGTGACTGGAAAATGAAAGACTTTGATGAATGTGGATAGGAATGAATGGAAGAATATTGCTTATTTTCCCATGAATTCTTATCCAAATCTGAGATTGATTGTGGAATGGGAAACTGTGATGAACGTGGAAAGATATGTATGGAAGAATATAATTTTCCCATGCATTCCTATTCAAATCTGAGAATGATTGTAGAATGAGTAACTGCGGTGAATGTGGATAGAAATGCATGAAGAATATTATTTATTTTCCCATGCATTCCTACCCGAACCAGAATAATTGTTTTACGAGAGACTGCGTTGAATGTGGAAAGAAATACATGGAAGAATATTCTTATTTTCCCATGCATTCCTACCCGAACCAGAATGCTTGTGGAACGGGAGACTGCGTTGAATGTGGAAAGAAATGCATGGAAGAATATTATTTATTTTCCCATGCATTCCTACTCGAATCAGAATAATTGTGAAACGAGCGACCGTTGAATGTGGAACGAAATGCATGGAAGAATATTATTTTCCCATGCATTTCTATCCAAATCAGAATAATTGTGAGACTGCGCTGAATGCGGAAAGAAATGCATGGATGATAGAATGACCTTGAAATGAAAGACTGAACCCTTATTTCTTTGTTAACAACCTCTGTATTTACATTATTTTTAATAAATAAATATAAAATAAACAGCATTATTATTTCGATAAATACCCACCTAATAAATCCTCTCTGGGGTTGGTTTTTATCTTTCAGATGACGAGAAAGTAAAGAGTAAGTATTAATGTATATATTTAGTTGAGCAAAGGGAGTAGCCCTTGAGGTGGTGAGTATGTATATTATATATATAGACTACGCGAGATGAAAGACTGAACCCTTATTTCTTTGTTAACAATCTGTATTTGCATAATTTTTAATAAATATAAATAAAATAAACCGCATTATTATTTCAATAATTACCCACCTAATAAATCCTTTCTGGGGTACCTATTTCAACGTATAGGGTACCTACTACTGCAATGGGTGCTCTCTACAACCATTATAGGTTCTGAGATATTAATAAAATAAAATTCACTATGTCTCAAAACACTCTGAATTTTACGCCCTTAAACCGTCGATTAACAATTTTTATTTATCTTAAAAAAAATTCAGGGGGTTGAAATTAAGGGATGAAACTAAGGGATGGCATTGATGATGTGCTCTAGTGGCCCTATATGCCATTGCACTATCCCCATGTATCGGGGAACGTTTCAAGTCTAAAAACACGTTTTCACGTAAAACTAAGAAACACGGTTTCACGTAAAAAAAAACAAATCATAAATGTGAGTGGGGGGGGGCTTAAACACCGCAAAATATGTGGAGTCTTGGATTTGAGCAGGATTATGAAAAGGGGGGTAAAAAACACGTTAAAAACCCCAAATTCTGAACCCCTGAGGCGCTACAGGGCATTTTTAATTTTTTTTCAACCCTTAAGAGTTATAGGGTTGGTTTCGGATACATAGGCACAGAAGGGTATAAGTACTCTACATCCACTATGGGAACCCTGTAACCCTTCTAGTTTTCGAGATATTAAATAAATAAAATTCACTATTCCCCAAAACAACCCTTATTCACTGAAACTTTTAAGCATATGTTTTAAGTGTTCTACTACACTTTCGTACCCCAATTTCATCGACCTAGTTTTGTCGGATAGCTGGTAAATTTTTGTCTGTGAAAAACACGATCTTTTACATATTTCAAGGTATTTCAAATTTTGAATCTTAAATATGAGTGGGGGGGGGCTTAAACACCGCAAAATATGTGGAGTCTTGGATTTGAGTAGGGTTATAAAAACGGGGGGTAAAAACACGTTAAAAACCCCAAATTCTGAACCCCTGAGGCGCTACAGGGCATTTTTTATTTTTTTTCAACCCTTAAGAGTTGGTTTCGGATACATAGGCACAGAAGGGTATAAGTACTCTACATCCACTATGGGAACCCTGTAACCCTTCTAGTTTTCGAGATATTAAATAAATAAAATTCACTATTCCCCAAAATAACCCTTATTCACTGGCCATATACCGTCGATGGACAAAACTTTGTTACAGTAAATAAATTTTAAGGGTTGAAATTAGGGGATGAAACTTATAAGAGTATGTTTTATATGTTCTACTACCCCCTGATGCACCAATATCAACCACCTATTTTATCGCAAATTTTTGTCCGTGAAAAAACACTATTTTCACACATTTCAAAGTATCCGGCGATTTGGTATCAGGAGACTAGGAATGCAAAGAGGTAGCTAACAGTTTTTTGGGATTTTCTCGGGAACTGTAAGGGCTAGGGTCTCCAGATTAGGTACGTTTCTTCACAGGGTCCCTTAGTATATTCTATTAAAATTTCAACCCTCTATCTCTTAAGGGTGTAATGTTATTAAGTGTTTTTTATATCTCGCAACCCTTACAAGTTAGAGGGTTGGTTTTCAGTATGCAGGTACTTCATGGCCTTCAGATCCTGCAACCAGCAAGCGTGCCCTACAAACCTTGTAGTTTTTGAGATATTAAATTAATAAAGTACAGTGACGTCACATATAAAAGCAAAAAAAAAATATTTTATTTTATTAATATCTCGAAAACCAGAAGGGTTGTAGGGTTCCTATTGTGGCTGTAGGGTCCTAAGGTCTTATAGTAAGTACCTACCAAAATCCAACCCCCTAACAGGTAAGGGTTGCGAGATATAAAAAACACTTAATAACTTATCTCCCTTAAGAGATAGGGGGTTGAAATTTTAATAGAATATACTAAGGGCCTCTGTGAAGAGACGTACCTAATCTGGACACCCTAGCCCTTACAGTTCTTGAGAAAATCCCAAAAAACTGTTAGCTACCTCTTTGCATTCATAGTCTCCTGATACCAAATCGCCGGATACTTTGAAATGTGTGAAAACAGTGTTTTTTCATGTACAAAAATTCCCGATAAAATAGGTGGTTGATATTGGTGTATCAGGGGGTAGTAGAACATAGAAAACATACCCTAATAAGTTTCATCCCCTAATTTCAACCCTTAAAATTTATTTGCCGATAGAGAAATTTTGTTCATCGACGGTATATGGCCACAGAATAGGGGTTGTTTTGGGGAATAGTGAATTTTATTTATTTAATATCTCGAAAACTAGAAGGGTTACAGGGTTCCCATAGTGGATGTAGAGTACTTATACCCTTCTGTGCCTATGTATCCGAAACCAACCCTATAACTCTTAAGGGTTGAAAAAAAATTAAAAATGCCCTGTAGCGCCTCAGGGGTTCAGAATTTGGGGTTTTTAACGTGTTTTTTACCCCCCTTTTTATAATCCTGCTCAAATCCAAGACTCCACATATTTTGCGGTGTTTAAGCCCCCCCCCCACTCACATTTATGATTCGTTTTTTTTTACGTGAAACCGTGTTTCTTAGTTTTACGTGAAAACGTGTTTTTTAGACTTGAAACGTTCCCCGATACATGGGGATAGTGCAATGGCATATAGGGCCACTAGAGCACATCATCAATGCCATCCCTTAGTTTCATCCCTTAATTTCAACCCCCTGAATTTTTTTTAAGATAAATAAAAATTGTTAATCGACGGTTTAAGGGCGTAAAATTCAGGGTGTTTTGAGACATAGTGAATTTTATTTTATTAACATCTCAGAACCTATAGGGGTTGTAGAGCACCCATTGCAGTAGTAGATACCCTATACCTTGAAATAGGTACCCCAGAAAGGATTTATTAGGTGGGTAATTATTGAAATAATAATGCGGTTTATTTTATTTATATTTATTAAAAATTATGCAAATACAGATTGTTAACAAAGAAATAAGGGTTCAGTCTTTCATCTCGCGTAGTCTATATATATAATATACATACTCACCACCTCAAGGGCTACTCCCTTTGCTCAACTAAATATATACATTAATACTTACTCTTTACTTTCTCGTCATCTGAAAGATAAAAACCAACCCCAGAGAGGATTTATTAGGTGGGTATTTATCGAAATAATAATGCTGTTTATTTTATATTTATTTATTAAAAATAATGTAAATACAGAGGTTGTTAACAAAGAAATAAGGGTTCAGTCTTTCATTTCAAGGTCATTCTATCATCCATGCATTTCTTTCCGTATTCAGCGCAGTCTCACAATTATTCTGATTTGGATAGAAATGCATGGGAAAATAATATTCTTCCATGCATTTCGTTCCACATTCAACGGTCGCTCGTTTCACAATTATTCTGATTCGAGTAGAAATGCATGGGAAAATAAATAATATTCTTCCATGCATTTCTTTCCACATTCAACGCAGTTTCCCGTTCCACAATTATTCTGGTTCGGGTAGGAATGCATGGGAAAATAAATAATATTCTTCATGCATTTCTATCCACATTCACCGCAGTTACTCATTCTACAATCATTCTCAGATTTGAATAGGAATGCATGGGAAAATTATATTCTTCCATACATATCTTTCCACGTTCATCACAGTTTCCCATTCCACAATCAATCTCAGATTTGGATAAGAATTCATGGGAAAATAAACAATATTCTTCCATTCATTCCTATCCACATTCATCAAAGTCTTTCATTTTCCAGTCACTTCCAACCATTCTTCTCCACATTCAACTCAATTCTACTTATTTTCAGTCAATTTTTTTTTTTCTTTATTTCCTCCACTTTTTTTCCACATTCATTCTTTCTCAATATTTTTTTTTTACAATCTTTATTTAGTGCCTATCGTGATAGTGCCTATCCACACCAACAAATACAGTTTTATTTTTTACATAAACAATAATTTGTACAAAATATGATACAGAATACAAATCAATACAATAATAAGGGAGATGATTTCAAATATTCCAACTCAAAATATTCACAAATATTGTTCGTTTATATATGATTCCTTTTAAATATCGTGTTTTACAAAATTCCTATTTATTTTACAAAATAAGTAAAATTAATTTATCAGATAATCATAGCTTGAATATATTTTTAAAAAATTTTACCAACTAATTTACTGTCTAATTAATTTTCTATTACGAAAAAATTTTATTTTAATTTGTTTTTCAAAAAAATTACCATTTAATTTCCTTTCAAAATAATTTCGTTTTTTTGAAAATATTTTAAACTAATTTGTCAACTAATCATAACTTGAATTTATTTTTAAAATAATTTACCAACTAATTTACTGTCAAAATTATTTATTTTTTGAAAATATATTAATTAAATCTGTCAACTAACCATAACTTGAATTTATTTTTCATTTTATATCAAAATAATTATATATTTTCAAAATATTTTAATTTGTAAACGAGTCATATGAATTTATTTTTCAAAAAATTTATCAACTAATTTACTGTCTATTTAATATTATTTTTTGAAAATATTTTAATTTAATTTGATAACTAATCATAACTTGAATTTATTGTTCAAAAAATTTACCAATTTACTATCAAAATAATTAATTTTTCCATATCATTAATTTAATTTGTAAATTAATCTTAATTTATTCAAAAAATTATTAACTAATTTACTGTCCAAATAAAATAATTTCATTGCTTTACGATGTTTCAAGATCATCTATATTTTCGTACAAATATTCAACCCCAAATATTCATTATTTATTTATTTTATTTTTATAATTTCCCATGTAAGTTGTAAACATTTACCAGGCGGGCCCAAACCTGGTAAATGGGGCCCTTACGCCCTACACAGGAAATATATTAAACTACTATAGTGTTCAATATTGAAATATTAAATAAAAATATTAAATTATCAATTAATTAAATAAATAATAAACAAATAATACATCCCCCAACGATCTGGCGATACTAGTGCTCCTATTATTTTTGCACACTCATTTTAATTACGAAATGAGGGCTGAGTCAACCCCTGGGCTGAGTGCACAGGGGTGTGGAATGTTAGTTCCGCAGTGGTGTCCAGGAACTGAATCCCAGTCTCAGTCTTACGGAGCCACTGTACCTCGAGTTAATTAAATAAAATTTACAAAATCAATCAAAAATGAAACATTGCAAGCCGTGAAATAATTTAAATTTAGTCAGTGCATCAGTAGGTATATTGTCCATTTATTTAAAAAAAAATGGACATCTTAGATCAGTTTCTAGACAAATCGGACACCACCGAACAGTTTGGAAGTTATCGATTGGTTTTCAAAATAATTTAAAATTTAAAAAAAATTGATTAGCTATTAATGATTAGTATCCAAATTACCTTTTCATAAAAAAAAAAAAAATACTTATTAGTTTACAAATATAAAATTATTAAAAAAATTAATATTGATTAGTTTACCAATTTATTTAAAATTTGTAAAAAAGCGCAAATAACTATTTTTGCTGAGCACTAAAAATTGTATCTAACTAAATTTCTAAAAAATTTAATATTATTAATGTGTTTCTATATTGGTATTTAATTTCAAAAACCAAAATACTGATTAGTTTTCAAACTAATTTTAAATGTCTAAAATAATGCAAATAGCTATCATTACTGAAAGCTAAAAATTTACTTAACTAGTTTTCAAAATTTTTTTAAAAAGTATTTAATTAAAAAACGCTAATAGCAAACGTTGTTATAAATATTGTACCTAAATTTCTATGTGTTTGATTAATTAATATTTAGTTTCTAAAAAATAAAATTGATTTCTTGCCAAACTATTCTTTAATTAAAAAAAAAAATGGTTATTGTTCACTTTTTGGACCAATATTAAATGCCCAAACAGATTGAACTTTATCGAATGGTTTCGGAACAAATTCAAAATATTTAGACAGTATTGATTACTTTCCGATTAAATCAAAAATATCCATGTTTGATAAATCTTATTTAAAAACAAACTGAAAATATTTTGAGTTAAAATTTGAAATAATCTCTCTAAAATATTATATTTCATTACTTAAAATACCTGTATGTACCCCAGAATAAAAGTGTATTAACTATAATTTTTCATAATATATTTTTTTTTTTTTTGACAGGCATATGATATTATCTTTCAAATGCAATTTTTTATTTCTATTTTTCTTGGTATTAGAAATATTGCATTAATATTAATAAATCCATATATGGTACTAAAGATACGATGTTCAATTTGCTCTTTTGTAAATTTGTTACGAGTTAATACACTTTTATTCTGGTGTACATATATAAAATTCTTATCCAGCATCATCACGTGTGGAAAGCTTTCCACTGGCGGCGATAATGTCGGTTATTCGGGTTAATCCCCTAAGGGCGCTCCTTCGAAGGGTTGATGGATAGCCAGAACCCAGGTACGTTAGTGAACCAGCTCTGAATGTGGGAAAGTACGATCTGATACAGGGCATGCGAGTCCAACACCGGTCTGCAGGCCCAGAGGCCCAGGGTCGCGACCCCAACCTGTCCCTCTACCGCACCAACTCCATCCGCGACTCAAAACTCCACGAGAGAAAAAGCAACCCCATGACAAGAATATTTTTAATTTATCACCGAATGCCACCATTCCACAGTTTGGGGACAGTAAAAGCCTCCTTACTGGGCGCTGAAATTTGCGCCCAATTACTCCTGAAACAAATACCATACATTAAAAAAATAATAATAATTTATTTTACAAGGCGGTACTGGATTTTGAAACGTGGAGTTGTTTTTAAATCAAATTAAATATATGTTAATGAATTATGTCCGTAAATAATATAATAGTTAAGTTTATGGGAGTCGGACAGGTGTAGAAATAAATAAAAAAGTTTTTTAACTAAGCTTACGTTTCGATTTTTATAAAATCTTCCTCAGAGCTAGTTAAAGTAACATAATTTTAAAATGAAACGTTAAATAATAGAATATATCGGTATACGTATCCGCATCATTCTTATCACCAAGTTCAACGACCTTATAAACCATGGACACGTATACCGATATATTTTATTATTTAACGTTTTATTTCAAAATTATGTGACTTTAACTAGCTTTGAGGAAGATTTTATTAAAATCGAAACGTAAGCTTAGTTAAATAACTTTTTTATTTATTTCTACACCTATCCGACTCCCATAAACTTAACTATTATCAAATTAAATTAAAATGTTCCTTGTAGCCATGAATAATATTAGTTCACATAACCGAGCTCCTACTGTAATTGTATGAATAACAATACTGAATTGAAAAATCTTAAAACTTACCGAAAATTATCCTTCCTTTTGAAAACTGCATTGTAAATTGGGTCCGAGCGTCCGATATGTTGGCGGAAACCGGCCGGACACTTGCCGATATCGTGTACAATCTCCGATAAAATCACTTCCAGAAAATGAGACTGGAAATAAATTATAAATTAAAAAAACACATATTATATCCACGGTTTTACTAAATAAAAACAAAAATATATAAAATTTGTTGCAATAATTTTGTCCAATACATTATTTATCTTTAAAATTTCCAAGTTAAAATTATTAAATAAACACCTGCATTTATTGAGCTGAATATTACAATGTTAACTTCACTAATGACCGGAGTGCCTTATCTCTATAATCCTACAAGAATGTGCCAATTAATGACCTCGATTTATGCGACGCAAAAAATTAATAAAATAGAACAAAGAAATATTATAAAAAATGGCCAAAAATGCTATAAAAAATTTAAATTTTCAATATTAAGACCCTAATATTTTAAAATAAATGAACACTCACCTATTTTTCTTTATTTCCGAAGCCAAGCAATAAGTAGACGCTCAAGGTACCAACATTTTCCTCGAATTTCTCAATAATATAATTTAAATTTTTATTTCAGTGCCCTTTTAAATTATTTATTTATCATCTTCAGATCAAAATTCACTATTTTTGCACTATTTTCCAATTACTTTTTGGAAAAATATTCACCGCAAAAAAATGCGTGCTCCTTCGTTGGGAGCCATAACACAATGACGCCGTGACGTAACAAAATATTACCGATGTACGCAAGAACATAGTTTCAGCGATTGGATTTTTTGAAATATCCAGGCCCAGCAATGTCTTATACACTTATTTTAAAAGAAAATTGATAAAAAAATTTAACATAATTAACAAAGACAATTTTTATGAGGGCTATTTTAAATTTGATTACATGAAGATGATAAATAAATAAAGATTTGAGTGGAGATTTTTCACAAAAGCGAACGCCTTGACTTAATTAAAACGGATGCTGTTTTAATCTGTATTCAGGGACTTAAGTAATATCTATACAGGTTGCCATTACAGCCTTAACAAGATTGGAAATAATTAATAACTAGCTGTCGTGCCCGGCGTCTGTTCCTCCATTTACTTCTCCCTCTGCCGCCTATTCCCCTCGCATATCAACTGCTGTTATGATAATTAGGTATAGAGTTCATATCATTGATGCATTTAGGGATTTATTTCCATATAATTTTAAACGTTTTCACTTAATTGTAATTGTTTAAAAGAATTCGTGAAGCCAAACGTTAAATCGTCTGTACCTGCCACTTGACCGCTGAGCAAGGGCATGGACGTGAGTTCAATTCCAGCTTATGTCAAATAATTTGTGTAAAAATATTTATACAAATTACAGGCTCTGCTTAGCCGTTCGCAACCGGCTTTAAACTATAGGTGCCTTTCTGTGTACGCTAAAAATGGACGTAATACTGACCATACTAGAATACGTTCATCTTAACTTCATCACAGGGTATCATAAATTACGTCACCAATTCTGGGCGAGAAAACAGCTGATCACATTGACGTACATTAGGGTTTTAAACAATTGTTGTGGAAACCAAACACACAAAATCATGGATTTCAAATACATTTTTGCTCATTTCAGTACACGGTATACGGTATACCTTGAAACGTACGATAAATAAATAATAATAACGGAAATAAACAAACAATATCGCACAATACGCCTAGTTAAACACAAATCAAAGTAAGTGACGCCACTGAAATGTGTTAAGCTATAGTGCGTTCAAAGGTGAGTTTGCAGTATTGGCATCTGACACTACCGATAGAGGCGCTACTGCATTCACATCATGGCTGACTTTGGTAGGATATTTTTGACAGGTTCAATGGTATCTTCATGTGATATTTATTGAAACACACGGGAACACACTCTGAAAAGGTCTTTAGCTGTCTTTCCACTTCTAAGAACATATTCCATTGCTTGTCGCAAACTCGACTATCCAACAACCTTGAGTTTCACAAAATCGCACTAGAGGCGCTTCAGTTATTGTCAGTTGACAATAGCTCTTATGGCAAATGGGAGCGGTGTTGCCAAATGTTGTAAAAGTGTCAAATGTGTCAATTATAATAATATGAAAAACTCGTATGATTTACAAAAATCAACTCTTATAAAACTCAAAATAACACTCAACAAAAACAAATGGCCATTTGTAGAATACTGCGTCTTCACAGATCAGCGCGTTTTAGAGCTGGCAACGTCGACAAGCAAGAAAAGGATAGCGTCATTGTGTAAACCCATTAGAGAGTATGAAAAAGAACTACTCCATATGCCCTGTACTGCAAACTCACCTTTGAACGCACTATAGTTGTTGGTAATCACAGAATATCAGATATTGACACTCTGTTTGTAAATAAAACATTTCACTTTTATCTAGTGGTAACATTGTAGAGGTTAAATCTGTAGATCTAAAATTTATTATTTGATGCAATCGTTAAAAATATAGTAGTACTCCTGTAGGAAATAGAATGATATTAAATGTGTCACAAGAGTACTATATTGGAATTTTATGGAACGAAAATTATAATAAAATCAATAATTTCATCATTGTTATCGTGTAATAGGGATAACTTCTTGGCAAAAATTTCAGTGTTCCCAACTTAACTTTTTTTTTTGTCGGACCGGTGACCTAAGCCTGTACATTTGACACGGACTCTAAAATACTCCATTTTAAATTTTAATAACAAATAAAACGTATCTATACTATTACACATGTAAATATGAATAAAGTTAGATAGATAAATACAGTATTGTTTTATATATTTTATCTAATTTTGTATTAATTATAAAATTAAAATTATAAATTTAAATGCCCTGACGCATGCGCAGTTTGCATGTTGTGAATGTTATTTCGTTGGGCAGTATTTTACCGCTATATTTTTATTGATGGTTTATAACATATTTTATAACTTTTACAAGTGTTTTTAAACATATATTGAAGTGATTTTAAAGAATATAAGTGTACAAAAACTTTATATCTATGCACACTACGATTAACAACATTTTTGCAGGAGTGACATAACCTCAAATTTTAACAACAACATTATAATGTAAATTAAATATGGTCAAGGGGAGTAGCAACCGTAGGCCTCTTTTAGACCGAACAAATGATATGAATAATAAAATGTCTTCGAAGGAATCTTCAAGACGTTCAACAAGAGTACGTAAATCGACTGATTGGAAGAGACGATTACCTGGAGAAATTAGTCCTAAGGTTAAAAAAATTAGTTCACCTGCTAAAAAGTTAGTTAAATCGAACACACCAACAAAAATTTCTCAAAGAATTGTTCGAGGGAGACAGAAGAAGGTTGATAAAGAAAATGCTATGAAGGCTAACGCTAAATTAATTAAGAACGGTAGGTGTGTTCGAGTCTCTGTTGAACGAAGCGAAGAAGTCGAAGAAAAAATAAAGCAAATATTAAATTTAAAAGAATTGTCAAAAGATGTATCTGAAAAGGAAGAAAATTCTAAAAAATTACAAACAAACCAAGAAAAAAATAAATCTCATGTCGTTTCAATAAAGCAATCTGAAAATATAAGTACAAAATCTCAAGACGTGTTATTAAACACAAAAAAATCTCAAGTTAAATCAAAACGTATTGCTAGTAAAAAAGCAATCTCACAAATAGTAAAACAGCTTCGTGTTTCCCTTGAGCGAAATTCAATTCTTGAAGAAAAATTACAAAACTCCATAAAAGATATTTACGAATTCACCTTCGATCCTTTAGAAGAACCAAAAGTTGTTAAAAAAGGTAGACGTAGAAAAATTCTTGATGAATCCGGAGACGCTGATAATTCAATGAAGAATGTTATGAAACGTTTAAGAAAAAAAGAACACGTGCCGAAAAAAAGAGTTAAACCAGATTTTAAAGTATTCGATTCGCCTTCAAAGAATAATAAAGTGCCTTCAAAAACTGTTAAAATTAATAGTGCCGGTTTGAAAGTTACTAGAAACGCTTCTAAAAACATAAAACAACCACTGAAAACAGCTGATGCACCTAACCTAATAAATGACAGGAATATTAAGTTTTCTGAAAACACAGTACGTAAAAACTTAAATAACGTAAACAACAATGATAATGAAAATTTGAAAGTTACCAAAAATGCTTCGAAAAGCGTTAAACAACCAGTGAAAACAGTTGTACTGAACTTACAAAATAATACAAAAATTATTACTTCTGATAACCCAGTCCGTAAAAACTTAAATAATGTATTAAACAACACAGATGTACAAAAACAGTTAACGAGTGCCACAAATATAGATCTGACTGATAAGTTAAATACAATTAACTCTCCGCAGATAGTTGTAGAAGAGGACAGTGAAAATTACGATGATAATTATGATTACATGCATACTCCCAGCGATAATAATGATACAATAGATACTAACCAAAATAAAACTTTACAAAAAACAATACAAGAAGAAATTTGTGATAGTTTTATGGAAGAATTTATCGATGAAACAAATACTAGTTTACAAAAATCAAATTTACTCACAAATGATGTATTGAAGTCACTAAACGTATTAAAAGAAAGTTTAAATGGAACTAAAAATAAAGTAAACGTTATTTCAAATGTGGTTGTTCGTCAGAAGAACAGTTCGCAGCAAAAAATTTTTAATAGTACTTCCAATTCAGTATTAGGAAATTCGAGCCCATGGAGATTAAATGTTTCAAATGTCAAGAAACATACATTTACGACTAAAAATACTTCGTTCATGCCAAATTATGATCAAGATCTTGTTATTAATAGTACTTTAACGGACAAATTTGAAGAAAAATCAACCGAAAAGAAAAATGAACTTCCTAAAATACAGTCAAGTATCCTAAACTTCATTAGCAGTTCGAAAGGGAATAAAAAGGAGTATATCGCACCAGGAGGACTCTTCACTTCCCCTCGAAAAATACTTGGAGAAATTAATTTCGTACAATCCACTCCATTTCAACCTATTCGTAAAATAGCTTCTCCAAATATATCCGTAATAAGTTCCGGCAAAGTATCTCCAATCAAATATTTAAGTTCAATGGAAGATACAGAAAATGGTATTCGTAATTGTTTTGGTTTTGATGAAGATAGTGAAAATATCAATCCAAATAGTTTGAAGAATCTTAAAACTAAAAGAAGTCCAAGGAAAGAAAAATTGAAGACTGTACTTTTTAATGATGAAGTTGAAGTCGTACCTCCGGAGAAAATAGTAGAAGGGGAAGAACTTCCATCTGCAGATATTGATCTGTTGTTTAAGGATGTTGAAAATGATAAAGAAAAACTGCGAGTTAAGGTAATTATTTAACTAGATTGCTCATAAATACACTTATAACATAGCTAAGCTTTACTTAAATTCTTTGGTATATCACTCTGAATTAATTCATAGAATGACAGAAGTGTAAAATATCCAGTATTCAGAATCAAGATCGATCCGATATGCTGGTGGCCGATTTTATTAGCCCAATAAATTGACTTAATTTACTAATTATTTAAGTTTGATTTATACTTATGTTTTAATATAGCTGGAAATTGTTAAAAAGACATTATTATCCCCACGACTCCCAAAACCCGCAACTATATAAAAACTTTGGTGAATTTTATGGTTTAATAAATAATTCAATAAGCATTAATCACGTCGGGGTCACCAAATGTGATTACACATTAAAATGATTATTTTTTTTTAGAAATCTCGTCGTAGTTATGAAAGAACTAAACCAAAGCGCAAACGTTTACCTTCATTCGAAAGCAGCTACAGTTCCGATGAAGGATCTATTATCGAAGTTAAAGTGAAGAAGCCGACAAAGCGCACCAAAAAAGAGGTACGTATCGTTTAAAATTAACCTTTCGAATATTATTATTTAACTATTTCTGACTTAACATTTTTTTACAGGAAGAAGAAGTTGCTAAACTTGCCTCACAATATAATTCAATGTTTGAGGAGATAGAAAAGCATAACTTGCTTATCGAGTAATTTTTATTACAGTTTTAAGACCTTTTATATAATTTTTATATGTTATTAATGTACAGTTTTATAATTTGTATTTATTTTCTTATATTGGACACTATCAAATATTTTATATACTTTTATTAATTTTACAACTTTTATAATTTTATTAGTAATTTTAATGTGTACTAATCATTTAAGAGACAAACTCTCATTAGAGATATATATTTAATAAAATAAATATTTTATGAAATCAAATATAATGTGTACTTACTTTACTTGAACCTATATTTCTTTTCAGTTTAGAATGCAGTGTGTAAAATGGTAACGACTATTTGAACTTGCTTATAGTTTTTGCCTTGCGAAGTTTACAGTGAATAATACTTAAATTCATAATTTTTAGAATCGTTATTAGAAACTAGCTCTAGAGACTAAATAATATATTATTTCTAATCGATTTTTACCCAAATACCTCAATTTTTAAAAATAAATAGTTTTATTTTGTTTAGATACTTGTTGCATATAGAAAGCATCGCGTATTAAGTGTATTTTTTTTACTGTGTGTGTTGTTGTATTGTGTTACTATCAGAAATGGACAGTATCAATAACCTTTTAAAAATAACATTTTATTCGAAAAACTCGAAATAAAACAATTGGGAAGACCGCTACCGAATTTGGACATTTCAAAAACTCAAAATGTTTCTGCCACACAACGAAAGAGTTGACAAAAACAGGTATGTTTTAAACAATCATAAATTGTATTCTATTTACAAGACAACCTGAGATTTTGGTAAGTCACTTATATTTAATTTAAGTATCCATATTTTGGTAGATAAGTACTTAATGCATTTTTCATTTTTAATGACTCAATTTGTCTACATTAAAATTTTTGTGTCTGTGTTTTTTTTTTTGTAATAAACGAGGTAATAAATTACTGCAAGTTGATCTGATTGGGTAACTTTGGGTTACCCAAACTGGGTAAAATGGGGGGGGGGGTAGGGGATCAGTGGCGGAACTACCATATAGCCAAACCACGCAACGCGGAAGGGGCCCGAAAATTTTGAGAAAATTAGTCGCGTTTTATACTGAAAAATAAAGAATTTACTTTTCACTATAAAACACATACATAAAAAAAATATACAAAAAAATAAACATTTTTTTTATCTTACGTTTAATAAGACCTCAGCAAAACAATTGCGAGATTGTTTATCCATATTCAAAATAGTAATTCAATTACAAAATGAAAAAAAAAAGAAGAAAGAGACAATGCTTCAAATCTTATAAAAAGTATGAATAATTTTGAATTTGTATTTTTATGTGTAATTTTATCAAAAATTTTAGGAGAAATAAATTTATTTTCAAAATTATTACAAACTAAAAATATAGATTTGAGAATTGCAACAACTTCCTTAGAAACAACCAGTCAAAATCTGAAAAAATACCGAAATATTTATTGTTCTGCGAAAGATGACTCAATTCAAATGGCAGCCAAGTGGAATATCAGCTCCACTTTTGTTTGGAAAAGACAAAAAATTATAAAAAAAACACTTGGATGATTTTTTAGAGTAACTGTATTTAATGCAGTTCTCGATATTGTTATCAATCAAATTGATAATAGATTCAGAGGGATGAACGACGTTGTAAATTTGTTTTTATTCATGTCACCTCGAAATTTAATCAACTTGGATAAAACAAAAATTTGGAGTTCTGCCGAAATATTACAAAAAATAAATACAAAGGTGATATTTCGTCCAATTTTCTGTTACAAATGGTAATGTTAGCTTCGATGCTTAATGAGGAAATCTCTAAAATAGCAACAATGAAAGAATTTGCCGAACTTTTAATAACTAAATATACCTCCCTGTCGGTCAGTTTTCCAGACGTAGTTACTGCAATTTTATTATTTTTAACACTTCCTGTCACTGTGGCAACGGCAGAGCGTTCTTTTTCCAAATTAAAGATAATAAAAAACTATCTACGAAATTCTACTGAAGAAGAACGCTTACATAATTTATCGTTGTTGAGCATTGAGGCTGAAATTGCTCAAGAAATGGGCATTAAAGACTTAATTAGAGATTTTGCTAATTTAAAATCCACAAAGAAAGATTTAACATATTAAATTGATTTATTTATTTATATCTAGTTTTGTTTTGTTTTTTTTAATAAAACATGTATTATAAAGTAAAATGATTCTTTGTGTAAAAAGAATCCAAGGTTAAATTTCTTCAAAATTATGAGACGCTAGATACGAAAAGAAAAAAATCACATAAGGGGATTGGCACACTACCACTCAATATTGTCGTCGCTGGTTTGAAGTACTCATTTGAAATCATGAACGTCAAATATCGCTGATATCTTGGCGAGAATTATCGCTGTAGCTGTCAATACCTCATGCCACAATTGGCGATAATTATCGTTTCAATTTTTCAGATGATCAGAATAATATATATCGTGGCGATATTAGCGCAGTGCGTTTTTTTTTAACTACAGCGGTTGTCGCCTTTTAGGATGAATCAAATCTAAAAAATGTATTAGTTGATAGATGATATAAGCAAAATTAGGAACATGTATGTTCGATTCCTCGTGGAGCAATTTCTATTTCTAAAGACCCTTTTTAAATCTTTGCTTTTCCATTAAACCAGGAGTCCAAGAGCTTATAAACAAAACATGCGAAAAAAGCTAAAAATCGTAAGTGATAGATCTTAAGGTAAGGGAAAGTTAAAATCTGAAACAAACTTATGGAAAAGAATCTGCAAAGAGGCCAAGATTTACAATGGATTCTGCACATAATAACGAGATGAAATAAAAACAATTGTTTTCTTTATTTAGGGTAACACATTTATTTAATCTGTGTCTGTTATTTACAATATTCACAATATTTAGAAATATTTATATTAGCATTGATAAATACAAGTATATTACATTTTTTTCAACCTACAGATTTAGTTTAGTAGCAACGTATAAAATATATTTTGTCAGTAGTTTTTTATATATAAATATTTGAACTACAAAAGGTAATATTTTTAAAATGAGCTGAACAAAGTATTTGTATTTGTCACAATGAGGTGAATAATTAACCACAAACATAATCACAGAAATAATACAATTAATACGAAATATTAGAATGGGTAAAGTAAAAAAAGTGGGACTGAACCGACAAACACCAACTTATGTCATTCTAAAAGAAACCAAGAGAAAGAAAATAATACCAGGGAGTAGGGATTCCATGCGTCCGGGTTTTCCTGGACATGTCTTTTTTTTAATAACTCGGGGAATGTCCGGTATAGATTTTGATATATTGTAAAAATGCATAACTCTACACATAAAGAAACAATTTAGAATTGAGGATTTTCGCGTAATCTTTAATTACCTTTCAGCGAAAAGTTTTGACACATTTTGTTGAATTTCTTAGAAAAAAAGGGTAATAATTTGCCCGGGAAGCATAGAGAATTTGTGTCTTTGAAAAAATTACTGGGTGGAATAAACAATGTCTATTATTAAGAATGTGTTAAATTCTTTGGAAGAAAGGATCAATAATGATTTCATACCGCTAAAAACCACAGACATTTTAAAAACAGCTGAATAAAATGGTCTTTATTTTCCAGCTGAAGTAACTGCCTAAGTCTAATGTGACTAAATTATACAAAAGTACCCAAGAATATCTTCAACTATGGCTTGTCCTTTTCAAGAATTCGAAGTTTTTAAATGGATGAATTTTCAAAACAGTGCTAGTTGGTCGGAAGTAGTCAATTGCCTAAAGTATGTTGCCAAAAAGGGTGTAATTATAAACGATACACATTTTTTTGAGCAATGGTGTAAATTGAAATGGGTAAACTATTTTTATATATGTGTTTCAGAAGAATTATATAGCGAGCT
Organism: Liopterus haemorrhoidalis; assembly: GCA_963971575.1. Taxonomy (NCBI): domain Eukaryota; kingdom Metazoa; phylum Arthropoda; class Insecta; order Coleoptera; family Dytiscidae; genus Liopterus; species Liopterus haemorrhoidalis. The sequence goes on along the minus strand of OZ020621.1, from coordinate 3,364,058 downwards.
TTTAAAAATGGCACAGTATTTTTTTGCGATTCCGAGCCATACCGCAAACCTGGAGCGATTTTTTTCGTTAATTCAGGCTCAGTGGACCAAAGAGCGTAATAAATTATTGCCAGCTAGTGTGAAAGAATTAATTTTAACTAAATTTAATTTTCAAAATTTAGATTGTTCCCAATTTTATGATTTTATTTTAAAATAAAATATTGATGAAAATATTCTCATTAAAATTCGTCAAGAAGACAAATATAAATACGTACCTTATGGCGTACCACAAGGATCTGTCCTAGGTCCCATTTTATTCCTAATATATGTGAACGATTTGCCGTACGTTAATGCCGATATGGATACCATCCTCTTCGCTGACGACACAACTGTCCTTCAATCCAGTAGACACATATCACTTCTTGACAGAACAAACTTAGCCCTATCCAATTTCCAAAACTGGTTCCTAGCTAATAGGTTGATGATGAACAATAGCAAAACTCAGCACATGGTGTTCGTAACCAGGAACATACAAGATGAAAAAATAAGTTCATTTTTGTTTACTAGTGTTATCAGCTGTTCTCTGAGTCTCTACTACAGTTCTCGACTGAATTAGTTTACTGTTTTTGTTAAACTTGGATTTATTTCTATGATTATGAATGTGGTTTAATTTAAACGTAATTGATAATGAAATAATTACAAATTTTAAATGGCAAGGGTATACATACGATGGGATGGCAGGAATTAGGATAAATTTATTTACGAATATGTTTCACGAAGAGTACTAATCATGATATAATGCAGTTCTTCTCTTTATCATCTAATTGCTTCTTTACAGGTGATCTTGGTCCACTTGCTTGTTTTCTTCTCGCGCATGCCAAAGCATCGTTTGGAACATAAGATATTCTAACACCACCATAAGCTCGTCTTGGAGGAAGTTGATAAGCCAAATCATCGCTACTTGAACTAGAGGAACATGTTGAACAATAACTCATGGCATCTTCTTCAGTTTGTCTACTAGATCCAGGTGCCATGTGGCTTTCGGATGAGGTTTTCTTGGGTCTTCTTCTTTCTAAACTATCCCCATGTCGCGATCGTCCTGAATAACTTCTACTACGTGGGAATCTACGGGTTTCAGTTGTACAAGTATCGGCTTCATCTGCTTCAAATGCTTCGTTGTCTCCTTGGAAACGGACACTAAGAGATCCTTTACCTTTTCGTTGTGGTGACTCAGGTGTACTAACTCTTTCACACGGAGTTGTTTCACCAGAATTATTTACTTCTATCTCTTGGGGTTGTGGAACTTCTTGGTTATCGTTGTTTTCTATTTTATTAGAATCATTGTCCGTCATTGGGGTTTGCCAGTCATCTAAACTTAGAGCTAAATCAGCGAGATGTAAAGGTTCCCGACTTCTATCCCTTGCATGGAGAAGTCTTTCTAAATCAGGACTGGTGGCTTGGGGGCTATTTCTTTCACATAACAACCTTTCTAGGTTTCTTTCTAGAAGGACTCTATCTAATCCCTTTCCTCCAGGGCTTTGGGGAGCGGTGAGTACACCTCTAGTGGCTAGGTCTTCAGGTTGTGGCATCCCACATTCGCTCTGCGTTCCTGAGATTGCTTCTGATGGTGTAGGTGTTCCAGGTATTGAAGGACTAGGTTTTGGGGATCGTTGTAAAGCTCTCCTCCCCATTTTTGGGGAACGTACTGGTGGGGAAGATCTAGGTAAGCTGTGGTGCCGTGAATATTGTCCACATTGTAACATTCCTGGGGGTGAGGATGGTGATGAGATTGTGGGTGAAATGGAAGGCATTGGTCTCCTACTTGGAGAGGGAGGCGGGGTACTAGATCCAGTAGGTGAAGGAGGACGTGGTGGTCTTCCACTTCTTGGTTGTCTAGGCATTCTAGGTCCTGGTCCCGAACTATCTGAAGGTGTTGGTGGTTCACCTTTACTACAAGCTATTGAGCAATATATCGCACCACGTCTTGGCAAGAAAGGCCTTCCTAATAATGAAGTTCTACAGGTGTGACAACAGAAACAATTTTCTGTAGCATGCCAGTGTTGTCCTTCGTGACTCATTTGACCCTGATCGACTCCGATTGGTTCACCGCATGAATCGCAGTATTCAGCAAACATTGCATCAAAACAATGAAGGCAAAATGGACGTCCATCTCGCATGATGTATCGTTGACCACCGAGTTGACGTTCGCATTCTGAACAGGAGAAATGTTTCATATGCCATGCTCGTCCTTCAGCTTCAGTACATTCGTCTGCCAGAATAATCTGTAATAAATTTATCAAAATCAGTGAATTGAATATAAATACATAAAATTTATAATGTTTACATATCTAAAGTATAGACTTTTCCGAGAATAAACGACAAGTCAAGGTTATAGATTCATAATGCTTAGGTGGCGCCAGGCTCGACGAAAGGAAAGAGATGTTAGGATAAATTCCCGAGGTCCGTGCAGCGTACAGGGTCCAGTTCTGTATTTTTTAGCGATGTTGATGAATTTATGTTTATTTAAACAGAGGATTATTTGAACAGAGGACAGTTTCGCGACATAAAAATGTGGAGGGAGGTCAAAACCGAGAAAACCCTAGATTCGATTTTGTTTGTTATGGTTAGTAATCAATTTATCAAACTTCAACGTTCCGCAAATATATTTTTTTAGCAATTTTGTATTTTCGGTAAGAAAATCGCAGTTCGGTTGAAAACTGGTATGTACTGTACATAAAAGTATTGTCTATTACAGACTAAATATTTGGTTTCTGATATCGAGAAGTTACACGCTCTAATATGCTAACTGATGCACAAATGATCATATTTCAAAAAAATACATATGAGGGAGTGCTTTAAATAAATTTTTTAGATTCCCACCCTAAAATTGGTCTATGTACAAATTAAAATAAAAAAAAAAAAAACAAAAGGTATAATTTGCGTGCGAAAATAACGTAGAACGATAATTTCACTCACTAGGTATTGAGAAGTAAAACGCTCGAATACGCTAACTGGTAGCCAAATAATTGTACTAAATATTGCTGTACAGTTTGAACTTATTACGTATATTTTAGTGTTTAATTTTGTCGACAGAAGTTGCGAAAAACTATAAAAGTAGAACCAATTGTAGTGTTGCTACCATTTAAAAAGGACAATATGATAGGCACCTTATTTTTTTTCACTTGTCAAAGAAAAATGGAGGTAAAATTAATATTAAGTCCAAATTTTCGAAAGATGATTCTGTTGTTCTACCTTGATAAAAAATAAAGCCCTCCTTAGTTAACACCTTTTTGATCCGTGTAATTTTGAAAATTTGTAAATATTTAATTTTCGAAAAACCGCATCGCAAAATCTACATGAGATAAAGACCTGCGGTTGAAATTTTTGAAATTCTGAGGTTCTATAGGACCTTAGAACTCATTTTGAAGCAACTCTCAAACAAACAAAAATTTTGTTTTTTTTTTTTTTTTGAAATTTAAAAAAATCCTAACTTAAAAACAATAAAATATAGAGAACTGCGGTTAAAATTTTTGAAATCTTTGTATATTGTTTAGTCTAGAAAAAAATTGAGGCCTTAATAATCCAACATTTACCGTAAATACGAATCGTCAAAGAAAACCTTTAAAAATGGTCAAAAATCGAAAAAATCGTAAGAAAGGACAAAGATAGGCTTCTTAGTTTTTTTACTTTTCCTAAGAAAAATCAAATTTTCGCGAGATGATTCTGTCAATACACCTCGATACATGTGTAGCGCTTAAAAATTAAAAAATGTCGCAAATATTTACTCCCATTTTAATAAAATACAATTGTCATGCGCTTAAATTAACCTGCTCGCTATGTGTAAATTAACAGCTAAATATTACAGTCGTCGTGTGAAGATTTATTTTATTTTTTTGTTTTTTCACATTGGAATTATTTTAGAACTAACGACGAAGTCCTCTTTTTTCTTCTTTTGAATGTATTGCGCCGCGACATAACTAGTATCGTCTCATAGTGCACTGGTGTGCCACGGCATTCAAATTGAGGAGCACTATAGTTTATGATAGACAGAGAGAATGAAAGAACAATGGACAGACAATAATTTTTTTGAGCGTTTTAGTGTTATAATCCCGTATTTCTCTTTCCTTTTAGTATGTACGTCTTTGGTGTGTGATAATTACCTCATCACAAGCTGAGCATCTTGGTTTAAGAGTCTCCGCATGATGTCTCCCGCAGTACAGTCTACCCTCTCTCCAAAAATAAATCAAATCCACAAGCAGTTCATGACAAACACAACATGTAAAACAAGCAGGATGCCAGCAAGTGTTTGGTCCAGCTCGAGCGGCAAAAACACAGATGTCTCCGTTTGAGAGTGGTTCTTCACATGCCTCGCAAGGCATCGCTGACGGAAGTTGACGAACAGATCCTCGACCAAGTGCTTCTCGCTTTCGTTGAGCACTGAATAGACGAAGTTCTTTCCGCTCTTCGTCGGATAATGCGTGACAGTATCGAACTTCATTGTCATGAGGTGGAAGTTGTTGTAAAAGTTGACGAACACGGTAACGTTCTCCAACGGAGTTTACGTAAGGTACTTTATCTTCAGGTAACGCAGAGAAGTACAGATGGACCTAAAACAAAATACAACAATTACTATCAGGTTAGTTAAATTTTTTGGCGCACAGCAACGATGGCTATTAACGCCTAACACAATTAAAATCATATCATAAGACAGGTACCATATATAAAAAGATCCCAGTTGACACTACCCAGACCATTGAATAAAAAGCCAAAAGGAAGGAGTATTATATGCTATTTGGAAAGACCAAGATGGTGTTTCCAAATAGCAGATAATATTTTCCGGCTGTACAGTGGCGTAGGGCCATTTATTAAAATAATTGTAGTAGTAAGTAGTAAAGATTTATTTTTCACCTTGCGGTGTTAAAATTTTCATACATTTACATTTACAATCTAGTGGCAAACAGTGTGCAATTATCATATGTATAGTACATTTTTTTAAAATTTTATGTCATTTACAGTCTTTTATTTAGTATCTTCTTCATCCAGGTTTCATCCGGGTTTTCGTCATTGAGTATATTTGTATAGTTGATTTCGGGTTTCTCACTTCTTCCGTGCAGTCATGTGTTAGATGCTCTATTGTCTCTTCATTCCTCCCACATATTCTGCACTTCTTTTCTTCTTTTTCTCTCCAGTATTCGTTCCTTCTCTCTTCGTTTCCTACTCTGAATCTGGCTATTATTTTTTGGTTTTTGGATTGTTTTCTTAGATACAGAAGCATGTGTATTGTTTCTAAAAACCTGTATCTGGGGTTGTACTTTGATATCTGTATCTTCTCTCTTCGTTGTTGCAATTCCATGTCCTTTTCCCTTCTCACAATTTCTTCTTTTAATCTCCCATTCGTCTTCGGTTCTCTACTTCTGTTGTTGAATAGCCTTTTCTTTCGTAGTACTTTCAGTGTTCTTGTTCCCAGTCATTCTTCTCTAGTTTATTTTCTTCTTTTCTTTTTATCTGCTCCCAGCATGCAAAAACCAGTTCTTCCCAATAAGATCTTCTTATTTTCTCCTCGTAGATTATTTGCTCTCCTGCCCGTTTCAACGCATAGTTTATGCCTCTTCGTTTCCTCGTGTATTATGTAGAGCGGTGTTCTTTTGTCGATTGAAAGTGTCCATCGTAGATATTTGTTGTGGATTTTCTATACCTCTTCTTGCTTTTTCCATCCCCATATCTCAGCTCCATAGTACAATATAGGGGCCACGAGTTTGTCGAAAAGGGGCATTCTTAGTCTAAAGTTAAAATAATTGTAATTGGTAGAGTTGCAGAATTGTTATCGGTACAAAAAGAAAAAATACCAATATTGATATTTTCAAAAGAAGCAAAAATTCAATATTTCAATAATTCGTATATTTGGTTCTACTCAAATTAATGGTAAATGGAAAAACGATAAGAATTAAAATATCTGTAGTGTGTGTCACACAGGAAATTACAAGCAAAAGTAAGTAGAGGAAGTACGACAGAATTTTAAAGATCTAGAAAAGATCAACTACAGAATATAGAATATGCCACTACTGCATTTAAGAGTATAATAAATTTTGTATTATTCCGAAACCAAAGAATATATTTCACATGATCTTTAAATTGTCTGTTTGTGGACACCCTGCTGTTGTTGGTAATAAAAGGGGAGTAAATTTCTAGAACGTTTACCACGATGGGTTTCCGCTGTTGAGATCGACAATGACCCCATTATCGGACGATATATTGAAGCTCTTTACGTGATAGAAAATTTGATAGAATAACTCGAGGTGGGAGAAATATATCTCTGAAATTTATTAAGAACTGACAATAACTGAAGTGACGCCTAGCGGAATATTTGGAACTTAACGGAATAGGATTTTGTTGGATGTGGCTCATTTAATTACATTGTTTGTATGTGTTAAAGTGAAGAAAACTTTAATAAAACGTCTTTAAAATCGCAACAGAAAATTAACTGCAATGTGAATTGTTGTGTATCAAATGGCAATTGTCAAAAATATCCTATTCCAATCGCCATTTTGTAAGCGACAACAGCGCCTCTATAGGTAATGTCACTTCTCAATAGAATTATTTCTTTTATATATAGATAAGATGATATTTTTACTATAAAATATTTTATAATTACATTCTGTTCTTAAATCTAGTTTAAATCAACTTAACTTAATAACAATTATAATTGTTATTCAGTTTAAAATCTACTCTCCTCCTCTTTTTATTAACATCGTCGTTGACAAAACAATACTATAACAATAACTATTTCCTGTGGCTAGGAAATAAAGCGTTAATTCCAATTTTATTTTTGCTGGAATCGCATCTCTTATTAGTGTATCAGTTCGTTGTATTAATGGACTAACTAAATTTAATGGCCTATTAAAATCATCTGGTGTCATTCTTAAACACAGTCTGTACTCTTTTTGATCTTCCACGGCTAATTCACGAAATAGAAGGACTGATGCGCCATGGGTAGTTCTTCTATCAATCCATTTCTAACCCATTTTCGTTTAGGCTTATATTCTGTACCGAATACTTCAATAAGACAATCAATTATTTCCTCCACAAGAAATGATGTAATTCAAAATACCACTTCTTTAATGGCATCACGCCGGCGACGATGTATATCCACATTCATAAACTATTTTTTGCAAAAAGATAATTCCACTACAAAATCACAGTGAAGATGTCAAATGTGTTTTGACACTTACTATCCAGAAAATAAGATATGTATGTCAATTGCGTATGAACACCTACTATCCTGAAAATAAGATAGTAGAGTAAAGCGCGTAGTACTTGCGCTAGTTACTAGCTCTTTTACTCTACCAATGTAAACCCGGCATAATATTCAATATATATTGTACTACTCTAGCCTAGCACTATCAGCAAAGTCCAAAATAATGTTATCCGCATTAATACTAGACCATTGCAAAATAATTTTAATGATATTATTAATTTCCTCTCTTATGTTTCTCATTTCTTTCATCCATTTATACCCACCTGTTTCTCCCAAAATATCTCGTTTCTGGTTTGCTTCTTATTTCTCCACATTCTTCCACCAAATCAATCGTCTCCTTGCCTTTCTTACACATTGTACAATCTTTCTTCCTCTTTGAACCAGAAATTATTGTCCCTCTCCTCGTTTCAAACATTTAAATCTCGATATTACGTTTTTCTCTCTACTTCCCTTTTCTGTCAAATATGGTGGTTTACTCACCATCCAGGTCATTCAATGAATTTAGCAATGTGAATTAAACCATATAAATCACTATGCTAGAACTTCTACTAGTTATTATCCTCACTTTTTGTAAGATCCTCTTGATCTATATTCACTAATCTCTTACATATCCCTTTTGCTGCTCTCTTTATTTCGTTTTTATTTAATAAGTCAGAAGTAAAAATTCGATAATCATGCATAATAATTGCGTTTACATTAAGTTAATCTTTTCAAATTCATTTACAAATGTAAAAGTTTCCTTTGCGTGTGCAATTACAAAGATTAGAAACGGGAAACGTCTTGAAATGTCAATTATAAAGATCTTGTTGCCATCTCTTAGTAATTTTATAAAACATCTTCATAATCACTGTCGCCTTAACTTATTATATGTCTGAGGAATGTCGGCTTTAACTTTGTTTTACTTTAGATTATTACATTTTTTATTTATATGTCGCATAACAGAAGTTCCAAGTGAAGTGACCAATTTCTAATACTACCTCGTCTATATTATTCAGAAGCTTTCAGTACATGTCATAAGTCTGTGTAAGATTTCTTTTATTTAGTAAGCGTATTTTTATTGATTTTATTTATTTATTTGTTTAATTTATTGATTTTAATATGTAGTGTAGTCATTTAGATGGGCTGCGTTAGGCGCAAATAGCCTTTGTTGCTGTGCGCCAAAAATTTTAACTAACTAACTAACAGTACGTGTCATAAACAAGTCCCTACATTTCGATATTATTATATATTTGTTGAGAAATTATTTGGTCTTTTGCCTTCTTGCTTCAAATATTCTTTTATCAAATATTGTTTTTAATACCGAACACCATAAGACGTTAAGATAAATTGGTCTTACGTGTCAAAATAGTATAAAAAAATGTAATATTTTCCATTAACACATGCCATAAACTTTTAATAACCTTTTAGGAAATGTGGCTTTATTAGCAATTTAGGAAATGTCTTAATTGAATTTGAACACTATCCCATTTCTGGTTTCAATTCAGGAAGCGTCAGTGTCGTAACTTAAATCATCATAACCTGAGTACGTGAGACATTAATGTTCCTTTGAGGAAAGTTAAAGTAAATACCGACATTTAGGGTGAAAACCACGTCCACCCCAAGCCACAAGCTTATGGACTCTTTGATAATAGTTTCAGATATATTGATGCAGATTATATCTTAAGCGTTAGATGGTATTGGGAGATATTTGTTAAACTACCAGTGACAATTAAGCAAGATAAATTACAGTCTTTTATTTAGTATCTTCTTCATCCAGGTTTCATCCGGGTTTTCGTCATTGACTATATTTGTATAGTTGATTTCGGGTTTCTCACTTCTTCCGTGCAGTCATGTGTTAGATGCTCTATGTCTCTTCATTCCCCCCACATATTCTGCACTTCTTTTCTTCTTTTTCTCTCCAGTATTCGTTCCTTCGTTCTTCGTTTCCTACTCTGAATCTGGCTATTATTTTTTGGTTTTTGGATTGTTTTCTTAGATACAGAGGCATGTCTATTGTTTCTAAAAACCTGTATCTGGGATTGTACTTTGATATCTGTATCCTCTCTCTTCGTTGTTGCAATTCCATGTCCTTTTCCCTCCTCACAATTTCTTGTTTTAAGCTATCTCCCATTCGTCTTCGGTTCTCTACTTCTGTTGTTGAATAGTCTTTTCTTTCGTAGTACTTTAGTCTAGTGACAATTAAGCAAGATAAATTAAGGTGGAAATTACGCAGGCCTACAAACATTTTGTGTTTGCATTTTTTTACATTTTCTAAACTACTTACTACCCTCTACACCAAGGGTGCCAAACCCATTTTAGTCCCGGGCCATTTTACTAACAAGTCAAATTTACGCGGGCCGCACGTTATGTACAGGCTATTCCAAACGTTTAGGCGGAACTAAATGGGAATTTCGTTCTTTAAGGTTGTCACGCGAAGGAACCTTGCTTGGATAATTTCAAGTCTAACGTTGGTAAGTGAAAATTAAAAATTCTAACAGTGAAACCATAGAGACGATGTCATTTATTAAAAATTTTAATACATTTTCACATATTTTGAAGATAAAAAAAAATAATAATAATAATAAATGGGAAATTTTTATTAAGAATGACAAAAAATTAAAATTAAATGACATTTTATAGTAACAATCAATTTAATCTACAGTCTGTTCCAAACGGTTAAGCGGAACTAAATGGGAATTTCGTTCTTTTAGGTTGTCACGAGAAGGGACCTGGCTTGGGTTATTTCATTTTTCACGTTGGAATGTCAAAATTTAAAATTTCAACAATGAAACCATGAAAACGAATGACATATGTCAAAATTTAATTATTTTTTTTACGTATTTTAATGACAAAAAAATAAATAAATGGGAAATTTGTATTAAGAATGACACAAAAAATCAAAATATAAAGAAAATGACATTTTAAAATGATATTAACCTTAATCAAAAAATGTTTATTGAAAGTATGATTTACAAAGCTTAAACATAACGGCCGAAAAGCACGATTTAAACGATGAAAGTAACTAGATTGCAAAATCTAGTTCCGCTTAACCGTTTGGAACAGACTTTAGAATTTGCAATGTGAGTATGATTTACAAAGCTTAAACAAAATGACCAAAAGTCCAAATTAATAGATAAAAATTACTAGATTTCAAAATCTAGTTCTATCTCAACGTTTGAAAAAACCTATATTTATATTGTTACTTATTCTGTTTTTTATTTTCCTCCATTTTTCTGAATATTTATTTGAAGGAAGTAAGGAAATAACATTTAAATAATAACAATTAAATTTTGCCAAAATATTTGCTTTATCGAACAACAAAACAAAAACGGGTCGAAATCAGCGTACTGGTACTGTACACAGCAGTTGCACCTATAGGAAAGTGGTATTTGAAAGCTATGCTTACGAGAGTATTATTTGGAATCACGGGGAATCGCTGATCTACGACTATCGCACGGCTAACTGCAACAGTTGTTGCCTGACTATTGGTTTTCCGCCCTTGCCGAAATCTTGACGCCGCAGCCCGGACAGCTTCTGTCACGAGGTATGTTTATACTATATATTGTATAAAAAATTATTATAGTATAAGAAGTCATTACGGGCCTCTAAAATGCAAGTAGTGGGCCGCCAGTTTGACACCCTTGCTCTACACCTTTTCCAATTGTATTTAAAAAAAGACCATATGTTTTTCAGAAAGTGTTACTTGAAATTCAGATTAATAAATTGTAATGAAATACTTTTACAAAGTAATGTATTTAAAATATTTTAAATGTATTTGAAATCATTGGCGCGACTGCCCGAATTGAGCCTAGGCCTCCTTTAAAATATTTTTACACATATTATTTGACATAAGCAGGAATTGAACTCACGTCCGTGCCCTTGCTTAGCGCTCAAATAGGTGGTACAAATGATTTAACGTTTGCAGCTACAGGCTTGTTATATTTGAAATACCATGAAATACTAGGAAATATTTGAAATATTTACTTGGGAAATATTTAAAATGATAGGGAAATATTTAAAATACTAGGGAAATATTTAAAATATTAGAAAATATTTGGAAAACTAGGAAAATATTTAAAATACTAGGAAATATTTCTAAAATTTTTCAAATACTAATATTTTCCGACAACAAATAATAAATAAGTTTCATTTACATTTTGTAAGTATTTGAAATAAAATATTTCAAGTACCAGAAAGTAATTGAAATACTTTTTCAAACACTTTATTTCAAATATTTCCACCTCTGATTGTGATTGTTTGTACTGGTTATTATTTATTATTTCTATCGCGATTTTAGCGATATAAAGAGTTTTTTTTATTTATTTTTTTTTATTTTTATTAATTTGGCTACACAACAGGACATCGTCCTAATTACAGCGCAGCACTAATAATACACTATTTGTATATCAGTAACATAATACATAATGTATATTTAATTATTACTATAATTAATTAAAATAATATATAATATAATCAATTCTTATAATATTAACATATTATTATTATTATTAAATACTAAAACAGTAATTCTTATAATCTTAGATAGCTAAAGCAGATGAAAAAATAATTAAAAATCAAAATAGTTTAAACTTACAATAAGCAAGTAATTAATGATCGTCTGAATATCATTAAGTTAGAAGAAAAAATGTCAGAAATAACAGCGGATTTAGAAATATTATTAAATTCTAGACACATTCTATTAATAGGCGAATTATAAGCAAAGTTTGTTTTATTATGAGGTAACAAGAAAAGGTCGTTCATTCTCGTGTTGTAAGATGGCACACGAAATGATAATGAATTTATTAAATCAGGACAATCTATTTTATTATGAACAATCTTGTAAAGAAAAATTAAATCAAGAAATCTACGTCTATTTTCTAAGGATACTAGATTGATATTGTTATTGGGAAATTTAAAATTTACATACTTGATAAATTTATTCTGTACTTTTTCAATGCGGTTAATGTAAGTTAAATATTGAGGAGACCAACACGTAGTGGCGAATTCTAACTGACTTCGGACTAGTGTATAATATAATGTCAGTAATGTTGAACTATTTCTAAAAGGAACTGTCATTCGCCTTAAAAAGCCCAACATTCTATATGCCTTTTTAATAACTTCGTTCACATGAAAATTAAAGATTAATTTGCAGTCAAAAGTGACTCCTAGATCTTTTACACAAGTAACATCCATGAAACTATAATCTTGAACTTTATATTTGTATTTCAAAACATTTCTATTTCTAGTAAAAGATATTCTTGAACATTTCGAAAATGCAGAGTTAATGCAGATAAGTGTTTTATATCCGCATCTGATCCACAATCGTACATCCAAGATCCGCATTCGTACAATCTAAATAATAATTTACCCGCATCCGTAGAAAATTGGCGGATCAGAGAGTTATCATTGCTTCGAAATATCCGGAAAATCTTAATGAACAAAGAAACATTCTGAATTAAAACAGAACCATATCAACCAATTTTGCTTTAGTTAAAATTTCATAATATCTGAACTTATAGTTGTCGGAATTCCGTATAGTGCAACAAATATGATTTCTGTTGCTGTAAATAGTGAACTATAATCCAAGTATTATATATGGGGGAGAGAACGCCATCTTTATTACGTTATAAATCAGAATTTTATCAATGTAGCGAATGTTCGCTCTGGTCTAGAGTAATAGAAGAAAATCTACGATGAGATATGAGCAAATAAGTGAAACTTGGAACGAGGAAAATGTTTCATTTTTATATCTTTGGGCGACGTCGGATTAGAAGTATGAAATCAAAACTTAAGAACTTGATAGCTCTTTATGAGTATGTTTTTCTTGTATATATACGTTGTGTATATGAATATACACACACATAAGAAACGAAAAAAAGTATGGCAAATAATGTAGATATAATTTTATTCAATGAAAAAGCGTAGAAATCTTTTCCGTTCAGCCTTATGTACTCCAAAGCAGGTCCACACCCGGAAGAGGGGGGGCGGGCTAACAGGGATACAATTTGCACCCTCGTCAGGAAGGACCCTGTCTCTCTATAATTAAAGGCGTTATAGTATTTCCAAAATGAAATGACCACTCTTGTTAAGAAGCTTAAAAATTCGGCAATGGGTTTATTACAGTAATTCTAAAACTCGTTGCTGTAAACAGAATATAAGAAGTATTAAAGAAATTTTAAATTTAGTTCAACTACAACTACAACTGAAGTTTCTTAAAAACCAATAAGGATATTTTCCAAATTTATAATCCTAGTGTTTCTAAATTTTAGGGGTTGTTATACACATAATATATAATACTTGCTTGTTAGTTAATTTTTAACGTTCATAGAGTGCATACATTAACAACATGGCTCTTTGGCAACCATTTGATTTTAAAGAAATTCCTAATTTCTGTAGTGAAAATAGTAAATCTGTGCAAGGTGATTTGGATTGTGAAAATGTGGACGTGGAAAAATGTCATATGTACAAAAGGTAATGTGCTCCAAAAAGAAAAATACAACACCGACAGAAAGTGACACTGTAGTACAATTAATTAAAGACGAAACAAGTGCAATAAGTAGGGATTTGTGGAAAAAATATGTACAACATGTAAAGACAATTGAAACATTTTTTTTTATAAATCCACCAAATAAATCTTCAATAATTATTAATTTAAATGACAGTGGTATAATGATAATAATAATAATAATAATTGGTTTTATTTCACAATAAATTGGAATACATTTGTATCGAATATTATTTGTATATAATATTTTTCAAATACACCAGTTATATTAAATAAAATCCTAAAAAAATTACCACTATAGACTGTATCAGCCTGTGTGTGGTTTTATATTTTAATTTATATTATGTCATATCAAGTTATGAAAAATATTTTGAAAAATTGTTGAAAAAAAAAATTATATGAGTTTATTAAAAAAATTACTATTGCATTGTATTTGTATTCTATATTTTTTTTTGAAAAATCACTAAAAAAAGAGAGAAAATGCTAAAGATCAGATCTATTACTTAAAATTAATCAAATATTTTTTGAATCTCCGAATTATTTAAACTTAAATTAAAACTGCAAAATGTTTTATAATAGTGATAATGATTAATATTTCAATAATTTTAAATTACCATAAATTGTAAAAAAAAGAATGATTTTTGTTTGTGCAAATTTGGTGTATTTAATATAGACTATAAAGACTTTCAAACAAAACGATTTTTAAACATGCCTATATTTATAATTCAAATATAGCCAGTCTTAAGTCTGATAAAAATGTGATGGAATGTTATGTGAGTATATGCAGTTCATTCTAAATAGCATATAAGAAAACACGCTTATTTTAAATAATTATTACGGTCCTGGGAACTATTTTTAACAGAACCATAAACTCAGCAGGTTAATGGTTATACTGTCAGTCATTATTGGAATCAGTAAGTATGAGTGGCCAATTCCTTCTGAAAATACTATACTAGCCGGTCAAAAGCAAATGACTTCTGTCTATTATCTTCATTTTTGTGGTTAAAAACATTTCCTTTCTTTCATCATACTTAAGATTAACAGTATAAATTTATGACAATGCATTATTACTTTAAAGATATTTTAAACATTCCTTTCCATTGTATCCTTTTTTATTTTCATTTCCATTACATAAAACAAATCCTTTTTTCCCAGCCATAAAGCTGCCGTATATTTTGTGCAGACATTTACGCATTGTTCGGAGTTTGAACCCCTGTGTGGTGAGGTAATATAAGCCATCAAGTAACAGAACATTCAGTTTTAGCAGTCTCAAGAGACTACCTCTATCACACCTGTTGGAAGCATTCGTCCAGATAAATGTTCAACTTTGTTTACATTACAGAGATATGCAAACATTCGTTAGGTGGTTGTACCTGTTGCTTATACAGAAATTAGCAGATGGGTTTTTTAAATTTAAGACATAAAATTCGAGTAATTTTAGCCTAGAGAGAAATTGGCTCTAAAATTCCATTGCTATGACAAACAAATATCGGTACCATTTGGTCATTAGTCAGGTCTACAGTCTAAAAAAGTAGTGGTAAAGGGAATTCATTGTACACTAAAAAATTGATGTGAAGTGTGAATTTTAATACATTTCAGGGTTTTGCAGGTATTTAATAAGTATAAGAAGTCAACAGAATGCTGGATATCTATGACAATTTTTTTCCTATAATCACATCAAAATCAACAGATTTTTGATAATCATTTTTATTTAATATTTGAGTACTAAGAGCTTCCATTTAATTTGTTTATATTACATCATTAGAAAATATAAATTAAAAAATCCTAGCTAATCCTAATTTTTTTCTGCACGCTAATGATCGAGTTTATGAGTGCAAGCTCCTTAAGAAGGCGATTTGTTCTCATCTGTTAAATTTTTTTTTATATTATTAATATTAATATAATTTTGTCAAAAACCCAAAAATTGCAATATATTCCATAACCGAAATCAGATCCAAAATTCCTCTCGTACGTTTCCGGCTCAGATCAATGTACATTAATTTTTTCACATTTTTAGTTTAATCTCCTTGAGTAAAAAGGGGCAGGACAAGAACATTTTTGACATATTTTTGGCTAAAATCGTGTAAAAAAAAACTAATTTTAAAAAATACTTTTCGTTCCTTAATCTACGCCCTAAGATAGGGTGACCACTTTCTTAAGAAGGCAATGCAGGACGGAGCACAAAAAAAGGTCCTCATCTCCCAAATCCAAGTGAAGAGCAAAAAAAGGTCCTCACTTCCCAAATCCAAGTGAAGAGAAAAAAAAGGTCCTCATCTCCCAAAAACCAAGTGAAGAGCAAAAAAAAAGGTCCTCACCTTCCAAATCCAAAATGCGGGACTTTTGCGGGACGCATCTTAATGCGGGACAAAATGTTAAAATGCGGGACAGTCCCGCGAAATGCGGGACGAATGGTCACCCTACCCTAAGAGCGTCCTAAGACCACACAAAAAATTAATATTTTTCGAACAACCTGATCAAAAATTTCTGTTGAACTATTCCGGTTCCCATCAGTGATTTTTTCAGATATTTATATCAACCCCTCTGAAAGATAGGATGGGGGATAAAAGTTTTTTGCCATATTTTTGGCAAAAATCCCATTAAAAAATGATTTTGCAAAAATAAAAATTTGCTTGTTAAAAGGTTTCATTTGGTTTGCCACTCAACGTTTTTAAAAAATGTTTATTTTTTTATTAAATACTTAATTGTTTATATTTATCTTGCGATGTGTTTTTTTTTTGAACTTTCAGTATGTTTCCTATATGTGGGTCAAGGAGTTGTATAAGCATGCCAAACTTCAACTTCTATGTTAAGCCGTTTGGCTACAATTTCTACCGTAAAGACAGACAGACAGACAGACACATGTGTGACGTTATAAAGGTTTTTTGGTGGTCATACTTACAAAGCCCTAAAAATTAACTTTTAGTGGACCATGAAGTAGGTACCTCGCTTTTCGTATTAATTATTTACACGTCCTTCAAATAAATCAATATTTTTCGAAAATCTAACCTGATCCCTATTGTCAACTGACAATAACTGAAGCGCCTCTAGTGAGATTTTGAGAAACTGACGGTTGTAGGATAGTCGAGTTTGTGACAAGCATGGGAATATGTTCTTAGAAGTGGAAAGACAGTTAAAGACCATTTTAGAGTGTGTTCCCGTGTGTTTCAATAAATATCACATGAAGATACCATTGAACCTGTCAAAAATATCCTACCAAAGTCAGCCATGATGTGAATGCAGTAGTGCCTCTATTGGTAGTGTCAGATGCCAATACTAAATATCTACAAAATCCTGAAATGTATAAAAATTCTCATTTCACATCAATTTATTAATTGCCGATTTAAATATTACCTGTTTTAGTAAAATTTAATTCAACAAGTCGGATGTTGATTCTCTAACAAACAGATGAAATAACATATTTCAACTTCGCTTCGTTTACTCAACACAATCCTTAAAGCGAACCAGTGACCAAAACCACACCATATATAATCCTACCAACACCACAGTAAAACCACTTTTGTTTCCTATCTTTTGTTTTTTTCTTTATGTTGCATTTGTATCACGTTTCAATGAATTTTTCTTAAACGGTTCGCGGCTTGCGGAAAACGATCGAGTTACACCATAATGTATTATTTGAAGTGATTAGGAGAATTGCGACCGATTTTGCAAGATCTCAGATATCCGTGCCGAAGAATTTAACTGCAAGATCATATCTTTACAGATGAGAAAATGGAAGTGATAAGAGTTTACTGATAGTGTTAATTCCACGCAACACGAGTTACAGTTAAAATAAAATGTTATGATCACTCTTAACTGATTTTAAATTATCGATAGGAAATTACGATGATGGAAATGCGTTGTTAATTAATGTCGTAAAATTATAATTTAGCACGATAGTACACTTTATTGTTTTTCTTTGAATATTGAACATATATGCTAGGTTGAAGAACTCGTTTTTGATTCAGTACTTCCTTACAGAGAGATATAAGCAAGATCAAGGGCCATCGCGTGGATGTCAGCCGCCCGTGTGCCAACAGTTATAAGACCAACCTTTACTATATACATACGAGCTCCGTCTCAGTGAACTGTTGGCCCAACTATTTAAATCATGAAAATTGTGATTTTATGCAGGGATGGGGAGTCGACAGAAAAATTATCGACTCCCGACTCTCGACTCCGGAGTCGGTATTTTCGAAAATCGACTCCGACTCCGACTCCGACTCCCGACTCCTTTCACTGGTAAATTGTAAAGTCTATTCCAAATGTTTAAGCGGAACTAAATGGAATTTTTATTTTCTTAATTTATCACGAGTTCTCTTTTTAACTATCAAAGTGGGCTTTTGTTAAACAAAATGATACAAAGCTTCATTCAATCCTTAAAAGTTAGTAGATTTCGATATCTAATTCCGCTTAAACCAAAGAAACAGACTATACTTACATTAAATATCTTGGGTTTGGGTGAGCTGTTTTTATAAAATGTCATTTTCATTTCATCTTGACTATTGAGTCATTTTTAATACAAATTTTCAAATATATTAGTTTAAAAAAAAATTGTTTTGTATTTTATATAAAGTCTGTTCCTTTGGTTTAGGCGGAACTAGATTTTCGGTTAGTCTGATTTTCGGTTAGTCTGTTCCAAACGATTAGGCGGAACTAACCGAAAATCTAGTTCCGCCTAATCGTTTGGGACAGACTATACTTTATTTTTCATAACATGTCAGTTTTTTCTTTTGACATATAAATTTTAGCTGCCAACATGAAACATAAAATAATCACAAAGCCCGTTACAACTTGAGAAAATAAAAATCCAGTTTAGTTTCGTTTTAACATAATAAACAAAGTATACAGAAAAAGAAAAATTAGATATGACTAAAAATTAATTAAATTTTTAACTGGAAAGCGTGAAGGAAACCGGAATAGAATATTTTTAATTTCATTTTCGTTCATGAACAGAGAAAAAATGTCGTTCCTGTTTCCGTACTTTAAAAAATTCTGGTAGTATGGTATTTTACTTTCGTTTTCGGATTGTTCTCATCCTTGATAAATATGTAATCAAAGAGTCGGGAGTCGATAACTTTTTCCGACTCCCGACTCCGACTCCGACTCCTCCAAAAAGCTTCGACTCCTCGACTCCCGACTCCCGACTCCGACTCCGACTCCCCATCCCTGATTTTATGGTAAAATACAGTATAGTTTGTTAAAATTATTTTACTAAAATATTTTCCGATATTTTCAATTATAAGTTATCATATATCCAGAAGAAAAGACGTCATGGTACGGTAAATTAGGCTAGTAGATAGACGTCGATGGAAGCAGATATCCCAAATCCTGGGTCGACCAAATGAAGCTATAAGTCAACCATATACTACAAGAAACTACACATTTGGTCAAAGATCGAGAAGCATAAGCTCCGAAGACGAAAACTATTGTGCGGACATGACGCCACAAAATCCCCCTATAAGGCAATGCATAGAAAAATAAGAAAGAAAGAAAATGAGAGAGGAAGAGAGATAGATTTCCTTTCTAATATAAATATTTTCTTTGGAAACACTATTTTTGATAGATGGGCCAACTTCACTGAGACTGGGGTCGTATATACATTAGAGATGGGTCGTTCATAAACGAACCGGCTCACTGAGTTGGCTCAGTACACTGACCAAAGTAACACGGTTCACCAAATTGAAATGAGCCGGCTTAGGCTCACTGTATAGTTTCAAGGATACGATTGATCGGGCGAGCATTGACCGAAGTGATCCGGATCTGGATCGATGTCATGTTGAACTTCGCGAGAACTCGGCTTGTAATGTATTATTATAAAGAGTATTTTGTCATCAATTTTTAGGGCAGTCTATTTGAAACTAATAGGCTTAGTCTGTACTTTCTTACAACCATACTATATAAAAATATTAAAAATATTGCCAAAATCCTAAATGTCCGATTTATAAGGGCAATAAACATCACCATAAACTTAACACATCTGGTTTAAAATACAGTAGCTACATAAAGTGAATTGTTTGTTTACTATTAACCCGGCAAAAATGTTAGATAATTCACTTCTATAGATTTTTATTTATTTAACTTTATTATTTCTTTATAACAATATAATGAGGAAGACAGTTAGTTAGTTAGTTAAAATTTTTGGCGCACAGCAACAAAGGCTATTTGCGCCTATAATGAGGAAGACAGAAAGAAAGGGAGAGAGAGAGAGAGAGAGAGAGAAGATTTTGTCAATAAGTCAATAATTTGTCAATAATTTATGTCTTGAATTCATACTAAGAATATTAACAAGAATAAAGGTAATAAAGTGGCAAAATTCCGCTTTCCATTGTCTGTTCATATAATGCGAGAGCCGGCTGAGCGACGTTCTACCTACATAATGTAAACCAACAACCGTGTTGAACGGTGTGGGGATTGACAACTGACCGACCTGTTTCTCAGTGACACGTTTACTTAGCCGGATCAATGAGCCGGATCGCTGAGCCGGATCAATGAGCCGGCTCAGCAAACTGAACGACCTCCACTGATCCGGTTCGGCAAACTGAGCCGAAATTCCCATCTCTAAATATACATATGTACATATGAATATAATAAATATTACAATACTTTTATTTCATTTCTTTGTTCTTTCTCCGGTGTCCCTCTTTTTCTTTCTATTCTTGTCCCGGCTTTCCTCTCCTATCTCCATCCTTCTTGCCCGTTCTTTCACCCATCTTTCTCCCTTGCCTTCCTCACTCATCAGTTCCGTTATCTCTTCCTCCCAGACTGACATCTCTCTGCATCTCTTTGCTAAATGCTTCAATTCCTTCTCCTCTTCCTTACATATTTTACAGAGTATATTTTACTTATCCTCTGGCTTCGCCCAGTACCTATTGTTCCTTTCTTCGTTGCCGCATTTTAACCTCGCTTTCCTCCTGGCTCTACCCCGTAATTTTTCTCTTTTTTTCTTCAAATATCTTGGCATTCTGATCACTCATACATTTATATCTTTTCACACTCCGCGATTTCTCTATTCTGTCTGTTCTTTCCTGCTCCTGTACCTTCTTATCCCTCCTTCTCAATTCTTCTACTATATCTATTCCTCCGTATCTCTTTCTCTCTGCTTCTCTAATCTCCATTCTACACCTCCAAAATGTCTCAACCCATGCTGACAATTTGCATTTTCATAATAATACCATTCATTTATTAATATAAAAACATTTGTCAAACAATCTAGTAGTGGTAGTCAAAATCGTGATATTCCCCACCCCGTATCTTTAATTGTGGTGTATTAATCTTTATAAAAATGTGTCTAAATCGTTTCCTGATAGTAAGCATGAGTTTCCAGTTGAGTAACTCTGTTCTACCACGTCATGGTTAGAGTAAAACTGAACGTAATAACCTTGTTTGAATAACATATAATGAGGAGAGCTTCGCGCTCAAAGCTAAAACGAACAAAATGATCTAACTGCAGTAAATTGTTAGAGATTTCTAGTTTTTTTAGTTTTGTTAGGATGGTAACATAGATTATGCGAAATGATATAAGATCATGATGTATATTAGGATGGAATGTATATGGTTTGTTTTGCCATTGGTAATTAGTTATTTCCCTTATATCAGAGTAATTTGTATCATGGGCGGCGTTATTTTCACCACAATCAATATCAAAATAACTACATTGAAGAGAAGGAAGTATTTTTTGTGTCTTTCTCTTAAACCAATTAGACGACGATGAGATAATCGAAAGGCTTGAATTAAATTTTAAGGTTTGTATAAGAGAAGATGGTATTATGGAACTCCATTTACTTTTTCCTTAATAGAATCCAAATTAATGACTCACTGTTTTCATTTTCGTTTTTACATAGCTTTGTACGCGGATTATTTTTTAAATAAGAACCGTTCTAATTTAATATTAAATACAACTAACATTTTTCCAAAATTTTTATTTCTGCATTAACCAACATTCTTTTGCTATTTTTCGACGTAATCCCCGTTCCAGTCGAGGCATTTTTCCGAACAGGCGATGAGTTTGACGATCCTCTCGTCGTAGAAGTCGACCGCCTGTCCATTTTACCAACCTTTGACAGTAGGTGCTTTCCTTTTACCACAATACTTAAGTAATCTTACCTTACCTAAGTTAATTTAAGATGTAAGAGCGTTCCATTTACAAGACTACAAAAGATTTTTCCTCCCCTCTTTTTCACGAGCTATTTTTAAGGTTACAATGTCCCACGAATGGACTTTTAAGTACATTTGAAGATCAAAAGGTGGCTTTGGCCGCATTGAGCAGACTCACCGGTGAGTTGCCGGTTAGTAATTTTTTTCCTGTATGCATACGTTGATCTACTGGTGAGTTACCGTACTTACTCACCGGTCACCATTTTATTAACCGGATTTAATTTACGGTTAGTTGCTCATCAGTGGAAATTTTGACAGTTATATCAGTAGTAACAAGGAATCGAGCACAAAGCAAGTAAAAAATTATGGAATTGAGTATTAAGTCAGTTTACTTAGTTATTGAAACGACGCATATAAAGCATATGTACTTTTAAAATTACTGTAAAACCTTACATTCAAAATCTACCGTCATTACAATCTGTCATTGTTTAGATATTGTAGTTTTCATACGTAGTTTAGGTGTAGTTTACACCGTTCGATAACGCTGCCAAAAAATTTGCATTCAGTCAAATTCACTGGTAAGTTTGTACCGTAAGTCACCGATGAGTTTGCTGAATGCGGCCATTGATGTCAAAAGCTTAAATATGAAGTTTCATAAAAATCCATTTAGCTAAATTTTCTCTACACGTGTCCACGTACGACAGACAGACCGACAGATATCATGCTACAAACAGTCAAAATGTTATGTAGAGCCATCAATTCGTGGTCACCCATCGAAATCTTGAAATATCAAAATTGGTATGGTCACAGTACTTTCCTTCTATATGTGGAGATCGGTAAATAGGAAGACGGAACGAACTGATGACAAAAAAGTTTTTGGATAGACTTCATAATCTATCAGATATTCTACTATCTACTAGATATAAATATCAGTCACAAGATCATTCATTGTACCAGATTTATTAGAAAATCAACTAAGTTGACAACACTGATGATACCACTTCTCTGCAGATTGCCACAGCACAAATTACCAAAAGTTTAAAGAATATGCACTACAGAGAACAAACTCTTCTATTAATTTTTTAATCATATTATTAGTTATATGTCTGGTCTAAAATTAGTCCTAATAGTGTAAACTGCGCCTATGTGTCTGTGTAGGTAGGTTAGAATATGAGACAGTCAACGATCCATCCTTGTTAAGTTCACAGTCTAAGTTTTCATCTTATTACACCGTTCATTCGCTTTTTACTCGTGTTCATGTTAATTACAACGAATCCAGGATTTATATTAGCTCCAACATCATCTACTAATACTTACGGAGATTACTTAACGGTTTATGGAAGAAATGGTAATTCTAAATAGTTGGACATTAAAGATTTTTTAGTTTAATGGAATTTTGATCGATTTACACCAACGGTTTTATTAAAACTAGTTTAAAATATTGTTTAATCAACAAAGTAATTCAATTGTTAACGCTGATGAATATGACACATATGTGTCTTTCTGTAACAAGTGAGGTTCACATATATTTGAACATTTACGTCCGAAAATAATATTAATACCTTGTTACCTCATGCCTTATGCCTTAAATTCTACACTTAAATTGGTTAGGATTTAAAAGGATACAAGATTTATCCTCTTCATTACTCATTAGTCATTCTTTTGTACAATTATTTTGTAAATATTCTTGATTTAGTTTTAGCTTAGAATAAACATCATGTTGACATTTGTAAGTTTTGATAGTGACTTTGGAAGGTCACGTCAGCGTACTGGTGCGATGCGCATATCGCAGAGGTCGGCAGACCGAGGCTCGCGAGCCGCATTCGACTCTTTGGGGATATTTGTGTGGCTCTTCAAATTAAGTTGTTAAGGAATAAAAATTAGAAAATATTCATAAAGTCATGTATTAAAACAAAATTATGGCTCTTTAAAATGTTTCCAGATGCCGTAAAGGGTGAATTTTGCTCTTTAGTCTACACCGGTCAACAACAAAAAAAAAAACTTTTTGAAAGATTCAGAAATAAAAATACGTTTTTTGCGCTGATTACAAATCTACTTCCAGTTTTTTCCCAGCACTTCTGGTTGTTGAGATATTATAAACTCGTGTTTTTGTACGTTCCATGATTCTCAGTATCCAGCTATAATGTATTGTTTGATATCTATGCTGAACTGATTTGTTATTTCACCACTAACGTATTTATGATCTTTTTAATCATTTCTATTGATGTTTTCTTTACTCGAAGAAAACTGAAATGTTTATCACTTCTCGTGATCGCTGAAGACGGAAACAGATTGTTGAGCAGTTTCCGAAACGTCCGAATTTATATTTTTTATATATTACTCTTGAAGTATTATATCTTTTTGATACTAATACTCATTATATTGTACTATTCTAGCCTAGTACTATCAGCAATGGCAAACGTCCAAAATAAAGGGGTCCGCATTAATATTGGACCATTGCAAAATAATTTCAAAGATATTATTAAATGAAACAACTGCATTTTGATTATGGTTAATTTTGTTGATCACTTTATGTGATTAGCTGTGAAATGGATATATTTTGAATTTAAATGGTTGGTAAAGAAATTATAGATTGACGCAACCGGATTTGGTTTGTCAAAGGTGATCCGGTTGCAAGACAATTAATACAACACTTTAATTTGAAGATACGGTCTAGATTTAAGTTAATTGTTATTTAAGCGATTATTAAAGTCATATTTCCATAAATTTAATTAACATAGATAGTAATTTTAACAGCATATTTAATTCTGGATTATTAAAAGCGGCCTTTTAAACAGACTAAAAGAATTTTATAGTTCAGAATTTGATGATCGTTTCTCTTCTCATAATCAACGATTTTTTTCACAAACAAGCTCAAGCTTGTGTACTGTACGAGAAAAGATCAGCACCATTGAACAGCAATGTTTGCGCCTTTTGCATTTTTCTTAAGCCAGCGTCTTGATCTATTATTTCTACAATAAACATTTGCTTTTGCACATGTTGGTTCTTTCCAGATATTGTTATTGTCAATTAATTTCAAATAAGTTTAAAGTGTTACTATTTTATTTATTATCATTGACACGACAGCCTCAACTTATCCTAGGAAGAAATTATGATTTTAGTTAAAAATCATTTTTACCAATGACAATTTTACACATAGAAGTGTATTTATCCAACTTATCCCAATATTTTGTATTCTTTGGTATCTGGAAAGCCTTAAGAAGTTTGATACTGAATTGTATTTTGTAATATAGTTTTAGTTATTTGTTGCAGCTGTAAAATTATATGCCGATCACTTTATTATTTTTTATATAAAATACCAACAAACCAAGAATTTTAATTTAAAAACTTCACATGAAACTAACAAGATAAAACAAGGCATTCCGTTCCGATCAATTGATTTAATATCAACTTGATCGCCTGTCAAAAAATGGACATAAAAATCATTGTCTTTCCAGCTCCATTATACGGACGAACGCATAGAACAGTGTGGTCAGTACCACATCGTGTCTCTCGATTGTTAACATGACGGCCGACCTGCATCTATTACCATATATTATAAACGTTATTCAACATCCAACACTATCTATCGTCAAAACACTGAACTACACATATAAATTATTGTGTTAATTACAGGTTAAACTCGATATACGCTGCAGTTTCGTTCCTAGGAGAACCAGCGTAAACCGAACTGGCATAAAATGAACCTAACTTATAATGAGGTATTTAATAGAAACAAATAAACTAATTTAATTACGAATAACTAAACTAGATATACGCCAGACGTGTAGAAGGGTACTTGTACGCGATGATACTGGAACACCGTCCAGTCCAGTTGTCGCGGTATTTTCCCGATTAGTTCGGGGAATTTCAGGTGTACGATAGTTAATTCAGCGCAGGCGTAAAAGTGAATCGGCGTATATTGAGTACTACCTGTACTTTTATAGAAATATTGGAGCATCCATTAAAAGTAACAGTTTTGCCACATACTATGCTAGATAAAAAATAGGGTCCTTAGTAAACGCCTTTTTGATCTATGTAGTTTTGAAAATACTTCATTTTCGAAAGACCGGATCTCAAAATTTACATGAGATAGAAACTTGCGGTTGAAATTTTTGAAATTCTGAGGTTCTAAAGGGCCTTAGGATTCATTTTAAAGCAACTTCCAAACAATTTTGTTTTTGCGAAATTTTTAATTAGTCAATTTTTTTTTTTGAAATTTTTTATTATCCTAACTTCAGAACAATAAAGAATAGAGAACTGCGGTTGGAATTCTTAAAATCTTCATATATTATTTAGCCTAGCAAAAAATTGGGGCCTTATTAACCAAACTTTTACAATAAATTCGAACTGTCAAAGAACGTTTTACAATAAATACGCTGGATGCTAACGGCATCTACGATAGTGATGTTTGTTCAATAACAAGCGAATATTTAAAATTAAAATGTTTAAAATAAATTTTTCTAATTAAAACTACTTTTGGGCGCCCAAAAAATATAATGTGCACCTTTGCCAAAAAGTTCTTTTTGGCCATGGTATATAAATAACTATTTTATACTCCCCATCCTAAAATTGGTCTATATACAAATTAAAACGTACACACAGAGCCGCAGTAAGGAAAACTTGCGCTAGGGGCAGAGCCGTGTTGTTGGTGCCCTTTAAAAAAAGTTCTTTCCTCTCAAAATTCAAGTGATGAGCAAAAAAAAGGTCCTCACCTCTCAAAATCCAAGTGATGAGCAAAAAAAGGTCCTCACCTCTCAAAATCCAAGTGATGAACAAAAAAAAAGGTCCTCCCCTCTCAAAATCCAAGTGATGAGCAAAAAAAAAGGTCCTCACCTCTCAAAATCCAAGTGATGAGCAAAAAAAAGATCCTCATCTCTCAAAATCCAAGTGATGAGCAAAAAAAGGTCCTCACCTCTTAAAATCCAAGTGATGAGCAAAAAAAAGGTCCTCCCCTCTCAAAATCCAAGTGATGAGCAAAAAAAAGGTCCTCACCTCTCAAAATCCAAGTGATGAGCAAAAAAAAGGTCCTCACCTTCGCAATGGCGCCCCGTAGTCAAGCCCATCAGCGCCTCTTTCCTTAGCGCGCCCAGGGCCGTCGCCCCTCCGACCCCCCTTACTACGGCTATGCGTACACATATATATTTGTTTTGAAATGTTAAATTGAAAGATAAAATGCAGATTGATGAACTCCGAAAGGAGACGTAGAAAAAGTAGACAGGTAACAAATATATACTTTATTTATAAAACTATAAATCAAAATATTATATTAATAGCCATTTACTCATTATTAGTACAATTTAACCAGTTAATTAATATTTTTGGCGACCAATGTCTATGGCTATTGTTCTGGTATTATTTTCTAGAGACAATTTTCTTGGGAATGATTTGAAATACGAACACGTTCACAAGATGGCAGAGTGAATCGTGTGTCCACCCGCCCAAGTAATGAAACACGGTCTCCGGGAAAAACTCCGGGGAAACCACAGTGCGTGTCTAATGGAACCGAAGACGACTGGAATGAAAATAGAACTTCCAAAGAAATACGTTTTTTACGTCTCAGTAATTATTACAGTTTATTTATAGGGTATAAGTTGGTAGCACTTTAGGGAATATCTTTTAGTTTATTTGCCATAACATTTTAAGAGTCAGGACCACAAATTGGATAGTTTATGAAGATCAATAAAGAAATAAAATTGTAACATAACAAAGAAGTTCATCGCTGAACTAAAAAACTAATAATTCATAGAATGGAAACTAAAGCCGATTTTTAAATTGTTAATTTTGTACTAGACATGAAATGACGAGTTCAATAATTTTTAGGATTTCGTAGGTACAACAAAGAAATGGTTATACCGTCATCAATGTGTTCTGTTTGTCTGTCTGTTCAGTAGAAATTGAGCACTCTGAACAGTATCCAAAATTCAGATCCAGTGCATCCTCTTGTACTAAAGATCTGGTTGCTACTCTACAATCTGAATGCTCAGAATGTGACGGTAGAGCTGTTACCAGGACATGTTGGGATTAAAGGTAACGAAGAGGCTGATGTCACTGCAAAAACCGCCTCCCACAGACCTATGATTGATGTGAGTTTTATATTTCTATATGACGCAAAGAGTCATCTGAAACATCTGGTTTTAGCCAGGTGGCAGCATGAGTGGAGCAGTGGTACAGGATGCTAAGTTAAGATTAAGGGAGACATTAAACCATGGGGTTCTTTCTGCAGGATTAACCGCAGGGAGGAAACCACCATCACAAGCTTCCGTATAGGCCACTGTTGGTGGACCCATTGACATCTCCTTCGAGGTGAAGAGTCTCCTATATGTGAGACGTGTACCACAGATTTGACTGGCATACATGTAGAACTGTTCGACGCAAATAATAAGAAAAAAAAATAATTCAAAAACACGCCGAATTAAACAAATAAATAATAAATAAATATATAAAATATTTGTCATCAATCGACTTACATCATACGTAAAAACTCGTGATCAAAAAGGCACAAGGACTTCCATATTAATATTTGGGATTATATCAACCCGAGCCAGTCTTTTCCCATGAACAATTGCGTGTTGCTTTGTCAAGACCAAAGGAACGAGAAAGCATTAGAAGTAAAACTGCTGAAAGTGCACAGCAAGGCAGGTTACTTGAAGATGATTGGTCCATAGATAATGTGTTTTTTAAAGAAATATTTGTGTAGGTGTATAAACGCTTGAGATTGACTAGTATATATGCTTCAAGATATTATTTGTTCTAATTTAATTCGTTTTAATTTAGTCGGAACATGATTTGCGTTTAATAAAAATTTGGTTAAATGATAATGTAACTAAATGAAAAGAAAACATTGTTTGTACCATTTTCTCTATATAACAATACCCAACCAAATTTTGATTATTTAACTTTGCATAAAGATAGCTGTATAGTAGCTGTATAGTAGCTGTATAGTAGATATAAAAATATGAGATGGGATGAGCACATATCGTACCTTTGCAAAAATGCTAGAAA
The DNA here is from genome assembly GCA_963971575.1 of Liopterus haemorrhoidalis. Taxonomy (NCBI): domain Eukaryota; kingdom Metazoa; phylum Arthropoda; class Insecta; order Coleoptera; family Dytiscidae; genus Liopterus; species Liopterus haemorrhoidalis. The sequence continues at coordinate 3,335,241 of OZ020621.1, read as the reverse complement.
AACTTTTCATTTATTTAAAAAACTGAGGGCTATCATGTCACTTAAAATTTTATATATATATTATTACGGACTAGTACAATCTCTTCTTTCGTACGGGCTGATAGCTTGGGGTGATGCTGCTAAAACGCATTTACAAAAAATCAAAATAATACAGAAAATTATTTTAAAATTAATTAATAAAAAACTATGCCTCATCCCACTGAAAGACTGTTCAAAGATTCACCGGTTTTAAATATAAATCAACTATATGCTTTAACAATATTGAAATACAATAAAAAATATCCTCAAGAGATTATGTAATCTCATTTATACACATGATTAGAGAACCAGAAATATATCAGTGGCCAAGGCACCTAAAATGTATAAAAATATTTGTCAGAAGTACTTTGTATATTTAATTTCCACACTACATAACAATTTTCAAGCATTTTTGCAAAGTGGAAGTATAGGATTGGACATAACGAACATCAGATATAATAAATGGGCGAAACGCTTTTGCAAAGGTTATTTGTAAATGTGATACATTAATTATATACATTGTTTATGAGCATAATTGTATTTGTATAATTGCAAAAAAAAATCAATTGTATTCAGAAAATATTGTATAATGTTGTAACGATGAGCCGCAACAGTCTAATGTTGTATTTTTCAATAAATTTCAAATTTCAATTTCAACAAAAATTTCAAATTTAAATTGATCAATAAAAATAATAAATCCCTTTCGCAGATATTCTGTGACGGATTAGCTAGGTAGAAGAGTTCTTAAAATTATTTTATATTGTGTTTAGTTACCTGGTCAGGTCTAAGTCCTGGTGGTACCCAGGTGTATTCCTCCAGCGCGCATCCGCTGTCATCATCACTCTGACTATGCCTCTGGGGATCTGGCCCAGGGACAAAAGGGCTTCCCTTAGCGAGGAGCCGGTCCGTGTTGTCAGCGGTTGGCAGTTTACCCGGTGGGGACGGTAATGCCGGCGGTGACAAGCCCCCAGGCGTCGTCTCGGCGGTGGACATACCACCTACCTCACCGACGACCTCTTCACCGCTCCACGGACAATTTCGGCACACCGGCCTGAAACAAAAACACAAAATTTAACCACCAAGTAGTAACACAGAGAATTTTTCAATAATTAATCGCTTTAACATGATTGGAATTCAATTGGTCCACTATATGTTAACCACCATGTAGTAAGTCAGTACAATCTACAGTGAATTTCTATTCCTGCAACATTGAATTTATTATTAGGTATGCATTGTTTCCCTAGTAACGACAAATTATTTTGACAGCAATATAAAGTTGCGTTCCATTTATTTTGCAACAAAGGGATAAACATTCATTGAAAAGTCTAAAAATTTTTTATTGAAAATACAATAATACTCGACATTAATTCGTTCTGAAAAAGCGTCAAATACTGATTTCGTCGAGTGGCGAGTCGAATTTCCCCATAAAAAATAAAGGGAATCATATATACATATACATATAAGGAAATACATATATGTATAATTTTTTAATACACTGTTTAAAATTTTGAGTAATGACAATATAAGCATACATAAAACAATAATTTACAGTAGTCATACACTATACTATAAAACTTTTAATTGCTTCCTTATGCTGCACAAAAGTACTGATCGTCGATCTAGGAATGCCATACCTTGTAGACAACTCAGTCACACGAATACCACTTTCATATTTGGCTATTATTTCTTTTTTCTGTTCCATAGTGATTCTTACTGTTTCCCTTTTAGCTATGCTTGCATCTCTAACCTTCTTTGTGCCCATAATTATAAATATAAATCACTCATTTTAGCAAAAAACAAAAAGTTCATAGCAGCACTAATTCTGAGTTGTTTTCGTCAAGATATCTAGGCGCGAACTGCTGGCCATGCCTTCATTTTTCTTTGTTTACCAAAATATGTATCACGTGATTGGTACTCGATCACGCGTCGAATAGCGATGCTCCGTCGAATGACGAAAACGCCACTTTACGTCGAATGACGAAAACGTCGAGCTAAAAGGCAGTCGAGTGGAGGGGTATTACTGTACAATTATTAAATACAAAAATAACAAAATCACCTACACTAAATGTTCAAAAATACCATCATCAACTTGTAAACAAAAAGTAAAGCCATCATAAAAATTATTTAAAACTTTTATTATTTACCCTTGTGAGATAGTGTTTGATGCTTGCATGATTCTATTTTGTAAGTCCGTGATGCTCCACTTCTCCATCATATACTTTTGCTTTAAGATATCCCCAATAAATAAAATCGTTTGGTGATAAATCCGGAGATCGTGCTGGCCAATTTATCGTCCCTCCTCTCCCAATCCAACTGTTGGGAAATCTCTTGTCCAAGTAGTTCCTTACTCGTTTGGAATAGTGCACTTAAGCTCCATCTTGCTGGTACCATATTACCAGCAAAATTTAAATTTCTTAAATCAGGTACTATGTGAATTTGTATTAAGCCCAAGTATTTATCCGCATTGAGGTTACCATCAATGAAAAAGGGCCATATTATGTGTGTTCTTATTATGTCTACACACACATTTAATTTTTGCGGCCTTTGCGTACGTGAAACATTAAATAAATTATAAATTTTCTCGACTCCAATACCTAAAATTTTGGCGGTACACCTCACCATTTAAATTAAAAGTTGCTTCGTCGGTAAATAAAATTCTTTGGAGCATAATAGGGTATGTATTAATTTTTTCGAAAATATTAAAGCAAAAGTCCATCCGTACTGCCGCATCTCTCTCAAAAATCAATTAAATCTGATGGTATCGAAGACTATTCATGGTTACAGTGTTACCATCGTCATTCTCGAAAAATACATCAATACCACCAAACCAAAATTCGCACCATACAGTGAGGATACTCTTTGAGGATACCCCTGATAGACCGTACAACCCTTTCACACTATTATACATAGGACGCTAGAAAAGTCTGTCTAGTACAGTGATGGCGAATCTATGACACGCGTGTCACGGGTTGTCACCCGTGTCACCCTATTATCCCTGCCCAAACATTTAATTTTTGCGGATTTTGAGTTCGGGAGGAATGAAACAAATGTAAATTTTCTCGACTCCAATACCTAAAATTTTGGCGGTACACCTCACCATTTAAATTAAAAGTTGCTTCGTCGGTAAATAAAATTCTTTGGAGCATAATAGGGTATGTATTAATTTTTTCGAAAATATTAAAGCAAAAGTCCATCCGTACTGCCGCATCTCTCTCTAAAAGTTCTTGATGATTTTGAAATTTGTAAGACCGGTATTTTTCACTTTTAAGAGCTCTATATACAGATGACTTACTCACAGATACGGTTTGAGCGATTAATTTAGTAGATGTACAGTTAATACTTTCAACTTCTAAAGCAATTTTCTTCAGTCAGCATAGTTGATATTCGTTTCCTTCTTGTATGATTCAAATTGAGGCATCCATGGCGTTTAAATTTGGTAACAAGCCTCGATATTGTAGAGGGATTTGGTGTAGGACGATTCGGATAAGTAGCACTGAACATAGCAGAAACTTCTCTCAAACTAATCTGAGAATGGTACCAAGTTACAAGCATGATTTTTTCTTCAATTCTGTACATTTTTTTGAATGAAAAAGATATACTTAAATCGCCTATATTGCAAATTAAAAGAAACGTAATTTTACATTACTATCAGATTTCAATTACCATAGTAACGATAATACCTATAGTACAGGATAAAAGAAATTCACTGTATTAAGAATACATCACTTTATTATTAAGAAAATTCAGTCAGTCTACTGTATTTTATCTCATTTTCTTACAGATATTCGTAAATTTTCCTTTTACAGATACAGTAGGACAAGCGGAGACAGTAATTTATCCTTTTGACTTTTTGTTGGTTTCCTTTGCTTATTAAATATCTACAAATCCCTGAAATGTGTGAAAATTCACATCATATTTTTTAAATACCCAGTGATAATTAAAAGAGAAAATCCTAGTTGTTGAATAATTCAAGAGAGGGTGCTGGAGTGGAGCTAATATCAAGGACTAGGGTGAAAACTATGTACATCCGTTTCAATTTCAGTACTTGAATATATTATTCAGTTTTCATAAGCTCTCTTTGTTTCCCACGTCTATGTTTTTATAATAACCATCACCATCTTTCTCAACTCCCATGAGATATAAAGTCCATAGAGAATATAGTATTTGTTTTTGTAACTGTTTCTTGCGCTATTAATTTTATTATTTGTATAATTCTACAGTTAGTACAAGACTGAAACATGTTTCCGTTATTATACTAAATTTGGAAAATATCATATTACAAGATAAAAAAAACATAAGTGTACAAATGAACTGTTCGTTCCAGAATTCATAAAGATAGAGATGAATCGAAAAAAGCATAAGATTTCTTCTGTACCGGTTTATACCAGCTTGAATTTAGCGGTTACCTCTTTAGTCTGTCCTCCTAATGAGTGAACAATTTCCGGTATTACGCCCAATGAAGAGCCTATTTCCAAAACGTCTCTTAAACCGACCTAGAAACCTTAAATAAATGGCTTTGAAACGCTTGTTCCCAAACGGCTGAAGAAGACGAAAACGGTTATCTACAAAACTATTGTCAAAAGTATTTGTACATACGGTTCAGAAACATCGGAGCTCACAAAATAAATAAATCCCGACTGAGCGCCGTAGAAATGGACTTTTGGAGAATGAGTTGCGGTATCTCAAAAATTGAGCACGTTCGTAATGATACCATAAGAGTAACTATGAATATTGAAAACACTATCATAGAGACGATAGAGAACAAACGACTCTCATGGTAATCGGTTATTAAATGAAATGCTTGGTAAAGTTTCATAAACTGTTTTATTGAACATGCTGACTGCAGTTTCAGTAATATTTACCATTTTCAAAGGTACAAAGCTACACTGTAGTTTTGAAAATGGTAAATATTACCGAAACTGCAGTCAGCATGTTCAATAAAACACTTTGTCAAACTTTACCAAGCATTTCATTTAATAACCGATTATATATATATTCCCCTAGTGTCCCTATACCTCGTCAAGCCAAAAGGAAAAAATCAGAAGACCATCGCCAGATTCCGGTGTAGCAATGAAGATCGGGCTAACTTCTTCTGGAGAACTGAAGGTGAAAAAACATGCAGAACATGCGGGGAAACCACCGAGACGATAGAACACCTACTGTCCTGCAGTGGAATAGGAGAAGAACGAAGGGATATACACAGAGTGTTGGACGAGGCAGGTAGTGGCTATCTGTGGATGAAGGAGGTTATCCAAAGAAGAGAAGTATTAAAAGAGAAAAACAAGAAAATACTAGGAAGCGCAGCCCAATGAGCCAGAACACGTATTTGTTTTGAATATTAGAATTTTTGTTTAATTTTGATGTAATCATTGTTATTTTGTTAGAAATTTATTATTATTTATATTATTATTATTATTATATTATTGAATGTGATATCACACAAACAGTATTTTGGGAAAATTAATGTATTAATTCAAGGCCGAAAGGCATGAATAAACTATTATCTATCTATATATATATTCGAGTTACAACTATTCAGTACATTAAAGACTCTCATGGTATGGATACCTTCAGCGAATGCAAGTGGATTCCTGCGCGCAGAAGAAGACCAGGGCGACCAGCAAGGAGCTGGACTCAGGATGTTCGGGAGGAGATGGAGGCAAGAAGCCTCCAAAGCGACTGGATGGACGGAGTCGCTTGGCAAAAAGGAAGCGCTTTTTCATCAATTCAGCATATAATTGATCCAGTAAAACGGCAAAATATTGTCCTATGATCATTATTCCCATTTCCAGATAGTCGATGAAGATTATGTCTTGCGAAACACAGAAAATTGTCTATGACTTTTCCGGCAGAGAGCATCCTTTTAGCCTTCTTCGGAGCACGTTCACCGCAAAAATTCTTCTTTTGACTTCTTTTATTTCTATTGTATAGTAATAGATCCATCTTTCATCAACGGTTGTAAAAACTCACTTGGTTTGCGCTTGTACATGTCTAAGCATTGCTTCGAAATGGTCACACAATTCCGTTTTTGATCCACTGTGAGCAGGCGCGACAACCATCTTGCCAATAGCTTTTTCATGCCCAAATTTTCGTGCAGAATATGAAATAGTCATTCGTTTGATGCGCAGAAAATTGCAGCTAAAGTTTGCATTCATTAATCAGTGACAAGGATAATTTTAATGTATGGAGAAACCAAGAAAAACGACCATGTCGATTAGGTACGAAGCTGTCTTACGAAGAAAAAGTTAACATAGCCTATGTGCTACAGATTTAATAAAATCATGAACTGAGTTACTGGTGTAACTATTTTCATCTGCAGTAAAAAAAGGCTCCAGTCCTTTGGACATCAAAGTTACCGAACGAGAAGGAAGCCACTACTATCGGAAAAATAACGTTTAAATCGTTTACGTTTGGTAAGAGAGCATTAAAGTTAGCATCAAAGCTAGGAAATACGATAAGTATTTAAGTAGTAGCAAGACTTCTATTTAATATTTTTTACTGTTTAAATAGCTATTAACTCTCTCATACAAGCAATTCGATAAAATCTGATAAAAGTAAATAGGCCTTTAACGATCGTTAAAATGGCAGGGCTACCAACAGACAGCTCGTATTAAACATTTGACAAATGAACGTTGCTGTTACCAACCATGATTACGAAATACGAGTTTTGTTTTTAAATTCGCTGTCAATACGCGAGATTAATAGATCTCGGCATTATTTATCCGATCAAATTTTTTGTTAATTTTCATTATCTATTACGCTTCGAGCTAAAATTGACATTTTTGGAATTTAATAAATGTTTGTTAATGCATCAATTAAAATTTCTCTCCCTCTTTATTCCTCTCCCATGGTACTAACAGTCAGGTTGACTATTTCACCATTTCCATTTTGTTCTATTATCTAATATTTCTAAGCGCATTGTATACCATATACCCTAAAATGAACTACAATCTTCAAATTCCTTCTGTCGTATGAGCGAGGTCCTACTATGTATTCTTTTATTTTTTGCTATGTAAACCCATCATAAATGTCAGTACGATGTCATCCAGAACAAGAGAAAGTTTCAGAAGATTTGAGAGACTAATTCCGATGAAGCAGATAAAGTTTTGGAACATAATTACTCTTGTAGTTGAAATTAAGTGCACACGCATTATTTAAAATAAATGACAATGCAAGATCTGTTAAAACAAAACATTTCTCATACTGCATACCATCTAGCGTGCCTAATTGACTGTACACAGATATTTTGAAGATCAGATAAGAAGAGATGAAATATTCCATGCTATAATGGAGCAGGAATTATTGTACGTGTAGAGATTTCAACAGAAACAGTGGATTAGTTTATTCGAGGTGTGAAAATTTCGTGCAATTATTTAATTTGCAAAACAATATTTATTTATTCATGTAATTATGATTTTGTAAGAAAAGATCGGGCTGGGCTTTAACAAACATTGCACATTTTAAGATATACAGTGATAGAGTTAATATGTTTAACTCATGAAAAATATTTTTGCAAGAGGTTCTAGCTGAATTAAAGGTCATGATGTGGACAGCTTTTTTCTGTTGTATAAATAATTTATTAGCTTCAGAAGCATTTCCCCAAAACAGTATCCCGTGATTTATAACAAAATGAAATTTTGCAAAATAGACAGACTTTAACGCACTTAGGCCCAGTATTTCGAACCATAGATAAAATTGACTATCTATGGGATAAGTTGTTATCAAGAAAATAAACGATTTTTTGCGTATTTCCAATTATTTATCTATAGAGTAACTAAGTTATCTATAGGATAAGTTATTCACAACGTGTAGGTACTGATAAATATTATCCATTGGATAAAAATGACACATCTTGACAGATAGGTGTCAAAAAACATTTTATTGATTTACATATGTACATAATATAAGCATATATACGTAAAATATATATTATAACAGGTACTATGTACATATTAGACATACCTACACTTTATATACATATTACATACACCTGTTTCCATTATGTGTACTATTTTATTGTGTAATTACCTATATCAAAATAAATTCAAAATAATTTAGTAATCTACTTTAATTTATACTGAAATAAAAAAATATTGTCGATTATTTTTCGATAATTTACATTTATTTTTAAAGAAAGAAATCATGGTTGCTGATTTAGAAGATTTGCAAGCAGACGATGATGAAGAAATTGTAGAGTATTTAGAACGTCCATACATAGTTCGTGTTAGACCAAATCATATGAACCATTGAGATGAGAAATAAACGGTCGTATTTAATTTTCAGTGTTTTTGCATTTCTATTCTGTATGCAGGATGCATTCAACATAATACAATTTTTATCCCAGGCCCCTTGTTTATCTTTTTTTTCTTGGGCGTTTATCGCACATTTTTCTGTACAAAATTTTGACAGTTGTCATTTATTTTGACAGTTGTATCTATCTCTCTTTTATTCGTGCGAGTTGCGTATATGTCTCTCTTTGTTTAAGATAACGTTACTAATACCAACATAAAAAAACATTCGAAAATATTATTATCAATCAGAATAGCTATCTACGGGATAACTAGAGTTGGAAATACAGAAAAACAATAGATAACAGTAAGGTGGAAATACCGGGCCTTATAGAAGTAAAATCTCTAATGGCGGGTTGCTAACGTAAGAGTTTTCTCTAACTCAAGTTAAAATCATTTGGTTTTATATGTTACAACATACAAAAATAAATGATTTTAACTCGAGTTAGGGATAATTCTTACTTTAGCAACCGGCCATTAGTCTCTTTAACATATAACAAACTGTAGACAATTTAGGATTGATATAGTCAATGTGGGATGCCCATCGTAAGTTTTGATGAATAACTATACCTAAAAATTTGACAGTTGTTAATTGTGTTAATGACGACGAGCCTGTTGTACGTATGCGGGGAATACTAGTTAATGGTGCTTGAGGATTGTGGAAATATATAAATGAGGTTTTTCCTTTATTTAAGAGAAGTTTATTATCCTCACACCAATTATTAAAAGTTAAGAAAGAATCTTTTGTAGAATTAATAGAGTCGTTGAAATTAACAAGAAGATTTGTATCATCTGCGTATTGACTTATTATTCCGCCAGGTGGAAAATGTCCATCAAGATCATTTATACATAACAAAAAAAGCACTAAAATGGAACCCTGCGGCACTCCAGTATTAGATTTACGAGTATCAGATTTATAAATTTGATTATTAGAATTTAAGGACACTAACTGAGATCTATTTTAAGTAAAAGACATAATCCACTGATTAGCAATACCCGTGATACCTAATGTATTTAATTTTGACGATATAATTTCATGATGCAGTAATAAAATCACTTGGGATCAAAGCATGAATTATTAAAAGAAGGAATTACTATCTAGTGCCGCATATAGGTAAGAAACGGATAAATATTTGGAACTACTAAATTCCCTTTTCGCAATATAACAACATATATATTCCACCCACTAAAACTGCAAAAAATATATAATACCGTAAAGGAATATAACAGTTAATTAAAAGAGCAAAAAGACTTGGTTCTGCGTAGGACTTGAAACTGTTCAGTCTGTCGTTGTAGTACAACTTGTCAATTTACATAACCTTATTTACAAATTTCAGTTGGTCACTTGTTAATAAATTCTCAAGTTTTTAAACTAGGACTTAACATGAACATGAATAGTTAAATAGCTTTCTACACTTCGTCTCAAACCTATACTAAGCGGTTCCTTATTTGGAAACAAATCGAGTTGTAAATTATATTTGTAGTCAATCAATTTGATTTTATATTAATCAGTATTGCTTGTCAGACTACCAAAAATTATTATAGTCAACTGGAAAATTACTTATAATTTAGTTATAAGTATATCTTAGACATGTTGGAATTAATATGTGCTCATGTCAAATAAAATTGATTCTTATAAAAATGACTGGTTAACTTTAACTATATTTATTAAAACTGTAGAAGAGAAGCAGATACTGGTATTGAGAGAATCTATCCGTCTCAGAAGGATATTTTCCTAATAAAATGAAGGTAGCAATTATTAAAATACTACATAAAGCTGGACCAAACGACACCATGGCCAACTATAGGCCAATTTCATTATTGCCCAATATATCAAAAGTATTTGAAAAAAATTAGATTGCAAGAAAATATGTCTACTGAAAATGCTATCACCACATTAACTTCAGCTATATGTCGAAACCTAGATAATCTAAGCTTTGTGCTGCTATTTTCTTAAATCTTGCCGAAGCATTCGATACAGAGGAATTTTTCTCAAATTTTTAAATAGTTATTTGACTCATAGGATGCTGCATACTTCCATAGACGACACTCTGAATGATCCGGAAGTTGTGACATGCGGTATACCGCAGGGCTCAGTACTCAGGCCTCTTCTGTTTATACTGTACAACAACAATCTACTATCACTGGAAGTAGATGGTAGCTTAATTTCTTTTGCCGATGATACAGTATATTATGTTGAAGGTGATACCTGGGATGATATATTTTGTAATATATCTAGCAACTTTAAATTAATACAAGCGTGGTTAAATGCGAACTTATTATCCTTAAATATAAATAAAACAGTTATAGTGTCATTTGCTTGCCGTAAAGATAAAATACCGCCGGATAAGTTTCTTAGTTTACATTCAACAAATTGTACTTTAAACAGCTACAACTGCAGTGACAAAAAAACAATTCGATTACAAATCACTGGACCTGGAGATTTAAGAATATACCCAGTAATTTGAAACCAAATATCGAACAATTGCTATCAGAGCTGTCTAAAACACATTTGAAGTTAATAAGTTTAGGAAAATTCAATACTAGTCAGGCAGAGTGGTCTATGGAAAACAAAAAAAATGGACAAGTAGTCTACGGGTAAAAAGATTGGGAAACTATGGTCTAGCATGTGTAATCTGATTACGTAAAGCATACGATGCATTTTCGTAATTAGGTAAGATTTGTCATGACGAATGAATATCGGAACTAGGTCAGTCGGAGGTATATGTAGATGGATGTCGTACGGAAGCCGAGCAGAGGACCTAGCGAACTTCTCTACAAGTTCTACTCAATAAGGTGACGACCAAGAGAACGGCTCCATATACCAAAACATCTGGTGAGCCAAGCAGCAGTTACCAAGTGAGTGGGAGAAGGCTTTCCAGGCCCTTCGACTTTCTGATGGGGAACCCCCGCCTCGGAGATAAGTCCAATCCGATTCCGGTCAGCACGGGGTGGACTGAAAACTTCCCCAAATCCCATGGACGAATTAAAATAGCATTGTAAATTTGATAATTTTTTAATAAATTGTATTGTTAAATCGATGGATCCTAAAAATTGTGTATTAGTGTATCTATGAGCGCAAAGGAGAAAGAGGAACAATGCCAATGCGTTGGTACGGAAATTAAAAAAAAAACTGTTGGACAAACTTGGATACGTACGGCTGAGAATAGAGTTAAATGGAAGGAACCGATGAAGCTCTATATTCAGAATTGGATGAAGAGGCTTAAAAGAAGGCAGAAGAAGAAGACGATAATTGTTAAGTAATATATCTGGAAAGACTTGATGCTTAAAAGAAAAAGAATAACGATGACAAGACCTCGTAAGGGATAGCTAACTATGATCTAGTAGTATGTGTTGGTACACAAGTTAAAACATCTGAGTTTTTTCGGTTTATCACAGCAAGATGGAGTGATGATAAAGTACGACAGACAGTGCCCAAAAAGAGAAAAAGTGGTTGGTTCAACTGCTCAGAGGCACAATCAAATATTCTAATCCGAATAGCTATAGGATATTTGCGTCGATACTAAATAATCTATTTGATAATTATTTATTTTAAATCTATGCGCCTCTACGCAATAAATATTATATTAAAATATTATTAAGACATTAATATCTTTCCTATGGTCATCTATATATTTCTATGTTCATTATGGAAAAATTATTAGTATTTATGTTTCGAAATCACTGCGTGATCATTTCTAAAACCAAATTGTTAAATAATAACGCGACCAATGAACCAAGACTGAAAGAATTTTGAATATTTTTAATAGCTTGATACTGACATTTAAAAGTCTAATAAAATATGTAATATTTATATTAAAAATACAGTTATAAACAAATTTTACTTTCCATTTAGAGAAGCAATATCATTTTGGTCCCCAAGACAAAATCTGAAGAACGTCATGTGTTGGCCATATTTTTTTTCTTGAATGTGTAGCTAAGTAGTAGGAAATACTTTAACATTACAGATTATTATCTTGTACATTACAAGTCTATTAAAGAACTAATTATTTTTTTTCCTTGATAACGTGCTGATGCGAACATCTTACAAGTTCTAAGCACATTACTGCTCAAAATGTCTTTAATGGATGTTTAACTATAAGATATATTTTGTTATAGCTCACTAGTCATAAGGTATTTTATAAAACTGTGATTTTACACCTTGCGGTTTTACTTAACAACTATAATTTCAAATACCTTATAATAAAATACAGTAAAGAAACGAACGCGATATAATACAGCAAAATTTAAAATACGAGTAGTGTAAATTAAGTAACCGGACTGGCAACATAGCGTGTGATTTGGCAAAATTTGGGACGCGGGACTTGGAAGGGCGGCAGGTGAACATATTATACGCCTTCAGTACGAGCTTGAACTCGCTAGAGTAATTCTGTTGGCCATAGCGATTTTTTTCGTGAAACAGTTTTTTCTAGTGCGTTCTAAAAATGAGTGATATTCATTTCGAGCAACGGTGTGCTATCAGGGTTTGTTTCAGACATGGGCACAGTGCAAAAGAAATTTTACAAATCTTCAGCAGGCCTACGGAAACAGTGTTTTGTCAAGGACCCAGGTTTTTTGAAGGAAGAGAGTTGATTGAAGAAGAATTTGGCAGCGGAAGGCCTTCATCTTCAAGAACCGATGGAAATCTCGATAGAATCCGGGATCTTGTGCGTTCAGCTCGTCGGTTGACAGTCAGAATGATCGGGGAAGAGTTGAATTTGACTCACACTACCGTTCATCAGATTTTGGCCAATGAATTGGGGATGACAATGCGCCTTGATACACAGCAATTTCAATAAATTAGTTTTTGGCCAGTAAAACATTCCTGTGGCTCCTCAGCCTCCTTATTCCCTGACTTGAATCCTTGTGACTTTTTCCTCTTCCCAAGATTGAAAAATCACCTCAAGGGATGTCATTTTGGGACACTCGAAAACATTCAAACTTCCGTAACCGACCAGCTGAAAGCTGTTCCAGTATCCGAGTTCCAGCACTGCTATGAGGATTGGAAGAACCGTCTACAGCGCTGTATGGCTTCCAAAGGAAGTTATTTTGAGGGAGACAATATTGAATTTATTCTATTCGAATAAAAACAAATTTTAAAATCAATCCGGTTACTTTATTTACACTTCGTATAAGAGGGCGCTTTAAATATATTTTTTAGACTCCCCACCCTAAAATTGGTCTTTATACATATTAAGAAAAAGAAAAAATTAGCAGTGGCCACTACAGGACCGACCGCCATCACAAAATAAAAAAATATCTTTCGAAAATAAGATATTTACAAATTTTCAAAACTTTACAGACCAAAAAAAGCGTTAACTTCAGAATTTTTTTCATTTAAGTTGATACAAGTCCGGGTCTATTCTGTATCTTAAAAAGTTAAAAATTAACCTCAAGGTCGAAGTTAAAAAATTTTAACCACGCTTTACAATATTTTGTTATTCTGTAACTCTATGACGTTTAAATTTTAACCTCAATGTGGTTAATTCAGTAGGTTATATTCGGAATTTTAACTCCAGCCAAATACAAGGCGTCAATTTTTAACCAGCTGTAATTCTAACCTCTAAACGTCAAATAGACAGAAAAAAATGCATTTTTAGAATTAATCATGGCAAGTCTGTTTATTTTAAACCAATTATTACTTGAACAAATTGAACATCAAGAGGTTAATAAGTAAAAAAGTAATATAGGTGAATAAAAAAAATATATATATAAATGCTTTTTAGGAGATTAGTTCAAATTAAACAAAGGCAACTGCGTGATATGAGTGACCCTTTTAATTTACCAGAAGAAACATTTTAAAATATTTTCATTTGTCTAAAACTTATACGGAATATCTCGTTTTACAAATGTTGTTTGAAAATCTGAGAAGAACCAAAAGATTTCCCAATATATTGCAAGTAAATATTTAAAACTTTAAAATCGTGATACATTTATAAATTTTGATTTCTCTGTTTAAAAATAAAAATAAGGTAAACATAACCTGAAAAGAAAAGTATCTTAATATAGAAGAATGAAAAGCCTATACTTATTATGCCTATGCCACCCATAATTATTTATGTATAAATATTGTACATTTCCGCAATATATATTTATTATATTTGATCGTTGTTCATTCATGATTCAACCATAACACATGTTTACATTAAATCCACACTTACACAAGCCAAATACCTTCCCTTGTAGATAATTTCAAAACATAATTTTAACCATAAGGTTAAAATGTTAGAACTTAACGCTTGGGTTATAACCTGAGATACAGAATAAGAAACAAGGTTCAAATTTTAACGCCTAGTTAAAATGTTACTTTTTAACCATCATTTTTAACCTAATCTTTTTAACCACAAAAGATACAGAATAGACCCGAGTTAGACTCAAAAAATTCAAACTGTATGTTTCTATCTCTAATCCTTCAACAACAGAATCATCTCGCGAAAATTTGGACTTAATATTAACTTTACTTCCATTTTTTTTAGGAAAAGTAAAAAACTAACATGCCTATTTGTCCTTTCTTAAATGACTTGGTGGTTTAAGGCATTTTCAGAGGGCAGAGAGTTGATTGCAAAAGAATCACGCAGCGGAAGGCCTTCATCTTCAAGAACCGATGAAAATGTCGACAGAATCCGGGATCTTGTGCGTTCAGATCGTCGGTTGACAGTCAGAATGATCGGGGAAGAGTTGAATTTGACTCACACTACTGTTCATCAGATTTTGACCAATGAATTGACAATGCGCCTTGTCACACAGCAATTTCAATAAACAAGTTTTTGGCCAGTAAAAACATTCCTGTGGCTCCTCAGCCGCACTATTCGCTGACATTGTCATTATAAAAAACCCAAATGTATAGTGAATTAAAAATAGATTCAATTAGTAGTATAAAATTCTAAATAATCCAAACGTAATAATCAGAAAAATAATTTAATTATATCAATAGCAACCTTTTAAAGGTACAAGTTTCTATATATAGTTGGTAGAAAAATATAGTACAGAGATGATCAGTTAAAAAAGGCTAAGTATTAGTTGAGGTAGTCATTAGGAGTCCGGAGGCAAAGACATTTAAATAAAACCCACGCTGGACTCGACATTATCTTAAGAAGTGCGGAATAATTTACGGCTTTATTATTTTCACTACCACACTTCTCTGTAATTATAACAAATAAAATAAATCATCTTAAGAACTGTTATATGTTTTTATATAAATTTAATTAAATTTACGGTAATTAACAAATAGCAATAAAGCACTGTACACTATTTCGTAATAAACAAAAATATTTATACGCAAGTGATGAAGATAAAAGAGAACAGAATCTGTAGTAAAGAATCTGTAATACCCTTTTCACACTAGAACTTTAAGACGAGTGAACTTAAAGTTCACCGATGTTTAACATCGGTATGCTTTCACACTTGATGTTTAAATCTCCGGTGCTGTCATCAGCTACAGTAATTTTGTCCTTAAGTTACCGTCATGAAATTACCAGTTTTGAACTGTCTGCGCAGACGCACATTTTGAATTATTATAAACAAATATGGATATTTCATTTCATTCTACAATAAAGAATATATTACACCTGTATTAACATGTAAGTCGATACATTTTATCTCAATTATTGTAGCTCTGTATTTTATTAAACACATTATTAAAATAATTTTATTATAAAAATAAGTATAAACTTCTTATAACGTCGATATAATACAGTATTCTTGTTTATGATAATATAAAATGTTGACAGCACAAATTCAAAGAGTATTTTTTTAAAATAGAAATTATGTTGGCAATGCGGACGATGTTTAAGACGCAGATCTCTGTCTTAAACATCGCTTGTATTTAGACAAGGCCATACGGTTTCACATTATACCCTTTTCACACTAGATCTTTAAGACGAGTGAACTTAAAGTTCACCGATGTTTAAGATCGGTCTGCTTTCACACTTGATGTTTAAATCTCCGGTGCTGTCATCAGCTACAGTAATTTTGTCCTTAAGTTACCATCATGAAATTACCAGTTTTGAACTGTCTGCGCAGACGCACATTTTGAATTATTATAAACAAATATGGATATTTCATTTCATTCTACAATAAAGAATATATTACACCTGTATTAACATGTAAGTCGATACATTTTATCTCAATTATTGTAGCTCTGTATTTTATTAAACACATTATTAAAATAAATAATTTTATTATAAAAATAAGTATAAACTTCTTATAACGTCGATATAATACAGTATTCTTGTTTATAATAATATAAAATGTTGACAGCACAAATTCAAAGAGTATTTTTTTATAATAGAAATTATGTTGGCAATGCGGACGATGTTTAAGACGCAGATCTCTGTCTTAAACATCGCTTGTATTTAGACGAGGCCATACGGTTTCACATTAGCGTTTAAAGACTTCACTTTAACATCCGATCTAAAAGTACTAGTGTGAAAAGGGTATATGGAAGGTTAAGTGCAGTGGTGGAATTCAAATAATTTTACTACCGGTTCGCTATGGAAACACGAACAGGGTAGGGAATGATTACTTCTTAACTATATTTTTTACTAAAGAAGAAGGATCCCAATCTTTTAATGACAGGTCTATTAAACTTATTACCATTAAATTTGATATTTTCGGAACAGTTACACGGTTTCTTCTATCCGAACATATCAAATTCATCTTCTAAAACCCTCTTTCTGCTTCTGCTGAACTTACAGCAATTGTTTCTACAATATTTTTTGCTTTTTGTACATTTTGAGGAATTTTATAACTATCGGGTGTTTTTAAGACGTTTTTCACAAAATCTCAGTATTCATTAACATCAATATTAAATTTGAAAATGTTAAATATTGGCAACTATTGTTCGAAAGTATACCATGGAACAAAAACTTCTTCCATGTTCCAATTATATGAAGAAGTTAATGTAAATAAATTCAAAATATTGCCATCCTCCTTTTGATGGTAAATTATTCAATTCTAATGTGGACTGCGAATGAATTCCTGTAACAGTACCTATAATTTGAAGTAATTTTAAGTCGGATACCGACTCAGCATCCAAAGAAATCGCGTGACTAATTTTTTATGACTACTTACTTCAAATTTATGCAAATTTTTAATGGCTAAAGAATGCTTTTAGTTTTTTTTACAAAAAAAATGTTTGGTGTGGTTTCTAATTATTATTAATATTCATATATTTGATTTAGTAATGTATTACATGTTAAATTTGAAATAGTAATAACATCTTTTAGACTCCCAAAGAAGCTATGAAATCGTGACAAGAAAAAATAACTAGAAATTGGTTGAAATATTTTTAGTGTCTCTGCCTGTTTCTCTTAGTTAAGTATCAGGTCTTTCTCGCTGTTCTTTGAGCACATCTTTTGTGTATGCGTTAAAAATACAAATTATTTAAAAGTGTTATTACTTCTTCATTATAATTTTGTAGTGGAGTGTACTTGGAGTAAATATATCATAGAGTAAGAAAGGCAATTATTCTGGCATTAAAACACTCTATTTACTCAAGTTTACTGAACCTAACGACAGTTCTGTCTGCGTGTGAACGTCTTTGTTCATATTTTTACAAAATAATCCGTTATTGAAATTATCCTAAGCAGAAATTCGAAAATGTTATATATATAAATTATGAATAATGATAGTTTCTCACGATAAGTTCTTGGATGAATATATCATCTTATTGTCTGCATTTTTACAAGAGTTACTCCTCTTGTTAGGTGCTATAATATCAGGATGTACTTGATAATTTGATTAAATATAATTAATGTTATTTCACAGCAAAACTTGTGAGGTATTTATTATTGTAACACATAACTTACTATAAGTCTCACCGAAACATAAAGCTGATCTATATCGTACTGTTGCTGTACTATCAGGTCGTCAAGGATGAAATTTGTAGTTAATAATATTGCCAACTTTAACAACTTATTATTTGACATTGGCTTAATATTTTACCGTACTGTTTTTTTTTTTTTTTGTTTGTTGGAAAGTTACACATCTCGCCTATTTAAAGAAATCAGCATACAATGATTTCTTATAAATAAAATTATCAAAAACCTTTTTTAAAAATTAATTTTGTTTAAAATGGAATGGTTGGAAATTCGCACTATTATGAAGTATGAGTTACGTGGAACTACGGCATTGCAGACCGTGCGAAACATTAATAGTGTATTTGGCTCTAGTGTTACTACGCAGCAGACAATATCAAATTGGTTCGCCAAATTTCGTACAGGTAACTTAAAAAACAAAAAAAAAAAAAAGCTGGCTTATCGATCACAGCAGAAATATACTGCAACCAACAGGACGATATGATGCAAAAACTTAGAGAAAAACAGCCTAGATTGGTCAACAGATCGACTCTTATCTTATTGCATGATAACGCTAGACCACACACTGCACAAATGACTGTGGCAAAACTACAGGAATTGGAGTTGGAACTTCTTCATCATCCTCCATACACACCAGACCTAGCCCCCACTGACTACCACTTCTTCCGCAATTTGGACAACTTTTTAATAGGAAAACAGTTTAATTTCGACAATGCTGTAAAACTGTTTCCAAGAAAAGACTGAGTAAAGGCACTTACGCAACCCAAAATTTGTCTAAATCATCAGTTCATATATTAAAAGGCCCTTCCACTTCTTCAGGTAGAGATTTTTATTTTTAATTAATATATTTACCATATTTTTGTTAATATCTTATTGACAGACAGTCAAAAAGAATTAAAAATACGATGAAAAACTAAAACTTTCCTTGAAATTTCTTTAGAATAGTATATTATTACATATCTTGTAAATCGTAGATTACCTATAAATAAGAAAATTTGCCTAAAAAAGCTTGGAAAATTAAAAAATAAAACTTGTGTTCATTTTTATCATGTAAACAAATACACAAGTGACAGATGAATGTCATTTTCGAGTGTTCCAGCTTTTTCCGCATATAGCGCTGCGATTTTAAAATGTTCCCTCTAGTTTCCAAACGATTAGGCGGAACTAAATGGAAATTTCGTTCTTTTAGGTTTTCACGAAAAGGGACCTTGCTTGGGTTATTTCATGTTACAGGTATGTGAAAATTCAAAATTCCAACAGTGAAACCATGGAAACGAATGACAGAAAATTTTAATACATTTTTCCATATTAAAAAATGGGAAATTCTTATAAAGGATGACAAAAAATTAAAATGTGTGTATGATTTACAAAGCTTAAACAAAATTACCAAAATCCCGAATTAATAGATGAAAATTACTAGATTTCAAAATCTAGAACCGTCTAAACGTTTGGAATAGCCTATACCAGGGGTCGGAAACTTTTCAGTGACAAAGAGCCAAATCTATATTGAAAACAAAAACAATAACATGGAAAAGCCGCTAAAAAATATATGCTATATTTAAGAAAAAAACGTAAAAATTGTAATTAATATATAATGTATAAATAAATTAATATTTACTTAAACATTTAGTTTGTGATACCTATTGCACTTGCAACACAGTAATTTTTTTACTGGGACGATTGTTACTTGCATAGTGTTCGATAAGACTTCAATATTTGGTAAATATTCAGTAATCTTTAACTTAAGGCAGCACTCAAGTTTCAGGTCAGTAAGATTACGTCTTAACTGACTATTATCTTCATATGTGAAAAGACTGCTCACAGTAATGTGTGGATCCGAAAATTGTCAGTAGTCCAAAAGCATAATTTTTTAAATGATTGAACGATTCTGGAAGACGATTCCAAGCTTCGAAAACAACTTTATCTACATCTTGAAGATTGCGAATTTCGGTCCACTTATGCTAGATAAAATGAACTTTTCTCTTTCTAAACTTTCCCTTTCAGAATTAAGTTTTAAGAATATATTATTCCATAAATCTTTGGATTTCAAATCCAATAATTGAAGTTCAAATTGTACCTGATTAATCAATGGGAATAGTGATAAATGTAATTGCTGCATATTTGCGTCAATTGGTTTTGTCAAAAGAGCTAGTGTAGCCTTATATTTTCTAAACTCTTTAAATCTTTCTCCAAAAGCTTCTTGCATGTTAACAATAGTTTGTGCAACAAAAAAATTGGATTAATAACGTTGTTATTGTCCTTATGTTTTTGAAAATTAATAAAATGTAAAAATGTTTCTGCACGTATATCATTCATCAGAAATTACTTCTTCTAAAAGGGAATATGCAGCAACTCGGAGAAGTAGCGGGCGTGAATTGTACCGTAAAATATCCTGAACTATACAAAACGTGTATAGTACAGGCAGAAAGTTGAAAATTAAAAAATAAATTATATTAAAATAAAAACCAGCCAATTTTCAAAGAGGCACAATATTTTCTAACAGAGCCGCAGGTTGCCGACCCCTGGCCTATACTGATGGTATGCAAGACTAAAGCAGTTGGAAAAAAAGTAGGTAGGTACTACGCCGAATATTTTATACCATCAAAATTAATATAGAGAAGATATGCGATATACCTAGAAAGATATGACATTGTTCATAGCCAAATATTGTTTCTAATTATGGACACAAAAAAGTTTTTGAGTTTTTTTATATAAAAAAATCGCAATGACTGAAACAAGTAAGTTTTTCACTAGTTGGGTGGTAATAATGTACATTAAGGTCACATTAAAAAATAATCAAACCATATCCAACCATTCTTAGAAGATTAAACATAAAAACAGAATTTATATCAATGACTTAATATGTAAAAAACTACTTATATACACTACAGACATCTCGTGGTCGGTCACGAAACGACAAAGAAGTTGTTCTTCAATTAAACGATACCATTTGAGGTAAAACTAGATGGTACATGTCGAAGAACACATCTTAAGAATGTCATTTTGTAATTATTTTGAGGAAAACATTGGTAGACAACTTTCATAGCGTCAAATGGCATCTTAACAGGTGATTGTTAGTTGTTAACTGGAAGATTTTGTGGGAATATCTTTACGCCTTTGTAATCTTTAATGGGATGATTCAATTCTCATGAACAATAACACTGAAGATAACACAATTTCTTTTAATTTCAACGAATAATCAGTGCAGCTCGTTTTATTCTCAGCAAGAGATTATGGTGACACTGCAACTCGATAGTTTCTATTGTATTTCGCCACACTTTTCAATCCCTTGTGTTGCATCGTATTTGTATTTAATCTACTATGGGGGTTTCCTTTTAGACGCCTATCGTTTACTTTTGCTTCTACTGGCAGTGTTTCTTCAAGCAAGGTGTCACAAATATCTTAATCCTTACATTTCAATTATCCTTAAACTGAACATATGGAGTTTGCATTACCCGCGCGCAAAAATATCATTATATATGTGGAACAACTGAATATATTTTACAAATTATTTAAATTTTGAAGCGTATAAATTGAGTACCAGCCATACTGCTAACGAAACCTATGTTGTTACCGATAATATCAAGAAAATACATTAAATATGAACGGGAAATAAGGATTTTGTTTTCCCTGCGTGCACAAATATCATTATAAAACTGGAATTACTGATTTTTATAAAACACAGCCGAACACCTGACCAGATATAGCTACAGATAAAAAAAAAAACGCATGAAAATTGGTTCAGCAGTTCTTGTCTGAAAAGCGCACATACAGACAGATAGAGAGATAAACATATACACAAACAAGCAGAAAGATAGAAAGACAGACAGACAGACAGATAGGCGGACGGACAGACAGACAAACATACAGACAGGCAGACAGACAGGTAGGCGGGCAGATAAACAGACAGACAGACAGGTGAACGGAGAGACGAAAGACAGACAGATAGATATAAGCATAAAGATATCATTTCTCCATAGCCACTTAAATAAATTTCCAAATATTATTGGATATTTGAGATGACTTACTTAAAACAAAATCATACAAATAATGTTTTACTGTGCATTGATTGCGAATATCTGAATCAGAAAATGCCATTATATATTTCATATCATTATTCTTGTACAGTATTTGAAAATTTCAATGCGATTTGTAAGTATGCTTCTTCTGACAATTAATTTTAAGAACTATTAGAACTAAAATCTCTCCAATATAATCTTTTTCTGTTAAATCAATAAATCAATTTCTGTTTGTATGTTTGTTTGTCTGTCCTTTATGCAAATCCAAACGGATGGATCGATTTTGACCAAATATATTACAGGGTGGTAAAATAATCCGAGGAAGGTTTTAAGTGAGGGTTCCAACTTCGTCTATGTCCCCCTAGAGGGCGTTATGGAGGAAACCATCATTTTTCACTCTCCGTGCAGAATTGAATACATAGGCTAAACCTTAAAGAGATATATCGATATAATGTAAACAAAAAATATAGATCTTAACTAGATCTAAAAAAAAGTCAGGAGAGCATATCCCTATTTCGTATACACCTATATCCTGTATTGGGCAATTTTCTGTTTTTAAACGTAATAATTTTTGTATTATAAAATTTGTGGGTGCATAATGGAATTTTATAGTGATGTACCAATTATTTTACAATATCAAATTAGAGCATTTCACGTAGAATCATAATATATTTAACACTATACATCAAAGATTAATAATAACGGAGTTATCATAGTATAAAGTGTACGCATGCACAGAAATGTTGTACATGTATGTCGCTATTTGGTGTAGGACTTACCAGTAGATGGAAGTGCTGGAGATTTTTGTATTTCCCATCGTCTAATAGTTAATTGCAAATTATGTTATAGTTTTATATATTTAACTTTAACGTTGTGAGCGTTATGTTCTATTTTCTTCATTTTAAGGTAGAGAAATGCCGTAGCGAAGCACGGGTACACCCACTACTTGGTAATAAAATATGTGTTGATCAGTGTAATCAATGAAAATGAAAGTCGCACATTGTTGAAAACAGCTTTGTTCGTAGAGCCATTTTAGTAGAGTTATTTAAAACACTCTTACGAACTCTGTCCTTGCGTCTGACGATAATAAATTGGAAATAGCTCTACGAATAGACCTAATAATAATTTTTTTAACATACCCAAAAGAAATCCGAATTTTGAACATTACAAACTGACACTACAAAAACTTATGATCATATTCTGATAAATTTACAGTACAACTGATCGGTTCATTGATCAATACTTATATAAATACCTTTATAAAAATATTTTTAATTAAAATAAATTTTAATTATCGCTATTCATTCTTCCCAGTGAGTTTTAAAACCATGGGTAACATTTGATCTAGTATCATTTTAGACACGCATCAGGAAGAGTAATTTTTTCCACTTGCTTTCGTTTCCTTTTCAAACGTTCATTAACCAAATCGATTATGAAAGGTTGAAAGAATTAATTATGAACGAAATGGAACAATTGTGGTCTGGATTTAATTACACCTGTTGAGATTCTGAAATATTTTATGTATTGAATTGCTGAAAGAAATTCTAGATAAGGTTATTATCTCAGCGTGGAGTTTTTGAAAAAAGAATTCATGTGAGGCATTAGATTTTGATATACATTATGACACCAGATCGAATTTACAATGTATATAATGGACAAAAAATAATTTAAATTAAATTTTAATATTAGGAATTGGGGTCTGTTTGTTAAAACTAATTTTAAGCATACAAGAAGGCGAAACTTTGAAGAAATTTTTTAGGGTCTTGTCCAAAAAACTCAACTTTTTAGGGCCTATAAAACACCTAAAAACCCTTATAACGTCACTCATGTGTCTGTCTGTACGGTAGAAATTACAGCCAGTATTTATGGCTAAGATAGAGTGTGTCTTTTTATAATTAAAAATTTAATAAAAAAAAATAACAGCTGAGGAACGAGTTTTGAACACTACACACTACACTCTGTACTGTAGAGATTAGTGTGAAGTGTTGAGCTATTTTATTATACTATTAATGTTGTGATTCAACCTATTGTTTGAATTACTTTAGATTTTTGTTTTTAAGGTATCAAAAAGGAATAAATCATTTATAGTAATGAAATACTTATAAAACAAATAACACATTGTTCAGAGAACAAATATTTGTAGACATCCAGTATTATGTTGGTTTCTTAAACATATTAAATACCTACAAAACCCTGAAATTTGTGAAAATTCAAACTTCATATCAATTTTTTCTATAAGGTAAAGATAGAGCCTTGATATTAAAATATCACTTTTCATTTACGTTACACAGCAAACATGCATATAACAAAAACCGTACGAAATACGGGTGCAACTAAACTTATTGTGTGTGTGTGTTTTATTTATTTATTATTTTTTTTAACAATTTCAAATAATGAAAAAATCACCTGTTTAGTTTGACAAATATACAATGTCAATCTGAACATTATTTTCGAAAATAAATACTGGTAATTTAGGTTTATTAAACTGTATTTTTTTGTGTGTATTTCATTATTTGTTGGGGCATTTGAGCGGGTCTATATTTCACCCTTCAGGGGGGCTTTCTACCCCTCAATGAACATTAACTCCATACGGACCAATAACTGAACATGAGCTACGATATATAACACATAAAACTCTCACAAATGGTTTATTATGACATTTTATTTTCGGACTGTAATTGAGTTCTTCTGTTCATGTTGGGTTATTATTTATTTTTATTAAGTACTTTGGTTTTTGTACATTAATAGCTTATAAAAAAATTGTAAAATGGAAATAAATATTGATATTTAACTGAACAAAACTTGAGTCATTTTGAATGATGATCTCTTTGAATGAAAGTCGTTTTATATGATCGTGGATATATTCTTCCGTAATGACAGTGGTATCCAATTCGTAGATCTTTGTCAAACGGTCGATCACGACATCCTAAGTAGTCGATCTCAACGATTTTGTTCCCATCCAAGTGGCTCACCATTGCTATCTTTATTTATTTATTTATTTATTGACCACAATATAATACAATTAAATCGTTTACAGTCAGTCAAGAAAAATGAAGCAAATAGTGTAGATTTACACAAAAAGAGTTACACATAGATACAATTATTACTTAAATCAGATACAAAAAAACTAATGATAATTCTAAAAATTTAAATGAAAATATTCGGACACAGAGTACCAGTGCCGCAACAACATAAATTGGCGCCTGGTGCGTAAAATTATTTGGTGCCTACCCCCCCCCCCCTCACTAATTATATACGCAATTTTAAAAATTTTATGGTAGGGTGATTGCATCAGTAAGGGAACGTTTAAAACATTTACTTACGTTGTTTTCTTCACCAAAATGTTATTTAAGATATTTACTTATCATATTTTATATAAAATCCTTAAAATCTTATTGTTTTAATTTGATGCAAGTGAAAATAAAACTTAGAAAAATAAAAAACATAATTTTATTCATAAAAATCACAAAATCGCCAGAAAAGGAACACTTACTCCTAATAAAGGAACTATCTTATTACCAGTAAAGGAACATACAAAAATTTATATTATAAAGTCATTTTTTTAACAATAAATGTATAAAAAAAATTTAAAAAAAAAACATTCGTTGGTATTATTTTTTAGTTTAGTTTTAACCGTTTTCTCTGGTTTGGTTTAAATTGCAATATTAACGATTATATTAACAAATTATGTTACAAATCTTTTAATAAACTCAAAAATCATGATAATCAACTAATATAAAAAGGGACAAAATATAAACTCTAGGTCAATAGAACACAAAATGAAAAACACCTAAAATGAAACACAAAAGGGATAAAGAAATATTATATTACATAATTGAATAACAAAATAAATAAAAAAATATATATTTAATGACAAAAAAAAAGGGATATTTGAACAAAAAATACTAAATATTTAGGTATTTTAATAATATATTATATAATCACTTTAACGGAATGGAAAATTAAATAAATTGAACTTTTCTGGCTTTTAACTGTGAAAATTCGTTAATTAAGTCTTTTTTATTAACTTTAATTTACTAAAACTGCGTTAATTCGAAGCAACAATTACAGGGAGTATTAAAAATATGCGCAGTGCAATGCCAATATTAGGGTACACATCTTTTAAATCGTAAGTGTGGATCACTTCTAATAATTGCATTGCAGTAGCAGTTGTACAGTCATCAATTAATGAACTTGCCTGCCATTTGAAACTTTCGATTATGAAATCAAATTTGTGTTAATTATAGTTTGTAATATAAAAGATAATAATAAAAAAAATATATTTGGCCATTCGGCGCCCCTATGAATCCGGCGCCTGGTGCGGCGGCACCTCTCGCACCACCCTTGTTGCGGCACTGCAGAGTACAATGGATTTTGAATTAACACATCCTTCACAAACGCTTCAAATTTATTTTGGGGTAAAAGTCTTACTGACTCTGGCAATTTATTAAAGAATTTAATAGCGTAGTAGGTAGTGCTATTTCTGGATTTTGATAGACGGCTGAATTTAGAATATACAGCCATCCTGATCACCGTTTTTTCCACCAGAGCTCCTAATTTTCAGAACTTTACAAGTGTTTTCAATCAATTTTTTTTATTTCTTACGCGCAATGAGAGGTTGTATTTGAAGGAATGTGTTAGATAGGTACATTAATGTAATACTTAGCCTAGAATTCCGTTTGAATACCGTACCGGCACTATAATCAAAGTACTGTACTTATTGTTATATTCCGTATTATCTCTTTTTGCCGAAGGTTTGAATTGAAAGTGCTAACCTCAGCAATACTTTGTTGAATTACAGATTGAAAAAGTGATATGTTACTTGTAAAGAAAAATGTTTTATAATGTAAAGTAATTTAAATTCAATTATCAATACTGATGTACGTGAATAAGATAGTTAACAACAGAATTTGATGGAAAAAAATTTTCTTGCACGATTTCTTCACACAAAAATTATTATACGTTGGATCCAGAGTTCTGTATAATCTTATTGAACATGTAAGCTAATAACTACCAATAATTTAAAAGGTTGGTCACAGGAAATTTTCAGGAAACACCTGGTGATATTAGGTATTCAGATTAATTGCAGTGAACTATAATTGCAATTTCCTTACTAGATTTTCCTTCTTTATGATGAAAAATGTTGGCACATTTTATTGTGACTTTTCTTTAATGACTTATTAACGCTCTCAAGACACAAAGACAATAAATGAAGCATCTTAAATTGTAAAAGCTTATATAGTAAGTTTTGGAATGCATTACATTCTTCATAATTATTTTTAAATAGAGTAAATCATCCCTTAATGTCGAAAGCAAAACCTTTCTTAAATTTAGTTGTTTGCATAATTAGACGGAGCTTATTAGTTAGAGAATTATTACAAAATTACACCGTATCTTTCTGAAAATGTAACTAAAAAATATTTGTAAAACGTTAAATTTGCAGGGTGACCCAATACTTTGTACCACCACTGTATATTAAGCTGTAGACGAATTCCCTGGTAGATGATAATGATTATCTACTGTAGCTATAACGCAGTGGTTCCATTTCACTTTTTGTAGTAGATCTTTTTTACCGACCGCCAACATATACCGTGCGATCATTATTTCTTCTCCGTTACATAACATAAACAATGTGTTTAAAAATATCAGAACTGTATTCTAATACACAGCTGAAAATCCCAATTTAAAAAAGAACCAATCAGATTACTTCATTTTCTGGAACTCACCCGAAAAACAACGAACATATGTGTTCCTAACTTAATATCAACTCATTGGCGTGTAGAGAAAAATATTGTAACCATTGTCCATTTAATAATCAATTCGTATAAGGTAATAAAAATAGAATGTACGCCTATGTGTACATGTCCTTAGAAATAAGTTTGGTAACTAAATGTTTCTGTCAAGTATTGTATAACGCTCAAGATTTGTTGATCGCTCTGTATAAGGGAGATATTGTTATCATACCGATTTTGACATTTCGAAATTTCGCTGGATCTCCACGAATTGAAATCCCTACATAACTTTTTGACTATTTTTAGCATGATGTCTGTCTGTCTGTCGGTCTGTGTACACGTGCAGAGCAAATTCAGGTAAAAGGATTTTTATGAAACTTCATATTTAAACTTTTGAAATCAATGGCACGAGTTGATAAACTTTTGGTAAAAATCGGTTAAATAGAAATGGGAGTTTACTCGTGTCGGTTTTAAGATTTTTGCGAATATTTCACAACAGAGGAATATTTCGAAAAAATTGATTTAACAAAAGTTGCTACAAAAGCAATAACTAACAACTTTAATTACACATTATGGAATTGTCAATGTAATATAATACGTTATTGTATTTTACAATTATAACTACTCTGCTGGTAAAATGTATTTTAAACAAGTACTTTGTGATGGCGGTCGGTTCTGTGGTGGCCACAGTTGATTTTTTCTATTTAATTTGACCCATAAACTACTAAATTTATAATAATAAAATTAGTGGCTGTATGTCTAGTCATTACAAATAGATGTTCAAAGCAATAAATCCTTTTGTGAAATATTATGGATATGCCCATGCACTATGTTATGTATCTATTATAAACAAGGCTTAAGTCTTCAGGTATCTATATACGAATAGACTTAATACGATATGAATATACTTAAAACACATTTTTTTAGGTTGTCAACAAGATTATATTCTTAAAGCCTTCGCTTAAATAAATATGTAGGTCCACCACTGCCTTGTACATGTTTCATATTATTACTGTATGTACATACGAGACATATGTGTATTTGTGTACTTATAAATTTAAACATGTCCTAACTATCAACCGTCAAAATTTGTCTTGAATTTTAAATATGACTTTGATAGTTAATATTTAAAACATACTTATGTTATATGTTAACACAGATTAAATCAAATACACATAAAGCATAATGATTCTTAGAAAGAAAAGAAGAACTTCAGTGTGATGACCTGGTATGCCTAAATTCACATCCATATACTAGGTGACTCAAGAATAACTTTACAAATTACATAAGTCGCTATTTTAGTTCAATTTGACAATTCATATTTGATGATCGAGCAGCGTAGACGTGGTAAAATTGATATGGAGCACCTAGTTTAAGATGAGTGTAAATTAAGTAACCGTACTGGCAACATAGCGTTTTATTTGGCAACATTTGGGACGCGGGACTTGAAGGGGCGGCAGATGAACATGTGGTACGCCTTAAGTACGAGTTTGAACTCACTAAAGTAACTATGTTGTCCATAGCGATTTATTTCGTGTAACAGTTTTTTCTAGTGCGTTCTAAAAATGAGTGACATTCATTTCGAGCTACGATGTGCTATCAGGTTTTGCTTCAGACTTGGGCACAGTGTAACGGAAAATTTTACAAAACTTCAGCAGGCCTACGGAGACTGTGTTTTGTCAAAGACCCAGGTTTTTTGGTGGTTTAAGGCATTTTCAGAAGGAAGAGAGTTGATTGAAGATGAATCACGCAGCGGAAGGTCTTCATCTTCAAGAACTGTTGAAAATGTGGACAGAATCCGGGATCTTGTGCGTTCAGATCGTCGGTTGATAGTCAGAATGATCGGGGAAGAGTTGAATTTGATTCACACTACCGTTCATCAGATTTTGTCCAATGAATTGGGGATGAGAAAAATCTGTGCAAAAATAGTTCCAAAAAAACCTTTCACAGGACCAGTAAAAATATTCCTGTGGCTTCTACGTCTCTTATTCACACAGCAATTTCAATAAACGAGTTTTTGGCCAGTAAAATCATTCCTGTGGCTCCTCAGCCTCCTTATTCACCTGACTTGAGTCCTTGTGACTTTTTCCTCTTTCCTAGATTGAAAAATCACCTCAAGGGACGTCATTTTGGGACACTCGAAAACATTCAAAGGTCCGTAACTAACCAGCTGAAAGCTATTCCAGTATCCGAGATCCAGTACTGCTATGAGGATTGGAAGAACCGTCTCCAGCGCTGTGTGGCTTCCCAAGGAAGTTATTTTGAGGGAGACAATATTGAATTGTAATTCTATTCGAATAAAAAAATTTAAAAAATCAGTCCGGCTACTTAATTTACACACCACGTACATATCTTATATAGTATAGGAGAATTTACTTGACAGATTGATCGATTGAGAACCGATAAAGAAATATATATCTATTTCACACAGTTTTATGTAAGATGACAAGAACGTATTTCTGCTTACTGTAACGTTCATAGTTTTTGCCTTTTTTTGTTATATTATAATATGGTAACTTCAACGTATGTCTCTTTGTATACACGCGTATTCAGCTCGAGGGCGGTCGGTAATGGTGAAGTGGAAAAGGTTTCACGTGTTCGATGCATTCTTGTATCTCTTTCTCCATTTCTAGCTTTGTTTGTGAACAAATGATATGTCTCTATTCAAAAATGGAAATCTTATTGTTATAGTTCTCTCCCATTGAACCATATGCTTTAATTAACCGTCATCTGTCAACTAAAGTCTCCTTTACTATACAGACTTTTCCTCTGAGGCCATCAAATATCCTGTCTTTTTCGTATAACGAAAACTAAAATACGATCAACTGAGAATAACAGACGTATCGACCCCAAATATGTTAAACAATTTTTTAGTGTTAAAAACTCAACTTATATATTTATATACTCAACGCGATATACTCGTATACGGTATTTTTAATGCATATGAAGTTTGTTTTTAATTTTGCCCCCACCACGTACGTCCCCATCCGTTCCGCCTCTGTGAGCAATCCACTTGATGCCGGACTGTAGGTATGCGTGTATGTTAATTTACATAGCTGCGAGTGGGTTCCTACCTGACTGCATCATATACATACGTAATAAGCGGACGAAGGTGCTTTTAACATTCCTCTCCGGGGGCTGTCTTAATGACTCTTTGTTTTTATCTACGGTAGTTCATAATCGTCATCACCAATGACCTTGCTCCTCACCACTTCGCTCAACAAACCAATACATGACACCTATCATTTTGGTACTTAAAAGGTTCAGGGATTTTAAGATAAAGTCATGTAAAGATTACTATTACAAAAAGTCGACAGGCAGGCTTTTGTTGTAATTACTGTTGGTTCAAGACCAAGACAAATAGATTTTGATACCAGAAGCAAAGTTGATGCTTTGTTAATGATAATCATCCAGAAAAGAACTTTTAGGGCCGGTTTTTTAAAGCTTAGGCCGCGAACATACAGAAAGCTGGTAAATCAGCGCTGAAAATCGGTACCGAAAACAAGCGTACTGGGTTACTGGTTGAGCACACGGTAAACGCTGATATTGCATGTGACACTGACAGATGACATTACCTATATATTGAAGTTTTTAATTATTTTTTTGTTTTTATCATACATTTTTTAATTATATTGACCTAGCATAGAGTGAACGCTAGTTTTAAAAGTGTATAGCTACTCTTTCGTATATTAGCTCAATTATATGTTGAAATAAGTGAAAATGGCGAGTTCTAATTCATCTTTGGATGAGTTGTTTCTAACAGAATCACTATATTTAAAAATGGAACCAAAAATAAAAGGTATACATGCAATAAACCAAGAGAAACGTAAATTTTGGGAATACCACCACTTTTTTCTCAATTAAAAGAAGATGATGCAAGATTTTTTAAATATTTTTTTGTTTCGGCGCTGACAACAAGCTGCTTAAACTGCTTAAACATTTCGGTAAGCAGGTAGCCGACACCAACCGGCGCTAACCAGTACACAGCATGTGCGGTTATATTTAACATGGACAGATACTGCGGCAGATCAGCGCTTGTTGCCAGTAAAGCCGTTATCGGCTTTCTGTATGTTCGCGTTTTAGTTAACTAAAACCAAAATGGTTGTTATGGTTACTTATGGGATTGTTATATTATAACTGAGTTTAGCCTTCCTTACTTAATCCTGAAGCCTTTTTACCTTGCGGTGTAAGGCTATAGTCGAGTTACTTATTTTCTGGTGTTGTTCTCCATACTTCTTTCCATCGTGTTCTGTCCTTTGTGTATTTTCTTATCTCCACCCACTTTACGCCTCTCTTCGTTGCAGCTTCTTTCGTTTCTTGGTGCCAGGTTTTTCTCGGTCTTCCTGGTCTAACTTTCTTCATTGTTCTTGCTTCAAAAATATTTTACTATTTTGTCTTCACTCATTCTGTGTATATGTCCCAGCCATATTAGCTGTCCTTCTTCTATTACAGTCTCCACTGGTTTTGTGTCCAGCTTTTCTCTAAATACTTAATTTCTTATTCTGTCCAATTTTGATTTTCCCTATAAATCTCAATTCGGAGCTTCTTATTTTGGACCTGTCCAGGATTCTGAAGCGTATGTCAAAATCGGTACTGGCACTTTTTTGAAGATCTCTACCTTGATATTGGTTGGTATTTCTTTTTTAGTTAGGAACGATGCTTTGATGCTGCTGAACAATCTTCCTGCTGCGTCTACTATTTCCATAATTTCTTCATTCATTTTTCCATCTTCCGAGAAAACTGTGCCTAGGTATTTGAGTTTTTATACCTGTTCTATTATTTTGTTATCTATTTTTATTTTGTGTTGCATTTTTGTCCTGCTTACCATTGTTTTTGTCTTTTGTGTGCTAATTTTCATATTATTTTTTATATTTCTAATACACCGAATATTACAAATACACCCAAAAAAAAATATTATCTTAACATATCCTAACCAACGAAACTTAAAAACAAAGAACCATTTTCTAATCATCTTGCATAAAATTTGTTGGCGATCAATGTGTTAACTGTCGGGCTAAAAATGTAGCCTTGGAGGGCCTATGAAGAATATTCATAAACATTTTTTTTTTAATTTTGTTTTGCGTATTAGATTATTTTTACTTGTAAAACAACTTTAATATATGTTTCAATAGTGGTACTCTTGACCTGAATTTGAATTCTCTTAATAAGCTAGACAATTGTTCAGCTGACTAAGTTCTGTGTAAAATAAATTGGTTGTTGAGTTGAAGAGCTTTTGGTTTTTACCGTTGCTCTACTCAATGTCCATCTGCACTTGTGTGAGATGGAGAACTGACAGAATAGAACGGAAGCAAAAGTACTTCTAGCTCACTTCGCCTAACCATTTTTTCTACAACACTTATCAAGAGAGGTAGGAAAGTTTGTGAGTAATTGGCAAAAAATAGTAATTTTTACTGATAAAAACTAAAGGAAAGTGAAGAGTCCAACGAATAAACAATCATATTCCAATATTCGTCATTTTGGAGCCATAGGGCCAAGCTAATAATCTTTTACTAAATGTAAGTAGCACAACTATCGAATGCAACTAGACACTACTAAATATCTGCTGCTCATAATATGAGATTAGTGTTAATAGTATACTCTATTTCTTAGTGAAAACAAAGCTAGTAGTGAGTATTTAGTAGCGCTTGGGGGTTTTATTATCACTGATATTAAGCAATTTAACATCAAAATTTGAGCCAATATTAGTTAGTATAATAAGGCTTAAGAGAAAATGGAGATATTCGTGAAATTCGTGTATGGCGGAACCGTTATTTGGCTCGAAAAATATATATATAAACTAGAAAAAACCCATTGGTTATATTGAATGACAGAATTATATATATATATATATATATATATATGACTGATACAGACTTGATGTAATCACACACATATAATTCATTTGTTAACAAAAAAAAAATAGGTTAGAATAATAGTTTGAATAACTGCACAACCTGAACAAAGCGTTCGTCTTTGACTTTCTTGCACAGTCTGCACAGTGGTCACGCGAAAAACTTGCACAACACAGAGTTCACACTGCACAGTTATGCCGAACGCACCTATTATATGCAAACAGGCCCAAACTAATATCAGAACATGTCTAAAGACAAGAGAGAGTGGTAAATTGTCCATAGAAAAATGGTGAGATCAACAGAAAATCCAACTTATATTGGTATATAAGTTTTAATGAATTCAAAATAGACCCGAGTATATATTTATTAAGATCAATATCTAAGGCTATTAGAGATTTTATTTAAAGCTACCGGTACTTACTCTCTGTTGGATTATGGTAAATATTTTAAAACCATTTTCTAAATATCACTACCTAAAACACTCTCTATATTCTCTAAATATTGACTAATTTTAAAAATAAATTTTCCTATTTACAATATGCTCCTGCAATTGCTCAAACATTGTTGAAACAACACTGGCCATTAGGTCATAAATATGTAAATGGGAGACCCAATATTTGAATGGACCTCTGTTGACCGGGGTTGGTTCCCATAGCGCAGTCAGGCCCTTCTGACAACAACCGTGCGACCTGCTATGTTGCCTTAACACAATGTTGATTTATGACCATTTTTTTAACCCTACAGTACATGATACAAGACAGAATCATTTGTTTTATAACAGAAATATTTAAAATTTTGATTAACGATGTGGTTCTTTAATTGATAGAATGTAAGCTGCGACAGGTAAACATTGCTTGGATATTTGTTAATAATACCAACTTGACATACATGAAGAGTTTAGGTTAACGATTAAAATGATTAGGCTGTGTTCAGAGCTCTTTAAATTAGTTGATTGCGCTCTGTGCTTGCCTCATTGGGCTCTCGGGCCTCAAACATCCGCAACTTCTCTGAATGGAGCTTTACAACATCTCTTATACCCTTTTCACACTAGATCTTTAAGATCGGATGTTAAAGTGAATGGATCTTTAAACGCTAATGTGAAACTGTACGGCCTCGTCTAAACACGACCGATGTTTAAGACAGAGATCTGCGTCTTAAACTTCGTACGCATTGCCAACTTAATTTCTATTATAAAAAAATACTCCTTGAATTTGTGCTGTCAACATTTTATATTATCCTAAACAAGAATACTGTATTATATCGACGTTATAAGAAGTTTATACTTATTGTTATAATAAAATTATTTATTTTAATAATGAGTTTAATAAAATACAGAGCTACAATAATTGAGATAAAATGTATCGACTTACATGTTAATACAGGTGTAATATATTCTTTATTGTAGTGCCTTTATTGTAGAATGAAATGAAATATCCTTAATTGTTTATAATAATTCAAAATGTGCGTCTGCGCAGACAGTTCAAAACTGGTAATTTCATGACGGTAACTTAAGGACAAACTTACTGTAGCTGATGACAGCACCAGAGATTTAAACATCAAGTGTGAAAGCATACCGATCTTAAACATCGGTGAACTTTAAGTTCACTCGTCTTAAAGATCTAGTGTGAAAAGGGTATTAGTCTTAAAACCGTTACTTATTTTGCTACCTAATATCAACAAACAAATAAAACAGCAATACCAGTATCAGTTCACTGGTATTTGAATTAAAATACTTGAGTGTCGCAACTAGTAATCTTTAACATTTCCAACTATAATTACAGTCTAAATTAGAAATGCAAGTGATTTCTAACTACAAAATTAACTAAATCTAACCATAATAACAGCAATCAAAACTTTAAATTAGTTACTAATATTACAATGTTGCTTTCTCATCCAGTTTTCATGACTGTACAATGTTGAAAATCATATAATCTAATATGATTGTTATGTTAATTCTAAAGTTGGCTGTTGGCGGACCGTTAAAAGAACTCTAATGTCTTAGAAACTCTAGTGTTGCCTGCCCTTTAGGCGACACGCTCTAACAGATATTATATAAAAGGTTATTGAATGAGGATACAATTGGTTTATAACTAGATAGGGAAGCAAGGTGCGAATTTCATAAATTAGTATGTGGTATAAATTCAACATTTGGTATGAACCAGTGTAAGAACATATATAAGGGGAAGTATCGTTTACAACGGTCTTCGGCCTAGAACAGTGAACGCATCTGGGTTTAAGTGTTTGTCGACTTGAGGTCCAAACTTGAGAATCTGGAAAGAAATCGTTTGGAGAATGTCAAAGAGTGCCACTACGAACAGGAAATTTGGAGTGCTTGGATCCGATTACCACTTTAAGCACTTTGAAAATTCACAATTTTTACCTCTACGTACTTTTGTGAAACCTTATTCTCGGCGTTCAATAATATTAAAATCAATAAAAGAATCGACTGACAGATGAAGTTAATAGCATTTGCTTGGGCTTCATGTGCATGAAATACCAACCTTCAATTGAAGATTTAACAAATGTAATTCAGCAACAAAATAGTCACTTATTTACAAGAGTGGATCAATAAGTACTCGTGTTTGAAGACAGGTGGCGTTGCTGAAGGAAG
Source organism: Liopterus haemorrhoidalis (assembly GCA_963971575.1). NCBI lineage: Eukaryota > Metazoa > Arthropoda > Insecta > Coleoptera > Dytiscidae > Liopterus > Liopterus haemorrhoidalis. The sequence goes on along the minus strand of OZ020621.1, from coordinate 3,298,903 downwards.
TTGGCATTAGCGTAGTGTTCTGCCATCTGTCAAACGACACCATACTAAATTTCAGACTGATTTATAGGTTAATTTTTATTTGGCAGCTAGTTGTATCACACGTGTTTCGTGTTAATCGATAAAATGGAAAAGAAGCAATATCGATCCGTAATTCGCTTTTTATTTTTGGACGAAAAACTATGCGAAGAAATAAAAGAAGTTGGATACTGTCTATGGGGACTCTTCACCATCTATGACAACCGTGAGATATTGGTTCAACGAATTTAAACGTGGTCGTGCATCTGTTTTTGATGAGGAGCGGCCAGGCCGCCCGGCAGACGTGGTTACCGAGGAAATTGTTAAAAAGGTCCACGACATAATTCTTGCTGATCGCCGAACTAAAGTGCGCGAAGTAGCAGAGGCCGTAGTTGTGTTGTACGGAAGGGTAATCAATATTTTACATGATAAGTTAAGTATGAAAAAGGTGTCGGCCCGATGGGTGCCGCGATTGCTCACGGTGGACAACAAGCGGATACGGCTGTCAATGTCGAAGCAGTGTTTGACCTCTTTAATCGAAATTCGCAGGAGTTTTTGCATCGAGTTGTCACCGTTGATGAAACCTGGATACATTATTATACGCCAGAGACCAAGCGACAGACAAAACAATGGATTTTTCCGGGTGAATCTACTCCGAAGAAGGCAAAGACGGTCCCATCGGCCGGAATGGTCATGGCCACGATTTTTTGGGATTCGAAGGGAATAATCCTCATGGACTTTTTACAGAAAGGAAGAGCGATCACGGGACAGTACTACAGTGAATTGAAGGAGACACGGCCCCATTTGGCTAAAAAAAGGTGCTGCTCCACCATAATAACGCACCAGCACATTCATCCGGAATTGTCGGGACCAAATTGCATGAACTGCGCTACGAATTGCTGCCGCACCCACCATACTCGCCCGATATGGCTTCCTGCGACTTCTTTCTGTTCCCCAACATGAAAACATGGCTCGGGGGAAAAAATTAACTCAAACGAGATGATAATCGCCGAGACAGAAGCGTATTTTGAAGAGTTTGACAAATCGTATATTTTAGAGGGGTTAAAGAAATGGCAGAGACGTTGGGCAAAGTGTATCTACCTAAAAGGAGATTACGTTGCAAATAAAAAAAAAAAAAACAAAAATGTAAAAAACTTGCGTCTTCATTCCTCACACGGGTACTTATTGATCCACCCTCGTAAAAAATTATATGTTTTTGATTTTTAACAAATAAATATATCAAATATATAACTATTTTTTATTAGGGCTGCAAATATCACAAAATTATGGATATTTCTAGACGTGACATGGCACCCGAATTAAGCTAGGTTATTCCGAGCTCAAAAGGTTCGCCATCACTTCCAAACCAATGAAAATCAAGGACAAACAGCTCCGATTTTCTTACACACAGTATTCGTTCATGACACAGAGTATAGTTAAAAAGATGGTATATTTGAGGCGGAAATAGTCATCGTTGCTGTATTAGTTTACTCTCTATGGGAAAATGTGTGTGTGTGTGCCTATAATATTTGAAAATTATTCGAAAGGCTAATGATATAATTATAATGATATTTGTACGGATAACCATTGAATTTTTATCCTAAAAATTATTAATAAACCTTTGTCTGGTGGTAAACACTAGGATTTAAGTGCGAATTGATCAGTAGTCGGTCGATAGAAGCTAACACATCCGATAAACATGTTTATGTTGTCACAACTGCTCTGAAATTCACGTAGCGATCCACCAATTACCATTACGAGTTCAGTGATTAAACTAATGTCACTCGTTCATTATGAGATAATCTGATTACCAACGAGTTACTGAAAGGGACCACCCACCCCGCACACCGCCTACCAAACGTTCACTTCACTTCCAACGTATTAAATACACTATTAATTGATTTAGAGTATTCTGGAAACAGAGCTGGACTGTTCGGATTCCAGTATCGCATTCTTTTAATTGGGGATGGTTTAATTAGGTTATTTGCGCGACTGCTGTTTTAGATATTGGGCAGTTTACATTTAAAGACGGGAGCTCATCCGCAGTTGCATAGTAAAGGAGGTGCAACTTGTACCAACTGTCACCAGTAAAAGTGAATAAACATTTAAAAAAAAAGTTATGTTGCTTCAAAATAAATAATAATTGTTAATTTGTCAAAATTTATGTATCTTTGACGCCTCACAGACATATCAAAATATACTTCTTATAAGAATAGACTAGTAAATCCATAGAACAGTGAATGCTAAAATATCAATATATAATAGACGACTCTTTTTTGCTAAGCAAACATAGACATTGAAATAATATTTAATCAATGGTATCATATTTCATTAAAGACATCTTTATGTGTTAAAATAATATTTCAAAGCCCTTTACCTATTAACCGTTAATCGGGTCTATTCTCTAAGCAAAATCTTAGCGTCAAAAATTGACGTTAATTTTTTTAACACCATTTTAAACGTAAATGCTATTCGACAGCGTTAAAATAGTTAGTTAACACAAGTTAAAGCTGGTGTTTATTTTTCAAAAATGGCTGATCCTATTTTAGTAAATGTCATGTTATTAAAAGAAATTGACTAAAATACAAGAGAGTAAGAATATTAATTACTATAAGACAAAATTCAAACTTTATATTTCTCTTTAAAGTGAATTATTTACAGTAGAGCAGGGGTTCTTAAACTTATGTAGTCCGAGGACCTCATCTTGAACAACATTTTTTTTTGCGGACCCCATCCCAACCCTAGCCATTTTACGTCGTTCTTGAGACTTAATTTCTGGCTCAATAATCTCATAGGCACTACGTTGTAATAAATATTGGTAAAAATGTATGGCTGGTTATTCTAATAAATGGTGCATTTATAGAGGAACATTTTTATTAGCATATACATTAAAAAAAACAAAATTAATAAAAAATAGTAGTAAAAGAATAAAAAAAGTTACAAATTATAATACGTTAAACTCATACAAACATTTCTTGGTCAAATATTGGTCAAAATAGATCTTATTATAATATGTATTCTGTAAATAATTTGCAGTTGAAGAAAAATAATTAATTTTTTACTAATTATTGTTTAGTTTTGTCAATAACTAGTTAGATAACAACAAATACAAATGTCTTGACCATGTAGGATTTTTATTAAATGAGTTGTTTGAATAAAAGCGAAAAGTTGGGGGATCTAGAGTTAATGTCAAAATTATTTCGCGGACCCCAGTAATGACTACGCAGAACCCCAGGGGTCCGCGGACCATAGTTTAAGAACCGCTGCAGTAGAGCTAAGAATGATTCTTCGTCATCTTTGTGATATAAGTAACCCTTTTAGGAAGTAAGGAAGTAAATGGAGTATTGAAGAAGAGTTTTAGTTTTTGTTGGGACACAGTACTTAAAATTATAATCTATCGAAAGCTGCAAAAATCACTTTAGCCTCTGCTGTCGTAGTCCATTTACATGGACTCACAATATCGTAGTACATTTTAGTGGTGTATTATTTGAAGAAATAATTGATGATAATGATAATGAAGATTAACGCTAATTTTAACGCATTTCTTACAGAATGCACCCGAATGACAAGTAGATCCGTCGCAACCCGTGATGAAAGGTGTGCATCGCATCCAGACGGCAGATTATAGAGGAATTACTAAACCAATTTTAATGAAAGACTTTAAATATTTATTTATTGAGTTTTTTAAAATGGATTTTAAACAAATTTGAATCCAGCGCTGTGTTGGTTGACTTAATAAGGAGTACAAGTTGATTGCAAAATGCTCCTGCTACGTGCTGAGCTAAGAATTCAATTAAACTAAAGACTCTGAATAGATATCGACTGCTCTTTGATTACTGGGTTTGGTACCAGTTGAATAGTTTGCAGCTCGCAAACTTGAACGCTATTAAACGGTAATGCGACTCACTTTATTCTCTATCAGTTAATCTTACTTCAGCTATATCCACTCAACCATTCATATCTTTTTAATGCTTTACAAATAAAAAAAAAACATTTTTTCGTTATTGAAAAGTAACAAATCACCAAGCAGTGCAAATCAATACGAAATTATTTTAGAGCGTCTATAATAATCATCGAAATGTGTAAGCATTAGTAATTCGCAATTAGTTATGACAACTAGTTGGCGAAAAAATAAAGGAATAAGCGAAGGATACTCTTAACATCGGCTGAATAATAGATTAAGATAAACAAAAAGAAAAAAAAAATCAAATTTTTAAGTATTTAAAATAGAGGTGTAATTGAATCAGAGCTTCGAACCGAAAACCAAAAACCGAAAAAATCCGTTATTTTTGTCGGAACGAAAACCGGAGCTGAACCGAAAAAAAAAATATTGGTTTATTTCGGTTCAGATAGGATGGGAGTGAACCAAAATAAAAAATCAGCTGTGGCCACCACAGGACCGACCGCCATCGTAAAGTACTTATATAAAATACATTCTACCAGGAGAGTAGAAATAACTTGGCCTAATATTTTCTAACAGATATATTATTTATCATGATTATGGAAATGTTACATATAAGTATGAAAAAATTTCGAAAAAGTTTACAGAAATTATTCGAAATTTTTCGTTTTGTCAAAAAACGTCTCAAATAAAAGTTATTGGTTATTGCTTTTATAGCAACTTTTGTTCAATAATTTTTTTCGAAATATTTTTCTGTTGTGAAATATTCACAAAAATCTTAAAATCGACACGAGTAAACTCCCATTTTTAGTCAACCGATTTTTACCAAAAGTTGATCAACTCGTGCCATTGATGGCAGAAGCTTAAATATGAAGTTTCATAAAAATCCTTTTAGCCGAATTTGCTCTGCACGTATACACAGACAGACGGACAGACAGACGGAAGACAGACGGAAGACAGACAGACGGACAGACAGCATGCTAAAAATAGTCAAAACGTTATGTAGGGACCTCAATTCATGGAGATCCATCGAAATCTCGAAATGTCAAAATCGGTATGATCACAATTCCTCCCTTATATATGTTGACGGTCGGTAAAAATAAATTTTGATATACTTTTATATGTATATGGGACAAAAAGGCAATAAAAAAATTGCATTACAAAAAAAAAAATGCCTTGTATTTAGACTTTCTAGTATTCAGCGATGACGCGTATTCTTCACTGGAAATTGTTACGCTATCCAGGAAATTATACTGTTCATAAGATACCAAATTTTCCTAGTGCTACAAGCTAGAATAGCAGGTGACCATACGTCCCGAATTTTCCAGGACAGTCCCGAATTTCCGCCATGCATCCCGATATTTTTCAGAGGCAATATTTGTCCCGAATTCGGTTTAACTTAATGTAGACACATTAAAAGCAATATTACTGATTAAAGTAAATTATGAAGAAAACTGTGCGGATTTTTATAAAATGCTTCAAAGCAAAAAGACCTACTTAAGAAGATCCATAGTTCGGAAAAATGTAAAAAGTTTTCTACTGAGTAATTTTCATGAATAAATTGTGAATTCATTTAAAAAAATATTGTGATTTTAATAATTTTCCTTTTAATAATATAAGTTAATTATATGTGATTTAAAATATCCGCCCCCCTCCCAAAATTGCTCTGGTTCATAGTTGCCCCCCCCCCAGAATTGCTTAGAGAAAAATGTATTTTAGAAGTGAGATTTTTTTTTGTATTTTCATGTGTAAACGATAAAAAACTCATTTCCTGCCCCCCCCCAAATTTTACTCAAATATTTCCTGCCCTCCAGATTTTAAGAGCTAGCACCGCCACTGCTTAAGGATATTGTTTTTATTTAAAAACACTTAAAAAGCAAAACTTTTACTTGAATTTGAAGTTTCTTGAAAACATAAAAGTATATAACTTTTTTAAAATTTAAAATTCTAATCGTTTACTTGTGATATGATGTCATTACTTTTTTAAAATCATTTAAACCCATCCATTTATTTCCAGTGACAACTAAGATTAATAGATCTTGCTCTAAATAGGCTAACATGAAAAAAGATAAAAATCGATTACAAGTATTTTGTTGAAACAAGAAATGAAAACTAGAACATTTCAACGATAATTCTTCTTGAGAAGATGTTTTTATGATTATGATATATGAGTAGATTGTTTGACAACCACTGATAACCATATTCTTTTGTACAGAATGTTAAAGAAAAGACAGTGTTTAAAGTTTCATTTTGTAATATTTGCTCTAAGGCAGATTTTTTTAAATAACGTGATGGCTTATGGGTATTTTATATACCAAGAATTTTATTATGATGAGATTATAATTCGAATAAAAAAATATCTATTAGATAATTGTAACAAAATATAACTTTTTATATTGTTAAATTACTGTGATTTATTAAAAACATTAAAACACAATATGTTAACTTTTAGTCACGCAAATTTAAGACAGTATTTATTATACTGTAATAACATTGATAAGAAACGAAAAAAAAACTGACAAAAATATGCTGGTAGAGTGCACTCCGCTTATTGGAACCACGGCTAATTTTTTCATTCGAATATTGTTATAACTTTAGAGAAGAACGGGACGCATACGACAACACAGAAAAAAAATTAATCCCTCAATAAATGTTGAATCATAATTAACTGATTTCCTCTCAAACTATTTAAACCGTATCAATTATCTTTCGCGATTATAAACCCTCCCTTAAACCGCGAACAGTTTTAGAATCACTGATCCATACGATCGTTAAAACTTGAGTCATCAACCTAAATTCACGGTCAATTTAGACTTGGCTTTGTTTTACCGGACCATTAGGATGAGTGCAAGTCTCCACCCTTACAAAGAAGGGATGAAATTACAAGGAGCACAATAAGAAGACGCTCTTTAATAAGCACCACTGTGAACGTCCCTCAGGGACTGATTGGAGAGTTTTTAGTTTTACGGTTGATGTGAGGTTAAAGGAACATTTTTAAGGTGGAATGGAAAGGTTAATGACCTCATAGTTTAGTCTTCGATTAGGATAAGAATGGCTAAGAAATATTTATTACAAGCAGAAATATGAAGAAACTCAAAGTACTGAGATTTCTTTTCCTGCTTTATATATCATCTGCGAGAACCGATCAAAAGATGAAGAAGAAATTCATGATTTGGAAATCCAGGAAGATCTGCAAATAAAACGGTGTGATAGATTTAAATATTTGGATGCACGATCTCAAAAAATTCATCGACGGAACAAGATATAAATAGCTGACTGGGACAAACAAAAACATGTATTAAGCAGCTAAACCCTAAAGTCTATCATAAAATTACTAAAGGCTAAACCACTACTTTATCTGAAACGCAATATCTGTGAGATACATACAATTAGTAAGGTACTTGCCGATAAGTTGATTACCGATCAGCATTTGGAGTAGTAAAGTGTGACGATTTCGTTGATATTAAAGCTGTCGATATATATTTCGTCAGCTCCATAAACTTCTCATTTCCTGTATCAGACACTTTGTAAATAACTTACTTACTTAATCCTGAAGCCTTTCTACCTTGCGGTGTAAGGCTATAGCCGAGTTACTTATTTTCTGGTGTTGTTCTCCATACTTCTTTACATCGTGTTCTGTCCTTTGCATATTTTCTTATCTCCTCCCACTTTACTCCTCTCTTCGTTGCAGCTTCTTTTGTTTCTTGGTGCCAGGTTTTTCTCGGTCTTCCTGGTCTAACTTTCTTCACTGTTCTTGCTTCATAAACTTTTTTTAATATTTTGTCTTCACTCATTCTGTGTATTTGTCCCAGCCATCTTAGCTGTCCTTCTTCTATTATAGTCTCTACTGGTTTTGTGCCTAGTTTTTCCCTAAATACTTCATTTCTTATTCTGTCCAATTTTGTTTTACCTTCGATTTTCCTTAAGAATCTCATTTTGGAGCTTCTTATTTTAAACCTGTGCGTCTCTGTAGTGGTCCAGGATTCTGAGGCGTATGTCAAAATTGGTACTGTCACTTTTTTGAAGATCTCTACCTTGATGTTAGTTGGTATTTCTTTTTTAGTTAAGAACGGTGCTTTGGTACTGTTGAACATTCTTCCTGCTGCGCCTACTCTTTCCATACTTTCTTCATCCATTTTTCCATCTTCCGCGAAAACTGTGCCTAGGTATTTGAATTTTCCTACCTGTTCTATTATTTTGTCATCTATTTTTATCTTGTGTTGCATTTTTGTCGTCCTTATTATCATTGTTTTTGTAAATAAATGTTGCGAAAATGTATCGCTCAGCATTATACGGTTAATTTGTTTACATCTGATGTTTCAATTGTTATATCATTGATTGCTTTAACTGTTTATGTTCTCTTTGGTTTATGTTCATAATAAATGAACTGTTCTTTGCTAAATCGGCATTATCAAAATTTAAAGTTCGTTTTAGAAATTTATGATCTGTATCCTGTTTCTAAAGTTCGTATGCGATTAATAAAAAACATAATTACTAAATCCAGGAAATATAGATCAAGATAATCATGCTACCATATTTCATTTTTCTAACCAGAACATTCCAGAGTGATTCATATAGTTTGTGAGATAATATTTCTTAAACCATACTCAAAAAATATTTTTGATTGATTTGTGTCCGAGTATTTCACCTATTCTTTGAACACTGATTCACGATTCTCGGTTGGAAATCATTTCTCTGTTCAATTTGACAGGTAGATCTTAGAATTCGTTTTTTAAAATATCTCAATGTTAGTAGACGGTCATGAAGTAAATAAATGGAAAATGGTTGAGAGAGTACCTTCAAATATGGTTTTTATGTTATGGTAAATCAAAAAAGATTTAACAGGAAATCCAAAACAGAATTAGTCAGTATAAGTCATATACTTCACAGTACTCTACTTGGCCAACGACGGTGAAACAAAGCGTGTGGTTCAACTCAAAATTTTCTACGCGTTCATATAGACCCCACGTTGACATGTAACCATTATGTTCAAAATCTGGCAACTAAGTTATGTAGAACCATATATTTCATGCTTTGTACGTGTAATTTTTGTTAAAAAAGAGTATTCTTTTCTATTCTATTCAAAAGGATATGAAAATTAAGCGATGTAATTAATTCATTTTGAGAACGAAGTATACTCTATTTCAGTCGTTTTTCCCAACTCTATGGGGCAGATAGATCGTCTAAACCATTTACGTTTCGCCGACGATATTCTTTTAATTACTTACGACTTAGGAGAAATGAACCAAATGATGGAATTAAATAGTGAAGCCAAGGATATAGGACTCCAATTCAACATAAAAAATACCAGAGTCTTGACAAATTTAGTGTTGGGTGGTAATTTGCCAATCGCGGGTAGACCCATTGATCAAGTTTCTCACTACAAATACCTGGTACACGAAATCACTATCGGTCGGTACAACCAAACTATAGAGATAAACAGAAGAATTGGTTTGGGATGGGCAGCTTTTGGAAATCTAAGGCACATTTTAAAAGGTTATATTCCCATCTGCCTCAAGAGAAAGGTATTTGATCAATGTGTCTTACCAGCCTTCACTTATGGTGCTGAGACTAACCTCATGCGAAAATCTGCGAAAAATTTACGAGTTGCTCAAAGATCGATGAATCGATGATTGGTGTTACATTTTTAGATCGAAAAACAAATTTGTGGATCAGGCAGCAAACAAAAGTTTGCGATATAATTGGTAGGATGTCAGGTCTGAAGTGGCAGTGGGCAGGCCATGTTGCTAAATGATGACAGAAGGACCAGAAGAATACTGGAATGGTGGCCTAGAAACAGTACTAGGAACAGAGGCAGATCTCCTTCCCGGTGGACGGATGACATCTAGAGACTAATCGGTAATTGGCTGCAGATGGCGCAGGACTGAGAGGAGTGGAGATGCAAAGGAGTAGATATTGATAGTTTACATAGAATTGTGTGAAATAGATATATATTTGTTTATCGATTCTCTGTTGCTCAATCGGCATTTAAAGTTTCGTGAACTATATTCTCTATCACGAGTTGATTTATAATATTATTCGGAGTTTTTAGGCATAAAAACTGGGTTTTAATGTGCGGGCACTGCAATGGATCGTTTATTCACGATATTATCAACGAGTAAACTTTTAGTAATAAATTTTGCCTTTATCATATGTATCAATATAAGCACTGATATCAAGTCTTGAGTAGAAGTCCGCGAGTCTAAAATTTTTAATTGTAATGATCTTGTGAGCATGATAAGATGTAATCATACTTATCAACTTTAATATTCCATTTTGTATAAACCATAATAATATACTGAAAGTTTCCAATAGAATATCCTAGATGGAGTTGAAAAAAATAAAAATATTTTAAGATATCTCAACCTATAATGATACAGAAGATTTGCTCCAACATTGCTTGTAACGGGAGATAGTTAGCCCTAGGCACGCGTTAAGTTCAAATATGGCCGACAGTACCAGTGGCGCTTCGTGCGCTGGGGTCACCACACTTATAATTACCAAAGGTCTTACGTGAAAATAAATCGAAAGAATTCCTGAGATATAACCAGCAAATTAAATAATTATCGACCAGGAGCAATGCCAAAAGATGAACCAGGAAGATATTTAAAATAAAACAAGAACAGTTGGAGAACCCCCACCTTTCTGTTTCCTATTCTATGTAAATTAACAATAACGTGTAGAACCACACATACCTAACGCACGTCCGTAGTTTCTATCTTCGTTTGTTATATTTGAATATATTCAAATAAATGTACGAGGTCTGTTCAAAAAGTATCGCGAATTTTGTGTTTTTTCAAAAATTATTTATTTATTCATGAATATCTATTTTGTCTCCTTCAAAGTAATCCCCACCAGATATTATACATTTGTGCCAACGTTTTTTCCAATCCTCGAAGCATTTGAAAAAATCATTTTTTGTGATCTTGTTCAGCTCCTCCTTCGATGCCGTCTTTATCTCCTCACTCGTAGCGTAGCGTCGTCTTTTCATGGGCCTCTTCAGTTTCGGGAACAAGAAAAAGTCACAGGGGGCCAGATCTGGGGAATACGGTGGCTGCGGCATTATTAGTGTGTTGTTTTTGGTTTAAATTGAGCAATTTTGGTACGAATTTCGCGGCGACCCGTCTCATGCTCAAATCATTGGTCAAAATCGAATGGCACGAGCCAATCGATATGTTTAGGTCATCAGCAACTTCTCTAACGGTGATTCGACGATTGGCCAATACTATTTTCCTAACTTCATCAATGTTTTCGTCTGTTGTTGCCGTGCTCGGGCGTCCGGCACGCTCTTCGTCGTTCACATCTTCTCGGCCATCTGAGAACATTTTGTACCACCGATAAACGTTGTTTCGGTCCAAGGTAGCTTCACCATATGCCACAGTCAACATTCGCGCACTTAATTTTGTTTTTCACACAAAATTTGATACAGATTCTTTGATCCATTTTTTGGTATAGGCAAAAATCGAAGACGAGCCAAAACACGTGCAAGCAAAGCAACTGTCAAAAATTAACTGAACATTCAAAATAGCTGAACTTGTCGGCATAAGTGAGAGACATGAGTACCAACATAACGCCACAAAAAAATCGAAAATCGAATATACGTAACCCGCGGAAATTCAAAATTCGCGATACTTTTTGAACAGACCTCGTATGTGTGTTTCTGTATAGAAAATACTTTTTTTTGCTGGTTGGACTGAAACCAAACAATAGTTCTTTCTCAACGTCCGAACAAATGGCATTGCTTAATTTTGATAACCTTCCATATTAAACCATACCCTTTTTCTAATAGTTGTCTAAAGTTATGATATACAATGGGCTGTCATCACTAGCAGCTCGAGCTGTTATGGTAATGCGGCGACTGTCATTGAGTGGGGGTAATGGCTACTTATACACATCCGGTGCTGCGTTTGTTTGCAGTTAAAAATTTGCAAAGTGCTTGTTTATATACAGACATTTTAATATTAAAAAAAAAAAAAAAATATATATAACAAATACAAATCGCGAATATAATTATAACAAAGACAAATACAAGAATTGAATTAACATTCAATTCTTGTCATTGATTGCCACTACTACCCTGTTTTCCTATAATATGAGTTTGTTTACAATAGTAGAATGGGCTAAAAGATTTATTGTTGAAGAAGTTTAAATTATATTATGTATGGTGCAAACGATTATGGATAAATCGTAAAAATCAAATCCTTTATTTTAGAGTACAAAAAAATTTTTTTTTTAGAAATTTTGTTCAGTATAATTCAGATTAATCCTACTGGTCGAGGGAGGTCTTATGAAAGTTTGTACACCTGAATATTGTCTACAAGATAAAATATTTTAATTTCGACATTACAACACAAACTAAACACTTTACTGTTATTTCATAGTGATAGTTTTTAGTTTTAGTAATTAGCCAGCGTATGTTATTACTAAGTAATATATGTTACTTTTACTACTATTTGTAGTTGTTTATGTCATTAGTAATTGAATAGATTATGTGTGATTGTAAATTTAAATATAATTACAATTGTAACAAATAATGAATATCTGCATAATACATCGTGTGTGGTAATAATATACTCTATAAGATTATTTCTCATAATTTATTACCTATAAATTAGAAATATTATTAAAAATTAGAATAAGAAAGTCTAGAAATGAAAGTAAAATACATGCTTCATTGACTATAGAAATTATTTGAAATAAGTTGAAAAATCTTGTAACGTAAATCGGAGATTCGTTTCGTTAGACTAGAACGGATATCGGATGATATCTAATTTTAAAAAGCAATTATTATTAAATACAGGATAAGAAAAAGTAATTAGGTCACACAGAAGTAGTGTTAAAGACCATTCAATGGTTTACCGCCACTCGGGTGCAACATTTTTGTGCCTCTCGACATTTGTGTTTTTTCAAAAATTATTTATTTATTCATGAATATCTATTTTGTCCCCTTCAAAGTAATCCCCACCAGATATTATACACTTGTGCAAACGTTTTTTCCAATCCTCGAAGCACTTGAAAAAATCATTTTTTGTGATCTTGTTCAGCTCCTCCTTCGATGCCGTCTTTATCTCCTCACTCGTAGCGTAGCGTCGTCCTTTCATGGGCCTCTTCAGTTTCGGGAACAAGAAAAAGTCACAGTTGGCCAGATCTGGGGAATACGGTGGCTGCGGCATTATTAGTGTGTTGTTTTTGGCCAAAAATTCGCGCACAAGCAACGATGTGTTGGTACGAATTTAGTGGCGACCCGTCTCATGCCCAAATCATTGGTAAAAATCGAATGGCACGAGCCAATCGATATGTTTAGGTCCTCAGCAACTTCTCTAACGGTGATTCGACGATTGACCAATACTATTTTCTTCACTTCATCAATGTTTTCGTTTGTTGTTGACGTGCTCGGGCGTCCGTCACGCTCTTCGTCGTTCACATCTTCTCGGCCCTCTGAGAACATTTTGTACCACCGATAAACGTTGCTTCAGTCCAAGGTAGCTTCACCATATGCCACAGTCAACATTCGGAATGCGTCCGCGCACTTAATTTTGTTTTTCACACAAAATTTGATACAGATTCTTTGATCCATTTTTTTGTATAGGCAAAAATCGAAGACGTGCCAAAACACGTGCAAGCAAAGCAACTGTCAAAAATTAACTGAACATTCAAAATGGCCAAACTTGTCGGCATAAGTGAGAGACATAACTACTAACATAACGCCACAAAAAAATCGAAAATCGAATATACGTAACCCGCGGAAATTCAAAATTCGCGATACTTTTTGAACAGACCTCGTATATCAGAAATAATATCAAACTGGATATTTAAGCGCTATCTGTTATCAAAGTCAATGACTTATCAGACCCCCCTCGTATCCCTTACGTAATGATATCTACAGAAATAAAAGTAACTATAGACTGAATATTGCAATACTTCATTGTGGTCTTTGTAAAAGTAATAAAAACAAAAATTTTAACACTTTTAGATTAATGGTTGCTAAAAGAACCAATTTAAACTGTCAGATGATGTATATAGTAAAGACAAATAGCCAATTTGCTGAGAAAATACTTTAATTAATGACCAAGTGTTGCAGACGCAAAAAAAAAAACTTTCTTCCAAAATGAACTCTTTTCATAAACATCTAAAGTATTATTTTATATAAAAGTTAATCTTGAAAATACAAGAGACCAAGAAGCAGAAGAATAAAATTAAACCAAGAGAAAATGAAACTAAAAGACGAAGAAGAATGGCCCAAAGGAAAGAAATTTGGGAAATTATTTTTCTACAAATTTGAAAAGTAATCAATTTGCCACATAATTACAAATAAATTTTCTCTTATGTAAATAATAATTGAGATATAAAAATAGTTGAACTAGATCTACTGATATTTATTGATTAGAAACCAAAATGGCTTCCTGTATTGATGTAAAATCTCCTAAGGCAACCAGATCAATTTTGATGATAGGGTATTTTTAATTTGTGTCTGAATTTATGTCATGTTTGATATTAATATTAACTCTGACTTCTCGTTTTCATAAATCATATTTTTGTAATTAATACACTGGTTTCAATGTCGTAAAAGTTTCGGCCTTGCTAGAATGGAAAGTGGTTTAGTTAATAAAATAAAAAATACATCTAGCTGTGGAATTTAAAACTATCTAGTAAGCTCTCGTCCTAAATATTTCCTTGAAGATATAACTCTAACCCTAACAAAAGAACAGAGAAATCCATTTAAGTATTAGGTCGTCAAGGATGAAATTTGTAAAAAAAAGGCAGGTTGGTAACTTATATAAGGAATTATTTTATTTTTCAAAGTATACACCCATATTGTCTATACACGTTTGCCATTTAAGCGGCAGGTTGTTCAGGCCGGTGTAAAACCCTGGCGAACGAAAGTCAATGAATTCCTGGAAGGACAGTTTTACAGCATTGTCGGAATTAAACTGTTTTCCTACTAAAAAGTTGTCCAAATTGCGGAAGAAGTAGTAGTCAATGGGGGGCTAGGTCTGGTGAGTATGGAGGATGATGAAGAAGTTCCAACTACAATTTCTTTAGTTTTGCCACAGTCATTTGTGCAGTGTGCAGTGGTCTATAGGAGCAGATCTGTTGGCCAATCTAGGCTGTTTTTCTTTAAGTTTTTGTTTATCATTTCGTCCAGTTGGTTGCAGTATATTTCTGCTGTGATCGATGAGCCAGGTTTTTTTTTTGTTTGGTTTTTAAGTTACCTGTACGAATGATATTGTCTGCTGCGTAGTAACACTAGAGCCAAATACACTATTAATGTTTCGCGCGGTCTGCGATGCCGTAGTACCACGTAAGAACTCATATAGTCGGATTGCTGATAAGTGACTGTTCGTTGCTACAAGTATCGATATTAGATACTATATGCTTTCTCTGTCTTTATCATTATAATTATTTGCATACCCATAGTAACGTATAGTGACTCAAGTTGACAACTTGCCTTCAAAATTATTTGAATAAAAAACAAAGCATTAGAAAGAAACTGAATGATTCGTAGATATCTTTACTAATAAGAGCGTGAAAATAAATTTACAGCAGTAGTCAAACAAACAAAATTATTAATTTTAAGGTTATAATTATAAATAAGGAAAAATTTATACTCATACGTAAATTTTGGATTATAATTTGTTGTTTATTCCGGCAGATTTAAAATTAAAGTTTGTGAATTTCATAATTGGCCGCAAGTCATTTTTTAATTAATATTTATTACCAGACACTGACAGTTAAGACAAATAACAAAAAAATCGCTGAAAAATGGTAACAAGATTATTATATGAATGCACTACTTGATACATACATGTAAAAGTCACCTATCAGCAATCCGACTATACTTCATAATAGTGCGAATTTCCGACATTTTCCTTTTCAACTAAATTAATTTAAAAAAAAAGTTTTTGATATTTTTTAGAGCATAGAATGATTTCTTTAAACAGGCGAGATGTGTAACTTTCAAACAAAAAAAAAAAAAAACATTAAAATATTAAGCCAATGTCAAATAATAAGCTGTTAAATTTGTCAATATTATTAACTACAAATTTCTGACCTAACCTTGACGACCTGATATATTAATAATTTAATTTTGAATATCTTTCATGAAGCAGAGTTCGAATGAAAAGGTTAAATAACAGTTGAATTTAACAAGTAAATAATTTATTAATTTAGTTAGTTCGCTGCCAACTGTGAATTAACTCGTATATTTTGCGCTGGTGAACACGTACAACATGTATCTAATCAATTATAACTTAACAAGGAATTAAAATCTACTTACGACTCTAGAAATGGAGAGTTCTAAAACTCAGCTACACTGTAAGTATATCAGACTTGTTTCCATTCCAGAGCCATCTGTTCTTACACCTGTCATCATCGGAGCGACCACTAAACGCGGTTACAACAATGACAGGTTGCCTACAGTGCCGTTCTTAAAACCGGGGCTAAAAAGCTGTCATATATGTAAAATTTGACATGTGAGTTTTTGCATGAATATCATACACACAGAAAGACGAACAACATTGATTTTTTCACAGATAATTTATTTATTTTATTTTTATTTTATTTATTAGGCCAATCCAATAGGATAAGATGTCCCAATTACAGGTTTGGCACTACATACCACAAATTATAAAACAAGGAAGATAGCGGACTCCCACGTTACGGCTTTGGACAGCGATAGTTGCGACATTCGTGGTTGTAATATGAACTAGGATTAGATAGTATGCAACCCGCAGTGCACACAAATATATTTTTATAGCCGGTTCACCTTTGTAAGAACAAACTAAGAGGGAATTTTGTTTTCAATAGTTTGCACCTTTGAAGCTGTATGTCATGTTGGTATTAAAAAATGTCACTTTTTTAAAATGTTGATCCATTTGACATATGTCATATTGAAAAATGATATCTTAATTATAATGATCATAACCTTATCAACCTAAAGTCGGTTTTACAGCGTAAGGAATATTTTTAATTGACATTTAAAGTCAGTAATACACCATAAAAGTAACCAAAATAACCAGATCTAGTGTGTTCTTACAAAAGTGAACAGCTTATATATTTTAAATTGCTATGATCATTAATTTTCTACCAAAATTGAAAAATATAATGTAATTTTGGTAGAAAATTAAAGATTACCTTGAACCGAAAATTATGATTAATTTATTTACAACTCTCATAATTAATTTCCTAAAATTAAAATTAATTACAATTGTTAAAAGTTAATACTTCAGTAAGCATTAAGTTTTATTATTTTATTTGCAAGCAAGCATATGAAATAAATAAACAAGTATTTATTTTTTACTTTTATATTTATAGACGGTTCACTTTTGTAAGAACAAACTAAGAGGGAATTTTGTTTTCAATAGTTTGCACCTTTGAAGCTGTATGTCATGTTGGTATTAAAAAATGTCACTTTTTTAAAATTTTGATCCATTTGACATATGTCATATTGAAAAATGATATCTTAATTATAATGATCATAACCTTATGAACCTAAAGTCGGTTTTACAGCGTAATGAATATTTTTAATTGACATTTAAAATCAGTAACACGCCATAAAAGTAACCAAAATAACCAGATCTAGTGTGTTCTTACAAAAGTGAACAGCTTATACTTTTATTGTACATATTAAATTTATCTGTGCCATTTTTTTTATTACACTATTTATATTTCTTTTGCATTTACCATTTAAAATATTATTAATTACACTACGCCATTTGAAAATAAAAAATGTGGTGCTAATATTTAAAATTTCTTATAAAATTCATCACTGTCACAATCACAATTTACTGTCACCTATCGTTACAACGTCAAAAACAATTGCCGCAAATTCCCGATAATGAAGTGTTCTCAAAATGTTGGTTAAAAAAAAAAAACGCTTTTAGCGCTGTTGGTGGATGGAATATAACTTAAAACCGTTTCAAGGCCGTGTATATGAGATTCATACCCCTGCTACATACAACACAAAATTACAAAAACAAAAAACCATCTGTAGTATAAACTTAGAGCTAGAATCTTATTAAAATTACATAAAGAAATTGACAAGATGTATAGTTAAATTAAATTTGAAATTTTCTTTTTAAAACTTACAAGAGACGTGCTGAATATGTCTGGAAAACCAGGAAGATCAGAGTAAAAGTTATGCAAAATAAAGGGTGATCCAATTTGGACTCTAGGATTTGTTTTTTGAATAAAACACAACATATCGGAAAAATCCGAATTTTATTGTTATTACCGTAAAGTACAGACTTGGCAATTATTTATGAAATATGATGTCGACCAAATGCCCTCCACGACTCCGCTGACATGATACCATTCTTTTAGCGAAGTTTTCCGTAATCGTTTCCAATAAATACGGTTCGATTTCAACAATTGCACGTCTGATGTTCTTTTTTAGTTCTGGAATCGTAACAGGCTTGTTAACATAGACCCTTTCCTTCAAATAGCTCCAGAGAAAAAAGTCTAATGGGGGTTAGATCGCAAGATCTCGCTGGCCAATTGATGTCGCCCCTCTGGGAGACAACATGACCAGGAAATTTGGTTTGAAGTAAAGTGAGTGTTTCACGTGTTGTGTGACATGTGGCTCCATACTGTTGAAACCACATGTCATTTAAGTTCAAATCGTTGGTTTTATTGAAAAAAAAAGTTGTTTAGCATCTCCAGATAGCGTAAACCATTGACAGTGTTAACAGCGTTAGCAGCTTTGTTCTCAAAAAAGTACGGGCCAATGATTCCTCCAGGCCATAATGCACACCAAGTGCATTTTTGTGGATGCATTGGTTTTTCTTGAATAACATGTGGATTTTCACTACCCCAGATACGACCACTTTGGCGATTAACAAACCCATTCAAAAGAAAATGAGCTTCATCGATCCATATGATTTTTTTTGCAAAAAACAGCACACTGTCGTTCATCAGATTTTGACCAATGAATTGGGGATGAGAAAAATGCGCCTTGTCACACAGCAATTTCAATAAACGAGTTTTTCGCCAGTAAAAACATTCCTGTAGCTCCTCAGCCTCCTTATTTACCTAGTTTGAGTCCTTGTGACATTTTCCTCTTCCCTAGATTGAAAAATCATCTCAAACAACGTCATTTTGGGACACTCGAAAACATTCAAACGTCCGTAATCGACCAGCTGAAAACTATTCCAGTATCCGAGTTCCAGCACTGCTATGAGGATTGGAAGAACTGTCTCCAGTGCTGTGTGGCTTCCCAAGAAAGTTATTTTGAAGGAGACAGTATTGAAGTGTAATTCTATTCGAATAAAAAAATTTAAAAAAATCAGTCCGGTTACTTAATTTACACACCTCGTAGATTAATTACTAAATGTCGAATAAAGAGCTGATTTGATAGAATCACACAAAAATTGAGGGAGAAAGTGGGGTCAACAATCAATTGACTCAACTTCTCGTACTCCGTAGACAGTTTTTGCTTCTGCTCTGTCAGCACATACGCGGCAAAAACATTATATATTTAGTAAACAGAAGGATACTAAAAAACACTATAAATTTCGAATGAAACATCTTACAAGACAGTAATAATTAAATTATCTTGTTAATTAAAGTGTAATCTCTCAAAATAACCAAGAAACAATGCAAGTTATTAGATTTAAACTTTATCTACAAGTTATTTCTCACATAACATACATTTCTGAATTTTATCCAAACACGTTTATGTTAAAGATTTATAGTTTTACAAAGATCTTGTAGATGTCGGTGCATTCGTCTTATATGCATGAGAATATCACAAGTTTTAGCCGTGTTACACGACAGCCACTTCCGCCGGAACATAACAACAAAACAACCACAAGGAAAATATCACATCCATGTAATATTATATTTGTAACGGTGTAATCGTGTCTCTGGACAATCTACAGGTGTAAAGCTAATGAACTTATGTGGTTTCATTTAAACTAGAGGTATTTTGCATTGATTATTTACACCGCAAGTCTTGATATGAGATACTTTTCTGAGGTAGTTTAAAGAAACTTTAATAATATGGGCCAGTTCCAAAATTCATCAATTGCATCGAAAGTCTATCAAACCGTTTCTTAATTCACCGATATTAATAATCGACGCGTTTCTAAAATCACCTATGTAAAATTCGATTAGCAATCGGTTCCATCGGATGAAAAGACCGATTAACTGATTGATGTAAGACCAACACTATCAAGAGGTAAAGTTGGCCATAGAAGCGTAATTTAAATGAAATACATGTCGCCATTTATCAATGATTAACGTGTTACCCTAAAATGTTTCTGGATATCATCATTGAAATATTAATTCATTTGCATACTTATTTGTTACATTACTGATCACTTTGCAAAGTATTGTTTTGTCACGTATTAAAATAATTCTTAATCAGAAAAACTTAATCAGAATCAGACGAAGAGTATACACGCGCATTTGACGACTTGGATTTCGTCTTCTAGAGACAGGGGAATATATATCCATGTATTTGCTTAGACTTAAAGACCTAGGTGAATTAACGAATGTCCAGTTTCAAAAACATCGCCAGAAAGTGTACAGTAACAAAGACAGGCATAGCAAACAGGAGCTTATCCAGGAGCAAACACGCAGAGAGAAATTCTCCAAATTTGTATCCGGACTTACAGTTGCTCAGTACGTCCACTCCTGGTGACAGACGTCAATCTTGCAATCTAGTTCCCGTCTAAGACGTTATACTATGCCATGGTTGATTTAGCAGTTGCTTCCACGCTGGGCTGATCTAACCCTCTGTGATTTTTTTCCTAAATGGTAAAATTAAGGATCCTGCGTGCGTCCTAGAATACTTCTGGATTTACCATAGCTCCGCTAAAAAATCGTGGATAGCAGTTTGGGTGTACTTTTGTTGATTTGCTCTTTTCTCTTGTTTTGGTTACTATATGGTACTCTTTGGAAATCCAGGAGGGACACTGATTTCATCAAGATGATAATGATGATCTAGGAAATTATTAAACAAATCTTATACGCTTTGCTTTCACTAACTTGAAAAGTAGTTTAATTTTAAATTTACTACTTTAACTCTTCAATTGTAGCAATTGCATTGAGTTGACCATATTTCTCTCAGTACAAAAAATTGTAGATTGTATTTGTTTTGCAACATTTCTCAAGCACAAAGAAATTGAACAAGTATTGTGATAGATTTATAGTTGTATTTCTTCCGGATATATTTTATTTTAAACTGTTGTTTTACTGTACAGTTGAGCTGGCGATTTATTTATTTAGTTTCTTGAATTGTTTTCGTAAAAGTAAAAACATTGGAGTCAGAGAAGTCAAAATGTTACTTTTCTGCGAATGTATTTTAGCACGAATAAAATGTTATTAAATGGTGCTATTTTGTCATTTTTCACATTATTTATTATATTGACTACAGTTTTACCTCTCAGCATTGTTATAATTATGTTATCTACAAAATCTGTTTAAATAAAAAAATACAAAAGCTTACCAGTTGTACAGTTTTGTTTCTATATTGTGAAATTATTCACATTTCAATAAATGGCACGTTCTTTGAAAGATACAATGCTTGGCATAGTATAGCTAATCTCATAGCTTTGGGATGTCCCCAATGCTTTCTTATGGACAGTACAGAACTATGGTCACCGTTTGGGTGAACGCAATGGGAGTTTAAATATAAACATATGCAGGGTCTAGGACAACATAATCGAATGCTTGAAAAGTAAAAGCGCTGCTGTACGAAAAAGCATGCGATATCAAATTGAACGCAACGTAAAAAATCTGTTAGGGTTTAAAGATTTAACAATGATATAAGAATCTTAACATCTTTAAATTCTTCTTCTTCTTTGGCCACTGTCAGTCGGGATGACTTTTCGCCTCACTCACATAAGTCCTTCATCTTGATCTGTTCATTGTCAGGTATTTCCATGTATTCTGTATACCATACTTGTTAAATCTAACATCTTTACATAAAATTTAAAAATATAAAAAGCCAACTTTGGGTTCTACTAAGCTTTATTATACCCCATACTTATGTAGAGTTCCGTATAACATTTTCGTCCGGAAGAAGATTTCCGTGTGTTAGAAACGTAGACTTTGCTAACTGGTGCAAGAAGAGTTTCCGTGAAGTGGTGAAGTAGACGGTGTACATTCTCTGTTGTAAACATGGGGACAGGTGATACTTTCCACCTGTTGCCTCTTCCGTTATAGGGTGTATACTTGCTACACGCTATTCCCCTTACAACAAGGTCAATAATGCTATTAACAGCCTTTAAAAAATGTGTTAAAATGTAATGTCACTTTAGTTTTTGCATTTCCTACAGTTTCACTTTCGTGCGGGTAAGGAATTTTTTGCTTATTGCATGTGACAGTCTTCCTTATAAAGAAAATAATATTTATTCATGCCACCCTTTGAGTAAATAACTGCCTTAAGGGGTGGTTACAACGGTATAGTTCTCATAAGTTTCTTATACACGCTGGTCCCTTAATTTTCTCAGTATTCATTGACATTGACATGACATTGCTTCTTGTTTTCACTATTCAAAATTTTTATTATATGCCGATGATCTGATTTATAAAGAGATTAATAGAAATGAAGATTGCTTAAAGCTGCAGACTGACTTGGACAGAAGTCAATATTGCCAGGATAATAAATTAACACATAATGGTGGAAAATGTAGTTACATAAATTTCTCGAGGAACCATATATCGAATACACATAACTATAATTACCATCATAATGGAAACATTTTAAAAGATGTAGACGAAGTGAAAGATTTAGGTATAATTTTAGATTCCAAGCTGATTTTTGACAAACAAATGTAGCATCACACAAATGTCACTGAGAAACCTTGGTTTCATTTTCAGGTCAACTAAGGATTTTACCAAACCTGAACCATTGATTACATTAGTTTAGTTCGAAGCCATCTAGAATTTACTAGTGTGGTCTGGAATCCACATTACCAAAAATATGACGAACAAGTAGAAAAACTACAAACAAAATTTAATAACCGTTTTGTTAAGATATAATTTCAATCTTAATTTCTATAATATTGAATCACTCAAAAAACGAAAGATGGCAAACGATTTAATATTATTTTTAAAACTATTAATAATATTATAGATGGTCAATCAATTATCCCGTTTTTTAATTTTAAATTTACCACTATCAGGTACGAAATCCTAGTATGCTCTATTTATATTCCAGTACTAAGTACGTGAAGTATGAATTTTCACACATTTCAGGGTTTTATAGGTATTTAGTCATTGAATGATGATTATTAGAAGGCCAAACGATGAATGCCTATCACTACATAACACAATACAAGTGTTGGTTTTAAATCCTTTAAATCAATAGGCACGACAAGAAGGTTGCAGTTAGATTTTTTTCTACCGTGTATCATATATCTCTAATAATACCATAATATATATTTAAACGCATTTTTTTTTTTTTGGTATAATTGGAAAAATATCATTCATATCCAGCCTGGCAACACTGCAGGCGATCTTTTGTCACGCAAGAGCATAACACCTACAGAGACATTGTTCATATTGCGACTATATGAGAAACTAACGGATTCTCTACTAGAAATTGAATCCCAGCAACCGGCTAGTTATTTATTTATTTTCCTAGTCGATATTATCAAAATAAATTTACGTACCTCTTCTCTACCCATGAAAAAATGTATCCATGTAAATACAAATATATTTTTTTAATTTTAGCTAAGATATTAAACAAAAATTTTAATACTTGGCAAAATTTAGCCAAAATGAAATGTATTTCAAAACCCAATTACCGTTCCTTAATCTGCACTTAAAGAGCTTCCATTTAATATCCCTATAATAAAATTATTATTTTTTTTTTCTCTAACACAAAAACTGTAATATTTTCCAAAATCGAAATTGGATGAAAAATTCCTTTCGTACGTTTCTGGTTCATAGCAATATACTGCTTAGCAATATATTGCTTAGAATTTTTTCAGATTTTTAATTTAACCCCTTAGGGTTAAAAGGTGCGGTACACTGATTTTTTAGTACTTTTTTGGAAAAAATCGTATTAAAATAAAAAAAATAAATAAATAAAAAACTATTTCCCGTTCCTTTATCTACGTCTTAAGAGTTTTCTTTTAATACCACACAATAAATTTTAAAAAAATATATATTTTTCGACGACTCAAAAAAACATTATTTTGCGAAAAACCAATTTAATCAAAATTTCCTGTTGAACCATTCCGGTTCCCATCAATGTACATTATTGATATTTTTTTCAAATTTTTAGTTCAACCCCTCTGGGAGATAGGGTGGAGGACAAAAGTTTTTTGCCATTATATTGACAAAAACCCCATAAAAAAAAAAGATGTTTTAAAAATAAAAATTTGTTTGTGCATCGACGTATTAAGAGGTTTCATTGGATACCCCAATTAAATTTAAAAAAAAAAATTTAATATTAAATATTTATTTGTTTATATTTATCCAGCGCAGTATTTTTTGAACTATGTTCTTTCTATGTTCAACCGTTAGGCTAAAAGTTCTACCAAACAGTCAGACAGACAGACAGACAGAAGACTACAGAGAGACAGTCAGACAGACAGACACATGAGTGACGTTATAAGTGTTTTTTTTTTGTGGTCATACCTACAAAACCCTAAAAAAACTATAAAAAATGCCATAACTAGCTTTCGATATATTTAACTTATGTAAAAGAGATGCAAAAATGGTTTTTGAAGCAAGGACACCTAAATGAAAGCTCAGGAAGACCAAGAAGAACGTTGAAAAATGATATTCCAAGAGCGGCAACAGGAAGAGGTGTGGAATGGGAAGAAACAAGGACTATGACAGAAGATAGAAAGACGCGGTAAAAAATATCGAACAGAACACCGCAAGATTAATATTCAAACACCAACAGCCTGATACCAGAAAATAGTAAAAAGGCTTTAAGATTAAGTTGTAAAAAAGGTCAAAATGGTGAACTCATGTGATTCTGGGTTTACATAATATATACAAATTTAGGAAATATTGCATAAAATAAAATTAAAAACATATTAATAAGCCTAAGTCGCCGGTTCTTGCCTAGAATTTTCCTCAGCAATATTTCACGGTTTGTCCGATAATTGTAAATATAATAAACCAAATTAATTATTTTTAAACAGGCGTAACATAGCTTAATCAAAACTATCTTACACAATATTAAATTTAAATAAAAAAACTTTGAAAAATAGTCCAAAATTAATTAACATCTAAACACTTCTCCGCCCTGTAAGTAGACTTACAGATCGAAGAGTTTTATTTAAAATTAATGGAGAAAATTACTAAGAAGAAAAACAATATTTTACGGTAATTAGACACGGATGTCAAAAATTATTTAATAATAAATCTGTTTAATATGACTCGAACAGGTAATTAGAGATTTTTAATGAAATTATTAATTCATATATGCGATAATCGGTTGCGTAGGGTGTTGTTAGAGGAAGAGAGAAGTAGCTATTAGACGTCAATAAATACAGAAGCAAAAGAATTAAATAACCGTTTGTCATTTCAGGCTTATTATTACGAGATGCGCAACTTGATATTTTATTCACTGTATGTGGGGGTAATAGTCAGGTAGTTGATATATAAAAATCGGATTCATTTCTCTAAACGTCTCTTTGATTTATTTCTTAAAAATCATGATACAAAGTCAATTAGAAAAATTCGCATTTTCATGAATTGTTTTTGGAATTAATGTTTAGTTTAAAAAATTGATGTCAAGTTTGAATTTTCACACATTACAGGGTTTCGCAGGTATATAAGTGAAGGCGGCATGCTGAGTGTGTAGGACAAATTTTGCTTTGTAGTAATCACGGCAAAATGAACGATATTTTAAAAATAATTTATCGTCTGTTAATCTAAGAGCTTTAAAAACAAATATTTTTTTTTATATAACAAATATTATGTTAAAATATTTTTTGTTAATTTTAATTCGAATACTTAATACCATTATTTAGGTTTCTAAATATGTACAGTATTTTTACCGACCGCCAACATACATAAGGGCGGTATTATGATCATACCGATTTTGACATTTCGAGATTTCGATGGATCTCCACGAATTGAGGTCCCTATATAACATTTTTACGATTTTTACAAAAATTTATTTAACAAACGTTGTTATAAATGCAATAACAAACAACTTTTATTTGAGACATTTTTTGATAAAACGAAAAATTTTTAAAACATTTGTTCTAAGTATCTATTTTTTCATACTTATGTGTAACGTTTCCATGGTCATGATAAATAATATCTCTGTTAGGAAATATTAGGCCAAGTTATTTCTACTCTGCTGCTAGAATGTATTTTATGCAAGTACTTTGTGATGGCGGTCGGTCCTGTGGTGGCAAAATCTGATTTTTTTATATAGCAAGGTTCATTAAGATTTTGAAAATTGCCTATGACTTCCATTGGCTGTTTTAAGTCATATGCTCTGCCCTCTGGTTTCGTATACATGACACATAGAATGAAAATATAATTCCAATAATTCTAACTGGTTATTAAATTTACGCTCTTAAAAATTAGAAGCAACATTTACCAAAATATAACTAGAATTTTGATTAAAAAAAATAATAAAAATGAAAAAAAAAACAAAAATAAAATTGTTTCCTCTGCCCCTAGTACCCTAGTTTGCTGCGTAGCAAACCATTAGACTAGGATACGCCTTCTAGTATAGTTACATAACTATAATTTTTGTACATAGTCAACCAAAAAACACAAAAAATGCGTTATTTTCCGAAAACATAATCTGATCAAAAATTCCTGTTGCACTATTCCGGATCACACCAATGTACATTACTTTGAATTTTTTCAGATTTTTAGGTTAAACCGTCTGGACTACAGGGTGTGGAACAATTGTTTTTTGACAATTTTGGCTAAAATCGCATGAAAATAATTTATTTTGCAAAAATAAAATTTTGATCGTTAATCCACGTACTAAGGTCTTTCATTTGTTATCCTACTGAGAATTTAAAAAAAATATATTTTTTTTCGGTGAGCATATATTTGTTTATATTTTTAGGGGGATATATTTTTTAGATGTTTTAGTATTTTTCCTATGTGCGGGTCAAAGAGTTGTATAAGCATGCCAAATTTCAACTCTCTGGGTTTAGCCGTTTGGCTACAATTTTTACCGAACAGACGACAAAATGACGGTATAAGGGTTTTTTGGTCATACCTACAAAACCCTAAAAATGGCTAGGAACAGAAAGCTGCGGTTTTAATTTTTAAAATTCTCATACATTGTTTAAGCTAAAAAAAATTTGGGCTTTAATAAATAAGAAAACAGCTTTCAATGCAATCTCCAATATTTAAACTAAACTAAATTTTGATAACTAAGTATCCTGGCCAAAGACGTTCTCAAACTCTAAACTAGATTGATACCTGACTTTATTTCGTTTGACAGACTTTATAAACTAATACTTCCATTTCAGATAAGGTTGGAGAAGGGTTTAAAGCTGTCAAAGTTTTAGAATTGCTGGCGTATCGGAATCGGATCGATCCCTTGTCACAAATAATGTCAATCTAGTGACATAAATAGTTACAAAAGGAGTCACAGATATATTGTGAAATATTTGATAGGATACTTTGATTATCTTTTTACAGTGACAGTTACAAACAAAATTTAAAAAACTTTTCTGTGAACTCGAACAGTGGATTTTAAAAACTTGATGTATTATGAAATTTACATATTTAAATATCTTTAGTGTTTATAGTTTAATATATTTTCTATTTGTATTGTTATAGCAGCAAATTTAAAGTGAAAGTTGAGCAAAGTAGGCCAGGGTACCACTTATGAAAATTTAAATTCAAGTTACAACCTTGTTAGTAAATTCTTATGATCTTAAAACATATGCATAAAATAAACGGGTCAATCCAAAAGTGGTGTAAAGAACATTTTCAAAATATACGACTACATGTGGTAGCACAAATTAGAAATACAAATTTGTTAAACACAAAGGTACAACATGTCATATTTTTTTTTCCTGGTATTAAATTTTTAAGTATTTAAAATAGAGGTGTAATTGAATCAGGGCTTCGAACCGGAACTGAACCGAAAACCGAAAAAATCCGTTATTTTTGTCGGAACGAAAACCTGAACCGAAAAAAAAAATATTGGTTTATTTCGCTTCAGATAGGATGGGATTGAACCAAAATAAAAAATCAGCTGTGGCCACCACAGGACCGACCGCCATCATAAACTACTTCATAAAGTAATACATTCTAGCAGCAGAGTAGAAATAACTTGGCCTAATATTTTCTAACAGAGATATTATTTATCATGACCATGGAAACGTTACATATAAGTATGAAAAAATTGAGACTTGGAAAAAATTTCGAAAAACTTTACAAAAATTATTCGAAATTTTTCGTTTTATCAAAAAACGTCTCAAATAAAAGTTATTAATTATTGCTTTTATAGCAATTTTTGTTCAATAAATTTTTTCGAAATATTTTTCTGTTGTGAATTATTCATAAAAATCTTAAAATCGACACGAGTAAACTCCCATTTTAGTCAACCGATTTTAACCAAAAGTTGATCAACTCGTGCCATTGATGGAAGAAGCTTAAATATGAAGTTTCATAAAAATCCTTTCAGCCGAATTTGCTCTGCACGTGTACACAGACGGACAGACAGACAGACGGAGAGACAGACGGACAGACAGACGGACAGACAGACGGACAGACAGACGGACAGACAGACCTACAGACATCATGCTAAAAATAGTCAAAACGTTATGTAGGGACCTCAATTCGTGGAGATCTATCGAAATCTCGAAATGACAAAATCGGTATGATCACAATACCTCCCTTATATATGTTGGCGGTCGGTAAAAATACATTTTATTTAAGATTATTTTTTAAATTGATGAGCAGAAAAAATCGTAATTTTTTTAAACTGATAAGTAAAAAAATCCGCTTCTTTTATTTTGGGGGAGTGGGTGAACGCCCAGAACCCTCCCCCCTGGCAGCGGCCTTGGTATGATTATTACAAAATAAGGAATTAAATGTTCTCCTAAATTATTGTAGAAAATAAATTTCGAATACAAATAAAAGCATTTAAAAATTTATCACTCGGAACTGAACCGAAAACCGAAAAAAAAACGTTATTTTTGCTGGAACTAAAACCGGAATCGAACTGATATTTTTTTTTCAATTGAACCGGAACAAAAACCGAAACAAAAAAAATAACGGTTCGAAGCCCTGAATTGAATACAGCGAATCTAGTAGCACGGTTTGTTTCTGTAAATGAACAAAATATGACTTACACCACTTTTAACAATTTCAAATATATGGTCAAAATGGATAAAAATCTGAAAATATTATATGTAATATACATTGATCTGAGCCTGAAACGTACGAGAG
The DNA here is from genome assembly GCA_963971575.1 of Liopterus haemorrhoidalis. Taxonomy (NCBI): domain Eukaryota; kingdom Metazoa; phylum Arthropoda; class Insecta; order Coleoptera; family Dytiscidae; genus Liopterus; species Liopterus haemorrhoidalis. The sequence continues at coordinate 3,269,637 of OZ020621.1, read as the reverse complement.
GAATTTTTGATCAGATTGCGTTTTTGAAAAATATTGCAAACTTGGTGTTTTTGGCAAAATAAATTATGTTTTTAATTCATGACTAAATTATGGCTTATAACGTTATGGATTTTTTTATATTTGGCTACCATAATATTTCATTTTTAAATTAGGTAGGGTCCTCACACAATAAATACGCATGAACGACCGGTTGTTTTGCTGCTGCGTTTTTTTAGCCGCATTGAATAAAGCACATTTTGTGTAATAAGCATGCGTGGACGTATTGTTAGTTACTGCGGTAAAAAAACAGCACGATCAAATGATCAGTCGTTCGCGCTAGCTTTAAACACGTCATAACTGACGCATAATGTGTTATTCCTTGCGGCTTTTTGTGTGAGCAGTATTTATTGTACGGCCTTGTATTCGGATTTTTGCAGGAAAAGAAGAATTATTTAAACCATAAAAAGTAACTCATACTTTGTTTTAAAGACATTTATAAAAGAAGTTAATTCAATTTTTGTCCAACTTTAAGAGCTATTAGAGCAATTGCTCCATTTAAAATGTACGTAAAATGTTACCTCTTGTCCTATAATCGTATCGCTTGCTGTGTGGTAGAATTTCTTCAAGTGGAAATCTCAAGGGTAATGTGAATTGACATTTTATCTCAATTTTAACACTAAGCAGTGTTGATGGCTGCTCTGATTGTTATATCTGATGCGTTTTACACTCCATTACCAACGTATAAAAGATACTAATTATTTACGTTTTAAAGAACATTTCTTTTTACTTTTATATCAAGGTTACTGATGTAATCTTAAAACTTTTATTATCTGGATAGAATATAATCCTACCTCTTAGTTGAAACAGTTTTTGGAATAAGGAGATGCTTACCTAAAACAAAAGAAAAATATATTAGTATAAATAATGTTTCATTACAAAATATTAATAATGCACTTTTAAAAATACATAAAACAGCAATGTAAACTACCCCTTCCCCTTATTTTAATTTTTGATCTTAGCTGTTGATAGCCATTAAGCAGTTTATGTTATTTATTTTTATTTTTGGATAAATTAGTAATTTTACAACAAATACAAACATTCATGCCATTACCGGGATTCAAACCCGAGCAAAAACATGTAATATACATTGATCTGAGCCTAAAATGTACGAGAGGAATTTTTGATCAGATTGCGTTTTTGAAAAATATTGCAAACTTTGTGTTTTTGGCAAAATAAATTATTTTTTTAATTCATGACTAAATTATGGCTTATAACGTTATGGATTTTTTTGTATTTATGGCTACCGTAATATTTCATTTTTCGCGCCCATGGTTAGCAATCAGATATGCTGACCACTACTCCATGGCGACCAGCACCCCTTTCATTTAATACAATAAAAGATAAAATTCAATTTCAAGACAGATTTTTATTTACGCATTTTATATTTGATCATTGTATCAAGAAGAGAAAAAAATAAAACACAAGCTGCAGAATTCAAGTATCTAACAACTCTACCAAAAGGACTGACGGAAATGAATAGAATTAGAAGTAGGGAGATAAGAAAAGTACTTAACATAGATCCAATAGATAAAGTCATAGAAAATAGATGATTAAACTGGTGGGGACACACGCAAAGACTACAAGACACAAGAAAAGTGAAACAAGTCTGGGAGACAAGAAAATTCGGAAACAAAAATTAGGAAGACCAAGAAACACATGGGACAACACAATAAAAGAAATACTAAGCGAAAAGTATGAGGATTTTGAGCACTCCATAACCTCATATTTTTTGAATTTATATACCCCGACAGGGTAAACCAGGCCTCGTCAGAAAAAAAACGTTAAATTTAACAAGTAATCATTGTTAAGTAAATTTTATTGGAACCAGTATACACAATTACAATATACGGTCAGTATACGGCAATTCACCTATTGTGATCTGTTGGCAGCAACTCATGTAAAGCAAGAACAGCTTTAAATCGATGGTCAAAAAATTCACGATGGTCTCTTGAACGATGTAAGCAGTCGCGCCATCCTATTGGAAGTAGCCTTGCTGGAGTCCATCCCCATGAAGCTGATTAATAAATTTGCGTACAATATTCCGGTATCTCTCAGCAGTAACAGTTTTGTGGAAAAATATGGGTCCGATAATACGTCTTCGAGCCACAGCAATCCAAACACCAACATTTAAAGGGTGAAGGGGAGTTTCGCGAAAAGTATGAGGATTTTGAGCACTCCATAACCTCATATTTTGTGAATTTATATACCCGAAAGGGTGAATCAAGCCTCGTTAAAAAAAACTTTAAATTTAACAAATTACCATTATTAATTAAATTTTGTTGGAACCAGTGGCAATACACAATTCGCCTATTGTAATCTGCTGGCAACAACTCATGTAAAGCAAGAATTTTGTATGGGAGCTTTAAATCTTTTTTGACAATAGTATGATAAGTTCCTAATGATAAACAGTCTCTTGCGAAAGTGTACGTAGTGATGTAATGAGTTGCTCGTTCATACGTTGACAAACATCATTAACTGTATTTTGAGTACGAACTCTTGGCCTTCCAGTTCTATCTCTATGAGTAATGCTCCCTGTATCTCGAAATAAATCAACACATCTTCTAAATGCGTTGTAAAAATCTCCATCAAGACAAGCAATATCTGGAAATTGTAGCCAAAATTCCTCTAAACATGACACCGCACTGTAAATCCATTCGCTGTTTTGTCAAACACCATTTCGAAAATATGATTCAATATTAAAATTTTTGTGCTCTATTGTAAAAACCATTATAATTGTGGCTTAATTAAATTTTAAATATGAACTTATGACAACAAAACAGTGATGACAGTTATCTAATTCTGAAGCTTGCTGTTGACATTACTTATTTTTTTCATAGCAAACCCTGAAGAAATTTCTTTTTGAACTCATGGGATATATATATATATATATATATATATATATATATATATATATATATATATATTTATTTATTGCATTATCCTTCGCTTCTCTTCTTTTTCCCAAATAATTTCCTATGATAGTGCCTCAACAGAAGATCAAAAATTCTCCGTGCTGGTTATATATATATATATATTTGACTCCCGATTTGAATCTACAAAATTTCAAATTCAATTTTGCCCCCTCTTGCAAAAATCTGACTGCACTGGTAAATATAAAATCTACTTTAAAAATATACAAATTCCGCTAGATATATTAAACTGTAAACTCTTTTATGGTTCTTATTCGTTATATTAACTGCATTATCGATTGCGTATAATTCTTAACGCACCTATAACACATATCCAGAGTTACATTATAACGTTATAAGCATTCAAATCATATGATCCGATTTTCATTGTCGTTAAAGGTGTAACTTAACACCTATTATAGAGTGAATAGTCCCTATTAAGTACCTGTAATAGCAGCTTACACCTCTGTGCCACCTTACACCGTTCAAATACAAGTCTTTGTGACCCTTGTAGAACGGTATATGTTGATAGTATCTACCGACAGACATACATAATCCAAAATCGAGATACAATCGACCATATCGAATGATAAAGAATGTTACTGAACTGGTCGTTTGTACCTTGGGTAATATTTCATGTATTAATGGTTTTTAAATATTTGCTGATGATTTCATTGTTGGTTTTTCGAATATTTTTAGGAGTCAAAACATGTGTACAGCCACTTTAACTCCTGAAAAAAATAGTGATTTATAGAATTTTTCCATTATATGAGGTGTCTATTAAATAAGCTAATGATAGACGTTGTAATTTAATTTTAGAGAAGAAAACAATTTTTTGTTTGTTTTTGTTAGTTAATTATTTGGTCAAATTTTTGGCGCCCAGCAACGATGGCTATTTGTGCTTAACACAGTCTATCTAAATAACAAGAGTATATAATAAAAAGAGTAAATTTTGATTTACTCTTTTTATTATATTATAAACAAATAAATAAATAAAATCTTATATATTAGGTCGTCAAGGATGAAATTTGTAGAAAAAAAGGCAAAGTTGGTTGATAACTTACAAGTATGGAATTATTTTATTCATCAAAGTACGCACACATATTGTCTATACACTTTTGCTATTTAAGCGGCAGGTTGTTCAGGCCGGTGGTATAAAACTCTGGCGGAGGAGAGTCAATCAATTGCTGGAAGGCCAGTTTTACAGCATTGTCGGAATTAAACTGTTTTCCTATTAAAACGTTGTAAAAATTGCGGAAGAAGTGGTAGTCAGTGGGGGCTAGGTCTGGTGAGTATGGACGATGAAGAAGTTCCAACTTCAATTCCTGTCACATGTGTCATTTGTGTCATTTGTGCAGTGTGTGGTATAGCGTTATCATGCAATAAGATAGGAGTCGATCTTTTCACCAATCCAGGCTGTTTTTCTTTAAGATTTTGCATCATTTCGTCCAGTTGGTTGCAGTATATTTCTACTGTGATCGATGAGCCAGGTTTTTTTTTGTTTTGTTTGGTTTTTAAGTAACTTGTACGAAATTTGGCGAACCAATTTGCTATTGTCTGCTGCGTAGTAACACTAGTATGACCGCCGTAATACTATTAATGACCGCCAACATATATAAGGGAGGTATTGTGATCATACCGATTTTAACATTTCGAGATTTCGATAGATCTCTACGAATTGAAGTCCTTACATAACGTTTTGACTATTTTTAGCATGATGTCTGTCTGTCCGTCTCTCTGACTGTGTACACGTGCAGAGAAAATTCGGCTAAAAAGGATTTTTATGAAACTTCATATTTAAGCTTCTGACATCAATGGCACGATTTGATCAACTTTTGGTAAAAATCGACTAGAAATGGGAGTTTACTCTTGTCGATTTTAAGATTTTTGCGAATATTTAGCAACAAAAATATTTCGAAAAAATTTATTTAACAAAAGTTGCTATTAAAGCAATAACTAACAACTTTTATTTGAGACATATCTTGATAAAACGAAAAAAATTGAAAAATTTTTCGAACTTTTTACAAGTATCTATTTTTTCATACTTATTTGTAACGTTTCCATGGTTATGATAAATAATATCTCTGTTAGAAAATATTAGGCAAAGTTATTTCTACTCTGCTGCTAGAATGTATTTTATACAGGTGCTTTGTGATGGCGGTCGGTCCTGTGGTGGCCACAGCTGATTTTTTATTTTGTGACAGTATTACTGACCGTGTAAGCTTCCCATTAAGGAGCAGCTCGTTTAGCTGGTAAATTAGGAATATGAAACTAAGTTTATTTTATGTTTTTTTTTTTTTATCTAAATTTAGCTAGCCTATAATCAATAATTAATTATTTCCAAACCAATCGGTAGTTGGTTTTTTAACAGGATATGACTATAATCATTAATAAATATCAACAACAATTTATCTTTTATAATTATAATAAATTAAATAATTCTTAAGAAATTAGAAACACCGCCTCATCAATTATTATAAAAAAGTATTAGGTTTTACTCGATTCCTTTATGCAAATTACATTTATCTAAAATTGTTAGAGCAACAAGAATACAGTGTTACCTTCAATGGCGCCTTTAATGATTATTGCACAAGATTAATAAAATATCGATTATTGAAACCGGCTGAATTCCAGAGACCTTAAAGAATTGGATCAGCGGATGTTGCGTGTTTACCATCCATGTGTTTAAGGTCGATAGATACAGTCATGTTATAGTAGTTTAATTTATAGTTATTCCTGGCTAAAGTCACCACCGAAGGGACCAACTCAAAGTGGTCACAAAAAGCTTAATTATAAGAAATATAATGTAGGAAGTAAATATCAAAATACTACCTCACCAGGAATCGAACCCAGCAACCTAAGAATTTCGCGTTCTCGTTCCAGGCCACTGGACTACGAAGGCATGTGAATGAGTATATGATATTAATATTGACTAATCTTTATATTTATAAATAAATAAATAAATAATAGGTAAAACGCCTAGATAGGAAATATGATATACATTATGTTTAAGACAAAAAATAAATTAAATAAATAAATAAATAAATAAATAAATAAATAAATAAATAAATAAATAAATAAATAAATAAAATGTAAAACAATTGAATACGGCAACCTTTTACGTTTTTAAAAAAACTAAGAAAGAAAAAAAAATGTACCAACTGTTTTATTGCTGTTCAAAATATTCGCCTTTAAGATTTATATACTCTTGCATGCGTTCAAACTAATTTTCGAAATATTTTTTCCATTCTGAAGTTTGTATCTCAAAAACATGGTTTTCGAATACTTCAACAGTTTCTTGAGGTGATGAAAATCGCTGTCCACGCATTTTTTGTTTGAAATTGGGGACAAACAAAAGTCGTTAGGGGATAAATCAGGTGAATACGGGCAACGAGATATTAATTTCATGTTTTTCTCCTTCAAATAATCAATTGTTTGACGTGCTGTGTGGGAGCTTGCACTGTCATGATGAAGAATGATGCGACGTTTTTAGTTGTTTTTCCTGATTTTGTCGATGACTTCTGGCAAACAAATTGTTGTATACCATTCAGCATTAACTGTTCTCTGATCCTCTAAAGGATTGTTTGCCACATGTGCAGTACAACCGAAGAAACAAGCGATCATTTTCTTGGAAGTCCTTCGTGAACGAACAACTTTTGTGGAATTGTGGTTTCGGTTCATCTTAGAAGACCTAAACAGTGGATTGTTACTTAGTTTCCGGTTCTTATGAATAAATCCAAGTTTCGTCATCTGTAACGATGTTGTATACGGATTTTGCAGTGCCTAGGTTTAATTTTTTTAGCATTCCCTTACCCCAATCAACACGAGCCTTTTTTTGAACTTTGGTCAAATTATGCGGAATCCATCGGGAACAGATCTTCTTCACAGCTAAATGTTCATGCAAAATTAAATTTATTGCAGTCTGCAATATGCCAAAGGATGCCTCTATCTCACGGTAAGTCACATGCTGATCTTCTTCAATCGTTTTGCGCATAGCATCGATGTTTTTTTAAATCACAACCGATTTTGGTCGACCCTCACGATATTCATCACTGACGGACGCACGACCATGAAGAAATTCTACAAACCAATTGTAAACAGTCTTTTCTGATGGTGCTTCTTTGCCAAAAGTTGAACGAAGCGAATCTATGCATTGTTGTTGAATTAGGCCTTTACTAGAGTCGTTAAAATTTATCCAACGAAAACATTCACGAGTAATATCCATTTTTCATAAACTTGTTTTTTTTAATGGTCACTGTCAACAAATTACTCGGTCAATTTATAAGCTGCCACTGATTTCACAATGACAGATTCACAATTTTAAATTTTACGAACATAGTAATGACACATTTCGATATTGCCATCTAGTGGTCGTTTGTAAAAACATAAAAGGTAACCCTCGTATAGTTGTCTTTCCCTTCCTCTTCTTACCTTCACCATTTTTTTTTTTTTTTTGTGAATCACACTTTACTTCTGTTCTGAGTAATTGTTTTAGAAAAATCATGCTCTAATTGGTCTAAAACGTAATTTAACGATGGTTATAAAGTTGGTCGAAAGAGAAGTTTCCCGGTAAAGTAATAAATATTTCGAAGTAACGATATGTGTAATATCATTAGAGTAATAATAATCGGCTCACGCTGGTTTCTTATGAATCTCATTTGTGTGAATAACTGAATAAATAAAACGTACCAAGCGCACCATAAGTAAATAAATAGAAGTAATTTAAAATGTATATTTATGCAAGGTAGTCAAACTGCAAATATTAACTCAACAAACTTATCACAAAGTAAACTAAAAGACTATGTTGTAAAGTCCATTTACGGCAAGATTTGTTAGATTCTATCTACAAATACAGGAAGGAACACTGGAGTATCTTTAAGTTTGTGTCAGGAACGGATAATCTTTCAACTTTTCCGCGCTGGTGGTCTCAGAAACTATAATGACCACAGTAACCACCAATCAGGGAGATGAACTAACTTAATAACACCGTCTCACTCACAATAAGGTAGAATCAATAACACCTAACTATTTCATTAGCCAAAACAACGTCTCTGTTTCCTCTTTGAACGATTTTAAATGCCAGATAATAGGTATCCTATCTCCAGATTTGCAAATAGAATATTTTGTTTCGTAAATCCGCAAAGTTAACGTTAATGATGACATTATCTATTTTTAGGGTTTTGTAGGTATGACCAAAAAACCCTTATACCGTCATTTTGTCGTCTGCCTGTCTGTCTGTCTGTTCGGTAAAAATTGTAGCCAAACGGCTAAACCTAGAGAGTTGAAATTTGGCACGCTTATACAACTCTTTGACCCGCACATAGGAAAAATACTAAAACATCTAAAAAACATATCCCCCTAAAAATATAAACAAATATGTGCTCATCGAAAAAAAATATATTTTTTTATAATTCTGAGTAGGGTATCAAATGAAAGCCCTTGGTACGTGGATTAACGATCAAATTTTTATTTTTGCAAAATAAATTATTTCGGTGCGATTTTTGCCAAAATTGTGCAAAAAAATTTTTGTCCCACACCCTGTAGTTCAGATGGTTTAAACTAAAAATCTGAAAAAATTCTAAGTAATGTACATTGGTGTGAACCGGAATAGTATAACAGGAATTTTTGATCAAATTACGTTTTTGGAAATAAACGCATTTCTTGTGATTTTTCAAGTAACTCGATCCGAGAGGGATCGAACCCTGCGAGAAGAGACAATATTATTTTTTGTTTTTTTTTTTTTTAATTTTTATATTGTTTAAATTATTTTTTCAAAATTCTAGTTATATTTTGGCAAATGTTCAGTGGAAATTGTTTAAATTATAATTTAATTCTGTTTCAATGTACACGAAATCAGAGGGGCGGAACTTATAATAACCAATGGAAGCCATAGGCGTAATTTTTAAAATTCTTAATGAACCTTGCTATATAAAAAAAAATACTGCACATTTAGAAACCTAAATAATGGTATTAGGCGTTCGAATTAAAATTAACAAAAAAAATATTTTAATATAAAATTTGTTTTGGCATCCCAAATAATCATCATTCACTTACTAAATACCTACAAAACCCTGAAATATGTGAAAATTCACACTTCACATCAATTTTTTTTAAGAGTGCTAGCTATATTTTTCTACCTATAACATCGTCCAATTAAAAAAACACAAGCTTACTATTATATTGTAACACAAAATAAAGAGCCAAAACTAGTGTTAGATTATCTAATCACTTCTTCTGCTTAAGTAACGTTATCAGAACTACTCATTTACTACATTTAAAACTTGCTTCAAACATTGCTTCAAACTGATGATCAGAAAGAAGGTGACAGAGCAAATAAAAACACCTAAAAGAACGACACAAACACTACATAATAGACTCAATTAGTGTACTACAATCATATAAACAGACTTACCATAAAAAATACCCACGTTAAAAAAGGATAAGAAAACATACACGACGACGTTAAAAACTATAAAAATACAGTCACCCTTATATGGATCTAATCCCACATAACGGTGACTCTGATGTTGAAGGTATAAAAGGGAATGAAAAAGCGGATGAAACCGCAAGATAAGCAATACAAGATGAAGACGCAAAGTAACAGTACAACTGGAAAACCAGAAGAATATAATCAAAACAAGAATCAAAGAACAGTGGAACAATAAATGGACCCATACAAATATCACCAACAAATTAAGAAACACAAAAGAAACTAACCAAAATTGGACATCTACACACAGAAGGAAAGACCAGGTCACATATTCATGATAACATTTATTTTGATAACCTTTCATCGTATATGATTGTAACATTAAATCCCTAAATATATTATTACGTCTTCAACTATGGACTGATCAAAATCCATAATATCCATAGTTCTTTCGTTCTTCCCCTTTTTTTTTGACATATCCGCTATTCACTACTGGAAGCCCAATGTATATTAAAATACTCTAAACAACGATAAAAATTATGTGCTTTTCTTTCGATAGTTTTTGGCCCGCAATATATTACTTAAGATTTAATTTTACAATTCGTTTTTCTCAAGAAATCCGTTTAAGAGTGTTTTACGAAATGCCGGAAGAAGAGATAAGTAGTGATACCGTTAGAATTTAAACATTAAAACAAAAAGTATTGTTAAATAACAAAACGGTTTCAATATTTTATAAAGATTAGAGACTATTTAAAAGATAAGTATATTGATTTACTTTTTCATCAACTTGATTAAAATTTCTTGCATTACTTGTAAGTGAAACTATACAAAAACATATTCTATTAACTAGAATGTTTTGACATGACATTAAATAGATTGATAGAATGTTAATTGGTGAGAAATTTAAATAAAAACTATCATAAAACAAGAAAAGGTTTGCACTGAAGCAGTGCCGGATTAAGATTTAGACTCTAGGCTGAATAGATAAAATGGGCTCCTACAGGAATTCGAATCAAAGTGATGAGCAGAAGAAAGAAGAGAGCCAGTAACAGCGTTCTTAACCTTGGATGCTACTAGTCTAAAAAGGTCAATGCTTGAAATTGCGAACCACTCTAAAAAGGTCTGCAACTAAGATATTCGACGCTTTTCTATTGATCCCATGCGTTTATTTTTCTGTTTATAATTAAATGTAATCATCATCGCCAAATTGCTTCCGTTTCAATTCACTGGATAATTTGAATTGTAGGATTCCCCTAGAAATTTCCAGTTTTCTCATCAGTCCATCGAGTCTTCCTCGAGTACGTCTGTCTGAATAATGCATTCACTCGAAAATCTGTTTGGATCAACTGTCGTCTACAGTTCTAATTAGATCCAGCTTGTTTATATTTCATGGAAACTACTTTTATAAGGATATTAGTTTCGACTGTGGACGAATGACAGCTTTTGGTATTTCATACCATAACGTTATACGTTATACCGTAAGTTAAAACTGGCATAACAACTATAGTAACAACTATAGTTCGAAAGCTTTCTAAGGTATATTTAAATATAATTTTTAAAATGTTTCCCTAAATGCACTCATCCTTTTAATATGGCTCAAAGATAGAGCCGGTATTGTCCATAAATTGACATTGGTGCAAGTAATTTTTTTAAACCCCAGTTCATTTCTCGACTGTAAAAAAATCATCGTTTCCCTAATAATTCGCTTCTAAGATTGGCGAACAGAAAAATCATTTAAAAAGCAGGGAGAAGAAAGTTTTATCTGGCGTACTACATAACGAGGCATCCATACTAGTACCCGGATGCCTTAGACGCGTTGTAGTCTCCAATTGGAAGGCCCTGCTGGAAGTTAACGAATGTTAGATTATCAATTCGTTTTCGTGGTACCTGCCGGAATAAATCTGTACAATCGATTTTAAGCGTCTCACTCAATAAAAAGATTGTAATTTTACTCTATGTTTATTATAAATAGACATTTGACTAGAGAAGTTCAACAAATATTTTATAAATGTTGATAATTAATCCGTTAACCTTAACTTTTACTACAGCAAATATTTTATACGCAAAAAGTAAAGGCGAAAGTAATTCTTATGTCATGGCATATTCTTTTTATGTTTATGTCTAATAATATACATTTTATAACATTATAAAACTGGAGAACATGCTGCGACTTAAGTAGATCAGATCTGCATAAATATTTCGATTTTATTCAAGATAAGTGCATTTTAGATAAGTGTAAGTTTAAAACCGTTAACTTATACTATCAAAGAATTCTATTCAAGTTATTGAGAGGGGGAGAGGAGGACTTTTGTTTAACAAATTTTGCAAAATTTCATTATTCATATATTCTTAGAAGTACCGTTTGTTATTTTTATAATTTATGAGAATATCTCATAGGTGTAGGAAAAATAATGTATTGGTAAAAAGAATTCATGTCAATGCTCATACTGTGTGTTAATACGTGGGAAACCAGGAAGTAAATGGATTACTTCAAGTGAGAATAACTAGTGTCGAGCCAATTGAGAGATATATGAGTACTCGACATCATTGGCGTACGTTACGGGCAATATTAGAAAACTATAGGTGATATAATACCCCCAATACCAGAGAATTTACGTAGATAATTACTAAAACAAATTCGTCGCTTTCAAGTACCTTTCTAAGTTATTTTTTTGTAAATACAGCTCACTGATACCCATTTAATACTATTACAATATTGTCACAATTATGGTTTAATTGTGTTCTAATGTCCCAATTCCTTGAGCGGCCTTTAAGCCGTGTAGATCAAGGTTGCTGACGTACGGTTTTGGGAATTAAAGAATGTGCAGAGTGTTGCATGTTTGTCAACATAAGTTTTGAACTACACTCTGATGTGTTGATAAACATTATTCAATTGTGATGACTATGGTTTTTAATTGCTGCCAACAATTACACAAATGAATAATGTTTCCAAAACAATTGAGGTAGGACTTGACGTCACAGTGTCCTGGTTAACAGTTATAAAATGGTCTTAGGGAATAGAGTCGTGGTTAGTCATTCTTGGTAGTCAAGGAAGTATTTAAGTTTCAAACACAGTATTAATAATTTAGCTATAAACACAAAATACAAATCTTTAAGAATTTCATTTTGAAGGTTTTACCAACCTTATGACATATTTCCATGGGTTCCATACAAATTATCCGAAGTGGCGATAGAAAATCGGTAAAATATTTGCCTTTCACTCTTAGCCAAGCAGAAAAAAAGAGTTTTTGTAGCGCATTGTTATGGTGGATGGAAAATGGATTTATTACGACAATCCTAAGAGGCTAAAATATTAGGTGGACCCTGGAGAATCAACCACATCGATGCCATGACACAATACCCACGGCCATAAGGTTCTGTTCTGTATCTGGTAGGATCAAGAAGGAGTGGTCTACCATGAACTGCTACAACAAGATCAAAGAGTGACAGAATCTCGTTACAGTAAGCAAGTAAGGCGACTGAAAAGAGAACTGATCAAAAAACGTTCTCAAATAGCCGCAAAATGGCTCAAAACAGTGGTAGACTGGCCCGCCGGGATACCGGGCAATTTCTCGGTAGGCCGGTTCCAATAGGGCCGATTCTTGAAGCAATGGAGCCGGTCTTTGGGCCAATGAGGCCGGATCTTGACCCCATGGGGATTTATTTCAATTTTCCAGGGCTGGAGAATTTTTCCAGTCCGCTACGACGCAAAGTCATTCTTCTCTATGACAACGCCAGATTCCATGTTACCAAGTCCAAGAAGGCACTGTTAGACATGAAATGGAAAGTCCTGCCTCAACCTGATTACTCACCAGACATTTCCCTTTCTGGTTACCAACTATTCAGTTCGATGCACCATGCGTTGTCTGGTGAATGCATCTCGAATGACGATGATGTGCAAAAATTGGTTGATGATTGGTTACGCCAAAAGATGATAATAATGTTCAAACGTAAATTGAGTTATGTATTCTGCAAGAATTCCTCCAAAGTGATTTTTCTTTTGTTTTTGTGGCATTATAGTTATACAAAATCAGCGCAAATTTTTCTGAAACTCATGTAAAATATTAATTTTCTTCGGCGCCATGGGAATTCATACTATTACTGTCTCGATAAAATGGAATTTTGTCCCGAAAAAGCGAAGTAAATTTGTGTTATTTCCTCGGTTCTGTTTCCGTTCTTAAAGTTTTGTTCCAAATAAGTGGCTGTCCCGATTAACCGTTGTTGATATTTGACCGAAGTCGAAAATCTTATTTCTGGCTGAGTTAAGGTTCTAGCCATACCTTCGCCCGAGAAGCTCGGACCACCAACAACAATTGAGTTTAAACCTCATCAGTTATACCCTACTACAGAAAACCCGACAAATTCAATTAACCGTTGTTAACATTACAATATTACAATTATTGGATTAAGCGATTAAGTTGGATTAAGCGGAATCGACTGTACATCCTTCTAGATTGCCAAGCGTACCAAATACAGAGAGCAAAAAACTCCCTACCAGCAACCCTAAAAGACTTGCTAGCCAACAACAACGACAAAGAAGACAGAGTCATACAATACCTTAAGGATATCAGCATCGCTTCAAAAATATAATTGAAATAACACATATCTACAAATTTAAATTACATACACATATTACCCATGTAAACCATTATGTAACTTGGTAGCCAATAGCCCTTGTAGCTGAGCAACCAATAATTAATTTAAATTAAAAAAGAGCCCGTGGCTCCCCACCCCCAGAGTGGGTGCCTGCTGAGTGCTTTTGGCGCGAATTTCAAATTCAAATTGTTAATTTTTCCTGCAGTTTTGAAAAATGCGTTTCCTAAATCATGTAATTTGAATGTGTGAGGGGGGTTAAGCCCGAGATCCCTCCCCTTTCGTTGTGCGTGCCGGCAGAGTTGTTGGTGCAAATTTAAAATTATAATTATCCATTTCTCCCTTCAATTTTTTAAATGCGGTTTATCTGATTACAAGCACTTTATATTTAAACCAATTAATAAAAATAAGACATTAATAAAAGCTGTTTAATTCGAGTTTTAGCCATTAGAGGTCTATATATGTACTTCATGAGTCATAAATCGAGGTCAGATGTGTTTCCAATAATTATTAGTCATTCCATCACATACAGCAGCTTCCCATTTACGCCTCGAGTTTAACTTATAGACCTATAATATTCTTTTAATAGTGTAAAATATGTTTTTCTCATAGATATTATTAACATGGAGTAAAGAAGTATTTGGCACTTAGTTATATGAATAATGAGGCAATCTAAATGCACAACCCACATGTGTAAGATCAAGCAAATGAAACAAAAGATTAAATATGGTAGCTATGTGGCTTTGTGAGATTTATCCTCAGGGAATAGGATAAAATCAAAAGAACTGCTCCAAGTTTTACACAAATTAGATATTGTACTTTTGCAAAATTTACTTGTCTCACAATAATTAGCATCCGTTTTTAATTTAATAATAAATATGGGGATCGTTCAAAAAGTAAACAACGTTTAGACATTAACAACATGAAATATAACATTCTTCAATGAGAATGGTGTGTTTTTGTTGATGTACAAAGTGTTTTAGGTTTAAGTACACAAATTTAAATAATTAATTCTAGACAGAGGAATGGAAGTTCCATTATTGAGAAGAGACACCTTCAAATACGCTAGCTGGTGGCCATTTATCTTACTAAATACTGCAGTACAGTTTGAACTTATTACGTATACGAGGTGTGAAAATTAAGTAACCGGACAGATTTTTTTAAATTTCTTTTTTCGAATAGAAATACAATTCAATATTGTCTCCCTCAAAATAATTTCCTTGGGAAGCCACACAGCGCTGGAGACGGTTCTACCAATTCTCATAGCAGTGCTGGTACTCAGATACTGGAATAGCTTTCAGCTGGTTGGTTATGGACGTTTGAATGTTTTCGAGTGTCCCAAAATGACGTCCCTTGAGGTGATTTTTCAATCTTGGGAAGAGGAAAAAGTCACAAGGACTAAAGTCAGGGGTATAAGGAGGCTGAGGAGCCACAGGAATGTTTATACTGGCCAAAAAATCGTTTATTGAAATTGATGTGTGACAAGGTGCATTTTCATCTCGAATTTATTGGTCAAAATCTAATGAACGGTAGTATGAGCCAAATTCAATTCTTCCCAGATCATTCTGATTGTCAACCGACGATCTGAACGCATAAGATCCTGGATTCTGTCGACATTTTTATTGATTCTTGAAGATGAATGCCTTCTGCTACGTTATTCATCTTCAATCAATTCTCTTTCTTCTGAAAATGTCTTAAACCACCAAAAAACCTAGGTCCTTGATAAACCACTGTCTCCGTAGGCCTGCTGAAGTTTTGCAAAAGTTTCTGTTGCACTGTGGCCAGGTCTGAAGCAAAACCTGATAGCACACCGTTGCTCGAAATGAATGTCACTCATTTTAGAACGCACTAGAAAAAACTGTTTCACGAAAAAATTCGCTACGGACAACGAAATTACGAAAATGCCAGTCCAGTTACTTAATTTCCACACCTCGTGTTTTAGATAAATAAATAAATTTGAGTGTGGCAAAAGTCAATCCGATTGACAGTTCCTATAAAGGAATAATGCGCAGGCAACTTAAAATAAAGACAATGAAATTTTGTTGTATCATTTCTTTTTTTAATTGTAAAAATGACGTTGGTATAATCGTTTAATCACACTTAAAACCAATAATACAAGTACCATTAAAAGTAGAACATGGAAGGCAATAGAAAATAACTCATAGTCAGTAACACAAGTACAAAACAAAGTAGAAGTAACTAACTAACATTTCCAGTTTAGTTTTTATAAGAGCATTAGTAGTGTACTAACGCACGTAAGTGATATAGCAGAAACAACAGAATAGCTCTTCACCAAGTACACTCTATACAAATTCCAATTTACTATGATACACTCACCGCCATAAGTTAATTCACTATCTGTCTACAGCAGTGGTCCTGAATCTATCACAAGGGGATGTACTGCATTCGTGAGGAGACAGTAATACAGTAAGCTGGATAACGCTCAAGATACCTTCCTGGAGTAAAGAGAGCTATAAACTTTTGTTTAGTGCTCCGATGGTTCAGCTCTTTAGCTAGCCCATTTTATCGTAAGTAGCGATAGCCTTCGATAGCAATACATTATTTTCCTACCCTTAGATCTCCACTTATAATTATTTTCTAAGCAGTGGTCCGTAAGTTGGGTGTTATTCTGATTAGATAGGTTGTTCATGAACGAACTGGCTCATTGAGACCGAAGTGAGCCTGCTCATTTAATTTAAATGAACCAGCTCACCGCTCATTGATTCAGGGATTCGGCTGGAAGTTTGCGAGATTGCACGCTATGACTGAAGTGAGACGAATTGGTGGTCATATCGACATGCCAGTCGTGACGGTGCGGCTTGTGATGCATTATGCACATAGCAGTTCTGAATTCGAACTTGAGTGAGTGATAGGGAGCATCGATCCTTCGCATTATCTATGTATTATCGTATATAAAATGACACATTAATAAAAAGTAGGTCATAGGGAAAGACATTTTATAAATTAATAAAAACTTATATTTTTTTAGTTATAATTTTGAAAAAAATAAAACAAAAATCAACTGTGGCCACCACAGGACCGACCTCCATCCCAAAGTACTTGTATAAAATACATTCTAGCAGCAGAGTAGAAATAACTTGGCCTAATATTTTCTAACAGAGATATTATTTATCATGACCATGGAAAAGTTACATATAAGTATGAAAAAATAGATACTTAGAAAAAATTTCGAAAAGTTTTTTTATTTGTTTTATCAAAAAATGTCTCAAATAAAAGTTGTTAGTTATTGCTTTTATAGCAACTTCTGTTAAATAAATTTTTTCGAAATATTTTTCTGTTGTAAAATATTCACAAAAATCTTAAAATCGACTCGAGTAAACTCCCATTTCTAGTCACCCCATTTTTAGCAAAAGTTGATCAACTTGTGCCATTGATGTCAAAAGCTTAAATATAAAGTTTCATAAAAATCTTTTTAGCCGAATTTGCTCTGTACGTGTACACATACAGACAGACGGACAGACAGACAGACAGACAGACGGACAGACGGAGAATCAGACAGACAGACCGACAGACATCATGCTAAAAATATCATGTTGGCGATCGGTCAGATATTATTAAAAGTATCTATTTTTTCATACTCATATGTAACGTTTCCATGGTCATGATAAATAATATCTCTGTTGGAAAATATTAGGCCAAGATATTTCTACTCTGCTACTAGAAAGTACCTTGTGATGGCGGTCGGTCCTGTGGTGGCCACAGGTGATTTTTTTTTATTATATTACCATTTTAGAACAATATAATTTCTGTGACTTTCTTGATTAGGTCCTATGATAGTTAATATTTCAAATCACTACAATCAAAATAATTTTTCAGTTAATATATAATTTCATTCAGGAATAGGATTCGGTTATTTTTCAATAATAAAGGTGATCAGTTTTTTAAAAATATTATATAAATTTCTTTTTTTGGTAGACTATTTTAGCCCCCCCCCCCGCCGCTGATCTAGCTTTTTCAGTTTTGTTTTGTTAAATTATTGAAGAAAGTCTGGTGTACACTTTTTTAGAACAATGTATTTTTACCTCCAGTACTGGAATGAAATGATAGACGTATTCTACATCAAAAAACTGAAACCATCATGAACGGTATATAAAATTTGTAACATTCATCCTAAGAAATATCTTACAGATGCATTCTTCACTTCAATTTGAATTCTTCATCCTACTTTAACTGTGACAAAAACCTTCTAATGCTAGTATTAGTTTAAGTGGCTATTCTTTTAATTATTGTTAATTGTAACTTACAAAATAATTAATTTAATTAAAGAGATGTAATGAAAGTATTTAGTAACTCTCGAGGGGTCTAATTTTCGCTGTAATTCTTTTGTGAAAAACTTGTAATGGAGTAAAAAAATAACCAGGAACTAAGCTACAAGTAATTATAGCCAATTAAGAGAACTTGATATCGCGAATTCACCGCGAGATGGAACTCAAAGATTGTCGTAATCAGTAAAAAATATTACTATTTTAGAAGTGATTACAATGAAAAAGGATAGAATAGTAAAAGGGACCTGGAAAACTTAGTTGACTCATGGGAAAAATTTACAGAAGATGGAGAGATAAGCTTACAAAAGACGCCATTACATTACACTCACCGACAAAAAAAAAGTGGATGTTAAGTGTGATCTTTCACATTCTTCAGGGCTTCGTAGGGAATTTAGTGAGTGATAAAAATTATGGGTACATTATGCAAATCATAAATTTCGATTTTTTTTTAACCACAGAAAAGGACCTATGTATTAATTACACTGTGGCTCGCAAATATATACGAGGTGTGTAAATTAAGTAACCGGACTGGCAACATAGCGTTTGATCTGGCAACATTTGTGTTTCGTCTACTTGACCTATGTGCTACAATGTTGAAGAATTTGAATGCTCTGTATAACCGTCATAACAGTATCCTTAGTTTCCTTTAGTGCACATTCTTCTAAATATTTTTCCATTAGAAAATGATAAAAATGTTTAAGATTATTTGTTTCAAAGATTGCTTTTGAAAGACACGCCCATTGCTATCATACTGGTACGTGCAAGCATTTCTTTTGCCAGTACACTTGTGCTATTTCTTAATAAAACTTTGATGCATTACTACATGCGTTCGGAATGTAAATAAACTTGCAATTGGAATTTTATAGTGATAAAATCGTTTTAAATTGCCGCCAACAGCGCTCCAGTGGCTGCTCTATAAACTAATCAAGTCCGCGATTTTTAAATATTATTTCGAAAGTTATAAATTGTTTTGAAACACTGTGCTCACAATATTTATCTGGGGGTCTATTCTGTAACTTGTTGCCAGTCACTTTCACACTGTCAAGGTCACTATTGCCCATACTGTACTGTAGGAATTTTCGACAGGATACTGTAAAAAGCATTGTCGAAGAGCTTGCAGAATAGACCCCCTAACTGGCTAGAACTGGAGAGCTATAGCTGGGTCTTGATGGAAGCGCATCTCAAGTATGGTTGTTGTCTTTAGATAAAAGTACGTGGCCATTCTTTCACAAATTTGTCGGATTTAGTAGGGTAGAAGTAGCGCTCTTGCTTCATAAGCCAAAGATCTTGGGTTCGAATTCTGGTCAGGGTATACGAGGTGTGTAAATTAAGTAATCGGAATGATTTTTTAATTTTTTTTTTAATCGAATAGAATTACAATTCAATATTGTCTCCCTCAAAATAGCTTCCTTGGGAAGCCACACAGCGCTGGAGACGGTTCTTCTAATCCAAATAGTAGTGCTGGAACTCGGATACTGGAATAGTTTTCAGCTGGTCGGTTACGGATGATTTAATGTTTTCAAGTGTCCCAAAATGACGTCTCTTGAGGTGATTTTTCAATCTTTGGAAGTGGAAAAAGTCACAAGGACTTCAGTCAGGCGAATAAGGATTCTGAGGAGCCACAGGAATATTTTTACTGGCCAAAAACTCGTTTATTGAAATTGCTGTGTGACAAGACGCATTGTCGTGATTTTTCTCATCCCCAATTCATTGGTCAAAATCTGATGAACGGTAGTGTGAGCTAAATTCAACTCTTCCCCGATCATTTTGACTGTCAACCGACGATCTGAACGCACAAGTTCCAGGATTCTGTCAACATTTTCATCGGTTTTTGAAGATGAAGGTCTTCCGCTGCGTGATTCATCTTCAATCAACTTTCTTTCTTTTGAAAATGCCTTAAACCACCAAAAACCTGGGTCCTTGACAAAACACTGTCTCCGTAGGTCTGCTGAAGTTTTGCAAAAGTTTCCGTTGCACTGTGCCCAAGTCTGAAGCAAAAGTAACTACTTCTAAGAATATCACTCATTCTTAGAACGCACTAGAAAAAACTGCTTCATGAAAAAAGTCCCTACGGACAACAAAATTACTCTAGCGAGTTCAAACTCGTACTGGAATCGTATCACATGTTCATTTGCTCCCCCTCCAAGTCCCAAGTCCCAAATGTTGCCAGATCAAACGCTATGTTGCCAGTCCGGTTACTTAATTTACACACCTCGTATATTAATAAGAACGGAAATACCAGATTTTCTAATTCATCAAAAATTGTTTTCAACATCCAAAGAAAAATACAGATCATTGGGAAAAATAATTGCTTTTCTAAAGTATATCAGCAATGATTTAGTCCAAAAATTCTATTCACAACCTGATGTCAAAACTGTCATGTTGTTAACCAATCTTTGTCCTGGAGATGGCACATGAAGAATTAAAAATTCTTCCGAAGATTAAATTTTGTCTTACACTTAGTTTTATCCTGTACATCTACGGATGCGACCAGTTACCAGTATATGTCTGGCCTGCAATGTTTATCTGGTCAACTGTCTGTACTTATACATATACATGATAATATAATATTCAGTAGATCTTACAGACCGCAACGAGTTTTGTATGTGTAGAGAAAGTATGAAGAAGCGAGTTGTAAATTTTAATTTTACAATAGCACTGGTATGGGATACCGACATCTGTTGTTATTATCTGGAACTAAATGGATAATATATACGGATATTCGCTTAATTGATGAGAAAATCATCAGGTAAGAATCAACTGAAATTTGCCTATGCCACCATTGTTTCAATTAGATTTTATATATTCTTATTACATCTAGATAAACCAGCAAAAGTTCTAGTTAGTTAGTTTAAATTCTTGGCGCACAGCAACGTTGGCTATTTGCGTCTCAAATCCCATCTTAATGACTAAAGTATATATTAAAAAGAATAAATAATCAATAAATAAATAAGTAGTTAGTTAGTAAAAATGACAAGAACAGGTGGCAAAACCTAACAATGAACAGATTAAGATGGAGGACTTATGCGACTGAGGCCCACAGTCAACCTGACTGATAGTGTCCAAGGAAGAAGAAAAAGAAGTAAAAACGACAGAACTCTCGAACCTTAGGACCTTTATCCTTTGTAACTCATGTTGGTATTCGACAATGAAATCTGCATAAAATTCTATAAGTAAGTATTTAATTCTTACACCTGATTTATTTTTTTAAAAGCGAATTAATTAAGTGTTTGTACGGTGAGGTCATTCATTTAATCAACAAAAGGCAGCGCTGATTGTTAATCGATCATTTATTTATCTCGTAGCGGGGCGACGGTTTGTGTGTCGGCTATTGTTGACCCGCTGACGGAGCGAGAGACTTTGATTAATGACCTGGGGAGATTTCACCTCGGTACGGTGCAATACAGTTTCAAATCTATGTCTTTTTTGAATGATTGGAAATTGAATTGTTTCTCGATACACAACAAGTTTTACCAAGAATTCCTTGGAGACATTCAAATAGAAATAAAATTTGGTCTGCTAATTAACACTAAGAAAACGCATCAAAAACCAAAACAATTATATTTTATCACAAGATATACAGAGTGTAACAAGTTGGAGGGAATATGATTTTTCTCAAAAATGCGATGCGTCAGTATGTTAGAAAAATTGATGACCAAAGTTTACCTCATAGTTTTAGAAAATATAATATTACGCCGAATCTTTATATAAGGTTCCTTTCGATCCTATATGAAGCATAGGGTCTCAATAAACTTCCGCCATGTTTTAGCTCCCTCCATGTTTTGCCGCTTTCGCTGGCACCCTTCATGGTTTTACTGATGAACAAGTTGTTCCTTAAGGTATGGTCTATCCATATCCACTTCCTCTGTTTTATCAGGATGTCTATGGGGCTTTGGTAGGTTCTCTCCCAAAGGCGAGCGTTGGTAATAACGTCAGGCCAAAATATACGTAATATTCTACGCAAGCAAGAATTGATGAACATTTGAAGACGATGGAAAATGGTTCTAGAAGTTTTCCAAGTCTCACATAGTAGAACCAGCATGATATTAGAATTGAATATTCTAATTTTTGTGGACTTGGCATACTGCGAAGTGTTCTAAACATTTTTCAGCATACTGAAAGCATGCCTAGCTTTATTAATCATCTTTTTAACCTCTTCGGTGCCTTCAGATTTGCATGAGACCGAGATAAGTAAAAATTTCGACGTCTTCAATAAGATGATCGTTAATGCGGAACTTGTCTTGTTGAGTACAGCCTAATCGCATGGATTTCGTCTTTTTAATATTTATTGGGAGGCCTACCGATTGCGCCTCCTTTACGAGAGAATTTAGTATTACACTCATGTTGTCGAAGGTGTGAGACAGAAGACAAATGTCATCTGCATACTCCAGATCTGCCAGGTAGGAAGTTAAAGTCCAGCAAATTCCATCTCCAGTTCCGATACTATTTCTCAATACATCATCTAGGACAGGGGTCGGCACACCGCGGCTCGTGAGTCGCATGTGGCTCTTTGAGGATATGCATGTGGCTCTTCAAATTAAGTTAATAAGGAATAAAATTTAGAAAATAATGAAAAAGTCATGTATTAAAACAAAATTATGGCTCTTTAAAATGTTTCCAGATGCTGTAAAGGATAAATTTGGCTCGTTAGCCTCTAAAATTTGCCGACCCCTGATCTAGGACGATGTTAAAAAGGATGGGCGGCAGATTACATCCTTGCTTAATGCCAGCGCCAACAGGAATGGGGTCGCTGAGAACGTATTTCTGTAGGATTGTGGACGACGAATCTTTGACCACATTCATATTAATGGTGAATGGAGAATCCATAAGAACAAAAATATCCGAGAACTATAATTAAAGTCGAATATCACACAAGAACTGAGAGGCAGAAGATTACAGTAGATAGGACACGTTATAAGGATGCGGGAGGACAGAATTGTCAATAAGAAATGGGAAGGAGGATTGAATACTCATAAACCAGTGGAAAGACCTCGCAAGAGATGGAGATATCAGCTAGCCGAAGGCCTAACAAGTATTGGTATATAGGGCACATGAGAAGACCTGACTATGAACAGATCAAGATTAGAGATGGGTCGTTCATGAACGAACCGGCTCACTGAGCCGGCTCAGTACACTGACCGAAGTGACACGGTTCACCAAATTGAAATGAGCCGGCTCATGGCAGTATAGTTTCAAGTTTCAAGGATACGATTGGTCGGGCGATTGTGAGCAGTGACCGGAGTGATCTGGATCTGGATCGATGTCATATTGAACTTCGCGAGAACTCGGCTTGTAATGTATTATCATAAAGTGTATTTTGTCATCAATTTGTAGGACAGTTTATTTGAAACTAATAGACTTAGTCTGTATTTTCTTACAATCATACTATATAAAAATATTAAAAATATTGCCCAAATCCCAGATGTCCAATTTATAAGGGCAATAAACATCGCCATAAACTTAACACATCTGGTTTAAAATACAGTAGCTACATAAAGTGAATTGTTTGTTTCAAAAATGTTAGATAAGAGCAGGGGCTAAGCGACGTTCTACCTAAGAACGAACGACCGACCGACCTGTGTCTCGGGAACATGTTTACCCGGCTCTTCATATAATGCAAGAGCCGGCTCTAAGTGACGTTCTACCTACGAACAAACGACCGACCGACCTGTGTCTCGGAAACATGTTTCCAGTTCATATAATGGAAGAGCCGGCTCTAAGCGACGTTCTACCTACGAACGAACGACCGACCTGTTCTCGCAAACATGTTTACTTAACCGGATCACTGAGCCGGATCAATGAACCGGCTCAACAAACTGAACGACCTCCACTGATCCGGTCCCACAAACTGAGCCGAAATTCCCATCTCTAATCAAGATGGTGGAGCTATGTGAGTGTCCTCCACAGTAATAGAAACGCTTATATATAAAATACAATCATACCCACAAAGAGCGATAAATGCCTAATGACAGAAAACGGTTTCATTTGAATACAGACGCAGGACGTCCCTTAAACAGTCGCATGATAGAAAATGCTTCCATACTAATCAACAAGAGAATTTGTGTTATTAAATACTGGTTCTGTGTGACCAAAGCCACAAATACGCTCCTGAGTTCTCTACACGATCTGAAGAATGGTTTACAAATTTGACCTATGACCCTTTGTTAGAAATGCTATGTCATAACCTAAACATAACCTAAAACCCATTCTAAATTAGGTGACAAGCACACTGAAACGCCATGTCTAAAGATTAATTTTTTTAGGTCTCTCGTGAGAAAGACATAAAACTTGTTTTTAACATGACAGGTATTTTACATAAAAAATATGTCTTGAGTCGAAATAAAAGATTATTATTAAGTTTCAGGTATCTTAGTGACTTCTTAATATTTAACATGATAAAGTAGGTGTAAATCTTTTATATGTTAGGACTTAATTTTTATATGTTTATTTAGACAAATCCAATTTATTTTATGGTTTTCTAACGGAATTATTTTATGACAAATCTCATGTAGCTAACACCTTATAAAATTTATGACAAATTATACTAAAAAATCTAAAAGAAATGACGACGATTACAATTGATGGAACACTTCATCCGAAGGAGAGAGGACGAATAGTAAAAAAGATTTGGGAAAACGGCTAATCTACAAAACTAAACAATAATCCAGTGGTGTAGTTCTAAATTAAAGTCAGGGAGCTCTGCCCCAATCACGTAAAGAATTTCAAAATAAGCCGTAGGCAATACTGGCCATACAAATGTTTCAATACAAAATTAGATAATGCGGGGTACATACTTTATTATTGAACCGATTGCAAATGTAGGAATGCGTAATAATAAATGTACAAAAATCTGAAAAAAAAATTCTTGAATTGGATGAGTTACGTCTGTATGTTAGTACAGTTGATAGATAATGGGATTCGGACCAGTCAGAAAATGAAAATCAAACAAATTTATTAACTTCGCTAACGTTTCGATTTAATTTAAATCTTCATCCGAACTACAAAGATATATGCAATTAATAACACAGTAAGATTACATGTCTAGCTTCAATTATTATTAAAATCATACAACTAATTCCACTTTCGCATTTAGCAGAACTATACGGTATTGCCTTATAACACTGGAGTAATGAATTAAAAAAAAAAACTGAAAAAAAATAGAAAATTCAAGCTTTTCTAATTTTTGAGTTAGAGCTTATTTGGGTCAATTCCAAAACTTTTGCCCAAAATACAAAATGAACCCAATTTTCTTGATCTATGACAAAAAATACATATATGTACCAATTTTCAATAAAATCGGAGACAACATTTTTTTGCTTAAAAATCACTATTTTTTAAGGTCTACCCCTTACGATATTTTCGATTTTAGGCCATTTTCAAGGGTTTTGGATTACTGCCCGTACAAAACTTAATATTTGGTTTATTAAAACCCAATTTTTTTTTTTTAGACTAAACTATGTAGTAGAATTTTAAATATTCAAACCGCATATTTCTTTCCCTAACCATTTTTTAGTTAGGATTTATCAAAATATTCAAATAATTTTAAAAAAAATTAAAAATTTTCAAAAATTTTTTTTGTTTCAAAATACGGTTACAAGTCAATTAGGACCTCAAGATTTCAAAAATTTCAACCGCAGGTCTTTATAGCATTTAGTTTTTGAGATACGTCCATGCGAAGATGAAAATTTTTATAAATCACGCCATATCAAAATTTGTCATAATTTTAAAATACATAAAACGAATAAGGCTTCAAATTTTTTCTAGACTAAATAAACCACGTGAAATCCAAAAACTCGAACATCAGGTCGTTTTTTTCAACCATTTTTGAGTTGTGATTTTTTTTTAATTCACAATTTTCGCAAATAATGTAAATTATGCCCTTAAAAAAATTGCCTTAATCTCAAAACGTATTAAAAGATTAAATCCCCAATTTTTTTCTAGACTAAATAAACTACGAAAAATCCAAAAATTGCAACCGCAAGTCGCTATCTCTAACCGTTTTTGAGTTATGCTTTTTTTTAATTCACAATTTTCACAAATAATATAAATATCATTTTGTCATCTAGCCATTGATATTTAGGGTACATACACAATTAGTTTTGTTATCCTAAGTTAGCCTACTTCCACGATCAATATTATTGTAAATATTCTCTAATATTGACAATGTTATTGACCATGTAACGACTCATTAGATCCATATCAATGGGAGAGGATATGTGGTTTTCACGTCACTAAGCATCTTGTTAAATAACCTGCATTTAAAAGCGACATATCATGTTTTTTTGTCTTATATTATTGAGCATATTTGAGTAGAATTGATGTAGATATCTCTAATCATTCAATTGTGCGTGTAAAATGAGTGTATTAATCCAGAGATCCGTTCTAGATACTGCTTAACTATGCATGAAATATAAAAAAGAAATCTAGTTTGGTTACTTGTTAAATCTGTCTCAAAGTGTCAAAAAACAAAAGCTTACTAAGTGGAAATATCAGCGGAAAAAATTCTTAGTGAAATTTAAGAATGAGTATTAAAAAATTTGTAATCTTTAATAATCTTATATCTGACAGTTATTCTTCTTAAATATTCTTGTTTAAGTCAGGTCCATAAATCATCGTATGTAACTATCAATCTATAATTCCAATAGAACATTCAAGAATGTGTATGGTGCAGTATTGTTTTAAATTATCCCGTAGGGTCAAATCCAGGGCCGGAATTAAGAAATATTTAGATTTCAAGACACTGTCCTGCACCGAAAAGAAACTATCGGGCAGCGAACGGCAGAGCCCTGCACATCCGTGGATAACCGCGGATTATACGCGGATATCCGGAATTTACCGAATGAGGATTATTATTTAGAGTGTGCGGATACGGATTTTGGACGTGCGGCAGCGGATTGTATGTGATTATAGAACATCTATCCGCTTATATGCACTTTACCTTATGTAAAGTTGAATGTTTTATTTCAGAAACCACATATCGACCAAAATTGGCAAAATTGATTTTGTTCTGGATTGTACGCATCGTTTAGTGCAGAAATCCATGCTGTAAGCCTTCACTACCATTCCTTTGATTTGTGATTCTTACAGTTGACAGGCATGTGCTCTTAACAATTATTGAGTCACTGCTAACGAATTATATTTGTATGAAACCAAGGATGATATTAAATTTTTATGGTCCGTACATTTTTTTTATATATTTATATATAAAATTTTATTTTTGTTTGGTTAATTTTTTGAATTTTTTGAAGCTCTAAGTATTAATATCCTTAGTAAGATATATTAAAAAAGTATTGAGAAAAACAGATTATTGCAAAAATTGATGTTGGGGTTAGACATGAATACACCAACATATATTGCGCTGGAGGAAACCAAAATGGAGAAAATAAAAATAGAGGCAGTCAGAAAAATTATGAAATACGAAGAGAATATAATCAGACATCCGGAAAAAGAAATTCTGTATGAATGTTGGAGGGAAATGGAAGAAAACTGATCAACAATGAAAGCCACTATCTAGGTGAAAATAGGAAAGGAAGAAAATTTACGAATATTGTGGTTACTCAACAACAGCGGTAAGGTTACAAAGAATGATGGGAACGAAGTAACAGAACGCGTGATCGACATTTAACAAAAGGAAACAAAAATAAAAGAGTCAAAATATGACAGAAAATATGAAAAGACCTGGACGCTGAGCAAACCACAATATTTGACAGATGAGGGAAGCAGAGTAAAGAAAAAACTGTGAAATTTAGATGTAGAGAATGAGGATAGATACAAGCGCAAAGGGATAGAGACGGGATGCAAGGATATAGGGAAAGCAAAGAGACGATCGAACATTTGTTGGAAGAATGTTAAGAAATATGAAGATGATTGGAAACGAGAAACGAAATTAGGGAAATGAGTCAACGATATCAATAAAAATATTGTTTACATAATTTTGGATACCAAATATAACGGCTAACCAGTTAATTCTTTGTATAATGAAATTATATTATTTGTATTATGTACCATTGTCATTTGTATGCTAAAGTGGCTGCCTGTTATTGGGTGCTTGCACCTGTTGGCAGTCCAATGGGTTATTAAATAAATAAATATATAAATAAATAACTAAATTAATAAATAAATATGTGGATGAAGATTGGCTGCGGCTATAGTAGATGCGGATGCGAATGGCATGTGGATATCAGATATGCGGATTCAGTTCGGATGTGGATATCAAAAAACTTATTCGCGCAAGGCTCTAACAGCAATATAGAAAGCTACTAAAGAAGCCAAATGATAATTATTTTGATATTATAAGCTCAAATGCCAAGAATTACAGAATATATGTATATTTGTTATTCCTCAGATGGCAAATAAAATATCTAATAAGAGATTTAATTGCTAGCATTGAAGAATCAATTTACTATATTAGTATAATTTTATTGCATATACATTTCTATTACTTCCTTATTTGCTTAATATTATGTCCAATATTAGTATTTATATGATTTGATATGAACTGCAGGTGTTCATTTCATATGAACTGCCATTTTGAGTCACCACCATCTTCCAAGAACACATTATTGCGGTTAGTAAAAGAATTTGAAAAACGTAACAGTTTGACTGATAGACCAAAGATAGGTGACTGTTTGGTGAAATAAAATTGTTGCCAGCCAGTGGTTTGCAAATCCTCGGAGGGTTCGAGAAACTGTTCTAATCATTAGAACAGTTTCTCATTAGAATCTAATGAGTTCACAATTCACCTTAAAATTCTGTAATAGCGTCAGTTCACGCTATTCATGTTATTTTTTTATTCTCAAATATCATTGTTTAAGTAGGTTTCAAGCCTGTCTATGTGTAAAACAAAATTTGTCACATATGAAATGTTGTCTACATGCATACAACACGAGGAACAAAGGACATTTAACAACCCGGCCATATTATCAAAGAAAATTTATAACAATTTGCCGCAACACCTCAAAGATTATGGATCACTTAAAACATTCAGATGTCAGCTTGTTGACTTTTAAAAAAAGTGCTGCTATAGTGTGAATGAGTATCTTTTACTTACAGCGTCATTAAAACAGACTAAACTTACGTATTGATTTTTATAAAATTATATTTTTAAATTATTTGTTTATTTATAAATGTATGTATTATATTTATTTTACATTTAACAAAAACAGTGTTATCAGTAATTTTTTATTAAAGGCCGAAATTATATATATATATACATTGTGTCCTATATCTCCTCGCTGGAGCATAGGGCCTTTACAAACTCGCGCCATTAGGGTCTGCGAAAAGCAAGCCTCTTCACCTGGCGCCAGGTAGTTCCTTAGCCATCAAGTTCTTTGTGTATTGTTCTCCTCCAAGTGGATATAGGGCGACCTTCACGACGGCTTCCCTGAGAGTTCTACTCTAATGCCATTCTGAAGATGTCGTTTACTGCCTTCCAGAGAGTATGCCCAATCCAGTTCCACTTTCTAGCCTGGATTTCCAAGTGGATAGGTTTTTGTGCTGTTGATTCCCAAAGATGAGTATTCGGAATATGGTCTGACCAAGTAATGTTTAAAATTATGCACATACATCTTTTAATAAAAACTTGGAGTTGATGGGTAATTTCTTTATTGACTTTCCAAGTTTCACAGGCATACATCAGAACTGATTTTACATTGGTTTTAAATATGCGTACCTAGTGTTACGAGAGATCTTATTGGATTTCCTGACTTCTTTCAACAAGCCGAATGCTTGTTGAGCTTTAAGTATTCTATTGTTCACGTTCCTCGTAGTTCCTCTATCTCTCGTTATTGCACTACCGAGGTAGCAGAATTCTTCCAAATCTTCTAAGTTTTCACCGTTAATGGAAAATTTGTTGATGTTATTAGTACCAATCCGCATTACTTTGGTTTTCGCTTTATTTATGCATAAGTTAACTAAATTTGCCAAAGTACTTATACTTTCAAGTTTGGTTTGCATATCTTCATAATTATGTGACAGGAGACCAGAGCCGGATCAAGGGTGAGGCGAGCGAGGCACTTGCTTCAGGAGATCAGTGGAAAAGGGCACCAAATTGGTGACAAATAATAATCAATAAGCAGAAAAAATAAACGAAAAACTGCAAATGAATAACGTGTTTTAAGTTTTACGAAAATGTATTAACAATTTAGCTTGAATTCTTAGGGGCGCTGAATTAAGTCTTGCCTATAAACTGAACTAAAATCTGAACTATTTCGATATTATCCACTATGCATAGTCTAGAGTCGACTAATTTAAGAGCTGTGAATGCAGCTTAATGTTACCACAAGCCAGAAAATTTCCATTGTAATAAAAATTCGCCAATTTCAACAATCGAAGCTGTATCATATACCAATCTTTAATATTGCCGTACGGATTTTCTTTTATAATGCAAAAAATATCATCACATAAGTCAGTCTTATTATATTTTTTTATTTTAGAAAGCCGTTCTTTTACCATAACGGCGCCTAAGACATTATGGCCCCATAAATACGGATCCATGTACTCTTGTGACAGTCTATAGCTTAATAAACATATCAATAAATAAATGTTTAAGTGTTTAGATCGTTCCCAAAGACTTATGTCATGGACTTATGTCATTGTAGACATTCTATACCTTTAAGTCTATAATACATAGTATTCATGTAAATTCCAACTTTCTAGAACGTAAATATAAGAGATGTTTTCATTTGTTATTTGATTCGCGAGGATGTTGTATCCATGTCTTGTTGTCAACAACAGTTCTCAATCTATTATACTAGTGGAGTATGTGATGAAACCTGGTGAAAGCTAAGACACGGAAACATTTGGAGTAAGATTACTGTTAAAAAATCAAAGACATGACTGAGATGTTCTCTGATTTAGTGGAGTACTGGTATTATATAAAACTAACAGGTCAGCACAGGGTCGGCTTAGTTCAACCTGTATCAGGGCCGGATTATGCTTCAGGAAGGCCCGGGGCGGTTGATATAAAGGGGGCTCCCACATTTTTAATATAACATATGTCTCCAAAATAGACTTTCAGCAAACTATAAAATGAGTATCTATAATTTTTTACTTTCTAGTAATGTAAAGCATACTTGAAAAATAATAACAATATTTTATTTTTTCAATTATGTCAGAATTTTATGCATTATTTATACACGCAAAATTATCTTAATGCATAGCGACAGTGAAAGTAATTCTTTTGCAAATAATATATAAATGTAAAAAAAATATCTATAAATAGAAAAATAAACAATATAAACAAAAATATAGTAACTATCTTTTCAGTTCTTAGTGGGAACCTCCGTGACTGGGGGGGGGCAGTCGCGCCCTCTACCCCCTCTTAATCTGGCACTAACCTGTATACAGAAATACCCCGACTATTGAGGTTTCTCCTGCTAGGAGAAAACCATGATAATAGTGACTTGGTATCTTGGGAAAAACACGATTGGTGTTACAAAAAGCTCAACTCAAAAACGGTTAGAGATAGCGACCTACGATTAGAATTTTTGGATTCTCCGTTGTTTATTTTGTCTATAAAAAAATTGGGGTTTTAATCTATTGACGCGTTTTGAGATTATAAATTTTTTTTAAATGACATAATTTACATTATTTGTGAAAATTGTGAATTAAAAAAGCACAACTCAAAAACGGTTAAAGATACCTGTGGTTGGAATTTTCGGATTCTTCGTAGTTTATTTAGTCTAGAAAAAAATTTGGGCTTTAATCGTTTAATGCGTTTTGAGATTATGACAATTTTTTAATGACATAATTTACATTATTTGTGAAAATTGTGAATTAAAAAAAAAAACACTACTCAAAAATGGTTAGAGATAGCGACTTGCGGTTAGCATTTTTGGATTTTCCATAGTTTATTTAGTCTAGAAAAAAATTGGGGCTTTAATCGATTGATGCGTTTTGAAGTTATGACAATTTTTTAAATGCCTTAATTTACATTATTTGTGAAAATTGTGAATTAAAAAAAAAACACTACTCAAAAATGGTTAGAGATAGCGACTTGCGGTTAGCATTTTTGGATTCTCCATAGTTTATTTAGTCTAGAAAAAAATTGGGGCTTGAATCGTTTAACGCATTTTGAAGTTATGACTTTTTTTTGAATGCCTTAATTTACACCATTTGTGAAAATTGTTAATTTAAAAAATCACAACTCAAAAACAGTTAGAGATAGCGACCTGCGGTTAGAATTTTCGGATTGCTCATAGTTTATTTAGTTTATAAAAAATTTAAGGCTTTATTCGTTGCACTTATTTTAAAATTATGACAAATTTAAATATGGCATGATTTATAGAAATTTTCATCTTCGCATGGACGTTTCTCAAAAACGAAATAAATCGAATTTTAATATCTAAATGTAAACCACAATAAATCGAAAACCACAACCATGGAAACCTCAATAACTGGGATATTCCTGTGTAAGTATAAGATAAATGAAGTAAATTTTCTGTTTCCTAATCTCTGATGATGTAAAATCCACTTGATTCTCGTCACGATTATATCTGTATAAATAGTTTTAACAGTTGAACTGTACGAAATATTTTTATATGGGTATTGGTTTCACAAAGGCCGATAAAATTCTTTAGCTACATCTTACGGCTTGCTAGACATTCAAGTTCTGTTAGTTTTAAGAGGTATTCAAATTTCTTGACATTTCCTGCAAGTATGAGAATGACGAAAGATTGAAGATTTGACAGGAATAAAAAAAAAAAGAAACAACTTTATCTTTAGCGTTAAAATGTTAGATGACTGTGAGAATATGCTTTATAGTATTAGCCCAAAGCACTAGCCAAAGCATTAGTCAGCACTCAATTTCCCGAAATGTTACACACCTAAAATTTGAAATTAAGTTTTTCTATATTTAACTTTCGTAAACTATTAGTAATCCTCACAAAAGATAAACAGACAGAAGAATTTGCGAATAATGATATACAACATACTTTACATCAAGGGAGGTTTTTTTACCCTTACATGTAAATGAGCCCTGGCCTCCAAGAAAAATGTTTCTTTTTACATTTATAAATCTTAACTCTACATTTACAGCTCTAAAATTAATAGATAATTATTATTATTTTATTTATTTTCGACCTATTTTTGCAGCGAGGTTAATCGTCGATGCCAGGGGGTGAGCTCCTACATCTTGATGAGGGGTGAATGATTGTGAAAATTGCGAACCAGCAAGCTCAAAATTCATACTGTTTTTACCAGTTATATAACATATAATTGACAGAGGAGTGCGAGTATTCTCGGTGAAACATATTTAATATAAGATTAATTAAATAAAACACTCGGTAAATTTCACAAATATAAGTTTAATGTTACTCTATACGTATTTCGTCAGTGACGCCATCTACAGGAGTTCAAATTACAAACTAAACTTATTTTTTAACAGATACATTCAGTGGGAACAAATATTAATGGTAGGGAATACAAGTGTCAACCATATTAGCAGATAAGGGAAAAAAAGTTTTTTACCGATTTATTAGGGGTGAGTTGTAAACGTCAATCTGATCAATGTCATTCATTAAGGGAATTCCAGAGTTAATATTTTTGTGAATTTCTCTGTATTCTAAAAGGTTCAGTTTAAGGCTTTTATTGTGAATGTGTAGGATTTTAAAGTCATTAACGGAAAGGTTATGTTCTGCTATGTTGGACTGTTCTACTTTTTTATTCTGGATGGCTTTCAAATGTTCACCAAATCTTGTATCAAATTTTCGACCAGTTTGGCCTATATATATTGTTAAACAATCTTGGCACGATGCTTGATAAACTCCAATTTTGTTGTGTAAATCAGTTTTATCTAGTTTATTATTAACGAGTAAATTTTTAATTGTATATTTATTATAAAAGGCTGGAGTTATATTTGATTTCTTTAATTTTGATCCTATTTTGAAACTAACCGTGAAAGGTTATTTTTTTTATAAATTTTTGTATCTGGTATACATGAGGAATAAAAATTTGTTAATAAAAGTTTTTTGCGCTTTTTTCTAATAATTTTGTCTATTTCAGCCTTGTTATAACTGTTATTATTAGCAATTTTATAAATAGTTTGTAATTCCAGATTGTAGTCTTCTTCAGAAACTGGAACTTTTAATAATTGGTCAACATAACAATTGAAAGCAGCCATTTTTGTATTATAAGGATGTAAAGAGTAATATAACAAACATTTTTCTTGACAACTAACAAAAAATTACAAAAAAATATTAATTTAAAAATTTTTACATATTCACAACTTGAACATGAGTCATTAAATATATTCTGAGAACAAAAAATTACACAAAAGCCAACCAGTGACAATTTTTTGTACATTTCATTACATTATATGTTTTTTAAACCTTTTTACTATTCTCACACTTTCAACTCCTTTTTCACCTGTTTCAAAAGAAACAGGTAACAACGAAGTAGGTAAAAAAGTTAGAATTGTAGTACAAACTCATTACTGTAAAGTACAAGACAATGCTAGTACACATTTCCCACCGTTAGTTCGATCTATGGTACACAGATGTCGGTAAATAAAAGGACATTTCGAATGGAAATTTATTTTATTTAATTGCAAGAGAAAGTCATTGAATAAAAAATATATATAGAACAGTTACAGGGTTATATATTTGTAAACCAAATTAAATATCTTCTAATAAATAACTTGCATTGGGTCCAGGTGTTCGATATTGAGATTTAAGACATCTTTGAAGGTTTCTGGTACAGGCATAAATCATTAAAAACGGGCTAAAAGCCATGTATTAAAAGTGTCCTTAGTAATAAAACCTTTCAAACAAAATTTGTTATCAAAAAAGTGTTTTCCAAAAAAATGTTTTGTGCATTTTCAGATACATATACAGGTTGTTGAATTGACAAGGTACATATAGGGATTTAACATGTAAAAACAGATATATAGTCTGTCGAAGCAAACAAAGTCCCTGGGTAGGCGTGTCTTAGCGCTCTATGCGTTTCTCATGTATACTCAACGGCATATTACAATCGTGCGAAATTCTATATATGTGTGAACTATTATATATAAATATTAATAATAGTTATAAATACAAATCAATTTGGAGTTATAAATTCAAATCAAATTGAATTATATCAAACACAAATACTAAAGCACAAATTATACAAATAAAGCCTGGAACAGAATGCACTGCGCGCTACGCCGTCAGCACGCCGTCATTTGCGACGGCGTTGCGTTAGCGCCGTTGAGAACGCCGTTGAATTTTCGCCTGCAACCAATGCAATCATTTTTAACGCCGTCAAAGTGTCACGCGACAACCTATATCTGTGTTTATACGTGCGCTTTCTTTTATTAAAATTATAGTGGATGATGAAGACTTGTGTGTGATGTTATTTATATTGTATGCAAGTTATTTATACATACAAACACTTTACCATTCAGTAAAAACTGAGGTTAGGTGTTCTAAGTCAACGTTCAACGGCGTCAAAAGTTGGAAGTTGACGAACATTCAGTATCAACGGCGTTCGAACGCCGCTAGGACGTTACACATTCTGGGCACTTGCGTACGACAGCTTGGTTTTAACTTTCATCTGACAGATAGCGCCGTCCAAACGCCGTCAACGCGCCGTAGAACTCGTTGCATTCTGTTCCCCACTTAAATCGTAAAATCAGTACTTATCAGTTCTGCGTCAGACTATACACATTCCTTAAGGTGGTTCCTAATTGGTCAGAGAGAAACCCACCTAAAAATTTTCAAATTAGTTCATATATTTTCCGGGGTTCTTATTTGCTTCGTGGTACTATATGCGATTTCCTGCTTCCTCGTTAGTTATACAGAAAAAATTTACATATAAAAATTGTTCAGAATTTTATTTTGAATATAATAAATTCATAAAAACTAAATTTAATACTCATTTACAGTAAATATTTGAGTTCAAATAGAAATTACCTAAGGCTTGGCTATGGAAAATAAAAGTTATATCAACAGTAAGCTTTAGAATTAATTAACTGTCATCACTGTTGTTGTTGTCATAATTTTATATTGAAAATTTAATTAAGCTACAATTATAATGGTTTTTACAATAGAACACAAAAAAATTACGATTGAATAATATTTTCGAAATGGTGTTTGAGAGAACGGCGACTGGATGTACACTGCGGTGTCATATTTAGAGGAATTTCGGCTACAATTTCCAGCGAAATGTTGCTTTTCTTGAAGGAGATTTTTACAACGCACTTAGAAAATGTGTTTATTTTATTTATTTATTTATTTTATTTATTTATTTAACCAGTGACTATACAGATTTGTACAGTAGTGCACAAGTCCAGTTACATAGTACTGGGGAAAAAAATAGTATTTATAAATGTGTTGACTTATTCCGAGATACAGGGAGCATTACTCATAGAGATAGAGCTAAGAAAGATTACTCACAGAGATAGAGAAAGCTAAGAATTCGTACTCAAAATACAGTTGATGTTCGTCAACGTATGAACGAGCAACCCACTACATCACTACGTACACTTTCGCAAGAGACTGAATTATCATTAGGAACTTGCCATACTATTGTCAAAAAATATTTAAGCTATTCCCATACAAAATTCTTGTTTTACATGAGTTAGTGCCAGCAGATCACAATAGGCGAATTGTGTATTGCCACTGGTTCCAACAAAATTTAATTAACAATGATGTTTTCACGCTTTTGGGGTACATAAATTCACAAAATGTGAGGTTATGGAGTGCTCAAAATCCTCATACTTTTCGCGAAACTCTCAGAGATACCGGAATATTGTACGTGAATTTATTAATCAGCTTCATGAGGATGAGCTCCAACAAGGATACTTCCAACAGGATGGCGCGACTGCCCACACCGCTCAAGAGACCATCAATTACCTTCATGAATTTTGACTATTAAATAAAAGACTTTTTTAAATTACTTTATATTTCCTTATCTGAAAAATAATGTATACAAGTTAAAAATATCGAGAAACTATAAAACAGAATTACCGAACAGTGTGCCAATATAACTCTTATTACAAATTATTTTAAATACTTTCAATAGTATGAAGAGACGAGTAAATTTTTGTCTGCAGAAAAACGGCCATTTTGAATAGCTTCTTTAGTTTTTTATGTTTATTTTTCTGTATCTGTGAAATCAAAAAATTAATTAATTATGCGATGCATTGCTTATCGATTCTATTTCGTAATGTTCGTAAACGAATTCGAATGTTTAATTCTTATATATTTACATCGGCGCGTAATTCACACTGTTTATCCCAGATTCACAAACAGATCTAAAAATAATCAATACAGGAGTACCTCAAGGTTCTATATTAATTAATTTTAATGATTACAATGCTGTGCCTAAA
The DNA here is from genome assembly GCA_963971575.1 of Liopterus haemorrhoidalis. Classification (NCBI taxonomy): domain Eukaryota; kingdom Metazoa; phylum Arthropoda; class Insecta; order Coleoptera; family Dytiscidae; genus Liopterus; species Liopterus haemorrhoidalis. The sequence continues at coordinate 3,232,071 of OZ020621.1, read as the reverse complement.
CGTTAGTCAATCGTTATATAAAGCTTGCAGTAGACATTATTTTATTTTCACATAGCCAACCATTACGAAATTTCTTTTTGAACTCATGGTACTTATTTACTGAATAAATACAGTTTGTTTTTTTGTTTTTAAACTTATATTTATTTATGGAGTCGCCGAAAAAAATTTTTGTATAAAGGCGCTTCAACCCACAGAGCGGCCCTGTATAGGCTCCAATTTTTTGATGTTGGGACTCTATTAGTATATATTTACAATCTCCAGCTTTAGGCTATTGAGCTTAATTTAGAGTTGCAGTACTTGATAAATAGCATTAAGAATGAATATGACTCCAGTTAAAAATCCAAATACCTAAAAACATATTAAATATAGATATTTTGGTTTAGGTAACTATCACAATGACCAGATCCACGAAATTTTTTGAAAAAATAATTAATTCTTTCACTTTTCTTCTAAATATTGATTCAATTTTTTAAACTATTTAGATTTTCCTTCAAATTACGAAACAGAAAAGTGTGGAAAAAATTCGTGAATCTGGTGAAAATATTCTTACAATCGTTGCTGTAAGTGCTATTTGATTCTCTTGTATCGGCACCAGGTTAGGCATAGAAATTTTGGATGTATTCTTAATTTTTTGGTAACAAATTCCAGTATCATTTCCTTTTTCTATTGCATTTACATTTCTGAGTCTATTGCTATTCCCGCTGATAAGTTCGATCAAACTTGACGAAACAGTGAAAATGAAGACACAAGCAAGTATTGCAATAATGCAGTTTAATTTCTTCAGCAATTTAACACTGTATAAAGGAAGATAGGTTGCGGTTATATTGCTGACGTTTAGAATAGATTCCAAGACTGAACAGATCAGAACTAGTAAAAGAGTCAGATAGAAAGAATTTAAGAATACTCTTTGGGTCCACGTGTTACAAATTTGAAAATATGTTATAATGCAGATACAGCAACAAATCTGCAAAGAAAAAAATTATGTTTAAAAAATTGATGTGAAGGATTTTCACACATTTCAGGGTTTTGTAGGTATAAAATAAGTGTAAGATGCCAACAGAAATAAAACTCAAAACTCAACAATAAAATAAAACAACTCAAAATAATAAAGTCATTATTTTGAGTTGTTCTTCATTATTTATTTATTATTTATTTATCATTTTTTATTGTTTATACGCAAAAATATAACCAATTACAGTACATTTGGTGAGACAAATGATAACACTCGCAGCAAAAATAATATCCCCGGTAAATTTTTGTCTAAATAAATCCAGAAATTGCTCAAATTATTTTGCTGTTAAACTATATAATCTCTTGCGTGAAGGTATCTGTACCACTAGACAAATTCAAATATAAACTTAAGAACATACTAACAAGTAATCCAATCTATGCCATTGATAAGTTTGAAAATATCAATTTTGAATAAGTTTTTTGACATATCTGGATGTCTGGACAATATTTTTTCTATTATCACGTCAAAATCAATAGTTTTTTGATCATTTTTATTCGTTATTTGAGTACTAAGAGCTTTCATTTAATTTTTTAGATTAAATTTACACAATTTGTGAAAATTGCGTCACAAAAATGTTTATATTAAAAAATCCCAGCACTTTTTTCTGCAATTTAATATTCTTAGTTTCAGAGTGGAGTACCCGGTCTTTCCAAATTTACCCTGCCTCGTACTTCTTATAGTAAAGACGTTAGCAATGCTTAAACAGTTCTCAAAAACACCCATTATATGCTTAATAATAATTACTTACAAGCTCTAATAGTTTCAATAGTCCAGTAGTTGATATAAAAAATTGTAACCCAAAATTTCTGCATTTTGTTTGATTATTTGGAGAATACATGTTGCAGCGTTTTACAAATGTACATTTACTAATAATAACTAACAAAATTCAAGTATATTATCATATTCGATAGGATTTCAAATTCTCCGATAAAAAAAATGACTGATAACTGATATGGAAATATTAAAACATGTATTTAGATAATAATCAACCGATCAAATAGTAATCTGCGCAAATATTTTCCCTGGTAACTTCGGGAATAACAGACAGAACCATATTGTTAGATTATGCAAAAAAAATCACTAGGTACAGAGATTTATTCGTTTTTTTTTTTAATATCTCGTTAATGAGTAGATTAGAAAAAATATTGTTAAAATAAAAGTTATAGAAAATTTTATGGCCTACAACTTTTCTATGAAATATTTCTTTGTATCTTTTTTAGTTTACTATTAAAATCAAAATGTGTGTATGCAAACAAGAAACTATTTGGTGGTTTAATTTTGAATTTTTTAAAATACTTCCATAATGAGCAGAATTAGGTAAATTATTAATAGAATAAATGTTGTAGAAAATTTTATTGGCTATAACTTTTATTTAAAACTTTTTGTTGTATCTCTTTTACTTTCCAATAAAAATTAATATGTGTGTGGGTAAACAAGTAAACAATTTTTTAATTTGTTGATTTAATTAATGAGAAAATTTGTCCTTATAAATGCTTACAACCATACAAAGAAGAAAGAGTTTTCTCAGGAAAGAAACCTTGTAAAGTCCAGGAATTCCAACAAACATGTACCAGAGTTTCAAAATGCTGTCAATGCATTCCAACTCAAAAGGTAAAACTTGAGATCTGGTAGTTAACATAGATTACAAGTGTCACACCTTTTATTGATTGTGTATTGATTGTGTATAGAACACGCGTGCTGAGAACGAAGGATTTAGCATGCGTTCAGAGTTAAGGTAGGGTAATTAATTTTATATTATGCATCATTGGAGTCTGGTAAATTTCCAGATTTATTTAATACAAAAATATAACCACTATTGGATTACCCAAATACCTGGCAGACGGAACGAGGAACCAGAAGGTAATCGCAAGATTCAGATGTGGGAACGAGGGGAGGGCAAACAATTATTTTATGGAATAAACGGAGAAAATATGTAGAATCTGCAGAGAAGAACTAGAAACAATAGACCACCTAAGAAACTGTGGAGGAATGAAGCCAGAACCACGAAAAACAGAAAACTTACTAGACGACTCAGGGAGAGGCCTAGCCTGGATGAAAGCAGTCTTGGAAAGAAGAATAAAATGATTATTATGTATCATAGAATCTTCTTCTTCTTCTTCCTGGGGCACTATCAGTCAGGTCGACCTTTCGCCTCACTCACATAAGCCCTCCATAGAATAGTATATATAATTATTATAGAATGTAAACCAATTGTTTCAAAGCCGAAAGGTACGCAATACATTTTTTATTATTATTACTTAATATCAGTACTATTTTAGCTATTCCAAAGGTAAAGAACACACACATTTCTTACGATTTTAGGCCAATAAATACCCTACCATCCATAAAAATAAAATTAGAAATATTTGCGTATAAACAAATGCTAGAATATTTTAATGACAATGATTTATTTACGGATAATCAATCTGGATTCACCGGGAATGCACCCAGGAATTTTTTTTTGTGGGGGGTTCAAAAGACAAAATTGTTTTAAAAGGATAGGAATGGAGAAATTACTTCGTACAAGACAAAAAAAAAAGGTCTTCGCTTCCAGAATTCAGATGAGACCTGAACAAAAAGGGTCCTCCCTTCTAAAATATGAGACCTTCTAAAATAGAAAATCAGTTTTACCTTCACTTTTCTTCATTTTAACGAACTGGGAATTCCCCAAGGAAGTGTATTAGGCCAACTGCTTTTCATTATTTATTTAACTGATACCGATATGGTAACAGATTGTGGTAATTTTAGTTAAATTTAGCTTTTTTAGGGTAAATATTTAATTTTATAGGAAAAATAAACTGTAAAAATAAAAAATATTTACTGATAAATCATATAACATATTTCCTGTAGCACTCAAAATCCATAGAAGCGTTCTGTGTAACAAATTAATTTGCGGCTTTAATGTATTTTAGTTAAGAACTCTTAAATGGGCCAATCGGAAGCCTGGAAGAAAAAGTTTGACAGTTCTGAATATTTTGTAACAATGAAGATATATATGCGCAGAATTGTTGCCTTTACAACTTTGGCTATAATTTTTAAAACTACTTACAGATTTAGACAATAACGATGGACTGTGGAAACTATTTTTCAAACCACGATTGGACAAATCTAGTACAGAATATGAGGAAATATACTTCTAAATTTCTGCTTAATTTACATTAATTTAACTGGTAAATCGGATATATCTGAACACTGTTGGGCGCTTTTCAATATTAAACTTATAAAAATATTTAAAAAAATATATAGAGCTTAATTTTGAAGTCTAAATGGATACTTAACTCTTAAAAACCTGTGAACATAGCTCCATTACGCATGTTTATCTCACTGTTGCACTAATAGCCTTTGTTGTATCACATCTTTAATTTTAAAGTACCTCTGTATTTTTTTATTCCCTACTGAAGAGCCTCATCCAGGAGTTTTAATTTAATATTTAGTTTTAAAAGTCGTAAATAAAAATTTCTGAACATTTTATGTCCTGTTACGCGTTTCTCTTATTATTTACGTTCCAAATTATGAGGTTTAAATTTACCAAGGGATTAAGAGAAAAGTGGTCTCCTAAAAGTTATAATTATACTCGACATACATAATTTTTGCTCTACATTAAGAAAAGAAAGTATAATTGAGAATATAATTGTCATACAGTAAATATTTTTATGGAAATTGTGGGTAGTATTAAGAATGTCTTACCAGACATCACTTGGTGATATCAGAATGATTAAACAAAGAATAGTAAAATGAACCATAATATAATGGGAAAAACAAATAATAAAAGGTGATAGAGGCCTCAATTATGGTACGGAAGTACCATATTAGAAGTATTCATATTAGAAGAGTGAATGAATAAAAGCAAGAAAAATGACCAAACAAATGTAAGACAGAAGGGACTAAAGTTCATGAGAAAGACTTAAGAAATAAGAAACGCTATCATAGAGATCATGATACAGTTATGCCAAAAGTCTAATCAGAATTTTCTCGAAGAGACTAGTATGTAAGATCATGGTGGAATTAGAAAATTAATGCCAGAGATCTAAACGATGATATGATTTGTAAGAAACACAACTTGGATAGATGATTACAGTTTTCCAGAACCGTATTTTGTACTTAAAGGAATTCAGAAGATCATGAAGAGGATAAATAAGGCAAGTACTCAAAGATAGAAACATTGTATAGCAATCAGAGCCGCAGTAAGGAAAACTTGCGCTAGAGCCGTGTTTTGGCGCCCTTGGTAAATAAAAACAAGGTTCTTACCTCTCAAAATTTAAGTGATGAGCAAAAAAAAAAGATCCTCACCTCCCAAAATCCAAGTGACGAATAAAAAAAAAAGGTCCTCATCTTCACAATGCCCTTTTCCTTAGTGCGCTAGGGGCTATCGCCCCTTCCACCCCCCCTTACTGCGGCTCTGATAGCAATAGTAAAAGGATGAACTCAAATTTGCAAGGACCTGAACTGCAGGAGACTCAAAAGAAACTTGGATCATGACAAACATCAATAATAAAAACACTAATAGAGGTCACAAGGATGCTAAGGTCATATTACGATTGGTAGAACGTAAATTACCAAAATTCTGAAAAGTGGATATTTAAGAATTTTGATTTACTAGTTTACCAGAGGAATCTAGTAGATCATCAGCGGCAGAAGAAATATTAAAAGCAACGATGTCTCAATAAAAGTATATATATTTCGTATGAGAAACATAAAACTAAACAAAAAATAATGCAGCATTACGAAAGGTATATAATCAGTTCATAAATATTAAAGAACATCCAGGCCAACCACTGCATGGCAAATTCTAAATCTATAACTAATTTATTCACTTACTCATTGTCAAATCTCTGTTGGGTGACAGCTAGCCAGGTAGCATCTGCGTTGTTAGATATTTCATAATTCCTAGGTTCATTGATGACTTTCGGTTCGTTCGATCCAAGGCTCGCGATTGGTGTAGATGTCGCCCTTTTGGCGTATAGTTGTCGATAGTACTTCTCTTGGTCCCCGTATATCCAACACACTTTCCACCATTGTTTACACATAAGCACATTAGAAGCACTAGCATTGTTAGGTTTTATTACGTTAGACATTTTTAAAAATTTGTACCTGAAAGAAAATTTTGATTGTATTCTATTTTTAGATTGAGCAAAGATTTCGTTTTGTTCCTTTCATATAAAATATAGGATTACAAGCATATGGTGCTTTGATTTAACTTCTTTCAGTGATGGTAGGAGAGTAACTACAGAATGGTTGACGTTGGATAAGAAACGGTAAAGAAGCAGTGGACCAAGGTAGCACAGATTAAGGAAATTTGGAAAGAACATGTATTTAGTTTTATGGAAATTGTTTTTTACACCATTTTGACTCTGACTTCTTCAATTATAGGTTGCTATATAGGTTAGTTTATGGATTGTATTTAATATTTGCCCTTCTGTCTACGTCTCTGCTTACAAAACATTAAAATTCAAAGTAGTTGGTTGAAACAAACAACGTACAGCCCATGGGAATTGTATATTTAAAAATTCGACTCATGTACTGTGTAGTTTTTTTAGAATGATTTTAAATAAAGCAGAATTACACTTGAAAGGAAACTCTGAAACTTTTATTTATTTTCTTCTATTATGGATTTTTTAATTGGGATACTATGAGGTATAATTTTTAAATTGATGCGTTGAGTGAGAGTATACATAAGAATTTCTTGGTTATACCTACGAAATCCAGCAAGACTATAAATCTATGTATCGACAAGATTATGAAAGTGACAGTAGAAGTAAAACAAGATCACAATAAACAAGTATAGTTAATTTTATTTGTCAAGTAAATGTATTGGTAGATTGAAGGACTGGGATTTAAACGCGCATGTTCTAGTTTGTTGAGGCAGGTATCTTGTATCTGAGATAGTGTTTTTGATACTTTAACCTGTTTTAAAAAGGCAGTAACTAGTTCTGTGGAATTCACAATAAAAAGATATCTAATTATGTAATAAATTTTTCACAGTTTCACATACACTTGCAGTTCGTTGTACTGTTATGTACACTTGTCTGCAATAAATATTAGCTCTGGTACACTACTTGAAAACTATACCATGTCTAACCAAAGAAATACCTACTCTCCCGGGACTATAACGATTTACTGCACAGATATTCATCTCAATACGAATTTATTTGGTGCACGGAATAAATAACAGTTTCACTTCAAGCTTTACTATATCGTTATTCTTATTGTTGAAAATATTAAAAAATCATACACCTAGTCTTATTATAAATGAAGAAGTAACACTCAAAACGAGATTTGTCACAGCACTGCAGTTTCCGGGATGGTGACAAAAAACATTCTAAAGCTATTTACAATAAGTTGGGATGCTAAGTTTTCAACCTGCTTGTTCTTATAGTTCCAAACATAATATTTGTTCGTTTGTATGATCTAAATCAGAGTTTCCCAAACCGTACTCCGCGGAGTACTTGGTTTATTGCCGCCAATAAATGTAATAAAGGCACTTGAATCTCAATGGTTGAATGATTTGGCTGAATGACTGTTCTATTATACCCTTTTCACACTAGAACTTTAAGACAAGTGAACTTAAAGTTCACCGATGTTTAACATCGGTATGCTTTCACACTTGATGTTTAAATCTCCGGTGCTGTCATCAGCTACAGTAATTTTGTCCTTAAGTTACCGTCATGAAATTACCAGTTTTGAACTGTCTGCGCAGACGCACATTTTGAATTATTATAAACAAATATGGATATTTCATTTCATTCTACATTAAAGACACTACAATAAAGAATATATTACACATGTAAGTCGATACATTTTATCTCAATTATTGTAGCTCTGTATTTTATTAAACACATTATTAAAATAAATAATTTTATTATAACAATAAGTATAAACTTCTTATAACGTCGATATAATACAGTATTCTTGTTTATTATAATATAAAATGTTGACAGCACAAATTCATAGAGTATTTTTTTATAATAGAAATTATGTTGGCAATGCGGACGAAGTTTAAGACGCAGATCTCTGTCTTAAACATCTCTTGTATTTAGACGAGGCCATACGGTTTCACATTAGCGTTTAAAGACACATTCACTTTAACATCCGATCTTAAAGTTCTAGTGTGAAAAGGGTATAACAGGGCTGAATACCTTAAAATTTACCAAATAATAGATAATGGATGTTTTGACGTTTTATGCCCGGGGTCCTTAAACTTATGTAGTCCGAGGACCCCCTCTTGAACAACATTTTTTTGTGGACCCCATCCCTACCCTAGGCATCTTACGTCGCTCTTGAGAATTTCTGGCGCAGTAATCTCATAGGCACTACGTTATAATAAATATTGGTAAAAATGTATCTCTGGTTTTTTAAATAAATGTTCTTGCGCATTTATAGCGAACATTTTTATTAGCATTACGAATGAAAAACATATAATGAATAAAAATAGTAGTAAAAAGAATAAGAAAAGTTACAAATTATAATACGTTAAGCTCACACAAACATTTCTTGGTCAAATATCGGTAAAAATAGACCTTATTATAATATGTTTTCTGTAGATAATTTGCAGTTGAATAAAAATAATTAAATTTTTCGTAATTATTGTTTAGTTATGTCAATAACTAGTTAGGTAACACCAAATACAAAAAGTCCTATGTAGGATTTTTATTAAATGAGTTATTTGAATAAAAGCGAAAAGTTGGGGGGTGTAAAGTTAATGTCAAAATTGTTTCGCGGACCCCCGGTAATGGCGTCGTGGACCCCAGGGGTCCGCGGACTACAGTTTAAGAACCGCTGTTTTATGCAATAGGAATATGATTAATATATTTGTTTTTGCTGCGATTATTTTTCACTGGCTAAAGTACGGATCGTTATAAAAAGCTGCCAGTCTCCGTCTCAGAACGTCCAGTAGACGACAAGTATATTCAAATATTATAAAAATAGTATTTTAATAGTTTTTTTTATCGGTATTTCTATTATGTATTTTGAAAAGCTTTATTTTGCCCCAGTTCTAATTGTGTCCTTAATGCTTATACTAATGTACATAATGTTTATACTATTTTTAGAATGATGTCTGTCGGTCTGTCTGTATGTCTGGTTATCGGTCCTTGCATATGTGTAAAGCGATTTGGCTAAACGGATTTTTATGAAATTTTTAAGCTTTTCACATCAATGGCATCAGTTAATCAATTTTTGGTGAAAATCGGTCAAAAATGGAAGATTTTTCGTATCGGTTTTACGATTTTTGCAGATATTTCGGATATATTGCCGATACATTACTCTCATTTCATAATCATTCACCCCTCATCCAGGTGTAGGAGCTCGCCCCTGGCATCGGCGATTAGCCTTGTCGCAGAAATAGGCCGATGTAAAATAAACAAAAATTTTAAAAAAATCAAAATGTATAAATAAGGTCTAAATCCCTTAGAAATTCCTCTTCTACGTCACTGTGCCTTTCCAACATTATTTATCTAAATTTTAATTCATTTAATTAATTTAGCATTTTAACTAATTCCATTTTTTAAATTTCAACATTTTCCTGCTTCTAGAAAATTAAAGTAATTACTAAGAAATATGGAATCGTTTAATTTTGACAGCAAATTAATTTAAATATTAATTTAACATAGTTTACTTTCACAAACTCCCATTTAGGAAACATAGATCACTACCATTAAATTTCATAATGTTATTAAATGTTATCTTGATTTTAATATTACTACTTTACATATAAATTAACAAATAAAGATAATAGTTTAGTAGCAATACGTTATTATCTAAGACTACCTTATTAATTTCTGCTACCTTAGAAGTAACTTAAATGGAATATTTAAAAAAAAATATATATATATATATATATATATATACAATAACCATGCTGAACTACTTTCGTCACATAATGCGTCATACTATATTGAATTGTTACAATTAATCTTGCAAAGCAGGATAAAAGAAAATAAGGGATCCAGAAGAAGAAAAACATTTTGGTTGAAAATTTCCAAAGTTTACAAAATTTAAGATGGAGGAGAAATGAATAAAACAAAACCCAAGAGCAAGATGGAATAATGATGTGGAAGTTTGAAACAACTAGGGCTAGACCTAAAAAACACTATCGCAAGAAACACTTGCAAGAAGTAAGATGACAGCTTGAGAAAGATAGATATTTGACAAAGAAACCTGCAAACGAAATCCAAAATGGAGCTACGAAGAAAATGTGGAAATCTAAAAATACTGAATGTCCAAAACTGGTAACCACTATTACGAGAATAAGTGCTTGGAGACGTTCTATTAAACGACTAATAACAATAAACATACACACTAATATTGTCCAACACTACGCAGTTACAAAAGTGGTTTTTCATGTATTCTTAATATAAAAATTCTGAATAGGCCTCTATATTGTTTAACCAATTAACTTAAAAATCACTATTCAAAATCAAAGATACATCGAAATATAAAGGAATTCAAATTAAAATCCTGATTAAGTTTTATGATTAGAATTGATTGATTTTTAAAAGGTTAAAACAATTTTTAGAAAAGTGTTTTTTAAATCTAATGCGCCAGCATTGTGAAACAAATTTATTATTTTCATGAAATCCATTTAAAATAATAAAAATAAATAAAAAGGCAGTTTAAATTCATTATAAGACTCTACCAAATTATAGTATTACGTCGGATCTTTGGTATTTTTTAATGAATGGTTAATGGTGCCTCGAAGATGACAGAACACTTTTCTTCTAATATCACAAAGGTGCAGTAGATAAGAAGATTGTAGTAGATAAGACATGGGATGTATATAATAGAAGATTGGTAAAACTGTCTTTGAGGGGAAGAAAGAATCGTAGACCAGTTAAAAGACCAAAATATGGAGTACAGTTTACGGTAGATATATATTAGAGTAAAATATTAAAAATGTTAAATAATAAAAAGAGAATCTATTTCTTAAAAAGGGCATTTAAAATAAGGGTAGCCATGTTTATTATTGTATCTTGAGACTTTTGTAAAGTTAGCATGAAAAGTGAATCGTAAATTCTTAACAGAAAACTAATGTGTCAAAAATATATGTTGATCATATGCACACAAATAATAATTAATCTTTGTCTGAAATATAAATATTAGTTTGGTTACTTATCTGAGTTATCACCAAAAAAATGTGGTATGAGTTTTTTAAGATGGACAGTTAAGCGACAGAGAGATTCAGAAACATATGAGACACAATTGATTATTTGGGTCAGTGGTTAAATTAGTGTTTGGTGTAAAGTGTGTCTAGTGTGTGTTAATGTGTGTCTAATTTGGATTTAGCTGTATCAACGTAATTAATTGTAAGTCTAGTGTAAATAATGTAAATATTTAAACCGTGTCATAATTCAAGTAGATTAGTTAAAATGTTGAATTTAATTCAACAACCCTTAACTCCTTCCTGAGTATCATAGCAACCAGCTAGCGAACAGGGGGGTCCAGACTTGATCCGCTCGCAAGTCTGGATACTCATAATGTGAAGGAGACCTAGAGTTTGAGGGATGAGAGTAAGTACAAATAAGGTATATCGATATTATACTTAAATTAATCAACCAACCCTGACATTTTATGTTATATATAACAGAGGTTCCCCATAAGACGTTTGATTATTTTTCTAAAGTTTTATTTTTTACAGAATCGCTAATACACCACTTTAGCATCGATTAAAATGAAGAGATAGTAAAACGAAAACTTATAATGAATCAAACAAGATTGCCAAATTTCAGTTTTGGTTACTGAACATGAATATGCAAAAAAATGATATTATTGATAACTTTGTTGAAGAGAGAATATGGAGACATAGAACACAGACGACTTATTAAAAATATTGATATACAAAAGACATGGGTCCAAAACTCAGTAAATTAGTGCAAGACCAAAAATTAAAATTCCATTTAGAAAAGTCTTAAATTTTTTATAATTATAGAGTTTCATTGCAATACTTCAATTTACATAATAAATAATTTATTAATTGCTGTTTATAAAATAATTTATGTGCTCTATGTATGACCATTTGTAAACTTACAAGGTATAAGAAATATAGATCATTTCACTTGCCATAGATGGCAATACAACGCGTTGTATTATCGTTCTTATATGAAACATGGTTGGGAATCGAACTATGACCCTTAATCTGTACAAATCTGTCATTTTATAGTAGTTTTATTACTTGTATATAATTTAAACAAGTAGCAATTTTATGCAAATTAAACTACTCATATTTGCAGCTAATAATAATAATAATAACTTTAATATAATCTTGAATTATGTACAATTTTCATATTTTCCCATATGTTCCTGAGTTTTATGTATTAGTTTGCATACAATGGAGGATGCAAGTGTCAAGAATTTCTTAGAATATTTCATATGTGCAGACATAACATCACGTTTCTGCTTCTACTATCAAGATGTGTATACACATATTTGTAAGCCATTATCTATGGTTCTTGCTACCTAATTGAGCAAAAAATATATTCTGTAAAATGAAACTACTCTCAGTTGTCCAGAAAGTAAAGAACTTTCGGTAATTAGCAATATGACAGCCTTTTAACGAAACAAGTATTTATTGTTAATACGAAGGATGTCTCCTAATTCTGGGAATTGTGCTATAATTAAATTACGCAGAACTTATAGGCAATGTTATTGGTGCCAGACAAGTCTTGACATGTTTATGCAACTATCTAGTGCAATAATGTTCAGTCTGATTTAGGTGTTCGACTGATATAGACGCGTTTTCAGAGCACTGTTTTTGTAACCATGGAAGACGCAGCAAAATCTCAAAGAGCAATAATTTTCTTTTTGTGGAAAGAAGGTGTGAAAATATCAGAAATTATTCAGCGTCTGCAAGGAGTGGTGAGTCTGCAGAATCCAAAAGTACTGTTTATCGGTGGATCGATCGTTTTAAAACCGGTAGAACATCACTAGAAGACGATCCACGCAGTGGACGCCCAAACACGTCGGTAAATGAAAGAAACATTACTGCCGTCGAAGGCCTACTGAAAGAGGACAGGCGAATGACTATTCGCCAAATTAGTGTGCGCCTAAGGATAGGTACACGACAAGTTCATGACATCTTGCATCATTGTTTGGGCGTTAGCAAGGTTTCGCCGCACTGGGTGCCAAGGCTCAGAACAGAAACTCAATAGGTCTGATACTTTAAAAAATTAAAAAATTAAAATTAGTTTATCGTTGGGATAAATGTATTCAGTTAAATGGAGATTATGTTGAAAAACTACTTTGTAATATTGACGAAAATTAACAAAATAATAAAAATTATAGCTAAATTCCCAGAACTTTGGAAACATCCCTCGTACATAACTTATTTTTCTATATATATTATTATTATTACATAGTTTAGGAACGATTGTTTTGTTATTAATATGGTACAAATTAATAACCACTATCATTGAAAATGTCACTGCATGCGAATTGCGTTCATTAACTCTTTTTTAACGCATAAAATATTCAGCCAGTTGAAATTCATCGTTTCTGGACCAAATATAATAAATGATTTTTCGGTGAGAAAATCGTGATTATTACTTATGGTTATAGTATGGAAGCATGGACATTAACAGTAGCCTTTAGTAAAAAACTATAGGCTATTGAAATGTGGACATATCGGCGAATCCTCAGAATTTCTTGGAAAGGCCACCACCAACAAGACAGTATTAGAGAAACTCAAGAAGGAAACAGAAATCATTTACACGGTTAAACGTCGAAAATTTGAATATCTAGGACACATTATGTGAAACAGTGACACATGGATTTTTGCTGCTCTGTATAAATTTATTCCTTGCTGAAGAACCTCATCTAGGATAACAGGAGTTCAAGAAGTAAGCAGAAATCATCAAAACGTCGAAAACTTGAATGTATCGGACACATTAAGTCAAAGAGTGATAGATATGGATTTCTGCAACTTATTTAGGAAAAGTGCTCGGTACTAGGTCTAGACAATTTTACGGTCTAAGACGTATTTCTTGGTTGAAAATTTTGAGGGATTGGTTTTCTGCGATTAAACAGTTCTTCCGGGTAGCCGTTAACAAGATCAGGAATACCATTATGGTATCCAAAATCCGTAACGGATAATCATTAGAAGAAAAATAAGTTAAACGGAAGACAATGATTTGACTGAAGCTGAATTTGATAAATTTTAGTGGGACATTTTTCTGCATCCACTAAATAGTCTCGGTCTTGCGCCAAATGATTATCATTTATTTCTGTTAATTGTCTTTGTGGTCATCATCATCATTACCCAGCCTCTCTTGTCCACTAGACCTCCTCTACCATTTGAATAATATCTTTGAAATTATTTTGCAATGGTCCAATTTAATATTGTGTCCACATTAATGTGGACACCGTTATTTTGGACGTTTGCCATTGCTGATAGTATAGGCTAGAATAATACAATATAATGAGTATTAGTATCAAAAGGATAATACTTCATGAGTGTATAAAATTCTTTTTTATAAGTGTATGAAATTTTCTGCCAAGATCGTCATTCACTTTCCGGTCTTTGTAAATTGTTTCCAAATACATATTCTTTTAACATTATACGGAACCATGATTATTATAATTCTGAATCTATTATAAACAATTTTCAGCTTGTTTTTATTTTCGTAAAAACAATTTGTACCACGCACATATTTATCATTCTGTTTACAAAATGCGCTGAATTATTTAGCTTTGGAGGCCACTACAGACTTATTTCTACTACCAGAAAATATTTAGCAAATAAGGGTATTCCCAAAGCACGTTAGATATTAAATAATCCCCGTTCTCTTAAAAATTTAAAGTTACTTATGGTTTCAAGTGTGTAGTATATATAATGCACATAATTTCAAACAAGATAGCTCATTTTTCTCTCAACCAAACCCAGAAAACACTAATGGAGAATTAAATTTACAAATTAAAATTACGCATCAATACTTTTGGAACGATCAGTATTACTGTCAGTTTGCTAGCTTAGAACCACTATGGTTTTATTTAGTTATACTTCAGTAATACATGGTCAATAATACTGTCAATATCCTCAATACTCTATGATATTAATAGCAGACTCAAGAATCAAAATACTGCCTTTACACGATCAACATAATTGTCAGTATTCCTTGATATAGCTAACGTAACTTGAAAAGAAACTATGAAGAAGACTAGTTTTGGACAGAACGGGTACAAATTTGGAAAATGGGGGTGTTTATATAATGTTATTGCAAAATACATACAAACTTCAATTTATGTTGCAATTCTGTGGCAAATCTGTAAGCTACAGATGATCGTATCTAAAGAGTTGTTTTAGGTGTTGTTATGGACAGATTTTTATAGATTTTGTCTGTAAGCTTACAGATTTTCCACAGAATTGCACCATTCTAACCACTATCACCATCTAGTCTAATTACTCGTAACGATTAGTAACTCACTACTAACTAGTACTACTAAATAGTACTACGTTTATGATTTTTTTTTTTTTTTCATTTTACGATTGCTATAACAGTTGGTATTATTGTAACACGGTAAATTTATCGTCAAACAAAAGCTCTAGCGATGAACCGTATTTCTTTGAAGTGGTTAGTTAGTTAGTGAAAATTTTTGGCGCACAGCAACAAAGGCTATTTGCGCCGGTTCTTTGAAGTCATTTGCTCTCAAGTTTTATATAATCTATTATCTATAGATCACCTATTTGCGCATTTGTAATTTTTTAATATAATTATAGAAGAAACAAAACGAAATCGTTGTAATCTTATTTAAAAAAAGGATAGATTTACTTGCTAATACATCCTGAACATTAAGATCCTGTTTCAGAGAGCTTAACCGAGTTTAACCATTTGACTAAACTCGGTTACAATATAACAATCTCATAAGTAACCATAGCAACCATTTTCAAATTTGTCTATAGTTTTAACTAAAGTCACTGGATTATACAAAGTACCGCAAGCCTTTGAGGAAGCCGACAGACCCCAGGGTTTGATTGGCAACATTGCTTCCCCTATTAAGCAAACTAAAACAGCAATTTTTACGTTCTTAAGTTTACGTCTGCGCTGTCACATCTCTCGCTCTCATTTAATAACCTTCTTTGTCAGCAGTTTGAATATTTAAGGTTAAGTTTAATTTAAATTTATATATTATATCCATCTTATTTAATAAAAATTAAAAAAATAATTGAAATTGTACCACAATTTTGTTATAGTGCATCTTTGATTAAAAAAATCGTGATTACAATGTTTAAAATAAAAACTAGTTTCTTATTTTTGTAATGTTGAAATCACTGAACATCATTTGTGTTGGCGACATTTTTAACCCCAGCATGGCCGCCGTTGCGGTACTTTGTATAATCTAGTGACTTTAGTTTTAACGTTTAACGAAATCCTTTACATCTCTGAACATTAATGCGTAATGAATGTTGTGACATCTATGTTTTTCAAACCTACTGCGATGGAATAAAAGCATTTGCGACTTTTTATGAACCCGCCATCAGCGAGATCGTGATTGTTTACTAAATTTTAATAACAAAATTATAACCGCAACTACAGCAATTCTTTTTCGTTCCACAATTTCCAAAATTTGTTGAAATGTGTGTAACAGTATTTTTTAGGTTATATAAAGTGAGATAGCTAATGTTTGTTTATAATATATCTGTCGTATTAAAACAACGCACTAACTACAATCGACAAAGCATAATGCATTAAATTTAAAGCTGTGAACGGGCGCTCGCGTTATCATAAGACAAACTTGTCCATATCCGACTAATTTAAGAGCTGTGAACGCAGCTTTAAAGTAAAATGAAACAGTGCAAACAGGAGAAACTGAGTGCACTATTGTGCAGGATTACCATTTGTATACTAGCGGTTCCTTTATTTTTTCTCAGAATTTTCTCTTGTACATTTTTCCAAAAAGCGCAATCCTTGAAGGACACCCTATATCGCGGTACCACTGGCATTTTCACGGAATCCTAGAGTACCGAGGAACCTATTTTGAGTAACTCGGATCTATACTGTTTTGGGAATGCGCAGCTACAACTTAAGAGCAAAGAAATAGATATATGCTCCGACAATTTAGCCTCTTTATCTTCTTAATTAAATTATGAATTATCAAAGAATAATCCAGAAACGAAATAAAACTGAAAATGTTAATCAAAATAGTAATATTTTTAAGGGCTGAACCATAAATTAATCTTAT
Organism: Liopterus haemorrhoidalis; assembly: GCA_963971575.1. Taxonomy (NCBI): domain Eukaryota; kingdom Metazoa; phylum Arthropoda; class Insecta; order Coleoptera; family Dytiscidae; genus Liopterus; species Liopterus haemorrhoidalis. Next base: position 3,214,889 of record OZ020621.1, on the reverse strand, counting down.
CTTTTGTTTATTTATCATTAGCAATAAAATCTATCCTTTGATCAAAACGTATCCAAAATTACCATGAAAATATTAATCCATTAAAGCACTTCACTAATCACTGCACTGTGAAGTTGCACTTCACCAAATCACTTCACCTACTTCATCACGAGCACTGACGTACGTCACGGACCGGACGCAACTGTTAGTTGGGAGCAGAGACCAGAAGTTCCGAACTCCAGGTCGGCATTCTCCGTTCTCATCGAGCATTGAAATCTCTGAAACACATGCGCAAGAACGATAGCGCGGTAGCATCACGTGTAGACGATTTTAATTGATTGAACACTGATAGAAGAATGCGGTAGAGTTAAAGAGATTTGGTGGTTATTTATGGCTATTTGTACAACTATAGGGTAACTTTATGACAAAGATACTGAAAGATCTGCATTAAGATTCCTTTAACAATACTGAATACAATGACAGATGCCTTAATGTAAATTTAGAGAATATTTTGAGAAATATAAATAAGTCAAGGATCTGGTGGCTGAGGCATAAGCAGAACCGTGTTGAGGGTGAGGTGAGTGAGGTACTTGCCTCACCTTTACTGACAAACAGGGACACCAGAATTGACAAAAAGAAGATCCAGGAGCCTGTCATGATTAGGTATTTTTCAAATATATAAACAATAAATTCGATTCATTCAGAATGAATAGAAGTCTGTCCATGAGTAATCTGTTGTCAACTAAAGCAACTGACAAATCATGGCACAGGCCTAACCTCTCCCTGACATCCTCGAACTGCACACTGGGTTAAAATGTACAAACCAGACAAATTTGTCTAAATACGCCTACAGACGACGTGGCAAGTCACGGCCAATGTTTACATTTGTCTAGGTCTGCGAATCGTGTGTATGGACAACAAGTCACAAGGGACAAGCAACGTACGCTGGGCTTGGCGCTGGCCGACGGTCGCTTCCGATGCGGTATTCTTATTACAAGTCAAAGGAGTTTGACCAGCATTGGTGCAAACTTGTATATGCATGTTAGCACTGTGCACACCGTACACGCATTAAGCAAGGATGTACTCTGTCGCCCATCCTCTTTAACACCGTCCTAGATGATATATTGAGAAGGAATATCGGAACTGAAGACGAAATTCGCTAGACTTTAACTTCCCACTTGGCAGATCTGGCGTATGCAGATGACATTTGCCTTCTGTCTCACACCTTCGACAACATGAGTGCAATACTAGATTCTCTCGTAAAGGAGGCGGAATCAGTAGTCCTCGCAATCAACATTAAAAAGACGAAATCCATGCGATTAGGCTCCACACAACAAGACAAGTTCCGCATTAACGATCACCTTATTGAAGACGTCGAAATTTTTACTTATATAGGAATCATTGCCTCATGCAAATCTGGAGGCACCAAAGAGGATGTTAAAATGAGGATTAATAAAGCTAGGCATGCTTTCAGTAAGCTGAAAAATGTATGGAACACTTCGCAGTTTGCCAAATCCACAAAAATTAGAATATTCAATTCTAATATCTTGCTATTTTGTTTAGGAAAAGCCAACTTCAATATATGAAGAGAGCTACTGATAACTTAAGAAAATATAAATTCCATTTAGTATCGCTTAAAGGTTTGGAATAGCTTACACATCCATATTCTTGCACAGCCCTGTTGCCAGAAATGAGAATGATCTTTTTTTTGGTTGCTTGGTTTATTGGAATGATTTTTTTGGTGGTTTGGTTTCTCAAAATATCCAGTAGGGTTTCTTGAAATGCCTTAGGTAGTCATTTGATTTATTTGCTCCAATTTGAACTAGTCCCGCATAATTAATCACTAGTCTCGTCTAAATATTTGTTATACAAACTCTGTGATACTGAACTATGATATTCAAAGTGATTACTTCAAGTTTATTTTTTTAATATTCTTCAGCTTTGTTGGTAAGTAATGTTAACTAACGTCTATTTGCGATCTGCTATTACTTTTTGTACGATATTAAGTAACATTTCTTGCACATTTCCCGAACACGATGTTCAATAGTTATCGGATATTAACAGAGAACCGTTGTCTAGCATGGCGTACATTAATTGGTAATGATAATACACATCCCGAGCAAGATCTGGAGGAAATTGAACGGGACCGATATAACCGCAGTTAAACCAACCTAAAGAGAACGCTAGCTGAACTAGAATTAAAGAGCAAGTACACAAACCCATCGTAACATATGCTATTGAGACAAGAACCATTAAATATATGGAAAAAAGGAAAAATAAATCAAATTGTGAACCTAAACGCCAATCTGCCATCAAAATATGCCATTTAAAAAAAAAAATTAACTAACTTTTTAGCAAAATTTGATATACGGTTTTATACGAGTTTTATAGAGACAGAATTTTATGTGGAGTTGGTCGTGTCCGTAATAGAGTAAAAGCGGAAAGGTTGTACGTGTATCGGACATAAAATAAAGCACAACTATCTACAGCTGACCAGTTTCGAAATAATTTATTCCGCAGCTCTGATGAAGGAATAAATTATTTCGAAACTGGTCAGCTGTAGATAGTTGTGCTTTATTTTATGTACGATACCCGTACAACCTTTCCATAGAATTTTATGACGACTGTACACTGCTGGTTCACCTGTTTCAAAAATCTGGCTTGGTATCGGACTAGTGCGAAAAGAACCTGTGTTCAATCTTATATTCTTTTACATTTATTCAGTTTCTGCAAAATACCAGTGTTCCGCGAAACATAATTTGAGAAACACTGCTTAAAGTGATGGTCGACGAAGTGTTATATTGCTGCTACCTTAAATTTAGTGCAATGTACAGTGAATGAACATTTTTTAAAATGATCTATCAATGTACCTTTAAAAAAAACTTTCGAATTATGTTCGTTTAAACCTACGGGCGGAAATTCTAAGATTGACTAAGGCTTCTGCTAGAAAGCTGCAAGTAACGCAAAGAGCCATGGAATGAGCTATGCTCGATATAACGCTAAGGGGTAAAATATCAAATGCTGAAATTCGTTAACAGATGCTCAAGACATAGAAAATTGTAAATTTTTAGAGGAGGCTTATATCCAGAAGTGGATTCGGTTGAAGGATGATAGTGAATGACGTTATTAAGCGATATCATGAACGGGAGAGTTTATAAGACGAGAAGGCTTAGGCACTAATTGGGTAACAACCGAGTGGACAAACGATTTATTGTATTAATAGTACTTTAAGACCGTCGCGAAACTGCAAATTTCGTCGCTTGTCTATTAGCTCAAGTTCGAGGAATGACAATTTCTGCAAGAATAGTGTCTGGAAGATTACGCGAAGTTGTACTACTATCCAATGACCAGCTACAGAATCGGACCTGCTCCCAGCTCAACGAGTAGCACGCATTCGTTTCGCCCAAAATCACGTCAATTTGATTGTCAATGATTGGAGTTCAATTTAATTTACAGATGACCTTCGGTTTAACTGACGACCACCAGTTGGCTATGAACATGTTTGATGCAGTCCTGCAGAATGATATACTGACTGTGTAAACCCAAGAACTCCGTTTGGTAGTCGCCAGTTTATTTTATCGAACAGTACAATTTGTCCATGAGGGACAACAAAACTTATTTAATATAGTTTTTATTTCTATAGTGTTTAAAAAAATAGACAAAAAGATAGTATCGCGATATATAAAACCATTAAATTACCTGTTTAAGTATTGCCAATATTAAAACGAAATAAAAATTCCTTAGTTATTACTGTTTATAACAAAACTACCAACCTTTAATTCTTAAATTCAGAAGCTTATATTATCAATCAAATTCATGTAAAACAAGTTTTGCATCTCGCTAGCGGCAAGTTACACAGTGCAACCAAAAATCCCAAAAAACAAAATTAGCATCTTCGTGACTACTTTAATACACTTGTTTTGCCATAAAAAAGAAGAATCAGATGGCAATTAACAAGATACGGAGACCAGTGTGTTTACATCGCAAATATCTTCAACGTTAAATTTTTATCAAAGAACACGATAATGCAAAATATTCAAGCAGTTTGAATTGAATTAATGAAGTATTATTTAAATGTTTAAATTGTGAAATTTCAATTGAAAAATATATCCGAAAAAATGCTTGTGAACAAATGGAGAAGATCAGCTCGTAAATAAAATTAAAAAAATGAGAAAAGAATCCAGAATATTATGGATATTGATCAAACATATAGTTGAAACGAATCAACTTAGATAGCACGGCCATATACAGTGATGAAAATCAACATGTAAGATAAATAGTTACTGAAACAAGTTTTATAATGGACACCAAAAGGGAGGAGAGAAAATAAAAGACCTAAGAAAAGCTGGATAGAAGGAGTCTAAAAAAATGAATACAGTAGATTGAGTAAAGTGCAAAGTCAGGATTTGGAAATCGGAAGACGACTTATAGATTTATAAACTCTTAATAATTTTAACTGTTAACTGTTTAAGCAAGATCAGGACGTGTAATTCATATATCGTTGCCATAGTTAAATATATTCCAATTGACTGCTTCTTCTTCTTCTAGCACGGCTGTCCTGATCCTACCGCAATCTCGCGGCATCTTCAATATTTAACTGCTAAATAAAACAAAGGAAATGAAAACATAACGTTATTTTTGACCAACACCTTGATCTGCTTAACCATCCAGAGTTCGACCTTGATAATTTTAACCATCCAGAGTAAAACAAAACACAGCTACTTAAGGTCCCTGACCATCCAGATTTCCACCGAACTCCTTAAGATCCCTGACTATCCGGAGTAAAACAAAACAAACACAACTCCTTGAAGTCCCTGACCATCCAGAATTCCACCGAATTCCTTGATGTTTTTAACCATCCAGAGTAAAGTAAAAGAAACACAGCTAATTGAGGTCCCTGACCATCCAGATTTCCACTGAACTCCTTGAGATCCCTGACCGTCCGATGTAAAACAAAACAAACACAGTTACTTGAGGTCCCTGACCATCCAGATTTCCACCGAACTCCTTGAGATCTCTGACTATTTATAGTCAACAAAACAAACACAACCATTTAAGGCTCAACAACTCTTTGAGGTCCCTGACCATCCAGAGTTCCCCTTAACTCCTGAAGGTTCTTGGCCATCCAGAGTATCCCTGAAATCCTTGAGGTTCCTGGCCATCCAGAGTCAAACATCTCATTATGGCTAACACGTGTCATATTATCAGCATTGTACAGTGTATCTTGCAGTACTCAACAGGCTATTGGACTCACAGTATTGTGTAGATGGCAATATAGCCAACATATATATTTTGAACCAAACAGGTGAAAAGAAAAAACCGGGGAAAAATAAAAACAGAATAATAGAACTGTATTGACCTTGTTTTGCGTAGAAACAAAACGAACATCACGATTATAGCTTTTACGTAAAATTAGCATCGAAAATATAACAGAAGACCCCTATTCTCCTGACACAGAATGGTTTTGCAGGAGCTTGAAGCCTTAAATAAATCTTAGCGTCAAATTAAGAACTTATTTCACAAAATACTGACACGACGATTTAGATAACGCATTAAATATATCTTATAGATCTGCATTCTCTTTCTTCCATTTGACACCTCCCATGCCAAAACAATAAGCTAATATTTTAAGTAGCCACACCTATGGCGCTCTGGTTTTAATAATCAGCGCCATCTATCAATTAGGAATGCAATCATTTGTTATTCAAAGGCAGTGACATTAGACATACATTATCTTAAATTATCATAACGTACTGTTATAGATTTAAATATATCAATTAGCCGCTCATTTTAAAACCTACATCAATTTGTTATGTGTTTATGTTTTCATGTCAGACATTGAGCTAAAGCCGTTAGATACGCAATAATCAGCAATTTAGTATTTGTATGTATGCAAATTAATAAAAACAGGAACGGAGTGAGTAGATATGCAGTCAAAACTTCATATTCGTGGAAGATACTTTCGGCCAAGATGTCGCGAATACGAAATCCGTAAATAAGAGGTGATAAAATGTATAGGTTTATAGAAGATAGGTTCGACGATTACTAAAAAAGCTAAATGGTTATTAGAAAGCGGTTAAATTAGGCCATAATACGTTTTAATCCTATTTAAATCCGACTGGAAAAGAATTTTTAATATTTAGAAAAGGACTGCCCGAATTCTTGGTAGAGTCGCAGAACATACTTCATGAAAGCAATTATTTAAGGATTTTAAATATAATTCCAACTGGTTATTAAATTTACGCTCTTAAAAATTAAATGTAACATTTGCCAAAATATAACTAGAATTTTGACAAAATAATTTAAACAAAATAAAAATGGAAAAAAACAAAAAATAAAATTGTCTCCTCTGCCCGGGAGCGAAACCTAGTTTGCTGCGTAGCAAGCGAGCAAGCTAACCATTAGACCAGGATACGCCTTCTAGTAGTGTGTTACATATTTATAACTTTTGTACATCGTCAACCAAAACAACACAAAAAATGCGTTATTTTCCCAAAGCATAATCTGATCAAAAATTCCTATTGTACTATTCCGGTTCACACCAATGTACATTACTCAGATTTTTTTCAGATTTTTAGTTAAACAAAAAAATGTTTTGCACAATTTTGGTAAAAATCGCATTAAAATAATTTATTTTGCAAAAATAAAATTTTGATCGTTAATCCATGTACCAAGAGCTTTCATTTGAAACCTTGCTCCTAATTAAAGAAAAAAAATTTTTTTTTTCGATAAGCACATTTTTTTTTTATATTTTAGGGGATATGTTTTTTAGATGTTTTAGTATTTTTACTATGTGCGGGTCAAAAAGTTGTACAAGCACGCCAAATTTCAACTCTCTAGGTTTAGCCGTTTGGCTAAAATTTTTACCGAACAGACAGACAGACAGACGACAAAATGACGGTATAAGGGTTTTTTGGTCATATCTACAAAACCCTAAAAATGGATAAAGAAAGTATATTACGATTTAAAAGAATTTTTGAACGTCAATCTCAGTAATATAGTCCGCAATAGGTATTTTTTTCTTTTTTAAATTATAAAATTTATATCTTGTATGTCAACTAACAGAGTTTTCGATTTATTGCTCGAAGTGCTCCGAGATTGTTCTCAGATCACTCTCAGAGCAAAAATTTTCGATTTGGTTCCGAGCAGTTCGAGCGCTCTCAAATTTTCGATTTACTCGATCGATCGCAATGCGAACAATTTCCGAGGGTTTGCTAAAAATAATCGTGGAAGGTGGTCGAAGGAACAAATCTTACAGGAAGAGGGGGTAAACTATATTAGTCAGTTGAAGGAGCAATCTTAGCTGTCAGAAATATGTTGATCTAAAGAGAAAGACAGAAGTTAGGTTAGGTTGAATATTCCAACAATGAGTAATCGGGGATTGAACCTGCGTCTCTGTCCACCATAGGCAATCTTCTTGCTACGAAGCCACAACAACTCATCCATAAACAGACTTGCATCTTAATTTGCAAGTCCAAATCGCGTGTAAACGTGCAAGCCGTATTCATCACAGTTGTGATATTAATTGCAATCTCAAAAAACAGCGGGCGAAATAGAGTTGTAGTCAATTTAAAAAATTGTTTTAAATACGCATCATTAAACCTGATTCATAATGATCATTAGGTGAACGAGTATAGTGGTCAGATTCATGAATACTTATACTTAAAATAACAACATTGTATATTAATATTGTTGCTTATATCAATATTTGTATTGAAAATAATACGAATAAAGGCTCTTGATTTGACAAAAGATACGGTATATGAATTTTGCTAGACACTAAACAAAAAAAAAAAAATGTTGACAGAAGGTTTGGGACATTATTAATAACTAGCTGGAGTACCAACACGTTTTTGTAATGTATATTTTGCTGTAACGTAAATAATAAGTGAGATAGAAAAACTTCTGTTTTTCACTTCTTTCATCCAATCATACCCCCTTCCTGTTTCATCGAAAATTTCCTTTCTCGTTTCCGTTCTGTGTCGTATTTCTTCACATTCTTCCAACAAATGTTCCATTGTCTCCTTCCCTGCACATTCTACATGTTCTTTCTTCCTCCTTCATCCGAAAATTATTGTCCCTCTCCTCATTTCCACAGCTAAATCTCGCTATCACTTTTTTCTTCTCTCTACTGCCTTTTTCTGTCAAATACTGTAGTTTTCTCAGCATTCAGGTCTTTTCATATTTGTTTTTCCTCTAGTAGCTGGCCTCATTGATATCTGTTTCCTTTTTTCGTTCTTTTGCCATTTCCATTTTGAACTTTAGGTGAACCGTTCGAGGAAACGCGTTGTCCTTTTCTCGATTGCTCTGTAGTTAAATACAGTGACTCGGAACTCTCCAAGCTTGCTTCCCGAACCCACTTTTTGTCTATTGTAATGGCCTGTTCATCGCCATCCGAAATATGGATGTGATTCCGAACCAGTTCCTCAAGTTAGCTTGTCAAGAAATCCTTCTTTTCCATTGCCTCTTTTCTTGGTAGATCGAACCAATGAGAGAGACTACTAAGATTATTTTTAATGCTATCTACATTGTAAATATCTGAAAGGAATTCTTTTGATGAAATAAGAAACTGAACAGTTACTTTACATTCTCTTTTGTTTTATTTATCTTGTATTGTTGATACACTAATCTGTTTTCTTTTTTCTTTTGTGTTTTTATGTAAATGCTTAGGGATAACATTATCCTGTTATTTTTAAGAACACTTTCTCAGACTATCTTACTTTTCCGTAAGAAGTAACCTTATAAAGTAACTGAAGAACAGATTGTATATTTTAGTTAGATCAAGTATTTCTATAACGGTTACTAATTACTTCCTTAATAAATTTGTATCAAAAAATTACTCTACAAACTTCCTACCTGCAAAATTGTGTTCTTAAGGACAGGTACGAAAAACAGCTTACCTGAAATAAAAAAAGCATAATTAGAACATCACAAATCACTTTATATTTTGACATGTTTTCAGGTAAATACTCCTCCCATTCATAAATTTTAAAAGAATTACATTTTTGGGGTTTTGTAGGTATGACCACCAAAAATCCTTTACAACATCACTCTGTCTGTCTGTACTGTAGAAATTGTAGCCAAACGACTGAACATAAACAATTGAAATTTGGCATGCTTAATTCTTTGATCCACATATAGGAGAAATACTCAGATTCTGTAAAAAATTACTGTGTAGTAACTTTAGTACAAGATAAAATATTATAAAAAGTATAATGACTTTCATTCATGATAGTAACTGACCTTGCTCACAGTGACAAATTTAGTTACTATGATCATAGTAACTGAGTAACAGAATTGGTCTTATAGAGAGTTCAGAAAAACACATCACGAAATAAATATAAACGAATATGTATTTAATAAAAAAAAATAACATTTGTTTAAAATTTTGAATGGGGTATCAAATGAAACCTCTTAATTCGTGGGTAAACAAACTATTATTAATTGATAAAATCAATTTTTTATGGGATTTTCGGCAAAATTATGTCAAAATACTTTTGTTCCCTACCCTTTTTCCTAGAGGAATTGATCTAAAAATTTGGAAAAAAACTTAATAAGGTACCTACATCGACAGGAACCAAAATAGTACAACAGGAATTTCTGATCAGGTAAGTTTTCAGGAAATTTATAATTATTTTTTTTAAAATTTATTCTGTGGTATGAAAAGAAAGCTCTTAGGACGTAGATTAAGGAAAAAAAATATTTTTTTAGAATTTTTTAATTTTAAAAAGATTTTTTTTCAAAAATTTACTAAAAAAATTACTGTTCAGGGTGCAGAACAGTAATTGCGGAACGCAAAAGGGTAAAAATAAAAATCTGTAAAAATTCTAAGTAATTGGTCTAAACCGGAAACATAAAACAGGAATTTTTGACCAAATTTCGTTTTTGGAAAGTATTACAGTTTTTGTGTTTTTTGACAAAATTAATTAATTTTTAATTCGTAGTTAAATTATGGCTAGTTATGTTATGGATTTTTTGTATTTATAGCTAAGGTAGTGTGTCTTTTTTTAATTTAAAAATATACTAAACATTTTTTCACAGCTGAGAACCGAGTTCAAGTGTGTAAAGTGTACTGTTTAATGTTGCGTAGGCTACTATTATACATCGTGATTCAACCTATTGTTTGAATTCATTTCAGTTTTTACCGACCGCCAACATATATAAGGGAGGTATTGTGATCATACCGATTTCGAGATTTCGATGGATCTCCACTTACATAACGTTTTGACTATTTTTAGCATGTCTGTCGGTCTGTCTGTCCGTCCGTCTGTCCATCTGTCCGTCCGTCTGTCCGTCCGTCCGTCCGTCCATCTGTGTACACGTGCAGAGCGAATTAGGCAAAAAGGATTTTTAAGAAAATTTAAATTTAAGCTTTTGACAATAATAGTACGAGTTGATCAACTTTTGGTAAAAATCGGTTGACTAAAATGTCTGTTGGTCTGTCTCTCTGTCTGTCTGTCGGTCTGTGTACACGTGCAGAGCAAATTCGGCTAAAATGATTTTTTAGAACTTTATATTTAAGCTTTTGCCAAAAAATAAACTAACTGCTAGTGCCTACGAAAAGAAAGAGAGAGAGAAAGCATGATTTCTTACTATAAAATTAAATTTGCAACATTGTAAATATTTTAACAACATTTTAACAACTTAAAATATTACTTTATCATTTTATTTGCCAATTTATGACCAGATTATTAAAATTATTCAAAGATATTAAAAGTAACTGGATCAACTTTATAAGCATATTCATATCAGATCGAATATAAAATCGAACATCAAAAAATAATTTATAAATTGCTGTTACACTTTTACAAAACTATTTATTTATTTTTGATATTTTGTTTAATCTTATAGGTCAAAACAATTTATATGTAAATGAATGATATTATCAAACTTTTATTTTCTCTAAAAATTAATATCAAAAAAATGTTGTGATAAACGCTAATTATAAAAATATGTTCATAGATATTAAATGAATTTTATCACAAAAATTCAACATTTGGACATTATTTTTCATGTCGTTTTTACCCATAAGATTTTATCGAACACCTAATGAAGCAGCATTTAAAAGAATTAATGACTTGTAATAGATACACCTTATCCTGTATTTTATATTTTAGATACTGAACACAGTCTCAAGTTTCAAGGTCTTTTAAATACAGGTAGCATGATTAATCATAAATAGGAGGATCACGAACGCCCATGGTTTTTTGTTTCATATCTTAAATAAATACCTGCTTGATAATTTAGCCATGGCTTCTTGGTAAAATGGTTGATTATGTAACACACGAACGGAGTATGACAGATAGACAGACAGACAGACCGACAGACATCATGCTAAAAATAGTCAAAACGTTTGTAGGGACCTCAATTCGTGGAGATCTATCGAAATCTCGAAATGTCAAAATCGGTAGGATCACAATACCTCCCTTTTATATGGCGGTCGGTAAAAATATATACTGTAAAATGACAAAACTATTTAATATAATATTCTCGATCTATGTATGTCATACAGGGTAGTAATTTTGTGTTTAGTTTGAGAACATCTAAGGTATTATTATTCGTTTTGTGCATATCCTTTCTATTTTTTTTTTATGATTAATTGATATGCTGTTATATTTTTTTTGTAAAATGAAGTATTAAAATTAATAAAAAACCACTTTTAGGTATAAATTAAATGTTTTATTTTTATACGGTAAATTGTAAAAATCAAAAGATTTTGAAATGATTTGTTAATCAAAAAAGATTTCCTCTTTCAATTGAATAATTTTCAGTTTTACTTTAGGATAGTGTAAACATGCTGAAACGTCAAAAGCAAATTAGGATACTGCTTGAATGAAAATTTGGATATAAAATAAAATTATGAGAGGTTTAAGACAGGACATAGAACAAATAAATATTATAATAGTAATCGTTTTTTGGATGTATAAAAAGTATAGTCAAAAATATCGAATGTGGCTGCAAAAAGTAAAATATTTGAATGGATAAAGAACAAAACAGTTCTGAAAATCCCAAAAATAACATAAACTCAAAAAATTTATGTAATGTGTAAATTTTCACACATTTCAAGGTTTCGCAGGTATTTAGTAAGTGAATGATGATTATTTGGGATGCCAAAACAAATGTTAAAATATTTTTTTGTTAATTTTAATTCGAATACCATTATTTAGTTTCTAAATATGTGCAGTATTTTTTTTTATATAACAAGGTTCATTAAGATTTTGAAAATTGCGCCTATGGCTTCTATTGGTTGTTTTAAGTCATAAGTTCCGCCCCTCTGATATCGTATACATTGAAACAGAATTAATTTATAATTTCAACACTTCACACTAGTTATTAAACTTACGATTTTAATAAATAAATGCAACATTTGCCAAAATATAACTAGAATTTTGACAAAATAATTTAAACAAAATAAAAATGCAAAAAAAATCGAAAAAATAATTTTGTGACCGGAAGCGAACTGTAGTTTGCAACTTAGGAAGCGAAATGCCTAACCACTACACCATGAAGGCATACTGGTTCACTGTCTTACAGAACATATTAAATATTTACGTCGTCAACCAAAAAAATACAAAAAATGCGTTACTTTCCGAAAACATAAACTGATGAAAAATTCCTGTCAATTCAATTACTATTCCGGTTCACACCAATATACATTACTTAGAATTTTTTCAGATTTTTAGTTTAAACCATCTGGGCACAGGTTGTGGGACAACATTTTTTTGCACAATTTTGCACAATCAAAATAATTTTGCAAAAATAAAATTTTGCTCGTTAATCCACGTACTATTCCTTTCATTTGATACCCTACTCATTTAATTTTTTTTTCGATTAGCATATATTTGTTTATATTTTTATGGGGATATGTTTTTTAGATGTTTTAGTATTTTTCCTATGTGCGGGTCAAAGAGTTGTAGCGGGTAAGAGTAAGCACGCCAAATTTCAACTCTCTAGGCTTAGCCGTTTGGCTACAATTTTTACCGAATAGGCAGACAGACACACAAACAGACGACAAAATGACGGTATAAGGGTTTTTTGGTCATACCTACAAAACCCTAAAAATTGAGATAGGGCAAACCAATTTTGGGGTAACGATATATCTATACTGAATTAAAGAGGAAAAAAAGATATTAAGTTGATTTTGCATCCTTAAGATCCATGCTATTTTGGTGCACTACACTTCTTCAACCCCCTTCCAGTTCCGAGTACAATAACCTCTTGGTTCTGTATTAGATAATTACCGATATATATAATAATTAAATAACTAATACTACCCTGAGTTATCCGTTAGTGTTTGCAAATTACAGTGTTCTAGTTTTAGTTAATATTAATGCGTGCGGATTGAACTGACACAGATATTACAGTAACAGTATTATACATCGACCAGTAAATATCTTTTCACCATATATGTGTATAATAGACGCTATATTTACTTTAATGCATTTTTTACTATCTTCATTACAAATACTACTTCTGTCACGTTTCTAATTTATATTCCACTTAGTTCAATTGAATTTTGTATTTTTAAAATGTTTATGGTACCACTTCGCTCAATTAGTCTCCGGTCTAACTAAGAAAAACTTTTTTTAGATATTCGACTTTATTCATTAACATATTCTCCTTCAAGAGTGTACATTCATTCCAACGCTCCTCTAACTTTTCGATGCCTTCTTTGTAGAACGCTTTGTCTTTGCCCTCAAAATAGGCCTCGGTTTCGGCAATCACTTCTTCATTTGAGTCAAATTTCTTTACCTGGAGCATCTTTTTGAGGTCTGCAAAAAGCCAGTAGTCGCTGGGGGCCAGATCTGGAGAGTACGGTGGGTGAGGAAGCAATTCTAAGCGTAATTCATTCAATTTAACCATCATTTTCATCGACTTGTGACACGGGGCGTTGTCTTGGTGAAAGAGCACTGTTTTCTTTTGCATTTGAAGTCGTTTTTTCTTGACTACTACACTCAATCGATCCAATAATGCCATGTAGTATTCGCTATTGATAGTTTTACCTTTCTCAAGATAGTCGATAAACAAAATACCATGCGCGTTCCAAAATACGGATGCCATAACCTTGCCAGCTGACTTTTGAGTTTTTGGTCGCTTTGGACGTTTTTCACCGACTGCTGTCCAGTCAGCTGACGATCTTTTTGATTCAGGTGTGTAGCAGTGGATCCATGTTTCATCCATTGTCACATACCGACGAAAGAAATCCTTTTTATCTCGCTGGAACACCTCCAAACAACGCTCTGAATTGTCGACGCGTTGTTGTTTTTGGTACGGTGTAACCGAACGCTGCACCCACTTTGAAAGCAATTTACGCATGCTCAAATTTTCGTGTAAAATTGTAAACACACTAACTTCTGATATCTTTAAGGTGTCAGCTATCTCACGCAACTTCACTTTACTGTCTTTCAAAACTATTTTGTGGAATTTTTTTATGTTTTCTAGAACAACTGCCGATTTTAGGCGACCAGAGTGTTCAGCATCATCGGTGTTTGTACGACCGCATTTAAATTCAGCATACCAATCAGTAATAGTTGATTTGCCTGGTGCAGAGGCTCTAGAACGCTTATCAAGCCACTGTTTGGCTTCAACAGTATTTCTTTCCCATTAAAAAAAGGATGTTTTATCAACACACGAAATTCTTTTTTATCCATCCTTTTGAAAATTACAAAACTGGAGTCACTAAAACTACTGTAACCTCTAAACTAATAGTCAGAATGTCATTAAATTTTCATACGTATCGTTTGAAGGTTGTTACTATCCAGAAATCATATGGGTCTGTCAACAGTGTTGCCATATATATGTCAGACTGTAGAATTGAGTAGTGTTATTAAATTTGGAATATCAGGAATCTATTAAATTATATCTTTTAAAACTCATTCAACATTTGGATTAATGTGAATGCAGTAACTTTCATACTTATTCCGAGATTGAGCCAGCAACGTTATTGAAAAAAAAGCGCTCAGAATTCAATTAATGTATATGTTTTTGAAAAGAGAGAAATTGAAAGATATTAATTTTAGATAGGTTATAAATGTATATGTACATAGAAGAGGTACAATCTGGTCAATAAATTACATGTTATTTATATAGTGTTGATGTTTTTGTACCATGTTCTGAACACGCTCAAGACAAGAACACTAATTAGACCAAAGTGTTGTATGATTAAAATTCATATTAATTTTTTAATATCAAATACCGATCCGGTTATGAATATAAAATTGATAATTTTATACACTGTGCTCAAGACATGAAAATATTCATGGAAGAACATTTGTTTTGGTTGTATATTTAATTTTATTGAGTAAATAGCACTATTTTTATGTTAATGGTTCACATGAGGAAGATTCTATATAACTGTAAGTACAGATATGGGAATTTTATTTATAAGAGGTAAATTCTTCTTTAAATATCGGACATATTTGTCGATACCAGGAATCATTATTTAATGCAATTTCTTGTGTGAAATGTATGAAACTGTACTTTTAGAATATATAAAAATAAATTAAATATTTCATTTCTTGAAGATTCTTCCAGCAAGAGAGTTCAGACTTGATGACACCAACATCAATAGAAGAACATCATAATTTTGCCACAATTTCTCTTAAATTACTATTTGTCATTTTTACCGTTTTGTAGGTATAACCAGGAAAACCCTTATAACGTCACTCACGTGTTTGTCTCTGCCTGTCTGTCTGTACGTTAGAAATTGTAGCCAAACGGCTGAACATAGAAAGTTGACATTTGGCATGCTTGTACAATCTTTTGACCCATATATAGGAAAACTGCAGAGTTCAAATACATCGCGGGAAAAATATAAACAAATATGTATTTAATGAAATAAATAAACATTTTTTTATTTAAATTTGAATGTGATATCAAATGGAACCTCTTATTGCCTGGATAAACAAATCAAAAATTTTGAAAAAACAATTTTTTGGGTTTTTCGCTAAAAATATGTCAAACAACTTTTGTCCTCCATCCTATTTACCAGAGGGGTTGATCTAAAAATCTGAAAAAATACCAATAATGGAAATTGATGGGAATTGGAAAAGTTCAACAGGAATTTTTGATCAGATTAGTTTTTGACAAATATCGATTTTTTTGTGTCGTAGAAATAAATATATATACTTTTAAAAAATTATTATATAGTATCAAAAAAAAAGCTCTTAAGACGTAGATGGAACAGATTTTTTTAAATTTATTTATTTTAACAAGTGCTTTCCCAAAAATGTACTTAAAAAAATACTATCCCGCACCCTTTAACGTAAAGATATAAAACTAATAATCTGAATTTTTTGTAAATAATGTACATTGATGTGAACCGGAAACGTACGAAAGGAATTTTTGATAATCTTGCATTTTTGGAAAATATTGCAGTTATTGTGTTTTTGACAAAATTATTTAATTTTTTAGTCACTGCTAAAACCATATATAAAAACAAAACACTACCATATAGACAGAAAAGATAAATCAGAAATTACCAACTTTTGGCCAACAACTACTGTTTAAAGAAGAGCAAATTTTTGTGACTCAATACCAGAAATACTCGACTTAAACACAAACTAACTAACCAGCCAGCAAACAAAGAAAAGCAAATTAAATCATTGGAGAGTGAGACTGGATAGGTCATATATTGAAATATAAATAATTGATAATACACCAACTGCGTGAAAATAAAAGCGTACACGCAGGGCCGAATTATCCCCTTAGACAAAAAAGACATTTGTCTTGGGCCCGTAATTTTCAAGGGCCCGGATTTGGGAGGTGAAGTCCTTGTTTTTTTTGCTCTTCACTTGGTTTTGGTAGGTGAAATACTTTTTTTTTTTGCTCTTCACTTGAATTTGGGAGGTGAAGACCTTTTTTTTTGCTCTTCACTTGGTTTTGGAAGGTAAGGACCTTTTTTAAAAAAACATAGGTTGAGGGCCCGTAAATCAAAAATGTCTTGGGCCCGGCGAAGGCTTAGTCCGCCACTGCGTACACGTCCCAAACCGACATGGAAATACACCATCCTGAAAGAAACCAATACACAACAAGTCCTGTAACAGGTGGAGCCAAGCCTTCAACTAAATGACGACATCTGGTAAGGTTCATCGCTAGAACTTTTATTTTGATTCATTCTCTTCCACGTTCCTTCTTTTCTTTCTATACGGTGAGTCGCAATTTCCGTCTTAGTCTCCCTCTTCTTTTACTCTATGTCTTTCAGTTCTTTCTAAATTTATCTGGTTTTCGTCCAAAGGTATCACCAACCCACTATTTTCTAATTTCCTACCTTATTGACTACTCTGCGGTTTTCCACATCTCACCAAACATACAATAACGAAGCTTAGAATTACTCAAACAACCATGAAGCAATCTATGCTCATAAGTTACAGTTTGAAGACTTGGATACGCACCAAGACCCATCTCCATTTGCACTTTTTATATTCCAGTGTTAAGAATGCTGAAAGAAAGAGAATCACGGAATATTATGGAGTGAGTTCAAAGCATTGGCCAAGAACAAAATAAAATAGTGATGCTTCGTGGAGATTCTGTTCTCTTCATAGAAGATTTAAGAAGACATACACACACAGACGAGGTAATTTTACATCTTTTCTTGAAGTAAATCAGATCACCCAGGCTTAGAAATCTTTGCCTATAAATTATTGATGATCATAGTAGTTATAATTAAAATAACTTCATGAATTAATTTCTAATATATTGCCAATCTTGACAAGTGTGTTTCATAGATAATTATGTAAAATTTTAGGTCAAGCTATGCATGTGTCGTATGATCAATTCTAACACTTGATTCTCAGTTACTGTTTTTCTGAGTCTGGTCTAGAAATACTGGATTTTTAATATATAACATACTTCTTAGTTTCCTGATAATCAAGTTTTGTTGTCAGTAATTAGTCTGAGATTCTTGTAAAATTAATTTCCAAGTAAGGCAGATGTAGATTCTAAAATATTTTTTAAAAAACAAATATAGTTCCATATATAAAGTAATTATATCAATTTCTAGGTACTATTAGTTTCATTAGGTACAAATTAATATTAAATATTAATTTAAAAAAATAATTAAAACCTCTCAATGAGACATGCGCAGTTTTAATGAACTTTACGTCGAACGCCAGATATTCTGGAAGGTACTGAAAGCTTTCTCTACCAACAAGATCATTTCGATGGCCTAAGGTGGCATCCTAGCCACCAGTTTTGAATACTGATACATTACCATACATTCAATAAATGAAACAGAACGACAACCTGACATCACTAATGCCTATGTTTCAAAATACTGCGTCATTTTTAGGGTTTTGTAGGTATGACCAAAAAACCCTTATACCGTCATTTCGTCGTCTGTCTGTCTGTCTGTCTGTTCGGTAAAAATTGTAGCCAAACGGCTAAACCTAGAGAGTTGAAATTTGGCATGCTTATACAACTCTTTGACCCGCACATAGGAAAAATACTAAAACATCTAAAAAACATATCACCCTAAAAATATAAACAAATATGTGCTCATCGAAAAAAAAAATATTTTTTTATAATTCTGAGTAGGGTATCAAATGAAAGCCCTTGGTACGTGGATTAACGATAAAAATTTTATTTTGTGCAAAATAAATTATTTTGAAGCGATTTTTGCCAAAATTGTGCAAAAAATTTTTGTTCCACACCCTGTAGCCCAGATGGTTTAAACTAAAAATCTGAAAAAATTCTAAGTAATGTACATTGGTGTGAACCGAAATAGTACAACAGGAATTTTTGATCAGATTACGTTTTTGGAAAAAAACGCATTTTTTGTGATTTTTGGCTAATAATGTACTCAAGTTATAGCTTTGTAACACGCTACAATGGAACGTTTATGCTGGTGTAGTGGTTTTGCGCTGGCATTTCACCCAAATAACTCGATCCGAAAGGGATCGAACCCTGCGAGAAGAGACAATAATATTTTTTGTTTTTTTTTTTAATTTTATATTGTTTAAATTATTTTTTCAAAATTCTAGTTATATTTTGGCAAATGTTGCATTTAATTTTTAAAAGCGTAAATTTAATAACCAGTGGAAATTGTTTAAATTATAATTTAATTCTGTTTCTATGTACACGAAATCAGAGGGGCGGAACTTATAACAACCATTGGAAGCCTAAGAATTTATAAAATTCTTAATAAACCTTGCTATATATAAAAAAAAAAATACTGCACATATTTAGAAACCTAAATAATGGTATTAAGCGTTCGAATTAAAATTAACAAAAAAATATTTTTATATAAAATTTGTTTTGGCATCGCCAATAATCATCATTCACTTACTAAATACCTACAAAACCCTGAAATGTGTGAAAATTCACACTTCACATCAATTTTTTTCATCTGTGATCATGATGCTGACACATTACTGTGATAGAACTTTATTTTTCTCTGATGGTTAATTTATTTTTAACATTTCACTAATATTTTGGGAAACACTGATTCATAAAAATACCTGAGTTCAGGTAAGACAGGTAGGTGAAGATATTTGGTGTCTTGGTGCATTGCGTGAGAGACACTAGCGCCGGCGGCCATCCGTGGCAAGGCATGTAATTATTGTCGTTTCCACAAAGCATTAACCTGAAGGCCGGAGTTGAATTCCTAGATCTTATTAAATTTAGATTAAACATTGAACTCTCCGAAAAACGAAACAGTTAATATTGAATTAGTAATGAGATTAAAATTATATTTATACACCGGATTAATAAACTAAATAATAATAATAATAATAATAATAATAAACTCAGTGATTTTAACTATTTTTCTTCTCCATTCTTTTTTTTTTTTTAAATATTACATTTATTTAAGGAAACAAATATTACAATGCTTTAGATAGTTTCCAAAAATAAAGAGGACATGTATTATATACTCCCTCCGTTCGTAAATATGGTATACGCCGGTTTTCCCCCCTACGTTGTTAAAACTCGTCGCTTCGCAACTCGTTTGAATATAATAAGGCATTTTGTCGCACTTGTCGATTATAAAACTCGTCGCTCATCTTTTTTTAACAGTATTTTATGGAAATTCTCCCTGCAAATGTCCCCCTGCAATTTATCGTTAATTCACCTTAAATACTTAATTAGTTTTCTTCTGTCAAGAAATACGTTCAAAATGTGAAATCTCGTCACATTTTAAATTGCAAAAAATTTGACAGCTGTCACCTTTTGAAATCTTGTAAGCATGTTTTTGCCTCAAAATGATCCAATAATGGCTCAGATTCTTTGAAAAATGTTTTCTGATGCCTCAAAATATTATCTCGCACATCAAAAAAGCTATCTTGAACCATTATTACCATTTAACACTTTGATTCTGGCCGTAAATATTCTGGACCAGCCGTCTTGTATTAAGAATATTTTTGAATTATCGTCTGATAAAACCTGTCCGTGCCGATCAATAGTGACTTTGATTCGACACGGATTCGAGGAAAAAATGCATGATTTTTATCAATAAAAATTAGTCAGTACCCCCTGTCAAAATAAAATTAAGCCTAAGCACTAAAAAAATATCACCCGGATAAGACGGCGGTTCATTTTCCTCTCTCCGCGTTACCGGAAAAATGAAGATACACCAGCAGTTGAATAGAACATACATATAGTCGGATTGCTGATAGGTGACTGTTACATGTATGAATCAAGTAGTGCATTCATATAATAATCTAGTTACCATTTTTCAGCGATTTTAAAAATGTTTTTTGTTATTTGTGTTAACTGTCAGTGTCTAGTAATAAATATTAATTAAAATACGGCTTGCGGCCAATTATTAAATTCACAAACTTTAATTTTAAATCTGCTGGAATAAGTAACAAATTATAATCCAAAATTTACGTATGAGTATAAATTTTTCCTTATTTATAATTATAACCTTAAAATTAATAATTTTGTTTGTTTGAGTACTGCTGTAAATTTATTTTCGCGCTCTAATTAGTAAAGATATCTACGAATCATGCCATCTTTTTCATCTCTTTCTAATGTTTTGTTTTTTATTCAAATAATTTGGAAGGTTAGTTGTCAACTTATCATTATAATGATATAGACAGAGAAAGCATATAGTATTGAACATCGATACTTGTAGCAACGAACAGTCACTTATCAGCAATCCGACTATACCACACTTGTACAATATAATAATAGATAACTTTACACCTAGTTTCAAAATGGTATGTGGCAATATGCAAACGTTGAGAAAAAGTAAAAACCCTAACTATAAACTATTGTACATGTTACTGAAGATCAATTAACAGCTTCTGTATTTGATTTCTTCAATAAGATTTACTTAATTCACCATCGTGTCCAAGTATTTGAAGTAATAAACTATCTCAAAAGTTCTATATGTAAGTCAAATTGTAAGTTGGTTTTCTTTTTGTATATTCTTTTTTTTCATATATTTCTGTGTTATAAAGAAATACATTTCTAATCTTCAGTTTCTTTTTGAAGTATTAAATTTTCTTTGTTTTTCTTTCTTGGAAAAACATTGCAATGACTTCAGAAATATTATTTAATTGCCTTCAGTTGCAAGATGATCACAGACAATTAGAACGCAGGATCAAAGGTAAAAAGTTTCATTGTAATTGCTTTGTTCAGTTTGACATTTCCGCTAATTCTATCATAAACAATTTTGAAATAAACATGAAATGTTCAAATAAATATATGATGATCTATTAGAATAATGTAGCCATTACAATATTTACTCTAATCATTGATTAATGTGTCATAAATTATGAATTTAACAGATCAATCTGAATTAATCTGCTGCAGTATTTCATCCCTCTTTTTCGCTCTTCATCTCTTTTCTTTGGCGCTAACAGTTGATTTGACTTTTGGCTGCATACACAAATCCTTCATTTTGCCTATTTTCAGATCATGATCTATTGAATTCTTTTCGCGTCTCTTCCTTCCAAAATGTTTGCTCTAAAATTAACGATTTTGGGATTTTTTGATCAAATTTAATGCAAATTATCACGTCTATAATAGGTGTTCCCACCATCGCGCTTAAATAATTATTTTAAGTTTATTTAGTTTAGGACAGAATTATTGGTAGGAGAAACCACAGGTTTTACTTGTGGGACCAATTTTCTTTTAAAAAATTAAGCAGATAGATCTTTAATAGCTATTTATGCAAGATAAAAACAGGAATACCCCAAGGCAGTATCCTTGGGCCTTTATTTTTCATTATATTTATAAATGATCTTCCCAATCATATATCCTGCTACAGTGTGTTATACGCTGATGACACAACTCTACTGGTGAACAGAAATGAATAAAAAAAAACTTGATACTGCCAATATCGAAGCTACTAAGTGGTTCCAGCAGAATTATTTAACTTTAAACCATAGCAAAACGCAGACTCTTACCTTTACGGCCAATAGAAGATCCCCTTAACCTGGCGTTGCCGATTTTCTCGGTTTACGAATAGACTCTGCATTGACATGGAAGTGTCTTGTAAATCTCATCAGTGGTAAATTCAACAGAGCAATCTATGCTATTCGCGTAGAAAGAAAACACCAACCAAGATAGGTGTGAGTAACTCAGTTCGCAACTATTAATATATATATATATATATATATATATTTGAATATTTGGTTCTTGACGAGTATTATATGAAATAAAACGCAGGTTCTCTTTTATTCGTCAGTTTATTAAAATGTTCTTGTCGATTTATAAAATATGAAACGTTTCGTGCATGGGTAGTGTGCACATCTTCAGTCAGTCAACCTGATTGACTGACTGAAGATGTGCACACTACCCATGCACGAAACGTTTCATATTTTATAAATCGACAAGAACATTTTAATAAACTGACGAATAAAAGAGAACCTGCGTTTTATTTTATATATATATATATATATATATATAGTAGTAAAAGTTATTGGGAGTAGCGGTGGAGAAAAGTAAACTCAATATTTACTCATACCCGATATTTCGGTCTAAATTTTTAGACCTTTTTCAAGGGCTGAAAATTTTATTTAAATTAATACAATGTGTTATACAGAATTGTGCAACTTACAGTAAAATCTAAGAGTCTCCTCTGATGTATAATTTGGTAGAACTCATAAAATTATATTTAAAAAAAAAACAAAATAAAATAATTTTTTTTTTTCTACTGATACCTTAATCTACGTCTTAAGAGCTTCCTTTTAATGCCACCATTTTTATTTTTTTTTATCAACGGCACAAAAACATCGACATTTTTCGAAAAACTTATTTGATCAAAAATTCCTGTTGAACTATTCCGGTTACCATCAATGTGTTATGGAACCGAAAGCAATGGATTACGGAGGTTTTTTTCAGTTTTTTAGATCAATTTCTTTGGTAGATAGGGTGGGGGACAAAAGGTTTTTGACACATTTTTGGTTAAAGTCAAAGAAAAAAAATGATTTTTCAAAAATAAAAATTTGATTGATGATCCACACATTAAGAGGTTTCATTTGGTATGCCACTCAAAATTTAAAAAAAAAATGTATATATATATATTTTTAAATACATATTTGTTTATTTTTATTTTAAGATTTGTTTTTTTGAACTCTCAGTATTTTTCCTATCTGTGGGTCAAAAAATTGTATAATAATACCAAATTTCAACTTTCTACGTTAAGTAGGGTGACCATTATTTTAAGAAGGCAATGCGGGACAAAGCAAAACAAAGGTCCTCACTTCCCAAATCCAAGTGAAGAGCAAAAAAAAGGTTCAAAAGTTAGAATGCAGGACTTTTGCGGGACGTGTCTTAATGCGGGACGCCCAATCAAAATGCGGGACGAATGGTCACCCTAATTTTAAGCCGTTTGGCTACAATTTCTACCATAGAGACAAACACATGAGTGACGTTATAAGGGTTTTTTGGTGGTCATACCTACAAAACCCTAAAAATCACTGAAAAATGAACAAAAATCACAGAAAATGGACAAAAGATCATAAAAAAAATGAGCAAAAAATCTCAAAAATAATAATTTATAAGCCTTTTGCGGAACACTAAAATTGTGCCGAGGACCACCAGTAGTCCGCGGATCACCGGTTGAGAAAAACTGCACTAGCCCGCATAAAATGTGTTGAACAGTTTGTGAACCGCTGTTGTTGATTATATGTTACCGATGCCCTATCTCTAATGATTTATACTAGGGTGTCCAAAGTCTAACCGCCTGGTTAGACTAATTTAAATGATTTTAACGGAAAAATAAAGTTTTTACTTTGTTGGTTCAGTGTTAAGTCAGGCGGATATTTTGAAATATAACACTTTTTTAGTTTTTTTAATCTAGTTAACGTATTTTAACATCTCTCATATAACAACCAGATACTTTTTGCTGTTCGGTCTTTTTTAATTCTCATCACTTTAATCATCTACAAAACTACAGTACGTTCAATACTCATGTACAAAACATAAACCTTAGAGAAGCAATACTTTTCAGTTTGAAATAAGTAATAATTTTATTTTTCCTATAACATTTTAACCCACGTTAATATAAAATTTAAAATAGCTAGTAGGAATGTATAGACAAACTACAATTAATAATAAAGCTGGCGATAATATTGCCTTAGTTCATAAATAAAAGGGTATACTCTAAGGCTACCTCACATTCTAAATAATTTATCTGAAAAGTATAATGCAAAGGACCAGTGACAGGTATGTAGTTATCCGCCCACCACCTCACATCCTTAGCGAATATAGCCCCAGTACATGCCACTGTTGAAATACCAGATTGTGAATAACATGATTCACTGATAAACGCAACACATTCTGCATATTAATAAATGTTACTTATTTGTTCTTATCCAATAAACCAGGGTCTCTCAAAGATTACTCATCTACGGACCACCCCACGAGTAATTATAATACATTCAAAATGTGCTTCTTCCTATGGCTGGGTTGATTTGTAACCTTCCATCTTATACCCAGTCTTGCCATAAATACTGTTACATAGACAGTGAAATTCAACAAGATGCTTAAAAAAAAATAGTTTTCTCGCGGGCTACCTTTTAAGTTTTTACAAAAACTAAGAAAGGAAATTTTTTTTTAGAACAAACTGTTTTGTTGCTTTTCAAAATATTCGCCTTTAAGATTTATACAGTTTTGCATACGTTCAAACCAATTCTCAAAACATTTTTTCCACTCTGAAGTTGGTAACTCAAAAACATGCTCTGCGGAGTCCTAAGTGCTCCGGATGCACTTCTTCAGGAAATAAAATAAATAAAAATTGATAAAATCCAAAAAAAAAATTAGAAATAAAAAACAGAATCAAAATAAGAAAACTGAAAATTACATTCTGAATGAAAATTTGCCAAGTTGAATGAATGTCCGACTGATTTCTGACTCTAGCCGGTTTATGGCTCTAGCTGGAATATGATGGTGGAGATGCATTGTTGTTTGAATAATCTGCGTGTATTTTGATTGTTTGCTTCATTTTATAAAAATCTGTCCATCTATCACTAAGTCAGCTGTGAAAGAGAAAAGTAAATTTATAGTGAAAAATACACCTCTTCCCCCGTAACATGACTTCTAAACACCATTAATTTGTAAGACATGGGGTAGGCCTAAGGGGCTCCGCCATAAAAAAATATTCTAAAAAGGGCTCCGCAAGTGAAAAAGGTTGGAAATCACTGCTCTAAAGGAATGGTTGAGACATGTCCAGTACAACCGAAGAAACAAGCGATCATTTTCTTGGAAATGTTCCGTGAACGAACAACTTTTGTGGGTTTCGATTCATCTTGGAAAACCCAAACAGTGGATTGTTGCTTAGTTTCACAACCGATTTTGGTCGATCTTCACGAGGTTCATCACTGACGGACGCACGACCACGACGAAATTCTGCAAACCAATTGTAAACAGTCTTTTTTGAGGGTACTTCATTACCAAAAGTTGAACGAAGCGAATCTATGCATTGTTGTTGAGTTAGGCCCTTACTAAAATCGTAAAAAATCATCCAACGAAAACCTTCACGAGTAATATCCATTTTTTCACTTTTTTTTTAACGCTTATTATCAACAAGCTACTCGGTCAATTTATAAGCTACTGATTTCACAATAACAAATGTCAAATTTTACGAAGTTAGTAATGACACATTTCAATATTGTCATCTAGTGGTAATTTGTAAAAACTTAAAAGATAATCCTCGTATATTCAAAATAAAAGATCCATAGTACTATTTCACAAATATCTGTTAAGAACTTGCTAAGATTTAGTACTTAATAAAATAATTGTGAAATAGATCTCCTAATAAAGTTTACTAGTACAATAAATAACAGTTAATTTACAAATTGAAAACAATGAACTTGAACAAGATATATAAAAAGCAGAAATCGCAATTTCTTATTAGTGCTCTAAGCGCATGGTTCATTTCTATTCTTCGCGTGGATTCAAGAGCTAGTACCTCCATATCGACAATCTCTGGATCTGCTAGTTTTTCATGCTACTTCCGTGCATTGCCGTATTTGTCTTATAGTCGCCACGGATGCCGTATTCTACAGATCATATCTCAGATATTTCAACAGTGGATTTTGTCGCTTTGTTCTGCAAATCAGAGTAACGAACAAAAACTATTTATGACTGTATTTGTTGTTTTTGGAATTTCAATTAGTTTTTATGGGATTTTTGCCAAAAATTTGTAATAAACTTTTAGGATAGGATGGGGGACCCCTATCTTCCAGAGGGGTTGATCTAGAAATAAATATTATTGACACTTTTGGTGGAAAATGTATTTTCACTGTTGGAAACACTATATAGACCAGGAGTCGGCAACGTGTAGCTCCGGAGCCGCATGCGGCTCTTTTAGAACATTTTGTGGCTCTTTGAAAATTGGCTGGTTTTTATTTTAATATAATTTATTTTTTAATTTAGTTTTGGCAACTTTTAGAAGAAGTAATTTGTTTAGAAAAAAAGTTATCTGTATTTGTGAATGATTTACGTGCAGAAACATTTTTACATTTTATTAATTTACAAAAACATAAGAACAATAACAACATTATAAATGCAAATTTTGCACAAACTATTGTTAACATACAAGAAGCTTTTGAAGATAGATTTAAAGAGTTTAGAAAATATAAAGCTACACTGGCTTTTTTGACAAAACCAATTGAAGCAAATATGCAGCAATTACATTTATCACCATTCCCATTGATTAATCAGGCACAATTTGAACATCAATTATTGGATTTGAAATTCAAAGATTTATGGAATAATATATTCTTAGAACTTAATTCTGAGAAAGTTTAGAAAGAGAAAAGTGCATTTTATCTTCCCAGCATAAGTGGACCGAAATTCACAATCTTCAAAATGTAGATAAAGTTGTTTTAGAAGCTTGCAACCGTCTTCCAGAATCGTTCAATCATTTAAAAAATTATGCTTTCGGACTACTGACAATTTTCGGATCTACATGTAATATGTGGATCCGAAAATTGTTTTTTTTTAATTGGTTTTATTTGACCTTGGAAATTACCTCCATAGTCACTTATTCCGAAAATTGTGAGCAAGTCTTTTCACATATGAAATTAATAAAGAGTCAGTTAAGAAGTAATCTTACTGACTTGAAACTTGAGTGCTGCCTTAAGTTAAAGATTACTGAATATTCACCAAATATTGAAGTCTTATCGAAGACTATGCAGGAGAAACCGTTCCATTAAAAAAATTATTATATTGTAATATACTGGCAAGTGCAATAGATATTACAAACTAAATGTATAAGTAAATATTAATTTATTGTAATACTTGATTATTTTAAAACAAATAAACAATTTTTACGTTTTTTCCTTAAATATAGCATATATTTTTTAGCGGCTCTTCCATGTTATTGTGTCTTTTTTTTTCAACATAGATTTGAAGTCACAGAAAGGTTGCTGACCCCTGGTAAATGATGGTGAACCTTTTTCTCAAGACGGGTCAAAATTGATTTTGAAATTTCGATATTTTAAATCGCCGGTTAATTATATAATTCATAAATAAAAATCTGCTGCATTAGATTGTAAATATTTGTGTGGAATCCCCTGCTAATCTCATTAACTCTAACTGAGCTAGCAGCCTTGTGCTTGACGTGTATAATACAGGTATATAATAGGTAATAGTTGAATTCCATCTCGCTATTATTATCATATTTTTCGAATTGCCTACCCTGAGTCGTGAATTCGCTCGCTTAAACCCAGCCTTAGTTATCTTAGAATCTCTCTTAAGAATCTTATAAAGATCTTCTTTAGTATGAGTCATTTGAAACCGTCATACGGGTCACTGTGTGACCCGCGGGGTCATACGTTCACCAACACTGGTATAGACTATTTCTAATACTATTTGATACAACCAAGTTATGATTTTTTTCTCATATTGTTTTTGCAGAAAAAACTTAAAATTACTTTTGTTCGTAATATCCGTTTTTCTCAATCAAAACTCTTTGAACAAAAGCAATATGTTCTTCTAGAAATAATATTACAGATCCTATCTCAGGAAATTTAGTTTTGCTAGATGACTGATTCAAAATAATCCGCTGAAAGTTTTGTCGATATAAATTTATAAAATATTTCTTTCCGAAAAGGTTTTAGTAATGATAGTAAATTATGGATCTAAATAGTTCCCAAAACAATTTTTTACAAAAGTAATTCTCACGGTAGAATAAAATAAATTTAAAAAATAAGTAAAAAATTACATAATTGAGATGTCTTTGTGATAACACGAAACAAATTGAGTCCTTGAAATCTTTTTTTATTTGAAATAATTTAAAACCTTTATAAATGCTAGTAGTTTCTCAAGGCATTCCTTTTAGAATTGTGCCGTATCAAATTTACCGGATACACATAATTGCCCTTCCTACCTGGAAATAAAATATAAATTGGTTTTTATGATTGTTCTATGATTGTTAGAATTATTTTCATAAGGGTGAGGATTTTTTCAAGCCTACAATATTTAGACGTATGGAAAATGTTGTACGGGTACAACTAGATCTACCTGACCAGTATCGAAATATTTTATTTCTTCATCAAAGCTACACAAAAATAGAGAATTTGAAATACAATAGCTGGTTACAAGGGTTACTGGTGATAATGTTTTTACAAACGACCACTATATGGCAATATTGAAATGTGTCATTACTACGAGGTGTGTACATTAAGTACCGGACTGGCAACATAGCGTTTGATCTGGCAATATTTGGGACGCGGGACCCGGCAGGTGAAAATGTGAGACATCTTCAGTACAAGTTTGAACTCGTTAGAGTTATTTTGTTGTCCGTAGCGATTTTTTTCGTGAAACAGTTTTTTCTAGTGCGTTCTAAAAATGAGTGACATTCATTTCGAGCAACGGTGTGCTATCAGGTTTAACATCAGACTTGGGCACAGTGCAACGGAAACTTTTGCAAAACTTCAGCAGGCCTACGGAGACTATTTTGTCAAGGAGCCAGGTTTTTTTGTGGTTTAAGGCATTTTCAGAAGGAAGAGAGTTGATTGAAGATGAATCACGCAGCGGAAGGCCTTCATCTTCAAGAACCGATGAAAATGTTGACAGAATCCGGGATCTTGTGCGTTCAGATCGTCGGTTGACAGTCAGAATGATCGTGGAAGACTTGAATTTGACTCACACTACCGTTCATCAGATTTTGACCAATGAATTGGGGATGAGAAAAATCACAAAGCAATTTCAATAAACGAGTTTTTGGCCTGTAAAAACATTCCTGTGAAATGAACAATGTAGACTTTATTTATATGGACTAGAAGATCTTTGTATAGTTAGTATAAGTTTTATAGTAAGTTATTAAACACTTCATGAATATTCTCATAAATGAAAAGTATTAAAAATCACATAACCAACTACAATACTTTCAAATACAAATCTGTAGACGCATCATAATTCAAATATTCCGTTTGCTACGCATAGCAAGTTCTTTAAGTTTCCATTTTATTCTCTAAAAGGATAACAGGTCGTAAATATCTTCTATTCTTACTGCAAAATGAAACGTTGTTGAAATCATACAAATTTTCACGCTGCTCAGTCGATTTGACACGCCTTTAATACCGATATTCTATTCTGAGTATCTTGACTTATGCTTATGGAATATTATTTTTAAAATTACTGTATTATTATACGTTGCCTACTCCACGATTTCTCAAAACTATTACAGACATTGAAGAAAATATTGAGAGTTGAAAACACTAGCAGGATAGAATTGGATAGAAGAAGCTGCTTAAGAAGGACTTAAACAATAAAGAGTTTCGAGCTATGGTTGGTGAAGATTAATCCGGACACGCAAATCATTTCATTTTTGCATATTAGAAATAGTAAGTCTTCCTTTTCATATCCTCTTCATCATTTTATCTTTTACTACCAACAATTACCATCCAATAAAGTACAAATAAATCTTATAATACCTAATTAACCCTGTGGTTAATTTTTTTCAATTGTACCAACCACACGTGTTCAAACCCGGATGCTGTATCACATGATTATAACCATAAAATGCTTCAATAAATAAAAACAAAAGTATAAAACAGGTACCGGCGTTCTATTACCATTCCAAAAGTTACACGCAACGATATGAAATAATAAAATAAGAAGAACAAGTGTCAGCAAGTTTATATCAACTGGTCGTACATTGCAATTAACGTATGGTTTATATTCTGACAATAGATGGAGCGCAAATCGTTCGGCGATCTTTTGATAAAAGACAGATTGGATGGAATTCTACTGATTGTGATACATGGGGAATTGAAGATAGGAAATAATGAAGCACTTGGAAATACGAGAAAATAATAAATTATTATCGTATAAATACCGCGAAAAGTTAAGTTTAACAATTGTAAATTATTTATTATTCAAAATGAAATCAAAAATAGAATACCAGAAATCCTTACATGGTATTTTTTACTTGGTATGTTTTGTAGGTACGAGGTGTGTACTGGACTGATTTTGAAAAAAAAAAAATATTCCAATAGAATTACAATTCAATATTATCTCCCTCAAAATAACTTCGTTGGGAAGCCACACAGCGCTGGATACGGTTCTTCCAATCCTCGCAGTACTGAAACTTGGATACTGGAGTAGTTTTCAGCTGGTCGGTTACGGACTGAACAGGAAAAATTCACAAGTCAGGCGAATAAGGAGGCTAAGGAGCCACAGAAATGTTTTACTGGCAAAAAACTCGTTTATTGCCAGTATTGTATCACATGTTCACTTGCCGCCCCTCCAAGTTCCGTTTCCTAAATAGTGCCAGATCAAAAAATACCGAAATAAAAATAAATACACCAGCGTTCACGGCACCGTTTTTGGTGTAATTGACTGGTTTTTATAACTCAGATTTTTCTAAACAATTACAATCCTGCGAGTACGTTAAAATTATATGGAAGAAAATCCCTAAAAGCATCTAAGAACTGTACCTAATTATAATATCAGCGTTGATATGCAAAGGTAGTAGAGCGACAGAAGGAGAGATTAGAGGAGGATCTAAACATGTTAAGTTGTAGCTTAAATTGTAAAGTATTTGAACATCCTTCTTATTATATAATTAAATGTCGACAAATTAACTTTGTGAAAATGTTGTATATTTAATAATGGTTGAAATAAAAAACATTGTAAATTTTCACTATTTTTATTAACTAACTGCTTACTAGTTTCGGCTTTCGCCATTTTCAAAGCAATGAGAATGGCGAAAGCCGAAACTAGTAAGCAGTTAGTTAATAAAAATAGTGAAAATTTACAATGTTTTTTATTTCAACCATTATTAAATCCTTCTTATTCACCACGCACGGTCCGACTACCACCTCTTCCTGAACTTGAAGATGCATTTGAGCGGCATACATTTCACGATCAAAATCAAAGAAGCAACGCTGAATTATTACAATATTTTGCCGCAGTATTTTTAAATAAAAAGATAATACACATTTCTTTTGTTATATTTTGTTTCAGAGACTGTAATATATTAAATTAAAAATTTATATATTTAAATTAAAGGTGATAACACTTCGGGCTTAATAAATTTTATTATGATACTAATAAAAATACCCGTTTGTTATAGTGAAATAGAATAATCTTTTCCATAAAATTTTTTTCCATTCTCATCACCATAGAACACAAAATTCCATAAATGTCTCGCCATTTAAGTAAAAAATGGGTTAACCATTTATAAGTAGTAATAAATTTAGGTTTTTTCACCTAACGAGTTGTTTATCCGAGGCGGCAGCGCCTCTACCGGGTGGTCCTCCAATTAACATTACCTACTGCAGCACCGGATATAAACGCTATTTCTGATTTTATGTATTCTTTTAAATTATGAGGATTGCTGGAAGTGGTAATATACAATAAAAATATCATACTGACAGAACTTTATTGAATATATTTAAATTACTAAGAGTTAATTAAATACACGTACTTTGCTGGCTGCTTGCATGGAATTTATGGGTGGATAATAAATGTTTAGACTTTTTAACACATTCCTAGCCGACAACAGATTTTATTAACACTTTAATTATCACCAGATGACTTCTTGAAATGTATTTCTTTAGATTAACATAAAAAATAATATATAATTGACAGAGGAGTCCGTGTATTTTCGGTGAAACATATTTAATATAAGATAATAAATAAATAAAGCACTCGGAAATTTTCACAAATATAAGTTTAATGTTACTATATACGTATTTCGGCAGTGGCGCCATCTACAGGAGTTCAAATTACAAACTAAACTTATTTTTTTAACAGATACATTTAGTGGGAAAAAATATTAATCGTAGGGAATACAAGTGTAAACCATATTAGCAGATAAGGGAAAAAAAGTTTTTTACCGATTTATTAGGGGTGAGTTGTAAACGTCAATCTGATCATTCATTAAGGGAATTCCAGAGTTAATATATTTGTGAATTTCTCGGTATTCTAAAAGGTTCAGTTTAAGGCTTTTATTGTGAATGTTTAAGATTTTAAAGTCATTAACGGAAAGGTTATGATTATTCGTGATCATGTGTTCTGCTATGTTGGACTGTTCTACTTTTTTATTTTGGATGGCTTTCAAATGTTCACCAAATCTTGTAGCAAATTTTCGACCAGTTTGGCCTATATATATTGTTGAACAATCTTGGCACGATGCTTGATAAATTTCACTTTTGTTGTGTAAATCAGTTTTATCTAGTTTATTATTAACGAGTAAATTTTTAATTGTATATTTATTATAAAAGGCTGGAGTTATATTTGATTTCTTTAATTTTGATCCTATTTTGAAATTAACCTGGCCGTGAAAGGGTATTTTTTTTATAAATTTTTGTATCTGGTATACTTGGGGGTTAAAAATATGTTATTAAAAGTTTTTTGCGCTTTTTTCTAATAATTTTGTCTATTTCAGCCTTGTTATAACCGTTATTAATAGCAATTTTATAAATAGTTTTTAATTCCAGATTGTAGCCTCCTTCAGAAAGTGGAACTTTTAATAATCGGTCTACATAACAATTGAAAGCAGCCATTTTAGTATTATATGGATGTAAGGGTAGCAGGAATTATGGTGTCAGTATATGTCGGTTTTCTATAGATTTTGAAGTTAAGTTTAGAATTAGAATGTGAATATATAGGCCAAACTGGTCGAAAATTTTCTACAAGATTTGGTGAACATTTGAAAGCCATCCAAAATAAAGCTAGATGATTTTTTATTCTAATACCAGTAGAAAGAGTAAACTCTTACAGTATCTTTCAGAACAACTAGTATATAAAAACAAATAATTTTTTTATGGAATGAAATTGAAAAATTGCTCTAGATTTCTTTATTGAGATATTAAGAAATGCAACCTTTCCTATGACAAGTATCCGCTTTTTCCATATATGAAAAAAGAAAAGCTATGAATTATAATTTGCTATAAAATACTGATTCATAATCATTATATTACCAACTAGGTAAAGAAAACATGTCGAGTTTAATTATACAAAACATTTGCAAATTAACAATTCTAATTAACAATAAATTACTATTTATCATTGATATGATTTTAACGAATGGCTTTTCAACATTTCTTATGGTACTGCATTTAAAATATTGCATCAGTGGCGCCAGAAAAAATAAAATACTGTGACGTAAAAGTATTAAAAACGGTTGTATGAATTTTTCGACTGACTTGAAATGTTTTAATATTTAATATTACATCAATTAATCATACCTTGGATTTAACAAAACATTGGTCGATTATTATCATTTAATTATGATTTTTTAAAAGTAATCCATGCCAGTATGTTAACGCAACTTGAATTCAGTTCTTCACCAGTGCACGTACACAACTTTAAATAGGCTATTTCAAGGTAAATTTTTGATTGAGCACCCATCCACTCGTTCCTTACACCTAGTTTTATAATATCTTGTATCACACCATCATGCTACCTGATTTTTGGCCTGCTTTTTCTTAGCCCTTTCGGCCCTGCTGATGGCATTTGCCACCATAACATTAAAAGGGCACTACTTACTGTGCCAATTCGTAATTTTGCTGTTAATCAATAGATGACAGATATACAAAGTATTTTAAAGAAAATTCATTCGTAGTTTCGACAACCTTTGAATTTTGACGTGTGTGAGTTATCTCACAGTTGTGCAAGATGTAAGCTGATAACCTCAAAAATATATTCGGTAAGTACAAATAATTACTGTACAAAATTAAATATAGATTTTATTTTGACTGGTATGTGAACTGTAAGTTCCTATAATTAGTGGAACGAAAGATGTTTGCGGTTTTTGTAAAAATAATTCTCGTCTTTGAAATTTGTGTAAACAATTGCCACCACTGGGTATATTTTTCTGAGATGATGAGAACATACCCCCATCGAAATTCTATGGCAATTTAAATACATTGGTGAAGAAACTAACATTATTATGCACAGGATGTAATATCTGCACTACCTGATTCAAACGTAGGAGATGAAAGAGAAAATGTTCAAGAAAATTCCCAAATTGACGAAGACACTGAGGAAGAGACAGATGATGGACAAGGAAATGAAGAAGAAGATGAAGATAATATTTCGTTAGCGCAATTGTTGCCCCGAAAATCAAATACTAAAAACAAAAATGAAAAAAGAAATATGTCTTCGAAGAAAAGTCAGTTTTTACCGCCAAACATTGTTTTCATTTGACATCTCTGTTTATCTAAACTCTGTTTATCTAAATTTAAAAATTTTTCGTACCAATGAATAAATTTAATGTGTTTTTAAATAAAACTATTACTTTAATTGAATAAAAGTACATTTCCATTATTAGTAATTTTTATCTTCAAGACCTATTGATGGCATTTGCCACGCATTTTCCTAATTTCTAAATCTATGGAGCAAACCAATTCAAATTTGGTTTTGGAGTTGTTGTAGAGCTTCCAATCAATAATTAATAACAAAAAAAATATTTTCAATATTAAAAATTCAAGGTTAAAATTAAAAAGTTTAACATTAAAAATTCAAGTGAGCATAATTCTTTACAAGAACTAGTGGTCCTTTTTTCGTAGAGATGTGTTGGTTGGCAAAAATATGGCCTCAAATTTAACATACATTCCAATTTAACGCTCCTAGTTAAATTGAGGTGCCCCAAGAAAATTTTCTGACGGGCACCAATGGTTTAATGTTGTACTCATGAACTAAACAGATGCATAATTATGCAAGTAATTGCAAAAGTCAATTAATACTGTCTGACATTAACATTTCAATATGTACAATTTGAATTTATATGTTATTAAACATTGCTGAAGTCAGCAAAGAAATTTGCAATTTGTACTGTTACAGAAATTTATAAATACCCATTTTAATAAATATCCATTCTGTAACTTTTAAAAGAAATCAGTAAAGCCTGTAATACATGATGCGATTTCTCGTTTTGAATCTCGTACGATTTATCGTACGATAATTATTCCTAACGGTATCGGTCACGTGACTATGCGCAATAATCTACTGCGTCGATATCTGTTCATTTCTATACAATATTTTAGGTCTGGAGCATAAATATTGGATGGTTTTCAATATCGTACAAGATCTCGTACGAAAATCCTGTAGTACACGATACAATAATTCTTGTACGATAAATCGTACGAGATTCAAAACGAGAAATCGCATCATGTATTACAGGCTTTAGACATTTATATTTCAAATCAAAGCTATCATAAGTCCTAGAATTATTGTATTATTTATTAAAATAAAATTCTGACCTATTACGTTTAATCTCGTGATTTTATTTCTTTTTCTTTTGTTTGCCGTTCTATAAGTCTTCTCCTACAAGCAGCTGTGTTCTGATATCTAATTGAAATTACCGGAAAATTATTGTCAGGTCTCAATAAATTAAGTTAAATTAATTAATTCTTACTAAAAATTTACAAATAACGTTATATACTATTGAAAAATGTAATTAATAAAGTTTTAATTCAACAATTTGATTAAAAGAGAAGTTTAATTAAGAAATTGCAATTATGAACAAGGAAATAATTAATTGTACAATACCTAGAGCATGTTTCTCCTTCAACTATGTTAAAGAATTAAAGTTAATGGTAACAAAGCGGGTTTGTGTCTTGATCGACTATTGAAGTCTCCAGGGTATAGCACAGATATATTAATGGAAATTATGAGTTATAGTTGACATGCGGGGTTCAAATTTTGTCAAATGTCTAAATATATGTACATCTATACAAAGTATGTGTTTTGAGCTCTTTTAGAATGTTGGGCTCGAAGGACCAGTGCCCTAAAGATGTTTGCCGGACACATAGTAAGTTAGATGAAATTTTTGGTGCACAGCAACAAAGACTATTTGCGCCTAACGCAGCCCATCTAAATGACTAGACTATATATTAAAAACAATAATTTAGACAATAAATAAATAAATAAAATCATTAAAAATACGCATACTCAATAAAAGAAATCTTGCACTGACAAACACAAATAAATAATATAAAAAGTCTGTTCGAAAATTTGAACAGACTCAGGGTGATGGTAGAAGGCTGTAAAGGGGATAATTACCATCGAATATCACAGTCAATAACTAGAAACACATTCAAATAAGGTGCAAGACTTCACACATAAAACAATAAGTTCGATTCTCTCAGGAAGAGTATCAGCCTGTCCATGAGTACCCTGTCATCACCTAAAGCAACTGTCAGGTCATAGCACAGGCCTAACCTCTCCCTGACATCCTCGAACTGTATACACTCAGTTAAAAAGTGTAACACAGACAAATCTTGCCGGACTGAACTGTGTGTAAATATGAGGGTCATTTCATAAATAATACACAGGATTTTTTTGTTTGTTTGTTTTTCATGTTTATTTTTATTACAGGATTTCTTCAATATAGTCTCCCTGGTTGTCAATAACCTAGTCCCAACCAGTGGCGGCTGATGCAGGGAGGGCAACGGGGCAATGCTTTCCCACTTATTTACATTTGAAAAAGAAGAAAATCTTTAATAAAAAATAATAATAGTAGCATGCTTTGATAGTGTAATGGCTAGCATGCTCGCGTTGTAATTTGCAACATGTATTATTTTCATTTTACCCATTTTGAATTAATATTTAGTTATATTGAAATGATTTTAACTTAAATTCGCATCGCCCCGCTTTTCGCATCCTATAACAAATGTTTTTAGAATGGACATACGCCAGGTAGGGCAAATGGGCAAATGTCTCCTATATTTGTACGAGTGTAGGTGCGGGGTACAAGCGGAGGTGAAGGACAAGCAATAGAATGTAACCTGTAGCAGCCATTGTAAGGGGGTCAAAACATATTTTGCCGTATTTTTAATTAGCAGTCGGAGTACTTTATTTTGACATTTGTTTGTAGTTCTGTGTTATTAGAAGGTTATATATGATTTAATAATTACATTATTAAAATAGTGTTTTATTAGTGTTTTTGATAATAATTTACTCGCTAAGTTTATGTGATTCAGATAAGGGGCGAATTTTGAAAAAAAAAAAAAATAAATAAAAATGAATGAGAATGAAAATAGCGTGAATTCAAATTTAGATCTGGTTTCCAAAAAGAATTTAAGCTGTGATATAAAAATTAGACTTAAAATCTTAGGACCACCAAGACCGGATTTAATTTTAACGAGTTCCCAAGAAAATAAAAGCAATAAAGCAAGAGAATTTCATTCAAAAACCTGTTTGATAAGCTTTTGCCCTCAAAAAGCTTTTTGCCTCACCAGAAAATAATGTCATACAAGACTCAAACAACACATTATATTTCTTAAAAACTTGATTTTTTTAAATGCAACATTGGTGCAAAAATTTGTAATGTTGTTAGGGCATCTATTACATTTCTTCGTCCGACTTTCACAGATTTTATATTTATTAATGTAACGAGCCACCACTGGTCCCAACGTTTGGGAAGCTTTACTATTCCATCCATTAGGATTTTTAAACATTAGAGATTTGTTTTTTGTAGATTTCTCAGATTTTTATGTTACTAATGCATTTATAAGCGAATTAATGTAATAAAATCTTGAAAATTGTTTACAAAAAATACAATAGAATGAGAAAAATTGTCTGCTCGAAAGAAGAAATAATGTAATAAGACTCAAACAATATATTATATTTCTTAAAAACTTCAAAGGGCATCTATTACATTTCTTTGTCCGACTTTCACAAATTTTATATTTATAATCTTTACTTAAACATGTGTAACATAATAAACAATGGCTTCCGTTATTTTTTTCTGTTATCTAGTGCACTCTGATTCCGTTATGGTTGTTTTAACTACCGCTCTGTACAAAGACGCAATTAGTTTCCTCTTAAACTAACAGAACACGACTTAAACCAATAAGATAATTCTGGATTCACTTAAGATCAGCGTCGGATTTAAACTTGTTCAAACTTGCTTTTTCTTCCTGGTAAAACTTAAATAAAAACCAGCTCAACGGTTTAATAAGTCACTTTGCAAGAATTCATAGAGATGTTCACGAGCAAAAGTAGTATAATGTACCTTCAGCTCGTAGGAGAAGCATTAAGCTCCTCCGTCAATACATCCTATTTCTTGCTAGTTTCTTAATTTCTTTCTACAATTTTTCCATTTTTTTCTGTTATGCTAAGGATGATCTCCAGGTTATACAAGATGTATCTTAAAGAACTTGAGAAGAGCATATTTATTCAAGTTTTATCTTATACACTGTAAATAAGACAGATCCACCTGTATTAAATTTTTTCCATTTTCCTTAGACGCCTGCAGGCCCATAAATTGTGGCTTAAACCCCAGATTTTTTTGGGATCATGTGGTTTAATTCTTTTAGAAAACGAAAAATGCGGCCAAAAAAGTGTAATTTGAATGTCTAGGAGGGAGCTGAAGACGCGAACTCCCTCTCTTGCACTCTTAGTGCAAGCCTGGACTCCTGTATTGCTGACACCAGAATTTTTCTTGGCGGAAGTCATGAATCCTTCAATAACACGAAATTGCGTCAATAAAATATGTAATTTCAATATTGCGTGAAGTGATTTAACCCGTAACCCCCTTTTGATCCACACCTGGAAACAAGTTTTGTTGACTTTTGTGGACTCGCTTATCTGTTCCATATTACTGTCAAGAACACGTGGACAACCAGGGGAATTGAAATGGTACACAGAATATTCAGTCTCAACAAAAAGTCATCTTTATCTCAACTCTGTGACAACGTCGCGGCAGTAAGCATTCGCAGTGGCAATATCGGATACCACAGTAACTGATACGTGCATTAAATACGCATCAAATTTAAATTGAATTTGCTACATTATGTTCAAACCAAAACACACAACGTGGCAACGAAGCAGCAGCGCTCGCAGTGACAGTATTGGATACAACAGTGCTCAATACTTGCGTGCATCAAATCCTCCTAAAATTTAAAGTATTTGCTACATTTTGTTTACACCAAAATGAGAACGCTCTGCGCCTGTAAAGTAGTCATCTTTATATGAACTGCGCGGAAACGCAGCGACAGAAACGCTCGCAGTGGCAATATTAAGTACCACAGTACCTGAAACTTACGTGCATCAAATGCGCAGCAAAAATTTGTATTTGCTATATTCTGTTCGCACCAAAAAACCAACTTTACCAACAATGCGTAGGAACGCGGTGGCAGTAAACGCTCGCAGTGGCAATATTATGTACCACACTACTCGATACAGACATCAAATTTGAAGTATTTTACTATTTTCTGACACCTCAAAACATTGTGTATGTCTTGTGAATAAATATTTATGCTCTTTAAAAGTGTAAATCTTTTCAGATACACAAAAATAACTGAGACCGCCCTAAAACCAATAGATAACATGAGGCCTTCATCCACTTAAGGCCTTTAGCTAGCTTGTTTAGCTTTTAAATCCGGCGCTGTGTAAGATATTAAACAGAATAAATCAACTAGATACTGGCTTTACCGTTTTCAACGGTGTATTACATCAACTTTAGTGAGGTCGTACGAGAAATATTGGTTTGATTAACTAATAAAGAAAATAATCAACTAGTTACTGTTTATGTTAGTAATAAATAAGTAATTTGCTATATTATACAAACTTTTTATTTAATTTATTTTCGAGTTACCAATTAGAAAGTCATTCCAAGAATGAACTCATGAAGATGGCAAAAAAGAAAGATAGGTTGGATATAAGAAACAAGGGTAATTTTTTCTACTTCAACATATATATTTGCCAATTTTTGCAAACCTCTGATTTGCTAAATGGCTTTAACTTAATACTTTTATAAGTATCACTTTACTGCCAAATTCGAGACATTAAAATGCAGCAGACTAAAATAAGTTATTACTCTAAAATACCATATAAAGTAATTTAGCACAAATGTAATTATATGAAGATTAGGGTAATTTTTCGCATGTTAAAGCCATGAGTACGTAAATAAAATAAAACAATAGGATCTGTTATTTTGATCTGCGTGACCCAAGCAGAATCAGTGCTTAAGTTTAATCTTATATATTGTTCTACAAATGTAGAAGAGCAAAGAGATGAGTTTTTAATTTATAAGAAACAAATATGTCCAAAAAATCTTAATTAGTACAATATTGCCTAAAAATAAACTACAATATTGTATTTTCGATATAAAAGGTTAGGAATAACATGTAAAACAATAGACACAGAAAGGCAATTGGCATATTTGGCATTAAAGTGTTTCTGTTTATTCGAGGAACCTCGGGCACACCCAGTGGCGGCTGAGACAGGGAGGCGCTGGGACAGTGACCTCCTAAAATTTATTAGTAAAAAAGCTAAATTTAATACTACATTTATACTTTAAAATTGCATTAAAGTAGCTAGAAATATCTGCATATTTTTATTTTTATTATTTCATATTCAAAGATTTTTCAAATAAATGTTAGATTTTAAAAATTTAAATCAAGCAAACAATGCTCGGAAGGACACTCCACGGAGTGTCCCAAGATGCAGCGTTGCCACATGCAATATCTAATGTTCTTCTCTACACATGTAGCAAAAATTTACTGGTAACGACAACAGCGGCGAAGGTTAGTGTTGTATGTATTAGTGAATAACGGCCGGTGTCCCGTAGCTTAGTTCGGTCGTTTTGATTTGTGACAAGTACTTAAATGTGAAAATGAATACAGTATATTTTATTAAAACTAACGTGCTTAACTATGAAACAAAATTATTAATAAAAAATATGGGTCCTCATCGGCCAAAATTGAATATTTCCCAACAGGATAAAAATGGAAATAGAACATAATAGAAAGTTTAGTGAAAAATAATATTTAAATGCAAGTTGGTTGTGGGGATGTGATAAATAAAATGCTTTTTTTTTGTTTCGTGTGTTTGATTTGCTCATCAGTGAAGACCTAATTAGCTTTATAATGACACCA
The DNA here is from genome assembly GCA_963971575.1 of Liopterus haemorrhoidalis. NCBI lineage: Eukaryota > Metazoa > Arthropoda > Insecta > Coleoptera > Dytiscidae > Liopterus > Liopterus haemorrhoidalis. Next base: position 3,173,178 of record OZ020621.1, on the reverse strand, counting down.
AAAAGTCATATTTTTATATTAACCATTTCAAAATAGCGACCATTTATATACAAAATAATAATCAACATAAGTTTTACAAAGTTGAACGTAGCAAGCTTTGAAAAAAATAACAAAATATCTCTAAAATAAACTGTTATAATTAGTTATTATATGAAATAACATGAAATAACTTAAATTTTAAAAGATAGAGTGTATCGGACAACACCAACGACGATAGAAGATTTAGAAGAAAGGGTTAGAAGTGCAATCCGGGATATCCAAGAGTGTACTCTTATAAGGGCGATGGAAGAGTTTTTATTAAGAATGAGAAAATTTGTGGACAATAATGGTGGTTTGATCGAACATTTGATTTTTTTCTTTTTTTGTAAAATAATTGTAAAAAGTAATATTTTTTTTTTTCTAAATAGTCAAATAGTTTATTTTAGAGATATTTTGTTTCTTTTTTTTATTGTTTTCAAAGCTTGCTACGTTCAACTTTGTAAAACTTATGTTATTATTTTGTAAATAAATAGTCGCCATTTTGAAATGGTTAACATAAAAATATGACTTTTTGGTGTCATTGTAAAGCTAATTTAATGTACTTTCAGGAAAAAATTATAAAATTATCAATTCTCCATACCAGATCAAAAGTTGACATCATTTCCGGTGAAACCGAAAGTGCCTCAGAATTCTTATAGTAACCTTTAGATGGGCCTTTTTGTCTAGTTTAACTTTTGTTCTGAAGAATTTTTTGTATCTCTTAAAATAAAGGAGTTATTCGAGGTGCCCCGTTTCACACAAACACCCTGTATATGGGAAAAAAGTGTCCCCCCAAATATTTTACTCACCAGCCGCTACTGGGCACACCGTCGTTTAGTTTCACCCTTTACAAGTAGATGATTTCCAAGATTGACCATTGTTTTAATTTTTAGGGTTTTGTAGGTATGACCACCAAAAAACCCTTATAACGTCACTCATGTGTCTGTCTGTCTGCACGGTAGAAATTGTAGCCGAAAGGCTTAACATAGAAAGTTGAAATTTGACATGGTTATACAACTCTTTGACCCACATATAGGAAAAATACTGAGGGTTAAAAAAAAACACATCTCGAGATAAATATACACAAATATGTATCAAAAAAAATATATTTTTTTAAAATTTAGTGTGGCTTTCAAATGAAGCCTCTTAAACCGTTGATCAACACGCAAATTTTGAAACATCAATTTTTTTATGGGTTTTTCGCCAAAAAGGTGTCAAAAAGTTTTGTCTCCCACCCTATCTCCCAGAGAGGCTTAAAAACTGAAAAAATCTCCGTAATGAACAGTGATGGAACCGGAATAGTTTAACAGGAATTTTTGATCCGATAAGTTTTTCGAAAATGGTAAATTTTTTTGTGTCGTTGATAAAAAAAAAATATTTCGGGATATGCGATCAAAAAACAATTATTTATTAACAAAAGTGGCTTTATTTTTTTTCAAAATATTCAATAGATCAATACACTTTTGCATGCGTTTGAACTAATTTTCAAAGCACTTTTTCCACTCCGATTGCGAACAAATCTTTTTGACGGCCAACTGTTCATGCAATAGTGAATGTATGCTGGTTCCACTAATGCCCAAGGATATCTCAATCTCACAATAAGTCACATGACGATCTTGCAGTCAGAGCCGCAGTAAGGGGGGGGCGGAGGGGCGACGGTTCCTAGCGCACTAAGGAAAAGGGCGCCACATTGCGAAAGTGAGGACTTTTTTTTTTTTTTCATCATCTAGATTTTGGGAGGTGAGAATATCGTTTTTGCTTATCACTTACATTTATTTGCAAGGGCGCCAAAACGCAGTTTTGCCCCTAGCGCAAGTTTTCCTTACTGCGGCTCTGCTTGAAGTATCAGTTCACGCACAGTATCAATATTTTCTGGAACAACAACCGATTTTGGACGACCTTCACGATATTCGTCCTTAAGCGAACTACGGCCATGATTGAAGTGGGCAAACCATCGATAAACAGTAATCCTTGATGGTGCTACATCGCCAAAAGTCAAATTAAGTTCATCGATGCACTGTTGTTGGGTTAATCCACGAAAGTTGTAAAAAATAATCTCTCGAAAATGTTCACGATTTAATTTCATTTTTAGCCGAGATGAATTTTTTCAAGTTACTGTAAACAATACAAATAGCGCTCGTAAGTCAAAACATTCTGAGTACGTAAACCGTCAAAAAGGTCACACTTTACGATAGAAGCGTCAGTTGCCAGATAGCAGCACTAGTTTAGCGCAATCCCGAAATTTAAGAGGCTAATTTATCATTTATCCACGATAGAAAGTATTTGTATTGAGAAATTCTTGTGATTTGGTTACCATTTAAGATCAGTTCTCAGGATGTTATATTTGTTTAGTGTTCTTATTGTACGGAATGATCTTTTATCAGCCTACGGTTGTTTAAGCTAAATCTAACTGTATAAACATTCAAATATTATGGAGGCTAAAATTGTTTTAATTGTTGATATTTGAAATTTAAATCAGAGTAAATATTCATAAATAATTTATAACGAAAATTGTTCCATTAATTTCTACAATGTAAATTAAATTCATAAATATTTAATCGTCCAAAATTATTAAAAATGATTTATCTGAACAATTCCTGTTTGAAGCATCTATAGTTTAATTAATCTAGTTGGTAAAAACACGCATGCGTATTATGTCCACCGATTTATTGCTAATTGAATTCCTATAACTGGGCGGCGCATAAATGAATAATTTTAATTTTTGTTTATTTTTTAATGTCTTCATTTATAAAACAAGTCTTTCGCACTATTTACTTGTTAAAAACTGTGAAGATTGCAACTAACATTCTTACCAAAAGATATAAAAATAAAGCCATTTCATTTATATCTTCTTATAAGTAAACATTAAAGCCTCATTTATAATAGATACATAGCACAGGCATAACATAAAAATCAAAAGATTGTCTTTGTTCTGTTTTTTAGAATTGTACTTATCTCTAATGCACATGCTGTGCTTGTGCTATGTAACTATATTAATAAAATTGAAGGTTATATCTGTTTTTTTTTTTTTTTTTTTCGGTATCATATTTGGTTTATGCACCTCTCAAATGATTATACATTCACCAAAAATCAATTTTTGTCTGTCTGTCTGTCTGTTTATCTGTCTATCTGTCTGTCTGTCTGTCTATGTATCTGTCTCTATGTCTGTATGTCTGTCGGTCTGTCTGTTTGAGATTCTTACAAAAATAGCTGAACATATTTTCACGTAATTTGTTACGATGACAGAGTGAAACCAGAATTCGAACTAAGGCATCTCAAAATGCGTTTTGATCATGACATTTTTTAATGGCATAATTTACATCATTTGTGAAAATTCTGAGATATAAAAAATCACAACTCAAAAACAGTTAGAGAAAACGACCTGCGGTTTGAATTTTTGGATTCCTCATAGTTTATTTAGTCTAGATCTAAATGTGAAGCTTTATTCGTTTTGCGTATTTTAAAATTATGACAAATTTTAATATGGCGTGATTTATATAAATTTTCATCTTCGCAAGGACGCATCTCAAAAACGAAATGCGATAACGACCTGCGGTTGAAATTTTTGAAATTTTGGGGTCTTAGTTAACTTGTTAACTTGTATTTTTTTTTTTTTTTTGAATACTGTGATAAATCCTAACTAAAAAATGGTTGAGAATAGAAAGCTGCGGTTAGAATTTTTAAAATTCTCCTACATTATTTAGTCTAAAAAAAAAAAAAAATTAGGCCTTAATAAACCAATTATTAAGTTTTGTATGGGCAGTAATCCAGAACCCTTGAAAATGTCCAAATATCGAAAAAATCGTAAGGGGTAGACCTTAAAAAAATCGTCATTTTTAAGCAAAAAATTATTGTCTCCGATTTTATTGAAAATTAGTAGAAATATGTATTTTTGCTCATAGATCAACAAAATTAGGTCCATTTTGCAGTTTGGGCAAAAGTTTGGAAATTATAGGCAAAAAAAAAAACTGACCCAAATCGGTTCTAACTCAAAAACTAGGAAAGCAAGGATTTTTTAAATATTTATTTTTCCAATTCTCACCACCAAATTAGCTTAAAGCTATATTTTGGCTAAAAACGAAGTAAAAAAAAATTGATCAACGTATAGAGCTGGCCCTGTTTCGGTGTAATAAAAAATCTATTCAAATTATGATTTTTAGGCCCGGTCTTTCCAAGTTCAGGTAACTATCTGACAGATAAGGTTATCTGGAACTTCATCTGCTGAATAAATGTTAATACCAATCAGTGAATTCAATACGTCAGTCTCATTACCCGTTAGATAACTATCCTATAGATAAATTTGTATTGAAAGACGGCATGACATTTATTCAGCACAGAAAGTATCACATTACCTTATCTGTCAGATAGTTACCTAGAGCTTTTCCTGAAGGGGCAAAAACTAGTCCCAAAAGTTTCTGCATTCTTTCCTTCTTGTTATACACGAGCATATCGATGCCATGAAGGAAAGCGGACTAGTAGATTGGTGTAAAAAAAAAACGCAGTTAAAGCTAAAGGTTTATACACTACGGCCATAAATTTCAATACGCCATTATTATAGAAAACATCAGAATTGTCGAAACATCAGAGCTGAACAATTATAAAACTGTTCACTGTAAAAGCAGTAATTTTCCAAACAATAATCCACAAAAAAACTCTTTGTATTTCACATTTGTGGAACTGAAAATGTGACCTACATCCTTTCCTACAGGATTACTGTCTATTATTTTCCAATATTCAACTACATTTTCCAGCTGGAAAAACACATTTTCACGCTAAAAATTACTAGAAACATCACATGAAAATAACACATATTTCAAACCTGATGACGGCAGCTCTGTTTAAAAATTCATTAAAAACATTCCAGGTATTGTTCCATTTTTAATTAAAATTGCGATAGATGGTGATAGTGTCGCTACAAGTGTTTAATGGCGGGAGGCATAAAAATATGCAGTTTTTAATTAATGATTAATTATGTAAAATAAGTTGTACACCATTACAATAAAAGGGTAATATTAATAGTACACAGCAAAAAATATACGCATGTTTTGACATCAATGGCACGAGTTGATCAACTTTTGGTAAAAAAGTATTTCTGCTTTAAACGTAATGTCCAATACGATAACTACTACGATTCCTGTCTCGGAATAAATATTCTACCGCTTCAAAAACGTCGTATTTTATATGACATGTTGATGCTTTACCGAATAGTTAATAACATAACTTCTTCTAGCGAACTCCTACATCTTATCGAGTTTCGAATCTCTACATACAATACCAGAAGTACTAACCTATTCCATCAAACCAGTTCAAACACAAATTCATTCACTAACTCGCCCATCATTAGACTTTCCACTACGTATAATCTCTTTTTTTCTCATATAGATATTTTCAATTGTTCCAAACAAAAATTCCGGAAATTATGTATTAATAAATTGCATACTATAAGTGATCATCAATCTTCTTCTATTTAATCTAATAAAAAAGTAAATATAATTTTGTAATAACATTGTAACTACATTGTAACATTGTAAACACTGTAAATTGTAAATGTGTGCACTTTACTGGGTCAGTCCCGTCTGTGCTCCGATCATAATAAAAGAAAATAAAATAAAATAAAATAAATTGTTTGTAATAGTTAATACCTTAAACGCCGTAAGGCCTAGAGGAAATAAAGCGTAATAATGGTTTGTAGATATCATTAAAATATTGAAATTTGTTTGGACCATAAATAAATATGGAATGTAGCGAGAAATCTGGACTATATTCACTGTATCGTCTTCACTATGTAATTGAGTATCAAATAAAGGCAAATTATGGTCCATCTTATAGTTAAAAAATAATAGCTAATAAACCAACCCTTTTAAACTGATATTAATCTTGTAGAGACGTTGAATGTTGCGTGCAATTTCTCCTGACGATATTATCTGTGTCTGAACATGATCGTTGGGTCCTTATCGTTTAATTAGTTAGATAGTGCGTTGCCGGGCAACTCGTAGACTGATGGATGGACCAGAGACATGCCACTAGCATCAGCCGCTCTGATAATCACCCACTAACTGCCAGGCACATAAGCTTACGGACACCGTGAGCCACAGACTGTATAGATGAGCAGAACACTTAAAAAATACAGGCAGTCTCCGGATTAAGAACAAGTTCCGTTTCTGTCTATATTTAAATCGAATTTGTAGATCGGAGATGGAAGAGAAAATAGGGAATGTTGGAAATGGGAAGTACAAGAAATGGAACAAGTAAAAGAATTCAGATATCTAGGATACACCTTCCAAAAGAACAATGGAGACACCAAACATATAAGGACGAACAAAGCGAAAATGGCATTAGGAAAAGTATGGAGTATTAACGAGAGGAAACTGATTTTAACAAAAGAATGTTTCTCTTTGATACCCTAATACAAAGTATTCTTCTCTATGGCTCGGAAATATTCGATGGAAAGAGTGGGAAGAAATAAAAAGAATACAAGAAACGTACATTAAATGGACTCTGGGATTAGACAGGCAAACACCGAGCTATAGAGTTCTAACAGAAACGAAGAAAGACAAAATGAGGCTAAAAATTGAAACTCAAGCTGTAAAATACGAACGAGAAATACAATTTTGCACCAACGAAATCCTGAAGGAATGCTGGAGAAAAAGAGAAAATATACAGAAACAAATTAGAAAACGGAAAGAAAGAAATACTATGAGATAAATGGCTACAGAAAGAACCAAATAAGAAAAAAGCAGAATAAGATCAACCAAGCGAGATATTTTCAAGAATATGGGAGCATACAATCACAATTGGTGCCACAATATCTGCAAGAAAATAACAAGTACCAAAAATCAATAGCAAGATTCAGGTGCGAATACAAGGCAGAGGCAAGTAAATACAGAAAGGAAGAAAACGGGAGATTGTGCAGAACAAGTGGTGAAATACAAGAAACCCAAATATTTTGTCTCTGTGTGTATCTTCTAGAACTATATTATCACATTGGTTAGCTAGACGTGCGGATATATATAGCAATTAAAATTATCGTCTACTTTCTTACAAATTTCAAATTCAGTTAAAATTTATGTTCTTGGTATCTGAGTAGTTGAAGTTGATAAATTGTTTAAAAATACTCTGATCTGTTCAAAACCGGTACAGAGTTAACGAGTAAACGTGTTTTATAGTACAAAAGCAAATTACTAGCGAATGTGTCAAAACTATAGCGGCAAGCATCACGATACTATCAACTTAATAGCGATACTCTGGCGAGTAAATCTGCATCATAATATCACAACACCTCGCTTACAACTACACCTAATAACAGGAGCGAATCGTGATGGTGAAACGACTGAAATCGTGAAAACAGTGGATAGACAACTGGAGAGATAACCAAAATAAACGGCACACAATTTATATATATATATATATATATTTGCAAACGCTTCTTAGCGTTTGTAATAATATCAATTAAAACACACAAAGCCAAGCACAAACGAGCATTTATTACCACTATTTACAATCTGTCACACATAATGTCATCATATTATAGTTACATATTACAAAAGACCACCAACAACTAGTTTTGATCCTAATACAGTCGTTCTGCGTCTTTGTCACGGCCTCGCGGCGTCTTCTAATTTCAATTTCAAAATAAAACAACTTACTATTCTAACACGGCCGTATTGCTCCAGCCGCGTCTTCGCGGCAATCAAAATTTGATAACTGCAAAATAAACCAGTGGCGAAAGGAAACCTCCGCTAGACTTGCCTTCCCATAAAAAAAATATTTAAAAAAAAATGTAAATTAAAAAAAAAAAATTTTTTTTAATATTTAGATAAATCTTCAAAAATACATCAAATTATGTTCTATACAAATTTTTGTCCAAGGCTTGCTTTACTAGTTACGAATTAATTATCATGACCATGGAAACGTTACATATGAGTATGAAAAATTGAAAATTTTTCGAAATTTTTCGTTTTATCAAAAAACGTCTCAAATAAAAGTTATTAGTTATAGCATTTATAGTAACTTTTGTTCAATAAATTTTTTCGAAATATTTTTCTGTTGCTAAATATTCGCAAAAATATTAAAATTGACACAAGTAAACTCCCATTTCTAGTCAACCGATTTTCATAAAAAACAATAGGGTTCTTCCCATTTAATAGGAGAATTTTTTAGTACCAGAACGAACTCTTTAAGTTAAACCGTTTTTGAGTTATCGTGTATACACACAGACAGACAGACAGACACACACACACACACACACACACATACGGACGGCACTTCGAAAATAGTTTTTTTGGATTCCCTGGACCATGAAACGTGGTCATCCGTCAAAATCTCGACATCGAAAATTTTCGCGATTACAATACTTGCCCCTTATATATTAAGGTCGGGCAAGTAAAAAGAAGAAATCGAAACATAATGTTAGGTTGCGCGACTCCATGAGGATCCTGACCATCCAGAGTTTCACCGAACTCCTTGAGGTCTCTGAACATTCAGAGTCAAACAAAACTCCTGGAAGTCCCAGATCATCCACAGTACCCCTGAACTCCTTGAGGTCTTTGACAAGCCAGAGTCAAACAAAACTAACAACTCCTTGAGGTCCCTGACCATCCAGAGTTCCCCTGAACTCCTTGAGGTCTTTGACAAACCAGAGTCAAACAAAACTATCGCAACTTCTTGAGGTCCCTGACCATCCAAAGTTCCCCTGAACTCCTTGAGGTCTTTGACAAGTCAGAGTCAAACAAAACAAACACAACTCCTTGGGGTCCCTGACCATCCAAAGTTCCCCTGAATTCCTTAGTCGTTATCTAGTTTTCATTTTTATTTTTCATTTCGCTATTATTTGGTCATAATGCCTAATGAGATATTTAAACATATTCATAACATCCAGAGCATTATGAATCCATAACATCCTCTCATTACGCCCTTAATAAATATCTCATTTACCACCAGTACCTTATTTTTGATTGCCATAGTCTAACGGTTTTGTATTCTTTTTCATATTTATGTCTAGATTTAAGTGGTAACTTTTTATTGCTTTCTGTGTATTTTTCTCGATATATTCGGGTAATTCTTCCATATTCATTGTGATTGTAAAATTAATTCTGACAATTAAATGATTAAATAAAATCATTTGTTTTTTGTCTATAAACTGTTTATTGTCATAGGCTACCAGATAGGTATAAATATCTGTTAATTTTTACTTTTTATTTTATATGAAGTGAAAAATAAAATCTTGTATGCACCATTGGCGTTATTGGATGATTACATCCATCGAGCGACATACATCCCTCGGGCTGTTACGTCGCTGTCCGGGCGTAATAATCTTAGTAACACCCTTAGTGCATAAATAGCTATTATGCAACCGGGTATTAATGTTTTATTTTACTTATTCTAAACATTTGAAATAAAAACACTTAAAAAATGTGAACGAGCGAACTAATGCGTTTTGGAGCTCGTATATAAAACTTATGTGAGAGCTGACAACTAGCTTAGCTAATATGGTATTAAGATCTTCAGTATGTTGCCAAGGTTTTTCATTCTTAACTCATCTCTTGTGCGCCTAATGTTATTGTAATCTCTCATTGTCTGACTCGAATGCCAATTGAGACATAATGCAGATTTATTTCAAAGAATTCTACAAAAAAACAAAAAATCTCTTTACTTCAAAGCAAACCAATTCTCTTAAGTCATTTATATGATAACGCATCGTGACATTATGGGCATGCATTATTATCTCATTTACCGAAGGTGTATTAACATTACCTGGTCGAAACAAGGTAAAAGTTACAGGAAACTGTTATTGTTTTGTACACCTTATTGGTTCATAACTGCATAGAATTATGTCTGCGTGTACAGAACTCTTCGACCTCCAACGAACTTTGTGAATTATCTCTATGAGTGAAATCATGATGATAGGAAGCTATATATTCACGTAATGCTGATAATACAGTCCGCAGGTGTCAGGATATCTAAATTATCGCAAGGTTATGTAATTTATATATTTTATCATTACACTGATTTGCCAGAATAGAAAAAAACAGCGTGGAATAGGTGAGCCACAGACGTAGAATATATCTAAAAGATCAATGAGAGCAGGAATAAGAAAAAGATGGAAAGCATTTTCAATACTTGTATGGCATGAGCAGATCCAGCATTTTTTTTTAAGCGAGGAGGAGGTTTTAATAGATAGAAAAGAAAAATACAAATTTGTATAACCCTTCCCCACTACACGTTTCTAAGAAAGAATAATTTTATCTTTCTACAAAACAATATAGTCAATAAATAATTTTTTCTTCAAGCGGATTATAATGCTAACATTACATTGTTCAATACATTCGGTAGAAATTATACATTTTTTTACTAGTAACAAAATGTGAACATTTTTATACTAGTAAATAGTTCATATAGTTATCAACAGATGGCACTGATGGCAGCAGTCGTCATAAACAAAACATCTGTCAATTTAATATGTTTGTAGCGTGGTTTGTAGTGAATTCACAAATTAGTTACGTTATTAGTGAGTTACTTTATTATTATTGTGATCATTCTGTGATTAGTTACAAAATACACAATATAAAGATCAAAAATTAAAAAATGTCTCAAACAATATAATGTACACCGCCGGAATTAGCAGCAATAGCATCTGAAACTATAAAGTCATAAGTATTTATGGTTGCAAATTTTTAATATCTACGCTTGAAGAAAAAATAGTATATGTCACTCGGAGTAGAACGCCTTTTTTGTGCTTCGCTCAATATGCAAGCTTCGGCTGCGCCTCGGCAGCAACATTTGAGCTCAGCACAAAAAAGAGCGGGTTCTACTCCTAGTAATATAATATACTATTCTTCTATTGTTTTGTCAAATAATGTATTATATAATACACCATTTCTTTCCAGGGGGATAGCCCTATCCCTGGGTCCGCTTTTGTAGATCTTGTCAGAAGGATGGATAGATCATCTATCCATCTAACATAAATTAACAATAATGGCCTGCTGAAAAAATTTCTTGTTTCAATTTTTGTACATTTTCTCATTACTGACCAGTAGTCAGATGAATATTTCTTTTGGTTCTATCATATACAGGTGTTTCAAATCTTTTTTTGTGGCCCAAATCGTAGTTTGTCAAATTACAATGCCGTGAAAATTGACATTTACAGTTTTTGACCATTACTGAAAATTGTTTTTGGCTTCATATAAAACAATACAGTATAGACACATTGTTGAAAATATGCTACAAAATTTTAAGCAGCTTGGTTGCAATAAGAGCTAAAACATTAATTTTTTACACAATCTTCTCGATTTTTCTCGGGAAATCTTTGGGCATTGAGAAATAGGGTAAAAAGTTTCACCAGGACCTAAAACTGATTGACAAAATGTACCAGGAGCATTGGAATGTAAAAAGTATGGCAGATTACTGTTGAATACTACAGAGTATTCACATAAAAAAACATAAAACTGACGATAATTGAACAAAGAATATCCGTGACGTCGGTGCTGGAATAAATATTGAAAAGTGCGAAAAAGTCATAAAAATTTGGCAGAGCGTAACGTTGTCGATTTTATATTCCTGACAGGATTTGGTGGTTTCTTATTTCGGTGGGTGGTAGTGCATGTTCGTTCCTAGTTGGTAGAGCGATTTATCTGGTTAATTCCAATAACGAACGAGACTCTAGCCTGCTAACTAGGTGTTTCTTCCTGGCATCTCAAAGGTTCGCGTCTCCTGTTTGCCGGTGCTGGCATTGTCGCGTTGCTGGCATTTCGGCACTATTGTGTGCCTCGTTCGTTTGGTCAGGTGCTCACTGTTTTTACTGCCAGCGTACACAATAATCTTTTTAGGCGACAAATAGTCGCACGAGATTGAGCAATATAATAGGTCTGTGATGCCCTTAGATGTTTTGAGACGCACGCGCGCTACCCTGAAGGAATCAGTGTCCTCCCTGACCGAGCGGTTCGGGTAACCCGTTGAACTTCCGTCTTGCTAGATATTTGGGCTTGCAATTTTTTCCCATCAACCAGGAATTCCTAGTAAGCGCGGGTCATAATCTCGCATTGATTACGTCCCAGCCCTTTGTATACAGCGCTCGTCGCTACTAGCGATTGAATGATTTGGTGAGGTCTTCTGACCAGGTTGTTGTCGTTAATGTCGATGGTGACCAAATTACTCATTTACAGCAGGGATGATCAATTACCGGTGGCCTGTGGGACGAATGCGGCCCGCCAACCATTTAACGCGGCCCAATTATAAAATATAATATTTACTTTTTTTAATTCGACGTGGCCAACATATTACTGCCACGCTGCTTTAGGCTTCTTACACACTGGGCGTATTTATACCGAAATACGTGTAAACCGGCGTAAACAAGAGCCTAAGTTCGTAAATAATAAAAATTACAAAAGGAAGTATAGCCCGCCACAATTTTTGATACTGGATGCGGCTTGCGACGCATAAATAAAATAAAATGTTACTGAATTCGGCTCACGGCAAACAAAAGGTTACCAACCTCCGATTTAGAGGAAGTAAAATATATTGCTCATCCCAATAAATAGTATGTAGTAAGAAATCCGAATATTTTATTTTCAGTAATTACGTACTATATAAAACATCGTTCGCATTCTTTTGTCCACTCTATACTAGTATTTCTTCAAATCTGTGCTTTCTTCCTGCGCGTAATTTTCTTCTCCAATATTTAAGCGACGGACACTTATACGCTAGCATTTATACGGCAAAATATTTATAGATATTTATACGCCAAGCATTCTACACGCATAGGTATATATTTATATCGTATTAATTGTACAAATAGTACAAATGGTGTACAAATTTCCGTGATATAAATGTTGGCATAAAAATCCAAGAATCTGTTTTCTTAGTCAGTAAACTCTGTAGCTGTTATAAAATTATTCATTCATTAAAATATTTATTTATCACTAAAACACGTATCCCAAAAACTGATTACATCCTTTCTAAAAGTTTTTAACAGTCGAACATGGTCAGAAATGTCTGTCATTTAAACAATGCTTACAGGCTAGTCAGTTACTCGCCTCATTAGGACTTACTATCACAATATTAATCTCACTTCGGCATTTACCTTTTAAATTATAGGAATTTACCGGATTCCAAACAAAAAGAATTCAAATCGATTCTTAAAATAAGAATTTTGAAACGAAAACCTGTTCTAGAGCAATTAAATATTCATAAAAACGTATATTCATACTTAACAATAAAATTATGAATTTCTAGATTGGATTTAGCAAGATAACGATACTTGCAAACAGGGCTGGATCTAGAAAACGCGGGGCCCGATGTTGGGATAAACTGTGGGCTCCTCAAAACCAAAAAAATCAGAAGAAGACCAAGCTTTATTTATATATTACTACCTGAGGAAACGGTACTTCGTATATACTCTTTATTCCCTAGGCCTTGCGGCGTTCAGTAAAACAATCAAAAATTAATAACGTATAAACAATACAATTTACAATTTTTTTTTATCTCATTTCATTCTTCTTTCACCAGTGTCCATCTCTTTCTTCCTATTCTCATTCTGGTTTCCCACTCCGATCTCCTTCCTTCTTGCTTCCAGTTCTCTCGCCCATCTTTAATTTATTTTATTCCATTCTTTTCCCTTCCAACCATTTCTTCACCCCTCCTCCTATCTCCCTTCCTTCCTCCCCATTTCCAGGTAACCTCAGCCCCCTTCCTTCCTTCCATTTCTCCCCTTTTGCTTCCCACCGGGCCTCTTCCTTCCTTCCTTTACCCCCTTCCTGTTATCCTTCCCCAATCTCAATCCTTCTTGCTTCTAATTCCCTCGCCCACCTCTCCCCCCTTCCATCTTCGTGCAACAGATCTAATGTGCTCCCTGACCATACTATCATCTCTCTATACCTCTTCGCGTGGTGCTCTATATCTTCTTCCTTCTCCCCGCACATCATGCACATCTTATCCTCCTGTTTCATCCAATATCTATTTCCTCTCTATTCATTCCCGCACCTTAGCCTCGCAATTCTCCTTACCGTCCCTCGTGACCTTCCTCTTTCTCCCTTCAAGTATCTTAGTACCCCTATAATTCTGACCTCCTTATATCTCCCTGCGCTCCGTACTTCGTACTTCGTACGGTTCTTTAAAAAGAAATCGTTTCTTTGTTCTAAACATTTTTTTGATGTATACATTTTATTGTTAAGACAAGTGAGATTTTTCGTTTTTCGTTTTTCGTGAGATTTCAAGTTTATAGGTAGGTAGGTAGAGACACCAAAGCCCTCCAAATATTTAACTTACTAAAAATTTCATTCAACAAAAAACAATTATTTATTTATTTCAAACAAATTTTCAGAACTTTTAGTTTTAAGGCAGATATGGCGAAACTTTGACAAACTCTGCCCGACAAAAGCCGTCGCGGAACAAAAAAATCCTGTGAAACCAAGCGATAAGAAATGGACATCCAAAAATTCGACGTGCAAAAAAAGGATATCAAAAAGATCCGACGCAAAAAATTAAAGTAAAGAAAAACTACAATATCCAACGAGCAAAATGAAGGAAATGGCAAAATGAAGCAATAATCTTCTGAATATTAAAGGAAACGTTTTGGATAACTAAATACCGTATAAATATGAGTTGCTGACAGACAAATTATCACTCAAACAGAAAAAGAAGTCATCATATTAATCCTGTGCAGATGATATGCCGGATAAAAGTGCATATAAAAGATCTGTTTTGGTGAGAAGAAAACCAAAACTTTTCAGGTAAGAGGGGTTGAATTTGACCACAATATGATACTTTGAACCGCAGAGAATCTATGTACTCTTGTTGCTATTGTTTCTACATGGAATTTTTGAAGATTGACGTAGTCTCATTATTAATTGGAAGGATATTTAACAGGGATCCATTTACAGCTACTTCTTTGGTTAGAATATGGCCTGATACTTAACAGAGCTAGATGGTGGATCTGTGTGAGCCAGAAACCTGACTGACAATGCCTAAGCACAAAGAGATTTTTTTAATTGGTCAAGTGCTTTGTAATATCTATTATTATACAAATGAATAATTCATAGAATCTTCTGTAGTCTGCTAGTTCGTAGAGCGATTACAAATAATAAGTTGGAAAGTAAAAATATTAATTCACTAGCGATTTTGTACCCCCATGTAATCTATGTTAACCTATAAGCAACAACATAATTGTAAATGGAATCGAGCAATAAAAATCAGCAATTTTATTAAATGGTTATCTATTTTAAACTTATTAAATTGATTGCTACACTAGTTTTAAAATTACAGAGCTTCCCAACAGTTTGGAAAAAGAATAAAAACACTTTACAAATAAATAATATACATGGTATATAAGCAGAATATAGTTCAATTCAGCTATGGAAAGTTAAGGGATTTTTTAAATAGTACCAGTACTTAAAAATAATGAAAACAACTAGTGCATCATTTCATGCTGCAGAAATTTTAGCACTCACCAGAAAATGACAAAACTGAAAGTTATGTGAAGAATTACTAACTAATCTATGATAAATGTCTCAAAGATAGAAAAACAAGTACATACTTGGATACGCAATAAGACCCGCATCATTGATGTTAGTAGGGTGTCTCGGTCGGTTCTGGCTCACTTTTGGTGAGCTAGAACCGGTTTAGTTTAACGGAGTAAAAATTGTCGCTTATCTGTATTATGTTATGTCTTTGTGCAATTGGATGTTAGTTGAGTTACTTTTGAAAGGGTTTCAGGTAAGATTAATTATTATATTTTTATAAAAATGTGTTGCATTTTTTCTGTAATTGTTCCAGATGGCTGAGTTGAAATCAGAAGCTAGCGGTGTGTTCCAGGAATATGTGTATATAAGATTAAAAAATTTATATTTGAAACAGATTTTACCCTGAAAAAAAAAAAGATTGTGTTCATGTTGTTGTTGGGTTAAATCGATCGATTTAAATGTATGCATCAGAAAGAACAACACGATGAATCAAACTGACATACCGTTGGATGTCGACGGATGTGATGATTTTATTAAAAGATCCGATGAAAATTTGAAGAAAAACGTCAAGAAAACCATATGGATTTCCACTAATAACACTCATGAGTGTGTGATAGATAGGAAAACAACATATTCATTAAAAGGGGCGAAACAGACGCTGATGTTGTTAAACTTAACTGGGATTGGAAAAAAAAACGATAGTAAATGGACAAAATACAGTATTGATTGGAGACCCAGAACTGGTAAAACTGATTCTGAACGACCTTGTATGTAATCGAAACGCAATCGTAAAACCTGCAAGATTATGATTAATCTAAGGGAGACGACCGTCTAAAATGGAACCTAACAGCGATGATATTAATGATGATGATGCAAAGAACAGACTCTTAACAGAATATGATAAAGAAGTGAAATTCCAGCCGATTGACAGTGCTCAATAAAAAATTGCGTCAATTAGTGAATGACACATGGAGGATAAAATCATATTTTGAGACATCACAAATATTCCTCATCTCATGGTGAGTTCATAGTTCTGCAACCACTTGTTGAGAGTCGCTGTTATATCTTATTGCGTTTGAGAAAAACATTCATTATATTTTATAGTTGTACGTGTATGTATGGCCTTATGACTGTAGTTACTATTGCAATAAATACAGAAAAGAACGTTTTTTTAACTACTAGAAACATTATTGGTTATTTGTTACGTTTAATGTTATGAGATTTTGTAACGAATCTTGTTTTAAGACATAAAAACTAAATTGAGGTAAATTAAGAAAATGAAAACGGTTGCGTAAGAAGTTCACTTTCTTTTACAATATATTATTTTTTAAATACCTTAAGATCCAAATGATTGAACCAACCTTTGAGATGAAATTAAAACAGCTACATACCTGAAACAGAAAAGAATTATTAGTATGTTATATTTAATTGTGTTAAATAGATATACATAAGATTTTGTCTTGACATGAAAAGCTTCTATATACCATGAGTTCGAAAAGAAAAGAATAAGTGGCTATGCAAAAATAAAGTGTTTACTGCAAGCTTTATAAAACAATTGACTAACATTTAGGCACAGCATTTGTAATCATTAAAATTGGAAATTATATTTTTTTGGTGTAACAGGTACAGAAAAATAAACATAAAAAACAAAAGAAGCTGTTCAAAATGACCACCGTTTTCCTGCAGACACAAATTTACTCGTCTTTTCATACTTTCAAAAGCATTTATAAGAATTTGAGGAGTTATATTGGCACACTGTTCGGTAATTCTGTTTTTTAGTTCTTCGATATTGTTAATAGGGGTCTTGTATACATTATTTTTCAGATAAGGGAATATAAAGTAATCTAAAATAGTCAAGTCGGGTGATCTAGGAGGAAATTCTGTACTTGAACCTAAATTAATTATTCGATCATCAAAAAATTCAAGAAAGTAAATGATGGTCTCTTGAGCGGTGTGGGCAGTCGCGCCATCCTGTTGTAGCCTTGCTGAAGCTCATCCCCATGAAGCTGATTAATAAATTCACGTACAATATTCCGGTATCTCTGAGCAGTAACAGTTTCGTGGAAAAATATGTGTATGATAATACGTCTTCGAGACACAGCAATACAAACACCAACTTTTAACTGGTGAAGGGAGTTACACGAAAAGTATGAGGATTTTAAGCACTCTATAACCCCATATTTTGTGAATTTATACACCCCGAAAGGGTGAACCAGGCCTCGTCAGAAAAAAAAGTTAAATTTAACATATCATCATTATTAA
Organism: Liopterus haemorrhoidalis; assembly: GCA_963971575.1. Lineage (NCBI taxonomy): Eukaryota > Metazoa > Arthropoda > Insecta > Coleoptera > Dytiscidae > Liopterus > Liopterus haemorrhoidalis. The sequence continues at coordinate 3,155,443 of OZ020621.1, read as the reverse complement.
TTAAATTTTGTTGGAACCAGTGGCAATACACAATTCGCCTATTGTGATCTGTTGGCAGCAACTCATGTAAAGTAAGAATTTTGTATGGGAATAGCTTTAAATCTTTTTTGACAATAGTATGGCAAGTTCCTAATGATAAACCAGTCTCTTGCGAGTGTGTACGTAGTGATGTAGTGGGTTGCTCGTTCATACGTTGACGAACATCATCAACTGTATTTTGAGTACGAAATGTTGGCCTTCCAGTTCTATCTCTATGAGTAATGCTTCTTGTATCTCGGAATAAATCAACACATCTTCTAAGTTTGCTGTAGAAATCTCCTTCAAGGAAAGAAATATCTGGAAATTGTACCCGAAATTCCTCTAAACATAACAACGCACTGTAAATCCATTCGCTGTTCTCTCAAACCCCATTTCGAAAATATGACTCAATATTAATTTTTTTGTGCTTTAATGTAAAAAATCATTATAATTGTAGCTAAATTAAATTTTAAATATGAACTTGAATGACAACAAAACAGTTATTTAATTCCATGACACATGACACCACACTGTATATCAATTCGCCGTTCTCTCGAACACCATTTCGAAAATATGAATCATAAATTTTTTGTGTTCTATTGTAAAAACTATTATAATTGTAACTACTTAATTGAATTTTCAATATAAACATATTACAATAACAACAGTGATGACAGTTAATTAATTCTAAAGCTTGCTGTTGACATTACTTTTACTTTCCATAGTAATTTCTTTTTGAACTCATGGTATTTACCCACAAAAATCCTCTAAAGCACACGCATTTATGCGCCTTTATTGGTCGCACAAGCGAAAACATACCTCTACAACAGGTGTGTTTCCCAATATGGTACTTGGAAAATAATTTCTGACATAACAGGTGAGAAGTGTAGAGATAAGGTACGCTAATACAAGTGCTAAAAATTTTAGTACAAGATTTTACACTAACATAAACTTGAATGTCAAGTATATCTCTATATTATCCACTAAAGAATTTCTTAGTGATTGTTTATTACTGTTAACTGAAAGCATTTCAGGGAATATATCACAGAATAAAAATTTCATTGAGTAATCACATAATGCTCTATTATAAGAATAAATTGAATTGATCAAGGATAGATTAAATTTCTCCTACAAAAAAGATAATTTAAATTCCTTTTTTACTTTAATTTTTTTTCAACAGTACATTTTTGTATACCGGTGAATGCTATTTCTGTATTCCTTTCTTTTGATCAAATTTGGAATGTAAATTTGTAAATTCATTAAAAGTTGAATTAAATTTAAATTAGATTGAATAAAGCACACTTTAAAATATTTAATTGATACTTTACAAACTTTCAAATGTAATTGGTTAAATGATCAATTTAAATATTGAATACTAAATTGGCTTTATTCAACCTTTGTGTACCAAATTTCAAATGTCAACTTCTTAAACTTTTGTATTCAGAAGTTATCGTTTTAGTTTAAATTATTTTTTTATATTGCCTGTCGTGCTGAAGATAAAAATTTCATGAGAGATTTTCGTCGAGTCAGCAAATTTAGTAACTATACAATTCTAGCGATAGTGTACCGAGGCGACTGTCGATATTCGTCGAGTCTCGATTTATGAAATTTGCGATACAGTACCAAGGCTGAACAATGTTGATTTTAAGTCTGTTCACTCACACTTACGCAATAAAGTGTCGAATCGAAAACTTCCGCCGCCCGTTTGTCGCTGGGAAACCATGTATTTGTTCCATATATAATAATGGGATGGAGCATGAAAACGATGATCAATTCGACGAAACCGACTCAATCTGTTTTCACTTTTAACCATTTTGATTTGTGGGCCTTTCATCCCTTAAGTCCGGGTTCATCTATTTTGACTTGTGAATTATTTTCATCTATACATGTAAAAAAAAATGTCTTGACTGACTCATCAATGTCCAGCCTAAACCACTGGGCCTAGAAACATGAAATTCGGGGAGTATATTCTTTCCATGACCCACTAAGAAGAGATTTTTAGAAATTCGGACCCTAAAGGTCGGTTTCTGAAAGCTTAGCCGAGTTTAATCTTTTGGTTAAACGCGGTTACAATATAATAATCATAGCAACCATTTTCTAACTATTTGGTTATAGTTAACTAGGCTTTCAGAAACCGGCCCTAAGAGGTAAAATGTGATTTCAATAATATCGACAAGGTTTTAGCTTACAAAAGCTTAAAAACGTATTCCAGGATTTTGCGTTAATCACCCTCTAAAGGGATTAATCTACATTCGGGATGAAGTATAGAACCCGTATGTTTGTTGAGATATAACAATCCTTTTTAACACATAGATGTCTTTTTAAAATGTTTAGAAATTTTTTGACAATATTTTTAAATTTCACCCCTGAAGCGCTAAATTTGTATTTTTTCTTGGATAGTACATCCCCTGGACTTAGAGACATGAAATTCGGATAAAAATTCCTTTCATGGTGTAAGTAGTCGCTACGAATGGATTTATTGAAATTCAACCCATAATGGGTGAAAAGAAGTTAAATGTGATTTCACGGATTCATTCATATCTTTTAGGATCAATGATATATTGCCTTGGTTTTTGTTCAAAATGGTTACCCATTCAAATGGTTACCCCTAAAGGGGTGAATTATAGAGCCCTTCGTATTTCCTATATTTGTTGAATTATGACATTCTTTTTTGGTACATAGGTGTGTTTTTTTTTAATTTTTTTGACAGCGTTTCGAAGGCTTTCACCACTATAGGGGCAAATTGGTATTTTTTTTTTCTTGACTAGAAAGTCCCCTGGATTTAGAGACATGAAATTCAGGGAATATAATACTTTCATGACGTAAGCGTAAGAAGATTTTTCGAAATTTGACCCTTAAGGTGGTGAAAAGGGGAGAAATGTGATTTTACGGATTCCTCAACATCTCTTAGAACCAATGAGATATTGACTTGGTTTTTACAAAGTTTACTCGTACAAATTTTTGAAAACTAATTTCAGGATTTAGTCCTAATCAACCCCTAAAGGGGCGAAACTAGATATTGGATGAATTACAGAATCCTTCATATCTATTGTATTTGTTGTGTTATAACATTCTTTTCTGGCATATATGTGACTTTTTAAAATCTTTCGAAAGCGTTCTGACGTTTTCTTTTTTAATTTCGCCCCTAAATAAGAATTTTTTATTAGCAACAAAAAATTGAGGAGTATATTCCTTCCATGAGGTAACAAGCCACTAAGAAGGGATATTTTTGAAAGGATATTTCAAAGAGAAATAAAATATTTTTTCAAGAATTCCTCAATATCTCTTAGGGCAAATGAGATATCGTCTAGGTTTTTGTTTACAAAGTTTATGGGTACACATGTTAAGAAACATAATTCAGGATTTTACCCTAATCAACCCTTAAAGGGGAGAATTTAGGTTCTGGGTAAAGGATAGACTTGAAGGAGCAGGGGCGGACTTTACTCTAGGCAAACTAGGTAACTGCCTAGGGCCCGTATTTTTTGGGGGCCCGCAAGACAGTTTTATTATACATTTTTTTCTATTATTTTATGACTTTTTAACTAGTAGCTCCGATTTTCCTTAGCCCGTCACTGTGAGGGAGACAGTTTTTTACAAGGACAGTTCTACTTGGGCTACTCCAGAGTGTTCCTAGCAACTAAGAGGAGAGTCATCAATGTGATCTATAAAGAACCATGACTTTTAATAATCGCAGGTTGATGGCATACCGTTAATATACCGTAGCGAAGCACGGGTACTCAGCTAGTTAACATATAATTTCCGTTAATTATTTCAACTTTTGGTCACGCGTTTCCTGAATTTAATAAAAATATGCAATGTAAAAAATATGAACATCTAAAAACATAAATTTTTGTATTGAAATTTAAGATATTTTAATGAGCCATCTTCTAACACGAATTTTGTGAAGTAGATATTTTAGAAAATTTTTAAGTTGTGTTGCAATTTATCATTAAAATAATTCATTGACAGTTAACTAGTTTAAATAATGGAGGTGTCAAAATATCCGTTTTAATTATTAAAAATATTAAAAGCGACAAAATTTAAGTTTCCGGAATAGACAGAAATACCTGGGCTACCGTTATAAATCTTTATCAATTATTAATAAAAAAAATTTGAAAAATGAAATGGACAAGATTTAAAATTGTCTGCAGCCCGAATGAGTATTCCACATCCATTATGCGACTAAACTAAAATAGTGTCTCTTTTAGAAACCTTTCCAAATCTCTCTATTAATTGGAATTATAAAGTTGTTAGTTTTACAATGCAATAAGGATCAAAGCATCTTGTATTTTAAACATCCAACAAAACATTAGCATGTATTCAGAGTCATTATCCATTTTCCCGACACAAAATAATCCTACTTAAATCCAACTTTAGAAGTTAGAATCATTTAACATTAAACCTAATATAGCCATTGCATTTAATTACACAGTTAAAATTGAAACAAATGAATATAGCATTTGCTGAAACACCTTGTGATTAGTGTATGTGGCAGATGTTTCTCCCGTAAATCTACTTGGATTATAATCCACATGCAAAGCAGGGACTGCAGTTTGTGTCCGCCCGAGGCTCCACTGTCGCAATAAGATTCCTTATACCCTTTTCACACTAGAACTTTAAGACGAGTGAACTTAAAGTTCACCGATGTTTAACATCGGTATGCTTTCACACTTGATGTTTAAATCTCTGGTGCTGTCATCAGCTACAGTAATTTTGTCCTTAAGTTACCGTCATGAAATTACCAGTTTTGAACTATCTGCGCAGACGCACATTTTGAATTATTATAAACAAATATGGATATTTCATTTCATTCTACAATAAAGACACTACAATAAAGAATATATTACACCTGAATTAACATGTAAGTCGATACATTTTATCTCAATTATTGTAGCTCTGTATTTTATTAAACACATTATTAGAATAAATAATTTTATTATAACAATAAGTATAAACTTCTTATAACGTCCATATAATACAGTATTCTTGTTTATGATAATATAAAATGTTGACAGCACAAATTCAAGAAGTATTTTTTTATAATAGAATTTAAGTTGGCAATGCGGACGAAGTTTAAGACGCAGATCTCTGTCTTAAACATCGCTTGTATTTAACCGAAGCCATACGGTTTCACATTAGCGTTTAAAGATACATTCACTTTAACATCCGATCATAAAGATCTAGTGTGAAAAGGGTATTAGTCAAGAAATTTGAAAGGTTTCGTATAATTCTAATGAAATGTGCTGGAAATTATCGGTTATCAAAGGGTTTGTATCTGTTTTCTGATTAATGATCACGAACGTCTAGACTTAGAGTTCGTGAACCGAATTATTCAATAAACATACAAAATTTAATTTAAAAAAATCAGCTGTGGTCACCACAGGACCAACCGCCATCACAAAGTGCTTGTTTAATTTATGCTGCTTTATCAAAAAATGTCTCAAATAAAAGTTGTTAGTTATTGCTTTTGTAACAACTTTTGTAAAATAATTTTTTTCGAAATATTTCTCTGTTGTGAAATATTCGCAAAAATCTAAAAACCAGCACCAGTAAACTCCCATTTCTAGTTAACCGATTTTTATCAAAAGTTGATCAAATCGTGCCATTAACGTCCAAAGCTTAAATATGAAGTTTCATAAAAATCCTTTGAGCCGAATTTGCTCTGCACGTGTACACGGACCGACAGACAGACAGACAGACAGACAGACATCATGCTAAAAATAGTCAAAACGTTATGTAGGGACCTCAATTCGTGGAGATCCATCGAAATCTCGAAATGTCAAAATCGGTATGATCACAATCCTCCCTTATATATATTGGCGGTCGGTAAAAAATTTTACATTGCCTTAGTTAAATAGTCAATAAATAAAATAAAATTACATCTACGTAATTCTTACAGCTCTGATGAAGATTTAAAATATAAATCGAAACGTTCATCATTGGCGCAAGAGCCCGAGGTGAGTCTCGGCCTCCTGTTTCCAGGTTTCATGACGATGTTTTCATCTATGTACATTCAGGAGTAATATGGTCAGTATTACGTCCATTTTTTTGCGTACACCGCAAATATTTCAATCACATATTTCTTATGCTTTCTTAACATGAGGACACTCGTCCACTGCTGATAGAATTTTTGCATTGCAAAGACACGCTGTGAGAATCATTGACGGCATTTCTTACAGAGCAGAATGTCAAAAATCTTTTTTATCATTGCAGATTATGACTCTACCATCACTCTACATTTTTGCCTGTTTAATTTTTTTTACAAAAATAAAAACGACTTTAAATCGTTTAATGAGATTCATAGTCATAATACTAGATACAAGAATGATATATACCCAAAATTCTGCAGTCTATCAAAATCCAGAAATAGCACTACCTACTACGCTATTAAATTCCATAAAAAAATGCCAGTCAGTAAGACTTTTACCTCAAAATAAATTTGAAGCGTTTGTGAAGGATGTGTTAATTCAAAATCCATTGTACTCTGTGTCCGAATATTTTCATTTAAATTTTTAGAATTATCATTAGTTTTTTTTTGTATCTGATTTAAGTAATAATTATATCTATGTGTAACCCTTTTTGTGTAAATCTACACTATTCGCTTGATTTTACTTGACTGACTGTAAACGATTTAATTGTATTGTATTGTGGTCAATAAATAAATATTATATTATTATTAAATAAATCGAAATGTTAGTGAAATTAAAATATTGTTTTAATTTCTGACCAGTCCGAATCCCATTACTTCTTCAAAATATTAAAATCGACGGATATAACTCATCTAATTCAAGACTTTTACCATGTGATAAATAACAAAAGACAGAAGGTATTGAATGCCAGTTTCTGTCGCTTTTAACTTCAGAAGGTGGATTTAAAACTTTCAATGACGTCAGAAGTTTGAAAGTGGAGTGAGAAGTATAATATGAAACAGCCTAAACTCTTTCGTTGATTTTTTATGGGTTCATTTCGGCTTGTAACATCTCATTTGCCAGTTTTGGATGAGCTCTATTATCGATTGTTGCACTCGCATGTAATCTCTGCTTCCCTTCACCAGAAATCCGTTTTTAACATTTCATAACCTGTTAAAACAATATATTTGCATAGATTTGGTTAAACATATTGTAAATGTATCGCATTGATATGAGCAGTATTATTTTCCTCGTTAATAAACAATGTAAATTAAAAGCATTGCTACCAACCACATGATCAATTCCATGAAACTCAGCCGTAATCAACGCTTGTAATCGTCCGAAATTTATAGTCGACAGTCCCTGCCGCGTGTGCTACAGGGGCGGCTCGTACCGTGTGGGGGCAGTAAGTCACGTGACCTGTCCAGACCGGAAGACATACGACATCATAATTCACTCGCAATGTCCGGTTCTATGTTCCGGAATCAGGCGACAATACGCATGTGCAAACGTGTTTAGTTTTAAATTTTTGTTTTTTAATTTATGTTCGCAAAGGTGGACATACATTTTATTGCCTGATAATTGAAATGGAAATTAAATTAAGAAATTTTACGTTGATTACATGTTGTTTTAATGTTATTTACTGACACAGGCGAACTTGCTTTCTTTCTATAATTTTTTCTACTGACATTTAAGAATGTAGTTTTATCACCTGTTCAAAGTAATTATTTACCATATGTTAACTATTGGACTCAACAATGGCCGATGGCGGCGCTGTAATCGCTGTGAAACAGCTGATCGAAACGAGTAATGTGAAAGTTGTCCTCATTTGTTTACATGTTAAATCTTCGATTTTGAATAATTAACAGCTATCCTTACTAGTTCATTTTAAGTGCAACACCTTCTTTTGAGTGTGTAGTTGAAGGAGAGGAGTTGTTAAACGCTGGTCGTGTAATATTATACGGAATTTCGGAAAAAAATGATGAGCATATCGACATATGTGGGTTATGTTTACAAAAAAGCAGTCTAAAATCACCACCTCACAAAGTCACCGGAAAATTAAAACTGCAAGATAACCTGCACCTGTAAACCGTAACCTTTGTTAGAAACTCGCTGCCTAAAAAAATTAATCAAAAACGAAAGCAAACACTTCAGTGAAGCTGTATCAGAATATCTACGTATAATATTTGAGACCGCATGTCCTAATCATGTATTAAAGTTACACGGGTAGATATTTATTTATGCTCGAGAAGGATTTTTATAACTGAGTATTTCTTATTTGTTCAATATAAGGCCAAGGATTAAATTTGTAGTTAATAATATTGCCAACTTTAACAGCTTATTATTTGACATTGGCTTAATTATTTACAAAAAAAATACCTGGCTCATTGATCACAGAAGAAATATTCTGCAACCAACTGGAGGAAATGAAGCAATAACTTAAAGAAAAACAGCCTAGATTGGCCAACAGATCGACTCCTATCTTATTGTATGATAACGCTAGACTACACACTGCACAAATGACTATGGCAAAACTACAGGAATTGGAGTTGAAACTTCTTCATCATCCTCCATACTCATCAGACATAGCTCCCGCTGACTACCACTTCTTCCGCAATTTGGACAACTTTTTAATAGGAAAACAGTTTAATTTCGACAATGCTGTAAAACTGGCCTTCCATTCATTAACTCTCGTCCACCAGGATTTTATACCACCTGCCGTTTAAATGGCAAAAATGTATAGACCAGTGGTTCTCAAACTTATTTGGCCTACCGCCCCCTTTTCAGAAAAAAATTACTCAGCGCCCCCTGGAAATCTACATTATTTAAACAAACAACAAAAAGATATGCCATATGTATCTATATTTCTACCTACGTTCTAAAATATAGTAAAGAAAGATGTGAATAAGACACCTTGAAGCTTGAAATTAAAAATCATTTATTAAAATCATTTTCTCATCTAATGAGAAGGATGAACCTGGTGCGCTGCTATTAATGTATCAATCCTCGGCTCTATTTTTGTCAGCAGTATTCTTAAATCACCGCCATTAGCTATTAGCAGTCGGTTTCTTTTTTTTTGTTAATAGATTTGTGACCGCACTGAACCCACGTTCCACTAAATATCACGAAGGAAATGCAATCAACAACTTTTGTATTATAGCCCATGACCCAGGATAAGCTGTAGGAATTTGCTTTTGCAGCCAGAACTGTTGGTAGCCGTCTTTGGATTTAAATTTCAATTCGTAATTTGTTGTTACTACCATCAGTTCTTCTTGTAATTGTGGAGTGTTTGCACTTGAAAAAGAATCCAAAACCCAATCGAGTATGTTCATTTAAAAAATATCTTGAGTCAGAATGGAGACCATCCAAGTGCTGACAATAGGTAAGCAAATCTTCATTATTTTCAATGCCCCACAAAAGCACCCGAGGCTACTATCCCCCCCTAGGGGGCGGTATCACCCACTTTGAGAATCACTGGTATAGACAATATGAGTGCATACTTTGATGAATAAAATAATTCCTTATATTTGTTAGTTATCAACCAACTTTGTCTTTTTTTTTTCTACAAATTTCATCCTTGACGATCTAATAAAATCTATTGTCGAAAGAGTATTAATAATGGCGAATATTTTGGAATTTAGTGTAATCTTAACTAATGCCTTCGTGATACGCATTGAGGTATTCGCATTTACGATTTAAATTAGTCGGGTTGTATTTATGAAAAGAGTATTATAATATTTTTGTTTCATGTTATTTTCTGTTTAATACCTTTATTTTTAACCCTTAATAAGTGATCATTAACGTTGCTAAACTGTATGTTAAAAGCCCCCATCACCCCATGACACAACTTATCACCGTACGTTTAATTGCGAGTGAGATAACGAACTGGTCTCTACGGGAGATCGGATCAAAAATTAACCAGACCCTACCCGTACCCTCCTGACTCCAGACGACCAAATAAATCACCACAATCACATCAATTCATATACTTCATCTGCACGTTTGACCACTGTAAATAACAAAGCGAAACAGGAGCAAAAGGAATACACGAAAATTATGGAAACATTTACAAATACGCCATTGAGAATTAGTTTGGAACTATGGAAAAAAATTGGGAAAAGGTTACAGCTATTGCCAAGAAAGAAATATACTATATGACGTTAAAAATGCTACACCCAGTAATCGTGAATATATTCTAATATTTTTTAGGTAATAAACTGGATACATATTGAACAAAATTTTCAGTAAAATTCCACCAGATGCTTAAAAATATTTAAATTTTCTTTTAGTAAATAATACACGCTTAAATTTGAAGTTTCATAAAAATCCTTTTAGCCGAATTTACTCTGCACCTTTACACGGACAGACAGACAGACAGACAAACAGACAAACAGACGGACAGATCTATGCGGCCATACGTCAAGGGAATTACAAAGGTTTTCTACAGAAAAACATCGCTTCAGACTAGAGATTTAGGGTGTCTCTTCTTGCAAATCATGTCCTGAAGTACGAACCAAAATTTGTGGTCCACAGGGTTGAGGTCAGAGCTGCTAGGTGACCATCAGCAGAAGACATGAAATCTGCTAAATTGTTTTCAAGCCACTGCTGCACAGTCTTTGCTTCTGGTCCGGTTCTGAATCTTACTGGAAGCTCCAATGGTGACTAGCCCAAAGGCAGTTCATTTTTTTATCTATCAACTTCTACTAGGTTTTATGGTAAACTTTGACCGACGGGTTTGCTCCATGCTCGTATAAATAAGCAGTGGTAAAAGGCACCACGGTCCGACCGCCATCACAAAGTACTTGTTTAATTTATGCTGCTTCATATAAAAATGCCTCAAATAAAAGTTGGTAGTTGTTACTTTTATAGCAACTTCTGTAAAATAATTTTTTTCGAATTACTTTGCTGTTGTGATATATTCTTAAAAATCTTAAAACCGACACGAGTAAACTCCCATTTTTAGCTAACCGATTTTTACCAAAAGTTGATTAACTCGTGCCATTGATTTCAAAAGCTTAAATTTGAAGTTTCATAAAAATCCTTTTAGCCGAATTTGCTCTGCACGTGTACACGGACAGACAGACAGACAGACAAACAGACGGACAGACCGACAGACATCATGCTAAAAATAGTCAAAACGTTATGTAGGGACCTCAATTCGTGGAGATCCATCGAAATCTCGAAATGTCAAAATCGGTATGATCACAATACCTTCGTTATATATGTTGGCTGTCTGTCTGTCTGTCTGTCTGTCCATCCGTCTGTCTGTGTACACCTGCAGAGCAAATTCGGCTAAAAGGATTATTATGAAACTTCATATTTAAGCTTTTAACATTAATGGCACGAGTTGATCAACTTTTGGTAAAAATCGGTTAACTAGAAATGGGAGTTTACTCGTGTCTATTTTATTTGAGACATTTTTTGATAAAACGAAAAATTTTCAAATAATTTAATTTTTAATTTTTTCATACTTATATGTAACGTTTCCTTGGTCATGATAAATAATATCTCTGTTAGAAAATATTAGGCCAAGTTATTTCTACTTTGCTGCTAAAATGTATTTTATACAAAAACTTTGTGATGGCGGTCGGTTCTGTGTTGGCCACAGCTGTTTTTTTTTATTTCTAAACGGTATATAGAACGGGCACATAGAGTTTGGGGCCCAACTCTATGTGCCCAGGCCCCTGCATGGCCTAAGACGGCCCTGGACACATAGGTTCGTAAAATCATCTGTAGATAGATGGCACTCGCTAAAACGGCTATATAAAATCAATTCGTTATCTTTTCATAGTACAATATGTAGGCACGAGAAAGAAATATATCAATACGATGACAGTCTGAACAGACATCATTTAAAAATTCTAGTACACCCTAACCATCTAGCACAGGGAATTTTATTGCTAGAAGAATATTTATAAATGTTCTATTTACTATTATTACTCGCTAGTCTTGTACAATGTATAACATTTGAGCAAGTGTTTAGACTTATATATCTAGAGTTGATTAATGCCTTCTACGTGCTGCCATAAAACTAGCTCTAATTAATTTCAGCGACGATTCATTTTATGTCCTGAATCAAGCTGTCCCTCATACTGTGACGTAATTCACGCACTGCCAATTCCGCGCACATGTATAAACATTTGGCAATCGTTTAAGGGTATTGCTTTTAGGACGGTCTTATTTTATGACCCTCGTAAATTCTACAGTTAGTTTAGCAGAGGGAAAAGTAACTGACTTTACGGAATTGAAAGACGAATCACAGAAAAACAAACAATACAAAATCAAAGTATTTATTGATCTTGAAAAACAATTCTTTAACTGCATTCACAGCTTCAAAATTAGGAGACTGTGTGCTATGTATTGTGGATAAGTTTAATAGACTGTTCGCTAAACGAACAGCAAGCGAAATACTTCAATCTATTAAGTCAATATACTATACAACTGCGTCCGATAAACACGCCCATTGTCTTCAACTAAATTTATTTCACTCTAATATTTAATGTATACAAGACCGTTCGAAAATTACTGGCAAGAAATGTGATACTCGACCAAACATCACTCTAAAGCTTGTATGAAAACTAATTCAAATTTATCTATATAGACAGCCGTTTAAGGTCCGCTTTGGAATTTTTGTGGATCACCCGCGGATTTGGATACGGATCAGTATACCACTAATCGGTATACCACTAATTTAGACATCCAAATTACGCTCTAATCGGTTTTATTATTATTATGGGGTTAGTCAGGTCTTGACAAGCGTCCACTAATCGCAAACTTCAGCAACCATTTTAGCCGCGTCATATTAGTGACTAGTAGAGCTACATACACACGACTGCATCCCAAACTCTGGTAATATGCAGACGTGGAAATTACGCCAGATCCAATGCCCGTACAATGCGGAGTGACCCGAGCAGCACTGCTTTCTGCAACCTGCAGATCAAAGAGGTGGCAGAAGATCTGCAGATGGGAATGGACTGGAATTCTCTTCAATAGGAGGCTTTCATACCACCCAAAACACCAACCATTAGGACTACAAGCTTAGCTTTTTACCCTGGATACAGCTTTCTAAGTTCGGATAAGAGATCCATATACTTGGAACTCTTTTCCTACTCCTTGAGAGAGTTATTCTTCTTAGCTGGACTTGAGAATTCGATCACAAACATCTATTTGGTCTTGGCTTAGTGGCTGTCAGTAACTTCGAGGTGGAGAAGGAGTAATGCCAATAAATTCGGTACTTGGAATTTTCCACCACCGATTCTATGTCAGAAAAGATCGTGGAAAGGAATCGGTTTTATTATTATTATTTATTTATTTTTTAAATTATTTAACTAAAATAAGTGTGAGGTTTTAATGTACTCGATTTTAATTTACACTAATTTAACTGTAAACTCGAACATATCTGAAAGCAGTTGTGTTTTAAAAAAATTTAAATTTTAAAAATATTAAAATTTTTTTATTAGAATTTTGAATCTGAATAGGCCTTTTTTTCTCTACAGATGAAGGGATTTCTTGACGACCATGATGCCCAAGATATTTGGAAAACTATCTGGAAGATATCTAATATACAATGTATTTAACTGTGGATAAGAAGAAGAAAATCCGGAGACAATCTCTTAATTATTTTAGAGAAATGTTTGAAAACTTTATAAAAATACGCCTTCTAAATATGCTACCCGCTTTACACAAAAGTAAACTTGGTTGCATTAATTTATTTGACGACAACTGTGCATGAAAACTGAAAATAAATCTAAAGTTACATGATATATGAACTGAAATTTTGTTAATTTAAACTTTTAGAGAAAATAATGGTACCTTTGTTCACAAATTAACCTTATTTAGTAACAAAAATATGTTTCTACAATCTTGTAATAAATTAATTTTGTAAGATCATAACTCGTATTCAAGTAGGTTTATCTTCTTATTGTGTCCGGAGGTGACTAAATAGTCCAATTCTTAATTTGTTTCCCGTTTTTTTCTGCAGTGTGGAAAAGCAGTTTCAGATGTAGCCCTCCTTCTAGGGCTATTTCCGTCTAGGGTATGCACTTCTTTCCTTCCAGCGCGCTTTTGTATTTCGCTCTAAAATTTACTTAAGCTATCTGTTGATGAAAAGTTTAACTACTGAACTTTTAAAAACCATATTTTTTCATTGCGTTGCTTAAAAGTGTTTTTGTGTCTAGCTTTTTTGTATATCTATTTTTTTTTAAATTTTTTACAAATCAAATCGTGTTTTTAATTTACAGTATCGTTACTAATTTTTTTTTTTTTTTGGTCAGTTGCAGATTAACTTTTTAAATATATTTATTTTGTAATCATAAATTTTTGTGTCTGTCTCATTAAAACAACGCACTAACTTCAATTGACAACGTATATTGCATTAAATTTAGAGTTGTGAACGGTCGTTCGCGTTCCCATATGACAAATTTGTTAGTGACAATCAACAGTGCACAAGTCATAGCTAGAGATGGGTCGTTCATGAACCGGCTCAGTACACTGACCGAAGTGACATGGTTCACCAAATTGAAATGAGCCGGCTTATGGCTCACTGCATAGTTTCAAGTTTCAAGGATACGATCGGGTGATTATGAGCAGTGACCGAAGTGATCCGGATCTGGATCGATGTTATGTTGAACTTCGCGAGAAATCGGCTTGTTGTGTATTATCATAAAGTGTATTTTGTCATCAATTTGTAGGGCAGTTTATTTGAACCTAATAGGCTTAGTTTGTACTTCCTTACAACCATACTATATAAAAATATTGCCCAAATCCCAGATGTCCGATTTATAAGGACAATAAACATCGCCATAAACTTAACAATCTGATTTAAAATACAGTGGCTACATAAAGTGAATTGTTTGTTTACTATTAACCCGGCAAATATGTTATACTCTATCTCTGAAAGCCTGATAGTAATAAATCATTTTTTCAGACAGTTACCAGTGGCGTGCACATTTTAAACACGTTTAAATCGGTTTTGTGTATTTCTATATTACTATTTATCTTTTTATTAAACGCACGCCTGTGACCATATTTATCATATCATTAAACACACCCCTGTGACCATATTTATCCTCAAAATTTTAGGGTCAAATTTTTATGGTCTATTGTGTTTAACCCTAGTTCGTATTCCCATATAATATGTGCGGCACACTCGGTTGTTTTTAACAATATTTCATTTCGAACTATTCATATTTTGTCGCTTTTGTTTTACCGCTTCTGTGTGATAATACAATAACTTTTTACAAGTAATAAATTTTATTACTATCAGTCTTTCGGAGATAGAGTATAGACAACTCACTTCTATCATTCACTTCTAAGATAATGAAGAAGACAGACAGAGAGAGAGAGAGAGAGAGAGAGAATTTGTCAATAAGTCATAATTTACGTCTTGAATTCATACAAGAATATTAACAAGAATAAATGTAAAAAAACGGCAAATACTCCGACGTTTTGATCGCCTTTTTTCCACTCGACCAAACAATTCCGCTTTCCGCTGTCTGTTCATATAATGCAAGAGCCGGCTAAGCGACGTTCTACTTACATATTGCAAACCAACAACCGCGTTGAACGGTGGGAGAACTTACAACTGACCGACCTGTTTCTCGGGGACTCGTTTACTTAGCCGGGTCAATGAGCCGGATCAATGAGCCGGCTCAGCAAACTGAACAACCTCCACTGATCCGGTTCCGATGGACCGAAATTCCCATCTCTAGTTAAAAGCTGGTATTTACGATAGATACAAGTTTCTCGGGAAAGTGATTAAGTTTAAGTTGTTTGACAGCACTTTATAACCATGCCATTAATTAATGAAATAAACTTACCTAAAAAAATGAATAAATTTTACCTTTAAAAAAATCTCCCTAAAATTTAATATCTTTATGTTCCCCCATGATCAAGATAACATTGTATTTTTCATTTTTTATACCTTATCATTATTTATGACTGAAAAACTGGAAATTACTTTTTTTTCTTTTATGTTGATCCTCATTATAATCAAAATGAGAAACGTATCGTAAAATCTTTAGATATTGTAACTTTAACGAGAAGTTATATAAATCACAAGTACAGTTCAATTTAATTATCCATTCATTCTGAATGAAAGGCTCCATTCAATACTGCACGCATAATAAACAAGGATTTGGTTCGCGTAAACAAAGACTTTTTGGCTGACAGTGTTCTTTGATATATTGTTTACGGATTAAAAAAAAAAAAAAAATGCTGTTAAATGTTTACTGGCTATGATTTAAAAGCGGAACGAATTTGATTTTAGCGTTAAATTGATATATCGTTCAATTGGAAAATTTGATTTGGTTTTTGTTAAAATTGAACTATTTTTGAGACTTTAAAGTGCGTAAAATACATAAAAAAGAAAGCTGAAATAATGCTTTTTGTTTTTTTTTTGTTAATATAGACTACATATACAGGGTGTCCCAAATAACTTGTTAAGCATTGGGATCTCGAGAACGGTAAGAAATACGAGGTCGCCTAAATTAAACCAAAGTTGCCGCATTAAGGGACCATTTTAACGTTGCCTTTGTTCTCCTAAAAATAGGTTACTAAGATCTATTTCAAATTAGAAAAAAGTAAATAGCGCTGCGAACCGAGTACGATTTACTCTGGACAAATACAGTATAGCGGGAAATTTCAAATAAGTTACAACTAGGGTATGGGCGTAGTAACTGTGTTAGTAAGTGATTTTTTTAAATATAAAAAAGGTTAATAATATATTGAAATAAACAAGGCAGATAATACACTTACGTTATTTATACGACATAAATTCAGTTTAATGGAAAATTTGAAAAAGTTAAAAAAATATAAATTTTTAAAAATTATGTACTATATATAAAAAGAGAGATTTGGCTAAAAGAGTTTAAATAAAGCAATAAAACAAACAATATATCTTCAGAGCTAAAGTTTCTTATTTAAAAATTTATTGTAAATAAAAAATAAACTTTTGTTTCGAAATATTTTTCTGTTGTGAAATATTCACAAAAATCTTAAAATCGACACGGGTAAACTCCCATTTTTAGTCAACCAATTTTTACCAAAAGTTGATCAACTCGTGCCATTGATGGCAGAAGCTTAAATATGAAGTTTCATAAAAATCCTTTCAGCCGAATTTGCTCTGCACGTGTACACAGACAGACGGATGGATGGACGGACAGACGGATAGACAGACAGACAGACGGACGGACGGACAGACAGACCGACAGACATCATGCTAAAAATAGTCAAAACGGTATGTAAGGACCTCAATTCGTGGAGATCCATCGAAATCTCGAAATGTCAAAATCGGTATGATCACAATACCTCCCTTATATATGTTGGTGGTCGGTAAAAAATGAAACACTGAATTTAGTTTATTTTTTCTGTTTATTTTTTGTCCCTGAATAGTCCTGTAAATGATTTTGGTGTGAACTTTCTTGAGGCACTTTTTCATGGTGAATTTACAGAGATTCTCATTTTTTATTATTATTTTTTTTTCTGGTACTTAAAGTAATATCTGGTTACTTTCTTATATTTATGGTTAGTACTTAAGGGTAAAGCAAACACCACCGTTCTCACAAGTTTCTAATACAAAATTAGCTTTATCTTTTCATTTTTAATGGCAAATTGTGTTGAGCACCCTAGTCAAATAATGCATAAAATCTAAATGTGTGTTTACACTAGAAATTTCTAGTTCAAACAGAAACGTTGGTCCTCCCTAGCGTAAACAATGCTTTATAGCAAGACAAATACAATTGTCCTGTGTAACCCCAGACTCCTTAAAACCGTTTTAAGGGTTTGTATTGTTCCTAATCTTGGGTTATGTTTACAGACGATTGAGTCTAAATTGCTGAATCTGCTAGTTGAATATTAGAGTAGAAAATATTAAATTCAGTCATAAAATATGAAACAAAGGGTCCGAGAATAAGTATTCCGCTGCACTAATACGGGATAATGCCACATACCTCGGACCTGTAAATTACAAAAATGAAATAAAAAATGGCATATGACTTGTTATTATTCGGATTTTGCCCGAAATGAAATATAAAAAATTACATATCCGGCCGGAACGGCTGTAAATTATGACATTTAAGTAAGATACTCCATGCATATACGGAATGCATCAATTTGCTTAGGTTTGTTCGCAGCACCTGGTCTCAAATAAAGCCGCTTTCGAAATAACGCTCGAAAATCGAATTTTGCTATTTACAACAAATTTGTTGAGTTGTATATCAATTTATCGTTATCGTAATTGGCGCGCTAGTTTCGCCGCCATCTTGAATTTGCCTCGATTCACAAATAGGTGCTGCGGATCAAAATGATTTAATTTTTATAAGGAACACGTGTGCCAAATGGCATTCCATTATCATCAAGTAGTATCTTTCGACGTAGGCACCAGACTAAATGGCCAAGTTCAAAGAATCCTCCTCCTTAAGTTTTCAATCCATAGGTTGGTTTGCAGCATTTCTCCATGCTTCCCTGTTCTCACTCAGTCTTTTTAGTTCCACGTTCGTGTTTCTATTCATATCTTCCATTATCTGTTTCATGTACTCTAGCCTTGGTCTATCCCTACTGTTTTTTCTTTCGACTGTTCCTTCCAGTATCGAAGAATAGCCAAATACAAGGTGTCTCAAAAGAAATTTTATATTTGGTGGATCGATTAAAAAAAAAGTAAGCCGTATATAGAAAAAATGTTTATTAATTATTAAAATACACTTTTTGGGGATTTATTTCTTAAAAATAATATCGTCTAAATGTAGACCCTCGCGTTCTCGGCACTCATTTAATCGAACAGTAAAATTACTTATGACGTCTCGGCAGGTGGACTCAGGGATGGCTGTCATTTCGTGACGGATATATTCTTTCAAATGCGCCAGTGAAGTCGGTTTATTGGCGTAAACTTTAGATTTAAGATAACCCCATAGGAAAAAGTTCATAGGGGTTAAATCTGGACTGCGTGGACGCCAATTT
Source organism: Liopterus haemorrhoidalis (assembly GCA_963971575.1). NCBI lineage: Eukaryota > Metazoa > Arthropoda > Insecta > Coleoptera > Dytiscidae > Liopterus > Liopterus haemorrhoidalis. The sequence goes on along the minus strand of OZ020621.1, from coordinate 3,136,562 downwards.
ATGTCACCTCTCCGGGAGATCAATTTGCCTGAGAAAATTTCACGAACACGTGGCAGAGACATATTGGACGTTTGTGAAGTTGATCCGTCCTATTGGAACCATGTTCTTTGGTTATAGCCAGGAAAGAGTTGCAGTTCAGGTACCAAGAAGTTGTCTAACATCTCCATATAACGCTCTGAATTCACTGTAACTGCACGCCCCCTTTCGTCTTCAAAAAAGTAAGGGCCGATAATTCCTCGCGCCGACATCGCAGCCCATACGGTCACTTTGGCGAATGTAGGGGTTTCTGATGTTTGCGTTTCGGATTCGTTGCACTCCAGTAGCTGCAGTTCTGCTTATTTACGTGGCCATTAAGATGAAAATGAGCTTCATCCGAAAACAAAATGTTGGTAAACGTTGAAAATCGCTCAATCACCTGATTTACGAAATTAAGCCTCTGACTGGCATCTTGGGGCTTTAATTCTTGCACCAATTAAATTTTGTAGGGGTGCAGCTTTAGGTCTTTGTGCATAATGCGATGTAATGATGATCTATGCACATTTAAAGCACTTGCGCGCTTCCGAATTGAAAGGTTCGGGTCGTCACGAACAGACTGATTAACATTCTCCACGTTTTCTACCGTTCTTGATGACCTAGGTCGCCCGGATTTTGATTTATCCAGCGTTGTACCAGTCTCTTCAAACTTTTTAACCCAATGTCGAATGAGAGGAATGCTTGGCGCATCATTTAAGTGGCGAAAACCTCGAATACTGCAGAATTTTCTACGCGCTACAGTCGCCGAATCACCGTTTTTGTAAAACTCTCGCACGCATAACGCGCGGTCTGCTCCCGAGAAACGCTCCATAGCGACTGAATTCCCAAGAGCCAGGCTACCGATTGACATAACCCCCGCGCCCCTCGGATACGTTGCGTTCACGCAGTAAGCTAAATAAATATAAAATTTCTTTTGAGACACCTTGTATTATAACTGAAGGAAACTACTTTCAACATAATTAAAATAAAATCCTAAAAAATATTAATCAAGTGTCTTATTTTAAATCATTCAACCATTTCCCTTCGACATAACTTAAAATCTTTCCAGATAATTAACCGATATGCTAGTGAAAACTGCTCAGTCGAAAACTGCATCAAAATCAGTTCAGCCTTTCTTGAGTTTTCTGTTAACATACAGAGAGACAGACAGACATACCTTTTATGTATTCAGAGATAGAGATCCCTAGAAGATGTAATATTTAAAAAAATCATGTACGATCCACGAAAGAAAAATTTATGAGTTCAAAGCAACATATCTAAATCAACATAACTTATATTTTTTAAACCAAACAAACCGCTATTAATATGTGCGCAACGTCTTAGTAATTCATTATAGGTTTTAAAAAATAATGTCTTTAGCAAATGGCAATCTTTCAATAAATCATATCTTGGCGACAGAAAAAAGTATCGTGCTGTTTTGAACGTGCAAAACTTTATACCATGTGGAAGAGTGTTAGTGAAGGATTGCAGTGTTACCAACTGACAAGTTTAAATGAATAACCCTACATAACTCTCTGTCTCGTTACATTCAGTAAATTAAATATTTGTCTGCTTTTGAATAGCGTAAAATACTAGAATTTCTATTTAGTTTACGTATGCTGCACAGGATTTAATTCCAACATAGCAACGAAAATAATGTAAATTTAATAAAATTAATATAAATCCTCATTTGTTACTAGGATTAAGACTATATATGTAGGCATTTTATTAATTATTTGAAAGAGCCATATAAAAACTAAATAGGGGATACGCATAAAATTTGTATTTCCTTAAAACTACATTATTTTGATATGTTAATGTTAGTTATGTCACCTAACAAAACAAAAATTACATTTTAATTAATATTATAGCCAAATTTTTGATTTAAAATATTGTAAATTTGTAATAAGCCGACCACGGAGCGAAGGTTGCCGAGTAAAACGACTGAGTATGACGTCAAACGATAGGGGTTTCACATCACAGATACAGCTACAACATAATCTTTACACGTGTGTGTATTGTATTGTTCGAGAGTTTTGTATTTGTTTTTAAGCAATTTTTCACGTATTTATTATTAAAATGGCAGATAAAGATTTTGTTAGGCTCAGAGTGATAATTTACCCAACATTGGAATATATGAAAAATAATGAATGCTACAATGCTGAGGAAATACGTGGTGTCAAAGTAATTTTTATTTTATATTCTATAACTTTATGTAAACAAACGCTGCAACTCTGTAAAATGTAAATATTTATGTAATTTAGATGTCAGAATTTTACTACATTGTTTACATGAAGTTACAAAACGTTAGAGGCATAATTGAAATACTGCAATGTAAGTTATCTATTTTAATATAAAATTTAATTCGGTAAACATGTATAAATTGTTTTTATAGAATTAAACTTTATTTTAACTAAAATCACTCTAACTTTACATAACTTATGAAAGTTATACAAACAAATAAGTTCACAACAGACTATGTACGCCGGTAAGCTAGTAGTGTCATACGTCAGTTAGAAGGGGTATGACGTCACACGTCGTTTTCGCGCGCTACATACATTTATGATTTTTTTAAGCCTTCAAATTACAAAAAAAAAAAAAAAAAACTGTTTTTTATGTTTATATGCAACAGGAATATAACAAAAAATAAAAAAAAATCATGCCTATCCCCTATTGTGTCCAACATTTATTATATAAAAATTGTGAATTAAAAAAAGCTCAACTAAAAAGCGGTTAGAGATAGCGACCTCCAGTTAGAATTTTTGTATTCTCCGTAGTTTATTTAGTCAAGAAATAATCTGGGGCTTTAATCGTTTAACATGTTTTGAGATTAAGACATTTTTTTTATGGTATAATTTACATTATTTGTGAAAATTGTGAATTAAAAAAAGCACAACTCAAAAACAGTTCAAGATAGCGACCTGCCGTTAGAATTTTTGGGTTCTCCGTAGTTTATTTAGTTTAGAAAAAAATTAGGGCTTTAATCGTTTAATGTGTTTTGAGATTATGACAATTTTTTTAATGGCATAATTTACATTATTTGCGAAAATTATGAATTTAGAAAAATCTCAACTCAAAAACGGTTATAGAAAACGACCTGAGGTTAGAATTTTTGGATTTCTCGTAACTTATTTAGTCTAGAAAAAATTTGAGGCCTTATTCGTTTTACGTATTTTAAAATTATGATAAATTTTAATATGTCATGATTTATAGAAATTTTCATATTCGCATGGACGTATCTCAAAAACGAAATGCGATCTAGACCTGCGGTTGAAATTTTTGAAATCTTTAGGTCCGTATTGACCTGTGAACATATTTTGAAACAAAAAAAAATTTTGAAAATTTTTATTTTTTTTTTTAATATTTTTTGATTTTTTTTTAAATCCTATTTAAAAAATGGTTAAGGATAGAAATCTACGGTATGAATTTTTTAAATTCTGCTACATTGTTTAGTCTAAAAAAAAATTTGAGCTTAAATAAACCAGTTATTAATTTTTGTATGGGCAGTAATCAAAAACCCTTGAAAATGGCCAAAAATCTAAAAAATCGTAAGGGGTAGACCTTAAAAAAATCGTGATTTTGAAGCAAAATATTTTTGTCTCCGATTTTATTTAAAATTGGTACAAATATGTATTTTTGGTCACAGATCAACAAAATATGGTGCATTTTGAATTTCAGGCAAAAGTTTTGGAATTATAGGCAAAAAATGGTTCTAACTCAAATCGGCTCTAACTCAAAAACTATGAAAGTATGATTTTTTAAAATATTTTTTTCACAATTTTCACTTCAAAATTAGCTTAAAAATATATATATTTAACATATATAATAATATAATAATATATATTTTGGCTAAAATCGAAGTCAAAAAAATTTTGACCAAAATTTCAATATTAAATTTTTTTTTTTTGAAAATTAGTATACTTGCACATTTTTAGACTTGGATTACAAATATATGATCACTTTTGAGTTACGGTCTAAAATTTTGACATTTGCGGCAAAAAAGTAATAAAAAAAAAACACTTAGACTTACAATATCAGAACTATACGCAAAAATTATAACAATATAATGTTTTATGTTAATTATTTGAAATATTTCTACTTCTGTAATATGTTTTTGTAAAAGCGTTTTTCAAATTGGCAAAAATTATGGTTCAGTGCAGCCCATTTAAAGCTCATTAAAAAGCACTTAAAAAGTTCCATAAAGAACTTTAAGATTTAAGGAACGTTTAAGATATGCTTATGAAGCAAATATATAATGAATATTAAGCGGAAATATGCTCTGAAAGAAAATGAGAAACTAAAATGCATACGAATACTCCTAATTAGTTTTTCACAGTTTTTAGTAATTAATGCCTTTTTCGTTTAATGGTGTTATTCTTAACACAATAGTGTGGCACGCACCAAGTGGAGCGTACCTAGACCAGTGTTTCTCAAAATAGGTTCACTGGAAAATTTTGGTACGTTGAATGTAACCTAAAAAGCTATGCACTACAAACAATATCAAATGGAAATCTATAAGATATCTATAAGAAAATTTATAATTAAACACAAAACTGCTAAATAAACAACAAACTAAATATAAAAGGTTTTTAGAAATTACTATAAGTTAGATATGTGAGCACAAGTATCAAAACACATCAGAACGTATTATAAAATATCAAATGTAAACATTGTTTTATTTAGCGATACCAATACAAATGTCCCTATATTAAATAAACACTTTTAAAATTTGTAAATCTTCAAAATGACTATCGAACACAAACTAAATAGACTTCAAAAAATATGTTTTAGTAAAATAAAAGAGTGAAGAGCAATATTAGTCTTTAATTCGCATGCAAAAAAAAAAGATTTAGTTATTTTTTCGCCACTAAGTTTGTCATTGCAGTTATGACGCAAAATGACCAACTGCGTTGATTGAACGACTGAGCTATAGAAATAAAGACCATACCCAGCAAACATTCAACTAACGGCCGAATGCTGGCAAACTGCTTTTATGCTGGTAAATTACTGGCACCAAAAGTAGGTGCAACGCCAGTATTAATAATGTACTTCACATTTGTATTTCGCATTCCGCCTATGCGAAGTACTTTACCAGCATTTTATAAGCACTCTTCTTCACTCATACTTTTTACTTAAAACCATCAGAAATAAATCTTGCAACTAATGCGATTATTTTGCACTTTACCGTTGCTGGGCCAGTAACGGCCCCGGGGACACCGGGGTACTGGCCCATTACTTTCAATGCCGGGGAGTATGTGCTTTACCAGTACTGGCCCGTATAAAAATGTTTGCTGGGATATATATATATATATATCCAAAATTTTTACGTTTAAATAAATCACGCCATACCTCTAATTACTACAGTATAAAAAAATGTAATATTCTGCCAGAGGAATATAAAGTCCAGCGTTTTCTGAATTTCAAGAAAACTGTAAAAGAATTTTTTATTAGGAACCCATTCTACTCGACTGATGAATTTTTGAATGTTAAATTTTAAATTTAATAATGTCCATATATTATTGCACTACCCTAATAATTATTGCATATTATTTTGCTCCATATTAACATGTATTTGTACTTTGTATCATACGAGTGTTGCCTCTTAGATTGCGCTAAACTAGTGCTGCCATCTAGCAACTGACGCTTCTATCGTAAAGTTTGACATTTTTGACGGTATACGTACTAAGAACGTTTTGTGTTGTTTACAGTAACTTGCTCTGCTAAAAATGGAATTAAATCGTGAATATTTTCGAGCGATTATTTTTAACTTTCGACGCGGATTAACCCAACAACAGTTCATCGATGAACTTAATTCGACTTTTGGCGATGAAGCACCATCAAGGACTACTGTTTATCGATGGTTTGCCGACTTCAATCGTGGCCGTAGTTCGCTTAAGAACGAATTTCGTGAAGGTCATCCAAAATCGGTTGTTGTTCCTGAAAACGTTGATGCTGTGCGTGAACTGATACTGCAAGATCGTCATGTGACTTATCGTGAGATTGAGGTATCCTTGGACATTAGTGGGACCAGCATACATTTACTATTGCATTAACATTTGGCCGTCCAAAAGATTTCTTCGCGTTTCCTACATAATTTGACAATCGCAGTGGAAAAATTCACAATCGGAGTGGAAAAACTGCTTCGAAAATTGGTTCAAACGCATTCAAAAGTGCATTGATCTTCATGGAGAATATTTTGAAAAACAATAAAGCCACTTTTGTTGATAAATAATTGCTTTTGATCTCAAATCCCTAAATATAAAAGGCAAAAATTGCTTGTATGACTAAAACAATGTTTTATTTTGTATTATGGTTAGTAAATTAATAAATAAAAAAATAAAATAGATAAATAAATATATAAAATAATAGAAGCCAATCTTGTCTTCAATGTATCGATCCGGTTATAAGTTTAAAAACCACTAATTTAGACAATTCAATTATTTTTAAAAAATAGCATTTAATATCCTTTGTATCTTTTTAGATGAGTCATAGTTCTTCTAATGTTAAAAACTGAAATTCCAACACGGATTCTACCAAAAACAGCAACATGAAAAGATTAGTTTCGCGTAATTTCAAATCTACCGACAGGACGAAAAACACCGTGACATATTGTACAACAAAGTGTTATAGAAATAAAAGAAATATGTGGAAAGAAAGAAGATAAATGACAAATAAATTGGAAGAAAAAGGTTGGGAAACGCTCCAGCGACTTAACTATGGGAATCCTACCTTACTGGATGAGAGAATCTTACCTGAAACAAGAAAAAAAAATATTAGAAAATTGTATTTCACTCTCGATTTCAGATGTAGTGCAGTGAAAAGGATATCAACAAAGAAATGAATTATTGTTAAACATCTTGGATGGTTTTTAACAGGGGCCTGAAACTGAATTTATTTAGATTAATAATAATAAATTTATTCAACCAATAACACATTACAGAAATGTTGTGGTTTAGGCAAGATGACATATATAATATAAATTGAAACCACATGAGTTAAACAATACAAATAAATTTAACAAATAGTACAGTTAGGAGATTACATAATTTAATATTAGCCTTTATGTTGCAAATATTCCTGTATGCTATAAAAACAGTCGGATTGTAAAAAATGTCTAAATTTTAATTTAAATGCTCTACTGGAAATTATAGACTTTAATGCAGGTTGTACACAGTTTAATAATGTTAAAGCCATATAGTGAGGACTTTTACTGTACAGTGCAGACCTATGAGAGGGACATACAATTGAGTGTTTACTGCGGGTATTATAAGAATGAAAGTCAGAATTGGTAGCAAAAAGGTGCGGATTATTTTTAACAAACATTACGGCTTCTAATATATAAACAGATGGAAGAGTTAATATGGACAAAACAGGAAAAAGGGATCTGCAAGATGATCTAAAGGAGGCACCAGCTATTATGCTAATAGCACGTTTCTGAAGTACAAAAACCTTTGAGGATTCAGAGGAACTTCCCCAACACAAAATGCCATAGCTCATTGTTGACTGAAAAGTTCCAAAGTAAGCAGTTCTAAGTATATCAGAAGAAACCATATCTTCAAGTTTTTTTAATATAAAACAAGATTTGCTAAGTTTAGATAGCATATATCTAACGTGATTTTGCGAACTCAGATTATCACTTATCATTATACCTAAAAATTTTGTTGACTGGGAACACTGAATACTATTTTGTCCTTGTAAGTGAATATATGGGCTGGTAATAGGTTCATTTTTGTATCCATGGAAGAGCAGAGCATTACTTTTTTTTGTATTTACAATGAGTTTATTTTCGCACCATTGACTCATTGTTTCCAAGTTACTTTTACCATCGAAAGCTAGTAAAGTTGCATCTGTATTATGAATCAAGAGTGAAGTATCATCCGCATATAGACAAATAGCATTATTTGGAAATAATGCAGGCAAATCATTTATATATAAGAGAAATAAAACTGGGCTAAGAATAGAACCTTGTGAGACTCCAGTGTTACACTGTCGCTTGAGGGATCTGAAATTATTATGGTTTTGGCTAATAGAAACAACAAGTTTAAGAACCAACATTTTTTTCAGGTTCGGGTTCAATGAAAATTTAAAATAAAATTGTAAGTACAGAATTATACTTACTTTAAACTTAATTTATTCTGATTTTAATTCATGCTTACTTTAAAGCAGTGTTTCCCAGCCTAGAATCAATTTCTATGGCAGAGCCCTTTAGGCATATCCTATGTCTTTCAAATTAATGGTGTAATTAATATTACAAAGTAATATTACGGGAGAAGGGGTAGATTTTTTCACTATAAAATTCACTATAAATTAAATTTTATCTTTCACAACTCACTTCTTGATAGATAAACAGATTTTTATAAAATGAAGAAAATCAAAATACATGCAGATTATTCAAACAAAAATGCATCTCGCTAATTACATTCCAGCTAGTCATAGAGTCATAAACCGGCTAGAGTCACAAATTACTCGGACATACATTCAGCTTGGCATATTTTCGTTGAGAATATATTTTCCAGTTTTCTTATTTTGATTCTGTTTTTTATATCCAATTCTTTTGATTTTACAATACAAAAAATTCTTCTGAAGAAAATTTAAACTAGACAAAAGGGCCCACTTAAGGATTATAATAAGAAGAATCACTTTCGGTTTCACTGGAAATTGTTTCAACTTTTTATCTAGCATAGGGAATTTTTTTTTTCTTGAAAGTACATTAAATCAGCTTTACAAGGATATCAAAATATCATACTTTAATTTTAACCATTTCAAAATGGCGACCATTTATTTACAAAATAATAAATAAAAAAAATCGTATTTGTTCAAAATTTCCTGTTGAATTATTCCGGTTCCCATCAATGTACATTATTGAGATTTTTTTCAGAATTTTAATTTAACTCCTCTGGGAGATGGAGTGGGGGGACAAAAGTTTGTTAAGTATATTTTTATGCAGAAAGGCAAAAAATGAAATAATACTACTATTAGTAATCTTTGAGATGAAACAATACTGCATCATCGATTCGTATTTGTACTTAGTCTCGTTTTCTAAAAGGCAAAAAATAGTTTACTTAATATAAATCCAATTAAGTTTATCAATAGCATCAGTTTCTCTTTGCTCATTTTATCTAATGAAATCTAGGATTCGCTTAAACAGCTTCTTTTATAGAAGTTAAGGAACTGGAGTAGTAAAGGTTTAATTATCTTGAAAATTTTATTGTTCCATGTATAAAATGAAGGGTCTACTGACTATAAAACTAAATGTGAACTACTGATTTTATATTTAGATAAACTACAATAAAAAGTTTTAATAGCACTGGAAATGCACTGGAAACTTATGGTAAAAGCTAATGGTTATGTCACAGGTCAACTTCAATCATGCGGAATTGGTCTGAGAGTATTTTTTTTTAGATTAATACCACTTAAGATCTGTGTTAATTATATTCGGACTATCACTTCTTCCATCCACTTAAAAGTCTTACGAGTAATTTTCCTCAAATCAAGACCTTATGGTGTATATGGTAATATGGAAAAGGGTATAAGCCTTTTCACACTAGAACTTTAAGATCGGATGTTAAAGTGAATGTATTTTTAAACGCTAATGTGAAACCGTATGGCCTCGTCTAAATACAAGCGATGTTTAAGACATAGATCTGCGTCTTAAACTTCGTCCGCATTGCCAACTTAATTTCTATTATAAAAAAATACTCTTTGAATTTGTGCTGTCAACATTTTATATTATCATAAACAAGAATACTGTATTATATCGTCGTTATAAGAAGTTTATACTTATTGTTATAATAAAATTATTTATTTTAATAATATGTTTAATAAAATACAGAGCTACAATAATTGAGATAAAATGTATCGACTTACATGTTAATACAGGTGTAATATATTCTTTATTGTAGTGTCTTTATTGCAGAATGAAATGAAATATCCATAATTGTTTATAATAATTCAAAATGTGCGTCTGCGCAGACAGTTCAAAACTGGTAATTTCATGACGGTAACTTAAGGACAAAATTACTGTAGCTGATGACAGCACCAGAGATTTAAACATCAAGTGTGAAAGCATACCGATCTTAAACATCGGTGAACTTTAAGTTCACTCGTCTTAAAGATCTAGTGTGAAAAGGGTATTATGCTCTTGCGTGACAAAAGATCGCCCGCAGTGTTGCTAGGTCTGCATTTCAACGATATTTTTGCAATTATACAAAAAAAAAACAAAAACAAAAACAAAAATGCGTTAAAATATATATTATAGTATAATTAGAGATATTATGATACACGGTAGAAAAAATCTAACTGCAACCTTCTTGTCGAGCCTATTAATTTAAAGGAATTAAAACCAACACTTGTAATTGTGTTATGTAGTGACAGGCATTCATCGTTTGGCCTTCTAATAATCATCATTAATTGACTAAATACCTACAAAACCCTGATCCGTGTGAAAATTCACACTTCACGTCATTTTGTTTTTTTTTTTGTCTGCTAATGTATGTTTTATTTAAATTTCATAATCGATCTCTACACAGCTCGTATATTTCAGATTGCCAGTTTTGTATAAAAAAAAAAAACTGTTAAGAACTATACAGTTTTGCTTCCCCTTAATACAGAAATAACTATGGTACCAGTTTGTAATTTTTTTTGTGTCTAAATTATACATCAAAATAATACTAAACTTTTCTTTCACATTTCTTTACAAAAGACTAATAATTTTATAACTTTCATGCACGCAAAGGTCCTAAAATTCTCTACAAATCTTAAATAACAAAAATATTTCATTCAAATGGAATTTTTTTAAAAAAGACTGTAGTTTAAAAGCATTTTTTACAAGCGTGATAACATTGCTGATAAGAAGTATGAAAAATGTCCGTAATTATAATACCGTGTTACGAGTTGGGGTTCGGGTTTATCAGGTCTGCAGGTATGTGCAGGGAAATGGAAAATGACGTTACCTGGAATAGGCGGCGAATAAAAAATTGCCGAGAGCAAACGATTAGCCAGGGGTGAGTTTAGAGTTTCTACCCTTGTTCGCCAGTCATTACCAAATACCGCATTATGACTTTAGGAATTTACGGTATTTTAGTTTTAATGGAATCGTTAAAACAGAAAAAGGGATGAAAAATAGTAAAAAGCACGTTTTGATACTGGATTTATTATTTTTAGGATTTTGTAGGTATGATCAAGAAACCCTTGTACCTCATGCAGAGCCGCAGTAAGGAAAACTTGCGCTAGGGGCAGAGCCGTGTTTTGGCGCCCTTGGCAAATAAAAGCTCTCAAAATTTAAGTGATGAGCAAAAAAAAGGTTCTCACCTCCCAAAATCCAAGTGACGAGCAAAAAAAAGGTCCTCACCTCTCAAAATCCAAATGACGAGCAAAAAAAAAGGTCATCGGTCCTCGCTTTCGCAATGGCGCCCCTTAGTCAAGCTCGTCAGTGCCCTTCTCCTTAGTGCGCCTAGGGCCGTCGCCACCTCCGCCCCCCCCCCTTTCTGCGGCTCTGACCTCATGTGTTTGTCTGTTTGGTAAAAATAGTGGAGAAACAGTTAGACTTAAAGAATTGAAATTTGGCTTGCTCATTTTTTTGTTAAACACGGGAAATAAACTGGTTTGTTAAAAAAAAAAAAATCGCTAAAAGAATGTATACAATTCCGTCTTCCATGAGGGCACATGGGGCACGAGCCCAGGGCCCCCGGCTTGATGGGGGTCTCAAATTGCCTTGGTCGTCTTTTACAAGAAACCAGTGGCGAAGGGAGACCTCCGCTAGACTTGCCCTCCCATAAAAAAAATACATATTTTTTTTTTTAATTTAAAAAAATATTTAGGTAAATCTTCAAAAATACATCAAATTATGTCCTATACAATTTTTTATCCAAAGCTTGGTTTACTAGTTACGAATTTTTTTAAATTTTAAAGTTTAATAACTTCCGTTTCCGGTTTCTGATTTTAATAAAAAACAATAGGGTTCTTTCCAATTATTAGGAAAATTTTTTAGTACCAGAACGAACTCTTTAAGTTAAACCGTTTTTGAGTTATCGTGTATACAAACAGACACACAGACACACACACACACACACAGGCACACACACATACGGACGGCACTTCGAAAATAGGTTTTTTTGGATTCCCTGGACCATGAAACGTGGTCATCCGTCAAAATCTCGACATCGAAAATTTTCGCGATTACAATACTTGCCCCTTATATATTAAGGTCGGGCAAGTAAAAAAGAAAAGCTCAATTTTTAGTGCAATTTTACTACAATTTTACTACTTTTATTAAAAAACCTTGCAAATGAATCGGCGGACTTGAGTATCTCAGCCTTACATACTCTAATAAAAGCAGATAAATTACAAGAAATTTTCCCGAATGTGGAAGTTGCTACTAGGATATTCCTTTGATTAATGGTCACCAATTGTAGTGGAGAGCGCTCATTTTCACGGCTAAAAAGAAATTATGAATGACTATGTTACAAGAACGATTTAATAATTTGTCAGTCATGTGCATAGAAAATGATATCCTTCAAAAATTAGACTTTGAGGACATAATAGAAGATTTTGCACAACAGAAATCCCGGAAGAAACCATCATCATTAACGTAAGTCCAATTCTCAAAATAGTAATCACTTCACTTATATTCGATTTGTATAAAGCTAACCATAATAACCAATAAAGTCACTAAATAAAAGTACATACTGATGTTTTCATTCACTTTTTTTTTACTTTCTAAAAGTGCCCCAAACTTTGTGTGCCCAAGGCCCCTGCATAAGCTAAGTTGGCCCTGAATGTATACCAATATGCAGGGCTTGACAAATTGCAACGAGTCGTATTCCCCAAACCAAAAAGTTACTAGCCATCGATAGTAAAGCTCTAATGGAACTGATATTTTAAACTAATAAGTTATCTAAACCTACAAAATTTTACAAAAGCTCGATTAACAATGTTGATCACATACTTGATATCTGCCAAACCCAGAAAAGTGTGAAAATGATTCACATTTATTTTAAATTTCTAATTGCAAAATTTGGATGATGATATTAAACAAGTTTCTTGACCTGATGGTATGGAAGGAACTGTAACATTTAATGTCCATCAATAGATGGCAGGAAAAGCAAAAACATCCATTTAAGAAAATTACATCCTCCAATCAAAATGCAGGAATTTAATTTTTTAACTAAAATGTAAAATCTTAATAAGGCCAGATTATGCTTATTTTCAAGCAGTCACTAATAAATCTTCTTGAACGCTTATGGTTGAAAAAAAATGTGAAACCTTCGTCCAGACAGATCCCAGTTTAAATGGAGCCTCCAGGCCTGGAAGATAACAAGCCCCTGTTTTAGTATCTACCACAGATATCGAAGTACAGTGGCGTACACCAAATATATTAAATAAAAGTAACAAAATATAAAACTACAATTTTAAGTTTATTTTATCTAACATATGTTAACCCAGTAATGTCGGAGTCATTTTTCGTAGAAAAAATACAACTTTGAATAAAATGGGTTATGTTGTGTATTTATAATACCTCCTAATTGAAATTTTATTTGTTTGTTTAAGCACGTAGCATACTCCACTCATGGCGGGTTTACAGGTAGATTGCAATACGTTCCAGATATAATAATAATAATAATATTTTATTGAGCCTGTTAGTGATCATTAGAAATACAGAGGTTAAGTCAATATTATGTATACATACGTAGATATTTTACAATTTAACAGAATGCAAAATTTATCACTAGTCAGCTTTGTGATTTAAATATTCAGAGATTGAATAGAATGTATGTTTTAGTAAGTATTTCTTAAACTTGTTTTTGAATATTTTCACATTGGTTATAATTTTTATGCTATCAGGAACCTTATTATACAATCCTGCTGCTGTAAAACGAGGACTTTGCTCGTACAAAGTAGTATGGTGCCTCTCAATATTCAAGCTAGATTTACTCCTTGTATTATGATTATGACAATCACTATTTATATTAAAGTAACTATAATGATTTCTAACAAATAATACGCATTCTAATATAAAAAGTGAGAGAACTGTTAATATAGTAAGTTAGTTAGTTAGTTAAAATTTTTGGCGCACAGCAACAAAGGCTATTTAAATAAAATCATAGAAATAACGCATAATCAATAAAAGAAATCTTGCACGGACAAATATAAATAAATAAAATAAAAAGTCTGTTCGAAAAAAATGAACAGACTCAGGGTGATGGTAAGAGGCTGTAAAGGGGCCAATTACCATCGAATATCACAGTCAAAAACTAGAACATATTAAAATAGGGTGCAAGACTTCACACATAAAACAGTAAGTTCGATTCTCTCAGGAAGAGTATCAGCTTGTCCATGAGTACTCTGTCGTCACCTAAAGCAACTGACAGGTCATAGCACAGGCCTAACCTCTCCCTGACATCCTCGAACTGCACACACTCGGTTAAAATGTGTAACACAGACAAATCTCTGTTACACGTCTCACAGATAGGGAACTCTTCACCTCGAAGAAGGTGTCCATGGGTCCACCAACAGTGGCCTATACGGAGCGGCGTGTGATGCCGCCATCACACGCGGTTTCCTCCCTGCGGTTAATCCTGCAGGAAGAACCCCTTGGTTTAACGTCCCCCTTAATCTGTCGCAATATAGTAAGATCAGACTTAGTAGTCTATTAATATAGTAAGATCTTTAAATAAGTTTCTACAGGAAGTTCAATATGGATTAAATGTTAATATTCGAATAGCTTTTTTTGCTGCAAGAGAATTGTATGAGCTTCTTCTTATGCTCCCAAGAAAATAATAGCATAATTTTTAATTTTATGAAATTTCGCAAAATAAACTGATCTAAATAATGAAGGTGAAATAAATGAATACGTAGATTTAAACTGGGCATTACCTTAGGCGATACATTACAGGATCAGTTAGCTAATGTAAACCCATTTTAAGAATGATAGACAAGAAAATAACAGACTGATTAAATGATAAATATTTAAATAAATACTGCGATATATATAGATAGATTTATAAGTTTATAACACACAGAAGAAAACACGAGAGATATGGCCTACAGACGGTGTGTCTAGTAACGGTTTACATTTGTCTAGTTCCGCGTATCTAGACAAATTTTAAGTCTAGTCTTTTGGTTACAATTTGTACCGTACAGATTGAAAAATTACTGACGGTATAAGAAATCTTTGTCGACAACCTATGACTCTTGCAATTTGCAGGAGTGTGTTTTTTTTGTTTATTTATCAGGTATTTAACATTCCTTTTTTTGCTCATCCTGTAGTTGAATGTTCCTCTCTTTTTGCTTGCCGAATTTTTGAAAATTTCTTGTCTATCTTATTTTTCTTCTTAAATTCTGTGTTGCCGACTCCTGATCTATAGTCTATAATAGGGTGACCATTCGTCCCCCATTTTGCGGGACTGTCCCTCATTTTAATATTTTGTCCCGCATTTTCACATTTTGGAGGTGTGGACCTTTTTTTTGCTCTTCACTTGGATTTGGGAGGTGAAGACCTTTTTTTTGCTCTTCACTTGGATTTTGGGAGATGAGGACCTTTTTTTGCTCTTCACTTGGATTTGGGAGGTGAGGACCTTTTTTTTTTGCTCTTCACGTGGATTTTGGGAGATGAGGACCTTTTGTTTGCTCTTCACTTGTATTTGGTAGATGAGGAATTTTTTTTTTTTGCTCCGTCCCGCATTGCCCTCTTAAGAAAATGGTCACCCTAGTCTATAAACCACCTCAGTTAAACTATTTTTTTTTAGTTTAAAAAATTTCCCACAAAAAAATAGTCCTCCGCCACTGATTTAATCCCGATCACCATTAGTGTAGTTGCCTAAGGCGTCAGCACTCCAACACTTGTTTTAACTCCGATATCTCGCTAGCCATAAGCCTTCTGTAACAAACTACCTGATAGCGATCAGTTTACGCCGTGTGTGATACTAACCCGCACGACAACCCTGTCATGTGAGTTACAGACAACCAGGGGAATGTTCGGATCTGATACTGCACAGTTTATGTCCAAGGCTCTTAATTGCCGTGATTAAGGCTGCTTTATAGCAAGGTGTTGTGCATTGTAATTAAGGCTTTAACACGGATATTTCTGATCTCTTTATACAATTTAAGGAAGAACTTACAAATACACATTCAATTATTAGTTAAAACACTCGGGAAATTTCTCAAAACACATGTCTAAAAATACTCTACACTCTACACGTATTAGAAGTTCAAATTACAAACTTGTAATTGGTATATTGTAATTACAATCTTTTTCTACAATCATAACAAAATCAACAATTTTTTGATAATCATTTTCATTCGTTATTTGAGTACTAAAAGGTTTTTATTTAATTTTGTTTTAAACTAAATTTAAATAATTTACAAAAATATCGTCAGAAAAAAATTTAAATTAAAAAATTTCAACGATCTTTTTTGCATTTGCTTTGTATCTAGGTCTTCATTAAATTAATAAAAAATATATTGGTAAGAATAACTTTTTTTTTCAAAAAAAAATTTTTTTTAATGTTTCAACGGGTGCCTTCAACTAATTCAATTAATTTTTTTTTTCCAATTTCTGAAACGTATTTCTCACTATCAACTGTGCTATTTGTTTTATAAGTATTTTACTACCATAAATGATTTGTTCCTCTTTGATAC
Source organism: Liopterus haemorrhoidalis (assembly GCA_963971575.1). Lineage (NCBI taxonomy): Eukaryota > Metazoa > Arthropoda > Insecta > Coleoptera > Dytiscidae > Liopterus > Liopterus haemorrhoidalis. The sequence goes on along the minus strand of OZ020621.1, from coordinate 3,119,912 downwards.
CTTAAAAACAAAAAACTAAAATAATTCAAATAATAGGTTGAATCACAACAATGGTAGGCAGAGCATAAACTCGATTAATATAAATTACCTAGAATTTTTTTATATTTTTAGTTTAACTAACCTCTTTTGGTTAAAGGGTGTAAGACAGTAATTTTTTTAGAACATTTTTGGAAAAAAGCGTGTTGAAATAAAAAATAAATAACTACTCTTCGTTCCTTAATCTACGTCTTAAGAGCTTTCATTTGATACCACAAATTTTTAAAACAATTATTTTTTCAACGGCACAAAAAAAGCAATATATTTGAAAAACTATAATCTGACCAAAAATTCCTATCGAACTGTTCTAGTTTCCATTATTGTACATTATTGAGATTTTTTTTCAGATTTTTGGATCAACCCTTCTGTAAAATATGATGGGGGACAAAAGTTTTTATTAAATGTTTTTGGCGAAAAGCTCGTAAAAAAAAAATAATTTTTCAAAAACAAAAATTTGATTATTTATCCTCACATTAAGAGGTTTCATTTAATACCCAACTCAAAAATTTAAAAAAGAATTTATTTAATTAAATACCTAATGTTTGTATATCCATCCCGCGATGTGTTTTTTTTTTTTTTTGAACTTGCAATATTTTTCTTATATGTGAGTCAAAAAGCTGTACAAGTGTGCAAAATTTGAACTTTCTATGTTTATCTGTTTGGCTACAATATCTACTGTACACACAGGTAGACAGACATATGAATGTAAATCCATTTTTTTTTTTTTTTTGCAAAGATCGGATGAACATAGAGTTCATAAATACATAAAAGTTTCAACTCCCGTTGTTTAGTCATAATTCCTACCATACATGGCATAGGAAAAGAATGATGATCTCGAAAAACAAGGGAAAATTAGAAATGCAGAAGAACCATAGCATAGCCGAATTTGAAAATGAATGACTAGCAAAATAGAAAGTGATGGCATTTCCTCTATTATTAATTTAAGAAGTTAAACAATAAAAATGCAACGTAATATAAAGAAAATTAATTAATTAAAAAAATTCAAAACAAGTCCATTAATTATACTTTCAAGTATTTTTTACTTCCCTTTCTTAGCATCTCAAAAACACTTAAGCTTTGAAGGTTCACATCTTAAACATTGAATAAGGGGAGTGTGAAGTGGCGAAACAGCTTGACTGTAAGGACACGGGCAGCGTGAATCTTACAATTTATGATTTTCATATCCTGCGAACCTGTGTCAGGACCATCTACACAGCTTAGATGTTACTCCTATATTAAAACAGAGATGTTTAGCACATAATGAAAAGTGAGATTTAATATTTCATACCATAAACGCAGACACTTAAATAACTACATAAATAAGATGCGACAATATTACATTTTTTATTAAAAAGATTTTTTTTTTGCCTTAATCAAATTTGCTGCTAGTATTTAACCAATGCACACTAAAGCAGTTTTTAGATGTACACATTTAAATATACAAGAACAAATTTGAAAAATTTCTGATATACAGGGTGTTTGTTTGAAACGGGGCACCCCGAAAATCTCCTTTATTTGTAAAGATACAAAAAATCTTCAGAACAAAAGTTAAACTAGACAAAAAGGCCCATCTAAAGGTTACTATAAGAATTCTGAGGCACTTCCGGTTTCACCGGAAATGATGTCAACTTTTGATCTAGCATAGCGAATCTATAATTTTATATTTTTTTCCTGAAAGTACATTAAATTAGCTTTACAATGACACCAAAAAGTCATATTTTTATGTTAACCATTTCAAAATGCCGACCGTTTATTTACAAAATAATAATCAACATAAGTTTTACGAAAGTTAACGTTAACTTTCAAAACATAACGTAACGTTTCAGTGAAATAATCAATGCTGTTCTTCTTTGTTTAATTTTAGTCATCCTTAAATAAGTTTATTTATTAATAATTTACATGGCTTTGGTCGTAATATTCAAGTTCTCAAAAAATCTGTTATATTTAAAAAAAACACGCAAAGCTTAAGAATTTCCATAACTCCATTTTTAAAATTGTTGATAAGAGTTCTACTTAGCATAACATCAAATATAAAAATAAATTTCACTCTAAAACTCGTTGAATCTCAAACAGGTTAGTAAACAAAACAACATTGAGTATATTTTACAACACCTGATGGCGTCGTTGAGCGTCTCTACGCGCCGATAATCCACCGTCATAAACCATAATCGCGCTCGCAATGCCATCTGGTAACACTAACCGTGACTACGGAGTAACAGTTTAACTCTGGAAATGCTGAAGCTCAGGATGGTCGTAAAACGTTTACGTACAGACAGATACGGGATGCCTTCAGCGAAACATCTTAAGGGGTGTCTTATTTTTTATATTTTTTAAACAAGGTTTCTTAAATATTACTACCTCTGGGAAAATAAGGATCTTGGAAATTCTAATAAGGTTTAAGATGTTGAATAAAAGTCCTGGAGGTATATATTTAACTTTAGAAATATGTTTAAAAGAATAATGAAAATTAAGGCATGTTTTCTTCAATATGTCTTCTTTTTAGTAGAGATTATATTATACTAGTGCACCCGTTGCCAACTGTGTTGGCAAACAAATCATTACCTTAATGTGGAACTTGCTCGACACCTCAGACTTCTTTCTCTAGCCATACGCCAACTTCATCCAATACAAATATAATCAACTCTTCGCCCATTATTAAAAACTGGACAAATAATGAGTATTATTCCGAAATATTTTTCATTAACTTTTTAAGATGGCTAAACGATTAATTTTCACTCAGTGCATTAACTTTATAATGTTAAAACTAAAAATGATTTGAGTTAAATTTAAAATATATTTATTAAAATAAATTTTCCAATTACTTATATAATATAAAAATACACACACGAAAAAAAAACCCACACGGATTAATACGCACACGGAAAAAAGCGCACATGAAAAAATACACACACGGAAAAAAGCGCACACGGAAAAATACACACGGAAAAAAGCATACTTACACTATATCTCAAATCAGTTTGAAATAAATCGTGAGAAACTATTATACAGTAAAATTTAATTGTTTGCCCGCTTTAATATATTGCGTTCACTTTTGTAAAGTCAAGTCAGATCTGGTTATTTTGGTTACTTTTATAGTGTAATACTGACTTTTAAATGTAAATTTGTCATTTCAAAATATTCCTTACGCTGTAAAACCTACTTCAGATTTGTTGGTTATGATCATTATAACTATGATATCATTTATCTTTATGACATATGTCAAATGGAATGACATTTTAAGTGAAATTTTTTACCATGTTTTAATACCGAATAATATTGAATGTAGCAATTTGTAATTTTTACCAAAATATTTTAAATATATCCAACTAATTTTAAATTCACACAAATAAGTTGTCACCTAGTGACGCTGATATGAATGACCAAACTCGACTGGTAATTCTTGGTAAAAATTATAACTTTTACCAAGGCGAGTTTTACTCAATGAATTACATTTACATTTTTGAAAATTTAAGACGTTAGATAATTTAAAACGTTAACCGTGGAAATAATAAAATAATGAAGCATTGAAAAAATAATACTACTAATAAAGAAAAGAAAGTCACATTTTTCTTACTTACTTTCATCAAAACCAAATATTTTTTAAAATAATTATTTTTCTGCTACTTATAATTTTAATTTATATTATTTTTGTGTAAACATATCAATTAACAACTATTATTATTACGCGTTATATGTCAATATATACTTCGGTAAGCTTCGGAATATTTCGTTACATTTCGGAATCTCGCTTCAATTGTTTTAGATTTTAGACGACAGACACGTACACGCACCCTCGCAAGGACACACGTTGGCGTATTATATTATAGATACTATAGGCTATTTCAAACGTTTGCGGAACTAACTGGAATTTTCATTTTTCTTATTTATCATGAGTTGTCTTTTCAACGTTTGAACCAGGGTTTTTCCTAAACAAAATGATCAAAAGCTTTACTTAATCTGTAAAAGCTACTATCAGGTCGTCAAGGATGAAATTTGCAGTTAATAATATTGCCAACTTTAACAGGTTACTATTTGACATAAGGGAGATATTTCAAATGTTTAGCATTCGGGTGTCCCCCCATAGCATCCCAAATATTTATCTAAATTAAAAAATGCACTGCACAAAAAGGATTTGTTTTCTTACTGCAATCAATTTTTGTTGTATATATTTTTTTGTTAAGTCAATGATAAAGGAAATATTTGAAGTTTTTAATAAACTATTTTAACCTTAAAACACCCTCCTAGAATAAAAATTTCGAAATTCCTTATAGCTTATGTTCGAATTCTGGTTTTATTCTATCGAACCGTGGTATCACAGACAGGCAAAAATGATTTTTTTTTTGGAATATTGTCTTATAATCATCTAAAACGTGTATAACAAAATCTCGCTGCCAATATCTCTAGATTACCGTTTCTGATTTTTTTCTCTGTCAATGGGCTACTCATATGTCTTCAACTTTATCTAAAATATTTTATTTTAAAGTCATTATTACAATACATTCTTGGGATATGTAATTACGTTAAACCATCATAAATTCTCAACAAAATGGTGTGTAACTGTCAAACCAAATGTTCAACTTGGAAGAAGCACTGTAAAGAATGCGATTCAATTTGTCGACGACGGAAATTTAGTTTTTTTGACTAGTTAGAGAAGGGTAAGGGACTTTGTTGCTTTCTGACAGGACATGACGTCACAGAATAATGGCGGTCCGCACAAATGATCTGGATTAAAATCGGACAATCCAGCAAGACGTTATGAAAAGCATCATTTGTTACAGGGGTAATAAGACACAGAAAATATTCCAACAGATGAAGGAAAAAGATAGGGAGACAAAGAAAGTAAGACGGAAAATTTCTTGTGAATAAAATGGAATTTTATGTCATGGAAATAAAAAATTTTATGTTATATTTCATTTTATTTGTATGAAGATTTGGGAAACTGATTTGGGAATCGGGATATTATACAAATGGAAATGGAATATTTTAAGCAAAAATAGAATAAAAAATGTTGAATATGTTGACAATCATTTATAAAATATTAAAGTTCAGATAAAATCATATAGAAGAAACATTAATACAAAAATATATATAGACTATTCCAAATGTAAAAAAAATTATGTGAAGTTTGAATTTTCACACATTACAGGGTTTTGCAGGTATTTAGTAAGTGAATGATGATTATTTGGGATGCCAAAACAAATTTTATATTAAAATATTTTTTTTGTTAATTTTAATTCGAACGCCTAATACCATTATTTAGGTTTCTAAATATGTATTTTTTTTTATATAGCAAAGTTCAATAAGAATTTTAAAAATTGCGCCTATGGCTTCCATTGGTTATTATAAGTTCCGTCCTTCTGATTTCGTGTACATTGAAACAGAACTAAATTATAATTTAAACAATTTCCACTGGTTATTAATTTTACGCTTTTAAAAATTAAATGCAACATTTGCCAAAATATAACTAGAATTTTGAAAAAATAATTTAAACAAAATAAAAATTAAAAAGAAAAAAACAAAAAATAATATTGTGTCTTCTGCAGGGTTCGATCCCTTTCCGATCGAGTTACTTGGGTGAAGAGCCAGCGTCAAAACTACTACATCAGCATACACGTTCCAGTGTGGCGTGTTACAAAGCTATAACTTGTGTACATTATTAGCCAAAAATCACAAAAAATGCGTTTTTTTCCCAAAACATAATCTGATCAAAAATTCCTGTTGTACTATTCCGGTTCACACCAATGTACATTACTTAGAATTTTTTCAGATTTTTAGTTTAAACCATCTGGGCTACAGGGTGTGGGACAAACATTTTTTTGCACAATTTTGGCAAAAATCGCTTCAAAATAATTTATTTTGCAAAAATAGAAATTTGATCGTTATTCCACGTACCAAGGGCTTTCATTTGATATCCTACTCAGAATTATAAAACAAAATTTTTTTTTTTTCGATGAGCACATATTTGTTTATATTTTTAGTGGGATATGTTTTTTAGATGTTTTAGTATTTTTCCTATGTACGGGTCAAAGAGTTGTATAAGCATGCCAAATTTCAACTCTCTAGGTTTAGCCGTTTGGCTACAATTTTTACCGAACGGACAGACAGACAGATAGACGACAAAATGACGGCATAAGGGTTTTTTGGTCATACCTACAAAATCCTAAAAAAAAGAAAAGTAAATAAAAAATAATAGAATCCCAACACCTAGATAGGCGCATAAGGGGCAAAGAAAGCAAATTCTTCGTTTTTAAACCGCGTTTCGATCAAAGTGACGTTTCGACAAAAAAAAAAAGTTTTCCAAACCTATAAGCAAAACTAATTGGAATTTTTATTTAAGTTGTCACAAGCTGACTTTTTGACTATTGAAGTAGGCTTTTGCTAAACAAAATGATGAAAAGCCTCATTTAAACGTTAAAAACAGTAGCGTAAATAGAACTTATGGGCCCCTATGGTAAATATTTCTCGGGGGCCCAAGAAATGATTTATAAAATTTTAAAACAGATGTTAAAAGTAAAAAGTCTCAATAGCTAATCGTTTGAATAATAATATTGGGGATTTTGTGGTTGGATTAACTACTAATCAATAACCGAACGTATTTAGGCACCAAGGAGGAAATAATAAAATGGCATGGGACCCCCCAAAATAACTTAAATATTGTCTGCGGCCCCCATATATATAATAATCCCCCCTAATATATATATAGGCTTACCATAATTATGAAACTCTAAACCGGGACAAGAACGGAAGCAAGGGCAAAGGAAAAAATGTAACCACAAAAAATTGTTTTATTATTAAGTCTTACAAAAGAAATATGCAGATGGTCTGCTGCAGCAGAAAGTTAATTATTTTATTTATTGTACCAGTCCAAAAAATATTTTTAAGAAAAGGTTCTAATTTATAAATTGTTGTTGCTATACCAATATAATTCAATATTCATTTAGTCAATAATCGGGATTTATGAAAATGATTTAAAAAATAGTTTTGTTTCTCTAGTTATAGCCGATAGTGTATGCATGTATGTGTTTCCATATTGTCTATAGAAGCACATTCTACATAACAATGACTTACATTATAAAATTAACAAAAATTTCTACAAATACCTTTCCAGTCGCTCCAATTTTGGTCTGCATGGACTCCAAACACTTTAGTCCACACTATAACACACTATTTCAAGTATTTTCTGCACTTTTTCCAATTAAAAATAACTAAAAACGTCAGAAAAAAATGAAGACGCCACTTGCAAAAATCACGTGTCACTACATATCAAGATGGCTAATCCTGATAAAGCTCATTAAGGAATATAGTCATTAACAATTAATACATAAGGAACAGAATTGCTTGAAATAATTCTTTATGAGAATAAACACATATATTAATATTTTATCAATAGTATACAGGTGGTTGAAATTGAACTATCGGGCCTAATACACTATTTTTTTTTATTGAAGATGAGGTATAACGTTAAATTTGGAAATTACTTGGTACTACATGATCTAAAATAGTTTATATTTTGTTACCTTTTATCTTTATATAAATAGTTTTGATTGAGTATTTATTAAAATTTCAGAGCTATAGCGTTGGAGACACGGCCTATATGGTAAAATGGGAGGACAGAGGTGATAATAGGATGACTTTTGGGCTATCAATTATAATTCTGAGATCTCAGAAAGACCTGAAATTACTATTGGAAGTATAATGGAGTTATCTCTCGAGAATTTTATACAGGTTAATTTTTTTATTTACGGGTTCATTTGGAGGGCTGCCCCCCCCCCGGGCATTATGACCTTGAGGCCCGGTCTTTCCACCTTCATTTAAACCACTAGGTGACTATCCGACAGATAATGTTATCTGGAACTTTATCTTCTGAATAAATGTCATTACCAAGCAGTGAATTCAATACATCAGTCTCATTATCCGTTAGATAACTATCCGATAGATACATTTGTATTGAAAGACGGGATGACATTTATTCAGCACAGAAAGTATCATATAACCTTATCTGTCAGATAGTTACCTGGAGCAGTGTTTCCCAACCGCCGGTCCTGTATATATATATATATATATATATATATTTATAGGGGGGGCGAGAACGGATGCCAGAATAATCCCGCGGGCCGCACCCGGCACGAGTCTTATTTTTAAACAGACCGCACCGAGTTTCTGCCCCTTAGTCCTAAACTGAATTTCTGGATGTCTCCTCTTCAGTCGTCGAAGTCATTTTGGAAAATCTGGCTCCCGTTCCAAATCAATCAGACAAATTAAATATATCTAGCATGAAATTTGGATCACTATGAGAAAAAGTCTGACATCTTAATAAGATCTTAACGGAATAAGCTCGTCTAGAAACTTCAGAGTAGACAAGATAGAGTTGGTTGATGATAATCATGGAAATGTTCCTTTTTGCCAATCATGGATAGTTGAATATGGATAAAAAATAGCCTGTGTAATGCCTAGACATTTTAATATTGTACCAGTGATCATCTAATTAGACTCATAAATTAGACATTAAAATTAAAGACATGTAAAAGAAAACGTATGTTCAATTTAACATTTCCTTAAAGTGAATAAGGCACTAAATGACCTGTTGAAGGTTAATAATGTTTACACATCTTCCTGTTTATTGTTTTCTATAATGGTAATAACACGCGCATGCGTCAACATCTTCCTTATTTAATAACAAGATAGTACGTTAAAGTTATTCAGGTTGGTAGTGGAGCTGGAAAGCAAGTCTAACATATCATACAGCTAACGAGCCCTCAGACAATACACAATATTCTAATAACCCTCATTACAATACATAAACATGAAATACAATTATCGTAAGGTGTAAAACAACGGTATGTTACATAGCCGTCCTGGGAACCATCACAGAAACAAATACAGTGACGTAGAATTCATTCATAGAAGTCACTCATCAAGAGCTTGCTAGGTGGCCACGAATTAATTTTGCAACTTATATTGGTCGACAGTTTGGTTCAATTTTGACAGTTTATATTTGACAGTCGAGCAGTGTAGACTGGATAATATTGCAAAAAATCGGATGTTCTCCTAAACTCCTACAGCTCATTCGTAATTTGCACGACCAAACGGAAGCAAAGATCTCTTTAAACGGAACTCAGTCGAATTCATTTCCATTAATTACACTTTGCAACAAATAAAAACTTTTTTTTCTAACATGGATAAAATTAACTATTTTTGTATAATACTGACCCGCTGAAAACGAAAGTGACCTTAAAATTTTCCTAACATGTACAGTATTTTTGTTATGGCCAGGTATCATAAATCAATAAATACACTGATTAGTTATTTATCAAATACGTTATTTCTTTTTATTAAGTTTATTCTACAGTCTAATATTACGAAATGAAGAAAATGAACTATTTCTGAACTATATTTTATCATATTTTAATTACCCCACGAACAATAAAAATAAAAACAAACGTCAAATTTAGGACTTTCTCTTATGGCTTGACGAGTCCTCCCGTAGCATCAACCAGCAATCTCCCAACAATTTTGAATTCCATTTTCGATAGTATCGTTCCTCTAATCTTTTTATGTCCTGATGGAAACGTTCTCCTTGTTCGTCACTCACCATTCCAAGAAATGTATTTTTAAAGATATTCGGCAACCCAGTATTTGATACGTTTTTAATAAATTTTCTACTAAAGATTAAGTAAAGATAAAAATGTAAAAAAAAACAAAAAATAAAATTGTCTCCTCTGGAAGCGAACCCTAGTTTGCTGTGTAGCAAGCGAGCAAGGTAACCATTAGACCAGGATACGCCTTCTAGTATAACCTGTTACATAACTATAACTTTTGTACATCGTCAACCAATATATTGATGTGAAGTGTAAATTTTCACACATTTCAGGGTTTCGCAGGTATTTAGTAAGTGAATGATGATTATTTGGGATGCCAAAACAAATTTTATGTTAAAATATTTTTTTTGTTAATTTTAATTCGAATGCCTAATACCATTATTTTGGTTTTTAAATATGTGCAGTATTTTTTTATATAGCAAGGTTCATTAATATTTTTAAAATTGCGCCTATGGCTTACATTGGTTGTTTTAAGTCATAACTCCGCCCCTCTGATTTCGTGTATTCAATTTCAACAAATTGCACTGGTTATTTAATTTACGTTTTTAAAAATTAAATGCAACAAATGCTCAAATATAACTAGAATTTTGAAAAAATAATTTAAACAAAATAAAAATGCAAAAAAAAACCAAAAAATAAAACTGTCTCGAGACCGGAACACTTGTTTGCAAATTGGAACGCGCGATTGCTAACCATTACACCATGAAAGCATGCTGGTTTGCTTTGTTATTAAATATTTTACATGTTCAAGCAAAAAACACAAAAAATGCGTTATTTCCGAAAACATAATCTGATCAAAAATTCCGGTTGTACTATTCCGCTTCACACCAATGTACATTACCTAGAATTTTTTCAGATTTTTAGTTTAAACCATCTGGGCTACAGGGTGTGGGACAAAAAATTTTTTTTGGTACAATTTTGGCAAAATTTCGTCAAAGTAATTTATTTTGCAAAAATAAAATTTTGATCGTTAATCCACGTACTAAGGGCTTTCATTTGATCCTACTCAGAATTAAAATTTTTAAAATAATATTTTTTTTTTTCGATGAGCACATATTTGTTTATATTTTTAGGGGGATATGTTTTTTAGATGTTTTGTATTTTTCCTATGTGCGGGTCAAAGAGCATGCCTAATTTCAACTCTCTAGGTTTAGCCGTTTGGCTACAATTTTTACCAGGCAGACAGACAGACGACAAAACGGTATAAGGGTTTTTTGGTCATACCTACAAAACCCTAAAAATGAATAACCCACCTAAATGAATAATATGTTCTCAATTTTGTTTTATTTTCCAACAATAATCAGAAAAAATAATAATAATAAAAATAGACCTTTTTATTATGTTTAATGAAACTGCTATTCAATCTAACTGAACAAGTTTCTTAACGTTCATTTCATATTCAGTTTCAATGACTTATTGAAAATTACTTGTCAGAGCACCGCTTTTGCCTTGAAGACAATCAGCTCCGAGCTTATTCTACGCTACTGTTGAAATGATGTGAGATCTCCCACTCTATGCAAATTTTAAACACAACGTGTATTAATAACGATAACGATATAACTGTTTATTGCGCATTCGCAATCGTTTTAGCAATTTTGGGGAATTTTACAGACTCTAACATTTCCCTGAAAAACTCCCATAAATGTTAAGCAATTTTTTCACGTTGTTAAAATTACAAAATGGTTTGAATTTAAATTTAAATTCATATGGAAGTAAAGTGGTTGTGTATTCCCATGAAAATATGTTTTAAATGGAAAATGTGTAAAGGAAAAGTAATTGTTCGGTCTGATGGTTATTGAGCTTGTTTATATGCAAAAGTTTTTTGGTTTAAAGTTAATTCTGTAGATATGTGGTAAAAATTCCAATTATTGTTTGGATAATAACTTTGTTCTAATAAAAAATACACTGTACTAGAGCAGGGGTATCGAAAAGGGGCTTCTGTCTGCCTGACAGAAGCCTGGCCTTATTAAAGCTGCCTGGGCTAGTGAAAAAGGCCCGTTTTCATACGGTATACCTGAATAGACATGTTAATGGGCAGAATCTGGTAAAAGGTACTTTTATGATAATGTGTTAATTTTCACACATTTCAGGGTTTTGCAGGTATTTAGTAACTGAATGATGATTATTTGGGATGCCAAAACAAATTTTATGTCAAAATATTTTTTTATGAATTTTAATTCGAGTGCCTAATACCATTATTTAAGTTTCTAAATATGTGCAGTATTTTTTTTACATAGCAAGGTTTATTAAGATTTTGGAAATTGCGCCTATGGCCTCTATTGGTTGCTTAAATCATTAGCCCCGCCCTTTGATTTCGTATACATCAAACATAGCATTAAATTATAATTTCAACACTTCCCACTGGTTATTAAATTTACGCTTTTAAAAATTAAATGCAACATTTACCAAAATATAACTAGAATTTTGACAAAATAATTTAAACAAAAGAAAACTGCAAAAAAAAAATTAATTTAAAACTGACAGGATTCGAACTCTAGTTCGCTAGTTACCTGTTTAGCAAATTAGAAAACCAATGACTAAACGCACATCGCTATGAGCACTGGCTAATCTACTGGGTTACATAGCGAATTAAATATTTAACATATTTTGGTTAAAAACACAAAAAATGCATTATTTTCCGAAAACATAATCTGATCAAAAATTCCTGTTGTACTATTCCGGTTCACACCAATGTACATTACTTCGAATTTTTTCAGATTTTTAGTTTAAACCATCTGGGCTACAGGGCGTGAGACAAAAAAATTTTTGCACAATTTTGGCAAAAATCGCATCAAAATAATTTATTTTGCAAAAATAAAAATTTGATCGTTAATCCACGTACTAAGGGCTTTCATTTGATACCCTACTCAGAATTTTAAAAAATATTTTTTTTTTCGATGAGCACATATTTGTTTATATTTTTAGGGGGATATGTTTTTTAGATGTTTTAGTATTTTTCCTATGTGCGGGTCAAAAAGTTGTACAAGCATGTCAAATTTCAACTCTCTAGGTTTAGCCGTTTGGCTACAATTTTTACCGAACAGACAGACAGACAGACAGACAGACAGACAGATAGACAGATAGACAGCCTGACAGACAGACAGACAGACAGACAGACAGACGACCATATGACGGTATAAGGGTTTTTTGGTCATACCTACAAAACCCTAAAAATGGGCATGACCCCTTTTCAAGATGATCGATTCACTTATTGTATACTTAAAGTTTATATTATTTGGCACGTGAGCACAATTGGGTTTGCCACCGCTGTACTAGAGCATTCTCGGGATTATTATCGCTTTACTTATCCCGATTTCCTAAAAAAAAAATGTTCGAGAAATCAGGAAAACGGGAAAATTACTCTTTTAACCCGAAAGTGCCCATAAAGAAATCTCTCTACAGTCGGCAGGCCTCATTATTAAAGCGTCGTGGCCATCATGAATATAAGGTTGCAGTTACAGTGCAACATATGTGCCCGAAGTATACTTCGCGCGTATACGCTTGTATTCGGGCGAATAGATAGATAGGTGTCATTCAAGTCATACCAATTTGAAAGTACAGCTTAAAATTACTTGAAAGTAAAATATTGTTATTTTTATTATGTTCCGAGCTGCAAACAGCTCAATAAGTAATGAATCGAAAGTGTTTAAACCAAAATGGAAGACACTTTGAACACCTGTAAATAAAAACACTTTACTTTTAAGTCGTTATAGAGAATACATTTTTTCGTAAGAAGTAAAAGAAATTAAATAAATGTTTAAATAAAAGTTGTTTCTTTTCAAAAGCCTTATCCAAACTTACTCAACATAAAAATACTCATTTAAAAAATCAAATTTGTACCTAATATCCGGTACTACTTCTGGTTTGTTCGATAAATTTTTAATGCTACCATTCGATTCTTTGAGTGAACTTTAGTTACAGTATTTCCCCGCCACTCGACGTTAATTCGTTCTGAAAAAGCGTCGAGTAGCGATTACGTCGTGTGGCGAGTCGAATTTCTCCATAAGAAATAAAAGGAATCATTTGTACATATATACATATACATATAAGGAAATACATACATGTATATGTTTTCCTTTTAACTATGCTTGTATTTCTATCCTTTGGACCCATAATTATAAATATAAATCATTTTAGCAAAAAACAAAAAGTTCATAGCTGCACTAAATCTGAGTTGTTGTCGTCAAGATATCTAGGCGCGAACTGCTAGCCATGCGTTCATTTTGCTTTGTTTACCAAAATATATATCACGTGATCGGTACTCGATCACGCGTCGGATAGCGATGCTTCCGTCGACTCTCACTCTCGACATTTACGTCGAGTGGCGAAAACGTCGAGCTAAGAGGCAGTCGAGTAACGGAGTATTACTGTATCCATTTTTTCCTACCTTGCTCACACGTCGCGTTTTTAGGGAAAATCGTGTTCCCTCTATCTTAATACACCCTGTATACTGTTAATTCATAATTTGTATAAACCAGAAAAAATAATAAAATGCATTTTGAATAAAAGTATAAAATTTTTGTAGATCTAAATATTCTTACTTTACTTGAATTGAGATTAAATCAAAAGATAATCCCCTCTTTCTAATATGCACCGTAGCATCTGGTGTCGAGATTAACACCCCCTTCACCCCTGTGATAGATTATTCTGCTTGGGTCACGTCAGGGGTGCCTCTGAAGGCAGGTGTTGAATGCGACAACTCGCGAACTACGAGTCTCTTTCATTTCTCAAACTGATGGATGTCTTCTCTAAACCGGGTGCGTTCCAATTGATGTGTTGTAGGGTGCGTTCTGATGCGTGTCAGGTGTGGTGAATATAAAAAAAAAAATAATAGGGCCGCTGATAATATTTTGATATAGTGTAAAGAATTTTTTAAAAAGATTATTATTGTCCAAGCAGTGCTGCTAACGGGTTAGAAAAGTATATTAACGCTACAATAACCCCCAGAGACTGCAAGTTTTTTATACAGAACTAAAAATCTGAAATAAAATTTGTAACAAACTATAAATAAAATTTTGCACCGAATATTTTTCTATCTAATAGGATATTTTGCAGAAAAAAATGTTTTCGCGAAATAACTCAGTAATAGATATAAAACAACAATCTTCTATAATTTTTTACATGTATTTATGGGTTTCAAATAACTATTTTATATACATTTGTTTAGAAATAATACGTCAATATATTTTTTTTATTATTATTTATTATTATTTTTTTTATTATTTATTTTACATCGGCCTTTATTTCTGCAACGAGGTTAATCGCCGATGCCAGGGGGCGAGCTCCTACACCTGGATGAGGGGTGAATGATTGTGAAAATGAGAGTAATGTAAACATATTATTCTCGCCCGAATAATATCACTAACGAAGCAGGCTCGAACCACCGGCCGCCTAGTCACGCCTGTTTCTAACAGTCTAAAACCGCACGACTTAATGCACTCGGCCACTCCATTGGCCGTCAATATTTTTTTATAGTTGTTTACAGCTAAGAACAAGGTTCTAACAATCCGGATGCGTGCAATCATCGTCGAAAAATATTATACTTGATCATAATGAAATGCCACTTGATACACATGTTCTTTAGGAAAATTAAATCATTTTTACCCGCAGAACCTATATTGAGCTACAGATTTAGGATGCAGCAAAAATAGAGTACCAAGTACAATTACCACGGCAACCCTAACCACAGGGCTAAAAGGGCTACAGCCCTGAGGCGTAAACCTTTTAGGGACGGCATTTTGGCAATTTTATTGATGTTTTGTACAGAACGGGGCACTTGCTAGGGGCGGTATTGCAGATATGAGGACCTTTTTTTTGTTCCTCACTTGAATTTGAAGAGGTGAGGACCTTTTTTTTGCTCCTCACTTGAATTTGAAGAGGTGAGGACCTTTTTTTGCTCTTCACTTGGATTTGGAAAAGTCAAGACCTTTGTTATTTGTTTAATCAATTTACTTTATTTGCCAAGGGCGCCAAATCATTGTTACAGTTCTAGTTATGTATTTTCTTAAGAGGGGCGCATTATTTTTAGTAGCCCACGGGCGCCGAATATCTTAAGATGGCCCTGACAATTACTATAAGTAGGTTTACAATAAAACCAAATAGCTAACATATTTATAGAATGAAACTTTAGCTACAGTTTGCCACGTCGTACACAAATATGTTAGGGAGCATTTTTGTTGGTAGCCATGCAATTAGACGTGTGAAAATAAAACAAAATAAATTTCATAAAAAATTTAAATAATTCTTATAACCGTGAATGGATTAGACCTGGGGAGATTTTTTTTTTAAATTTATTTTTATTATTATCATTATTATTATTTTTAATATTAAGTAGTTTTATACAAATTGGCATATTTAATTTTGCAAGTTTCGTTATGATTTTGGCAAAAAGTAATTATAAATACTTTTACATTTTAAAATTTACGTTATTGTGAAGTACCTGCCGTCAGTGAGTGTTTTGCTTATTAGTATTCGACGTACGTTTATTATCTCACTCTCACGTACCTGAACAGTCATATTATCTCTTGCTAATATTGTCAAACATAGGGTGACCATTTTCTTAAGAAGGCAATGCGGGACGGAGCAAAAAAAAGGTCCTCATCTCCCAAAATCCAAGTGAAGAGCAAAAAAAAGGTCTTCACCTCCCAAATCCCAGTGAAGAGCAAAAAAAGGTCCTCAATCCAAAATGTTAAAATGCGGGACAAAATGTAATAATGCGGGACAAAATGTAATAATGCGGGACTTTTGCGGGACGCATCTTAATGCGGGACAAAATGTTAAAATGCGGGACGAATGGTCACCCTAGTCAAACATGAAGTTTGTTGTTTATATGATTTTAAATATCGATCATCTGTTTTTTCAAATTTAACGAAAATAAAACGATAATGGGTATCATTAACGACATTTGCGCACATATTAATCCAAAACACTCCTGTGACCAGCTATGTCACTAAAACGGAGACGTTTGAAACTGTTTAATATTTAATAATTAATAACTTTCTTATGGAATAACATATTATTTTTTTTTGCTTCATAATATTTTCTGATTATAATTCTTTGAGGTACAAATACTGAATTTTATTAATTTAATATCATTTAATAACAAATATTTGGGTTAATAAATATTTTTGGAATCCCTACTCCAAAGTTTTTGAGGAAAAATTATAATAACACGTATTTGTATGTTTTACCTTTATCTAATTAATTTAATATTATTCATAAACACGTCTCTAAAACAAACAAAAAAGATATTTTGATAACCCAAATTCCACGAAATCTCACGTTTTAATATAAATGTTTACGACAAACTTAAAAAATTTAACATTCATAAAAAATTATAATAAAAATATTCTCCAAACGCTTAACAAAATCCCTCGTTAAATTATCTTAAAAGGAAAACATTGTTAAAACGTGAAAAAACACGTTAATAAAATTTTAAAGAGACGTAGAAGGGATGTTTTTTTTATTCTTCGACCCTCGTATACCTGTTATCAATGTTATCTAATTAAATAATGCCATTTACACCCTTCAAAAACACCCTCTTGATGAACTTTTGTCCAACATTTCATATTTTCTTTAAATGTCGTACAAAAAGAAAACGTAAATATGAAAAGCAAAGGCTAAAGAACTTATCATGAAACGAGTATAAATGAGAGGCAGGCAGTTACAGTGGATAAGAAATGTTTTGATGAAATAGGACTAATAAATAATGAATAGGAATCTAGGAAATCTAAATACCTTACCTAAAGGGATGTATAAATCCTATAGACTAGAGGTTCTTAAACTTATTGAGTCCGAGGACCCCCTTTTGAACAACATATTTTTTGCGGACCCCACCTCAACCCTAGGCATTTTACGTCGTTCTTGAGACCTAATTTCTGGCTCAATAATCTCATAGGCACTACGTAAATAAAAAAAAAAAAAAATAAATAAAAAATTGTTTTTTAAAAACCCGTAATTGTTGATGGGTTAAACAACCTAGTGTTATTATATTGAAATTAAAAAACATGTACTCACCTTGGAAGATTTAGAACTAAGCCTTATTTAAAACCTCTGCACACTGTTTTAACACAGAACACTAAAGTAACACTATTTTAACACTAACTTTTAATTATTTACACTATTTTTAAGCACTATTTCATTAATTTTTATTTTAAAAACGTTCAATTCAAACAATTCTTGCAAAAACTTTAACATGTTTAAACCAAAATATTTCGTTTATCGCTCGGATTATAGGATTAACATGTGACCTTAGGAAAAAATGACGTCACAATATTACCCAGATACAGACATTTGCTAATTACATACAGTTAATCACAAAATTAAGCATACAAGAATTTAACAAAGATACTTTTTAATAAAACGTGACTATAAAACAGATTTTTTTAAAACTAATTAATTTTTATTTATAAAATACACCTTGCAGATCCAAAATTATTACAAATAGTATAAAGTATAGTAATATTTGTTAAAAATTTGTTAAGGAAAACTAAAAATAATAATTTTGTAGAGACACAAAATTGAGCGTACTAGTTAATTTTGATTGATTTAAGACCTGTCTTTTCCTGAAATTATATTGCATAGGTTTTATCTTGCAACAGATGGTTTTTTCATTAGTTTAGTTTGCATTAGGCCACATTCAAGTACAGTGATTTTGTTTCTATTATAATGGAAAATAAACGTAAACAGACTGACGAATCTACACGAAAACTAATAGTTAAATTATACGCCCGGGGTCATACAATGCGTGAAATAGGTGATATAGTAAACCGAAGACATTCCACAATTCAAAAAATAATAAATAAATTTAAATATGAAGGTACTATCAAAAACAAAACGTGCAGAGGCAGAAAAAAATTGGTATCAACTGTGGATGAAAGATGTATTTTGCAAAAAATCAAGCAAGATCCTAAAATTAGTGTACCCCAGTTAACGTCAGAATTGTCACTAAGATTAATTAAACAAATTTCAGTAGAAACAGTCCGCCGAGTACTCTGGAAAAATAACTACAATGGTCAAATTGAACGCAAGAAAACATTGATTTCAAAAACGAATAAAAAGAAATGCTTAGAATTTGCAAAAATGTATGTAAACAAACCAATTAGCTTCTGGAATAAAATTATTTTTTCTGACGAGACGAAAATTAATTATTTTGGGTCGAACGGCAGACAAATTGTTTGGCGGAAGCCCAATACAGAATTTAAAAAAATTAATATCGTTCCGACAGTAAAATACGGAGGCGGATTAGTTATGTTGTGGGGTGCTATGGGCTCAAACGGCCCAGGTAATTTAGAATTTATAGAAGGGATCATGGATTAATGGAAATATCTAAACATATTGAAAAAATAATCTTACTGCTATTGCAGAAAAATTAGATATGCCACCAGTTTATTATTTTCAACAAGATAACGATTCCAAACATACTGCGCTTATTGTAAAGGAATGGCTTTTATACAATGCACCAAAATTACTCAAAACACCGCCACAATCGCCTGATCTCAATCCAATTGAAAATTTATGGAGAGAATTAAAAGTTCGGATAAAAACAAATTCATTTTTTAATAAAAATGATTTTAAAACGAAACTTCAAGAAGAATGGAATAATATACCAGCAGAAGTTTGTGGAAAATTAGTGCAGTCTATGCCAAATCGCCTTCAATCAGTAATAGAAGCAAAAGGTGACGCGACAAAATATTAATTTAAATTAACTGATTGTTTACTAATTATTTTATTAGTATTACTACTTTTTGTACGCTCAATTTTGTGTCTCTGAAAATGTATATATTTTTAGTTTTCTTTAACAAATGTTTATTAAATATTATTTAATTTTATGCCATTTATGATAGCTTTGTATCTCTAAAATGTATTTTAGAAATAAAAAATAATTGTTTTAAATAATCTGTTTTATAGGCATCTTTACCTAAGAGGTATATTTCTAAAACTTTTGTACGCTCAATTTTGTGAGTAACTGTATGTACGATTAGATATATGTTTTTAAAATTTTCGTGAATAGGATAGATTTAACAGTGGACCGTCGGTTGAAAAACACTAGCTTACACCGTTCAGAACAACAGACAGACATACACATGAGTGTTGGTATAAAAGTTTCTTAGTTTTACCTGCGAAATCCCAAAATCATATATTCTTATACCGAATTATCTTTAATCCTTGAATTCCGGATTTTCCGGAAATTTAAAATCCTACTATAACCGGATTAGGTCCGTAGTAAGTCACTACCGAAGACGTAATCCTTGATGATTGCGCACTTTTCCCTACAATAATTTATGTAAAGCCTTGCTGCCTGGACTAATGGTTCCTCCTGTCTAATCGCAGTCAGGATCAAACGTCAGGATTATCCGATAGTACTTGATAAATGGATACAGTCTCGCAAAGGGGAGAATTTAAAAAGATTTCAGAATACATTTTTTATCGTAATATGTCAGTATTTGATAATTTAATATTTTTATTGAGTATAACATATGGAAAAGAAACTTATAATATTGTAATAAATCAAATTTTTCGTGAAAATATGAATATATAACAGAGATTATGGTGAAATATTATACTAAAAAAGTATTAAATAAAAGTTACTGAAGTATAGATTAAGAGGAGCAGATTTTAAGAATTTCTTTTCATAAGTACGGGACGTACTATAACTTGGTATAACTTGATCTTGGAGCTCCTAGATAAGAGTTTCGTTTTGAAGAGGAGACCAAGTGCAAAATACAAGAGGGTTAAATTGATTTAATAAAATCGGGCAAAGCAGTTACCAATGTATTTCATTTATTTCTCAAAATTGCATTCGTTTTTACATAGACACAAAGAGAGCTGTTGGCGCCGTAGCTTTACAACGCTCTCTCCAGCGTCGTGCTCGATCGGCGTCACTAAGACTTCTTTAAAAATATGAACTATGATCTTTTTACTTTTGCATGAATTTACGTTGGTTTTGTAAGTATTGTAGATCTCGTTATTACGAATCATTTGAGTGGTCAAACAAGCGTATAGTCACTTCATTTACTGAATTTTGACTGCCGAAGTAGTGCGGAATAACGTCATTTTTGCCTCGCATGCTTACATCTGCCGACGCCGTTGTTAACTCAAATCATAGTAAGTATCACACGTACATTTATGATCTATCAATTTATACTATTGCCATTTGACCCCGACTATTGTACGCGTAACAGTAAGCGTTTGAAATCCATCCTAATTTCGTTACATTATCAGATCAATTCTGTAAAAAGTTACTGTGTAGTAACGTTACTACAAGATAAAATATTATAAAAAGTATAATGACTTTCATTCATGATAGTAACTGACCTTGCTCATAGTGACAAATTTAGTTACTATGATCATAGTAACTGAGAATTGGTCTGTATACCAATGCATTTATTTCCCTTTAATTCTATTATCCTTCTAATAAATTATAACTATTAAATATTTAGTTTGAAATATTTGTTTTCTTAATAGAATTTCGTATTCAATCTGATGCGATTTGTTATTCAACTTTTTGTTTATTTTTAGTTCTTCATTGAATTTGTAACAAAGGAATTCTAAAAAGGACAAATAAAATCTAAAGCTATTGCACTAGTGGAATATTTACAAAGGATAACAAGACAAATCCGCTTATTTCAAAGAAGGATTTCTGGGAGAAAACTTTCAGATTTTATTACAAGAATATTTAGGGGACACAGAAATGCAAATTTGAAATTGAAACTAATTTTATTAATATTAAAAAAAAAAATGATGTGTAGTGTGAATTTTCACACATTTCAGGGTTTCGCAGGCATTTAGTAAGTGAATGATGATTATTTGGGATGCCAAAATAAAGTTTATGTTAAAATATTTTTTTATTAATTTTAATTCGAATGCCTAATACCATTATTTGGGTTTCTAAATATTTGCAGTATTTTTTTTTATATAGCAAGGTTCATTAATATTTTGAAAATTGCGCCTACGGCTTCCATTGGTTGTTTAAGTCATAAACTCCGTCCCTCTGATTTCGTATACATTAAAACATAGAATTAAATTATAATTTCAACACTTCCCACTGGTTACTAAATTTACGCTTTTAAAAATTAAATGCAACATTTGCCAAAATATAACTAGAATTTTGACAAAATAATTTAAACAAAATAAAAATGCAAAAAAAAATTGACGGGAATTGAACTGTAGTTTGCAACTTACAAAGCGAGAACGTTACCACTGGACTACGGATGTTCGTTTGTTAACTGTGTTAAATAGCGGATTAAATATTTTACATATTTTAGTTAAAAACACAAAAAATGCGTTATTTTCGAAAACATAATCTGATCAAAAATTCCTGTTGAACTATTCCGGTTCACACCAATGTACATTACTTAGAATTTTTTCAGATTTTTAGTTTAAACCATCTGGGCTACAGGGTGTGGGACATATGTTTTTTTGCACAATTTTGGCAAAAATCGCGTCAAAATAATTTATTTTGCAAAAATAAAATTTTGATCGTTAATCCACGTACCAAGGGCTTTCATTTGATACCCTACACAGAATTGTAAAAAAATATATTTTTTTTCGGTGAGCATATATTTGTTTACATTTTTAGGGAGATATGTTTTTTAGATGTTTTAGTATTTTTCCTATGTGCGTGCCAAAGAGTTGTATAAGCATGCCAAATTTCAACTCTCTAGGTTTAGCCATTTCGCTACAATTTTTACTGAACAGACAGACAGACAGACGACAAAATGACGGTATAAGGGTTTTTTGGTTATACCTACAAAACCCTAAAAAATTAGTTTTCCAAAATGTTCCAACTGGAGGACGACAATAAGTTAACAGAATAACCAACATCAATGATGAAAATGGTATATTTTTTAATATTCTAAATTATGATGATATAAATCTATATATTCAATCGTAAACACGATTATGGAATAATAAAAAACTAATCTGATAAAAATATTTCGAGAAATCAACTAAGTTATAAATAAATAAAGCAATAAAATTAAAATAGGCTCGTAACTTCATATGCGTGAGTCGTAAAACAGTGGTGTATTGAAAGAAGTTGCGCCGTGGTGACTTACCGCACATCTCGTGTGTTAAATGGGTTGCGGTCATGCCAGGCGTAGAAATATTTATAAGATCGCTATTGATGTATATTAATGGTATTTTGATACACGCAATGATGACGCCGCTAAAATAAAGTTTTTTTCGAAACACAGGACCAATTTGCAAATAGAGTAGAACCTCGGTAGTTCAAACAAATAGTAAAAACATTAGAAAGTACATTATAACGCCATTTACAACGTTAAAACTCATCATCTATTATGAATTTAAAGGGTTTAGGCCTAATATAAAATGTAAATCAACTCAATATATACCTTGGGAGGTTTTACTTGATCAACGTCCGCAGGGCCGGCTCAAGGGTGCATGGAGTCCAGATACAAAATTAAGTTAGGCGCCTCCCCCCCATATATATTTTTTTAAATAATTTTATTGATAACTTTTATAAAATAAAATAAAATAAAATAACCATTTTTAATATAATACTAAATATGTCTTGTAAAAAACAGAATTTACATCTTTGGTATTCGCGACTGCAAATAACAGTAAGACGTCTGGTGGTGACTAGCTAAATTAAACAGAAGCGTATATTTGGATAATATTTGTAGCGTGTTGTTCTGCAGTTTATGTGAATTAAGAAGTATTTTAAAATATAGTGACTTAAATACAGTGCTTTTTTGCCGAAATGTTGTTTGAGCAGATAAA
The DNA here is from genome assembly GCA_963971575.1 of Liopterus haemorrhoidalis. Lineage (NCBI taxonomy): Eukaryota > Metazoa > Arthropoda > Insecta > Coleoptera > Dytiscidae > Liopterus > Liopterus haemorrhoidalis. Next base: position 3,096,534 of record OZ020621.1, on the reverse strand, counting down.
TATTAAGAAAAAACTTTTGACATATACGCTTCTCGTGCGCCATCAGCTGTTGTACGCAGCGCCGCCAACGTTAGTTTCAGTCGCGAATAGTAGCAAAAAACATTGTTATAAAAAAGTAACATATTGAAACCTAGGATTAGAGCAAAATATACTTTTTACTATAAAGTAAGAATCAAATTATCTCAAAAACAGCTCTAATGATTTTGATTAAAATTTGCAAGTGGATGAACTAATAGAAGAACTTGGTAATAATGTGGCGGAAGGATGTATGAGAAAATTTAATTTTTGCAAATATGCGTGATATTCAAAATAAAGTGTGGAGGTAAATTTTAAACTAATAAAACGTTTAATGCAATGACATTGGCATGATTGGTAAGCTATAAAATTTAAATAATTTGTCCAATTTTGGATTTAAGAAGCATTTTAGATTTTTATTTTTTCGCTAAATTTCCTTGCATGGGCTCCTTTTACTAGAATCCAGAAGTGCCGCCCAGTAAAATTTGTTTTTTTTCAAATTTCCTTTTTGGCACCACCTTTTTACTAGAAGCCTGAAGTGGCGGCCAGTAAAAAAAGTGGTTAATTTCCCGGGAATCGAACCCGTCAACCTAAGAATTTTGCGTTCTCTTTTAGAGCCACTAGACCAGTGTTTCTCAACCAAAAACGAACCGCGGGTCAGTATAATATATAATTTTCTAACGCGGACCGCTAATAATAATTGTTGGTTCAATTTTTGCAAGAAAATAAATATATTTAATGTGCTACTAAATACATTTATTTTATTTGTAGAAAATCACAAAAATTTGCATAAAAAATAAAAAAACAGCAAAAAACACATAGGTAGAAAAACTTTCGCTGACCACTAAAATTTTTCTGGGGACCACCTGTTGAGAAACACTGCCCTAGACTACGAAGGCATGTGATTGAGTATATGATATCATATAAAGACCTGGCTCTGCATTACTTGAAACGTTTAATACAAATATTTTAATTATTTTTCTATCATTCACCCGTCATCCAGGTGTAGGAGCTCGCCCCCTGGCATCGGCGATTAGCCTCGTTGCAGAAATAGGCCGGTGTAAAACAAATAAAATAATAATAATAATATATTGTAGGACACCTTGGAGTGCATTTCCTTCACTAATAATTCGCGGGAGTGTCTCAAATTGTCGTAGTACGCAGATATGTCTTCATTGTCACTTCTTTCAATAAACTGAGGATCTAATTTGTTATAATAAATGTTTTCTTCTTTTTAAAGAATAAAAATGATTGTCATAAAACTGTTGATTTTGACGTGATTATAAAAAAAAATATTGTTTCTTCACATTCCTTCATAACTCACTGGTGTGAATGATTGGCCTCGATATCCATAGGATGCGGGTTCGATTTCCAAGGAAGGCTTGAATCTTTTATATTTATTTAAAAAATATTGTCTTAGACATCCAGCGTTCTGTTACCATCTTACAACTTATTAAATACCTACAAAACCCAGAAATGTGTGATAATTCACGCTTCACATCATTTTTTTAAATACTATTATCTAGATTTAGCTTATAACCAGTTGTAAGAGTTTTATGCATCCGGGAATTAGCAAGTTATAAACAAACAAGTTGTGGGCATGAGAGGGAGAATCGTAAATTAAATATGAATCCTCTCAATCAATAATTTGTTGGAGGAAGAAGCGAGAAGCGAGAAGCGAAGATTTAGTGTATCAGGAGCGAGATCGTAACAACTGCGAACAATGTTGTACAGCTGCAGGGCTGCAGTGAGGCTGGATTCCTCTGGAAGAGTACACAACTGTCGGAATGTGCCGGTGCATACCGTCCAACAATTAACAGATAAGTGGGGTCGCCTAATCTCTGCCACGCTCGCGAAAGGGTGAAGTCACGGTTCTAAATCTTTACATAGGCGTACGAAGAAAACTGTCAGTGTTCTCTTGGATTAGGCCAATAGCATTTCGTCATGTGTCAAAATAAAACCAGAGTTTATCTGTTTTTTATTCGCATGCCAATACTGGTGTACAGTGGCAGGTTTGGACTTCTTTATTTTCCACTTCCTGGTATTTGGTTATCATGCCCAGGATACGAGATATTTAAACATATGCATAAGAACCGGAAAATTATGGATCCATCCCTCAACAAATATTAGTCTCATTATGGTCTTATTTTTATTTATTTATTTCTTGTCATAGCCTAAAGGTTTCGTATTCTTTTTATATTTCTGTTTAGATTTAAATGGTAAAAATGCAGAGGCGGATCTAGCTTTTTGGGGGCCCAGGGCTTAAAAATGCGAAGGGACACATGCTCTTCACTTATGTTATAAAAAGTTCCTCACCTCCCAAATCTAAGTGAAAAGAGCAAAAAAAAGGTCCTCACCCCCCAAATCCAAGTGAAGAGCAAACAAAAAGATATCTTCTGTCTGAGAGGTTGGGGGCCCCTTCCGGATCCGGGGCCCTATTAGCCCGTATGTAGATCCGCCTCTGTAAAAATGTTTCTATTTCTTTTTGGGCATTTTTCTCGATATATTCGGGTAATTCTTGCGTATTCATGTGATTGTAAAATTACTTCTGATTAAATGTATATATATCCAGTCTACGTTAAGTACAATTACAGGTAGAACGCGATATACGCCGGTTCGATATACGCCGATTCACTTTTACGCCTGCGCTGAATTGTGCTCCTGGGATTCCCCAATTTGATCGGGAAAGTATCGCGAAAACTGGACGGCGCTCCAGTATCATCGCGTATAAGAATCCTTCTACACGTCTGGCGTACTTTTAGTAATTCGTTTCTTTGATTCTGTAAAATAGGTGTTTTTTTGCATACGCATATACAAAAGGGTACAATAAAACAAATATTTTGTCTGAGAAGAGGAGAAAGAAAATGTTAACTCAAGATGGACCTAAAAGGGCTAGAATTTCTATCTCACTTTAGAATAAGGTGGAAGTTATTAGGCGAATGGAAAGTGGGGGAAAACGTCCCAATGAATTTACCGTCTAGAGCTGTTACTACCATTATGAAAAATGAAGATAAAACCGAGCAATCTGCTCAGCAAAGTACAGAAGTACCTACAAGTCAACGAATACTAAGTCAAATAAAATGGCGTTATAGATACCCGGTATGGCTATTGTTTATTTACTTGCAACCTAACCCTATACACTCACTATAAGTTAGGTTCATTTTACGCCAGCTCGGTTTACGTCGGTTCTCCTAAGAACAAAACTGTATTTGAATTCTGTCAACTTATGAAAATAGACGTAGTGTGTATCAATTGGTACAGATTCAAAGCGATAAATATTCGATAGTTTTCTGAAGCAAATTCCCAATGCAAAAATTATTGTACGATAAATCGTATAAGATTCAAAACGAGAAATTGCATCGTGTACTTCAGGTATTTGACAGGTAATTGGTATGGTTTCTTATAATAAAACAGTCCACTTTTATAAATTATTTCATAGTTTTTAATTTAAAGTTTATATTTGGTTGAGTATTTCATTCAACTGGAAAAAAGTTAAAAATTACTCTAATTGATTTTTCACTTTTGATGAACATTGAAATAAAAACACGAAATAAAAAACTTTTAACTATGCAGTTTTAAACTAAATGGCATTAGCTTAAATTCTCGCTGTAACTAAATTACAACAAAATACGTTATTACCAATTAAAACTGGAAACATTAACGTGGATTCAGCGTAGTTAATTCGACTTTTGTGCAATGGAAACCCTTTATTTTTGCATGTTTTGCAGTTGGAGTTAATATTAGATGCATTTAACACAACTAAAACTAGTAATTGAGAAACTCTGCAATTTACAAGGGTAATTTTACATAGTTTATACAATACACATTGGGTATTACTGATAATTACCAAACTAACTGTTCATTTTAGTGTTTCATATTAAATTTATACACTGTTACATAACCCAGTTTCCAATTTGTTGCATAGTCGGCTGTATACATGGAGTCTTTGTTGGTAGCAGGGTAAAGTTCACACAAAAATAAATGCAAACCAATGGTGCTGGAAGAAATTAGAAAATTCTTGAAAGAAATTTAAACTATTTGAAAGAATTTGTCTACTGAATGGTTTAAGTCGACACCTTATGCCCCTGATAGCATTTGGACTTTATTATTATTTGTTATGCTCAGTTTATATACATATATAAACAAAATGGCCGCTTCACGATTGTTTTTGTGATTGTTATATATATATATATACAGGGTGTTAGGTACATAGTGACGTAGAATGCAATCGATTTTTCCTTTGCCAATTTTCTCTAAAATGTGAATTTCGTCCAAAAATAAACAAAAAAAAGATGCTCCAAATTTTGAAAACCACCGACTTTTTTCTATTTTCATATTAATCCAGAAGTTATGTGGTTGCCATAGAGAAAAAAATATTTGAATTGTAGTTCAATAATAGAATATCAAAGTACGTGTAAGACATAATCTAAAATTGTGCCGGACATTTACCTAACACTCTATATATATAGAGTGTTGGAGGTATGTATGTATATATGTATGTATGTATATATGTATAAATGCCCTAAGAATGTTAACAGCTAAATCCAATTTATTTGGAAAAAAAAAATGATAAATAATACAGCTAAAATTGACAATAAATAGTTGTTCGCTACGGTTACATGAATATCCGCATCCTACTACGCCGTTATTGGTTCATTCTGTTCAATATTTTAAGTCGGAACAATAAATATTGGTTGGTGTTATTTTCGTACAAGAACTCGAATGAAAATCCTTTATTACGCGATACAGTAATTCTTGTACGAGATTCAAAACGAGAAATCGCATCGTGTACTCTACCTAGTTTCATTCTATTATCCTTATTTCTTATTGTGCCTGTTCTTGATATTGTGACCGTAACATTTAAAACATTATCCTCGAGACAGAATTCCTGAGAAAATGAAGAGCTAAAGACTGAAATTCTGTTGTGCAATTCGTAGATAATTCAGCGTTGTGTTAAGTACGTCGTTAAAAATGTAGCTCAGTAGTATAACAGCATTGTTGCAACCCTTCCATCTATTGCATTTCTGTGAAACCATTTCAAGTTGTTCTCCTTTCACCGTAATTATTGTATTCAGTGTAAATGTAGAGACGTAAAGCATACAAACACACGTATTACTTTTAAAAAAGACAATTTAATTACCTTTTTTATAAGAGTTTCTTAATGAGGACGTTGTTTTATAAGGAGACTGGTATGTACTGATATGACAGGACGTAAATAAAATATATTGAATTGAAAAAAGTTGTCTTTAAAACTGACATACCTTCGGGTAAAATCTATTTCCAACTCCTCGGAAAATTTTTACTCTTTTTTTGGCATTCTCAGTCGAGTCTTGGGCCTCATAGTGATGTAAATATTGATCGAAAGTATCGATTTCACTTCGTAGTATCGATATCAGTATTGGTATCAAAAAAAAGTATCGATACTACGTGGTATTGATTATTTTACTACAAAAAAAAGTAATTGGCAGTCAGCGCTGAAGTATCGCAGGTATCGATAAATTGCATTGATATTACTATCGATTTCTAATATCGGTATAGGAAAAAAAATATCAATATTTTGTGGAACACATCAATATACGACAGTGAGATATCTCGTTTGTAAATTGCCGGAGTATAATGAATAACTTTATTTGAAACGAAGACGACGTACTGGGTGCGAAATTAAAATATGTTAAACTAGAAGATCATTCTATTTAAGAATTAATAACTAAGAAAGAAAACATTTTTTTGGAACTTTTTTTTGCAAAATATTCGCCTTTAAGATTTATATACTTTTGCATACGTTCAAACCAATTCTCGAAACATTTTTTCCACTCTGAAGTTGGTATCTCAAAAACATGATATTCGAAGGCTTCAACAGTTTCTTGAGGTGATGAAACTCGCTGTCCACGCTTTTTTTGTTTGACATTGGCGAACAAAAAAAAAGTCGTTAGGGGATAAATCAGGTGAATACAGGCAATGAGACATTAATTCGATGTTTTTCTCTTTCAAATAATCAATTGTTTGACGTGTTGCGTGGCTTGCATTGTCATGATGAAGAATGATGACGTTTTTGGTTGTTTTTCCTGATTTTGTTGATGACTTCTGGCAAACAAATAGTTGTATACCATTCAGCATCAACTGTTATCCAATCCTCTAAAGGAATGGTTGCGACATGTCCAGTACAACCGAAGAAACAAGCGATCATTTTCTTGGAAGTGCTTCGTGAACGAACAACTTTTGTGGGTTCATCTTGGAAGACCCTAACAGTGGATTGTTACTTAGTTGCCGGTTTTTTATGAACAAATCCAAATTTCGTCACCTGTAACGATTTTGTATACCGATTTTGCAGTGCTTAGGTTGATTTTTTTTAGCATTCCCTTACACCAATCAACACGAGCCTTTTTTTGAGATTCGGTTAAATTATGCGGAATCCATCGAACAGATCGTGTTCACAGCTAAATGTTCATGCAAAATCGAATGTATTGCAATCTGCGATATGCCAAAGAATGCCTCTATCTCACGGTAAGTCACATGCCGATCTTCTTCAATCATTTTGCGCACAGCATCGATGTTTTTTGGAATCATAACGGATTTTGGTCAACCTTCACGAGATTCATCAATGACGGACGCACGACCACGACGAAATTCTGCAAACCAATTGTAAACAGCCTTTTCTGGTGCTTCATTACCAAAAGTTGAACGAAGCGAATCTATGCATTATTGTTGAGTTAGGCCTTTATTAAAATCGTAGAAAATCATCCAACGAAAACCTTCACGAGTAATATCCATTTTTTCACAAACTTGTTTTTTTTTTAATGCTCACTGTGAACTAGCTACTAGGTCAATTTATAGGCTGCCACTGATTTCACAATAACATATATCAAATTTTACGAATATAGTAATGACACATTTCAATATTGTCATCTAGTGGTCGTTTGTATAAACATAAAAGGTAACCCTCGTATTACATTACTAAAGTATTATGTAGTATTGTGGGTTGCAATAAATTACCTAAATAATAATTTACCAATTTGAAATTAGTGTCAATTATATAAATTCGCGCCTTCATTCGGTGCTGCTTGGTAAGTCATTTGGCTATCTGAAGTAGATGGTTTTAGGTTTCGAGTTTCATAAAAATATTTTTTTTATGGTTAAACAAATGTTTAGTGTACATAAAAAGTGTCACATAAAAAACAATTAGAAATATAACAAGTTGTAATTTGCAAGATGGTATTTATTTTAACAAGATCAAGAATTTCCTAATTATTCTTCTCAATAAAAACATCAACAAATCAGGGATTTAGGTCTTAAGGTATGTCAAATAAACCACGGCTGCCAATCGAAATGTCCGGCGAAATTCTTCGAATGGACTAAAGCTATTTTAATGAGAAAGTAAACAATAATTGGAAAAATGTCAACGTGTCTGTCTTAAATCTTCGTTAAGATGCGAAAGAAGGTTAAAGAATTCGTTGAAACATCGAATAAATAACAATTAACAATACGCATGCGCGAATTAAGGACGTGTTGTTAAATTGTTAAGTTGGTTACCTGTTTAGTTTGATGAGTTATATTGGTACACTTGTTTCAACGGGGTTTTTATAATTTTTATCAACTTATAGAATAGCGATGAAGAACATTTTTCTACAGAAGGTTCAAGCAAAAATCGTGTAGCGTCAAAAACGGTTAGAGACAGCGACCTGCAAATGATTTTTTTTTTCCTTAGTTTATTTAGTTTAGAAAATATTTGAGTGTTTAATCGTTTAATGCGTATTGAGATTACAATTTTTTGTTTACTGACATAATTTACAATATTTGTGAATATTGTGAATAAAAAAAGCAAAACTCAAAAACGGTTAGAGATAGCGACCTGCGATAGAAATTTTTGGATTATTCGTAGTTTATTGAGCTTAGGAAAAAATTGGGGTTTTGATCGTTTAACGCGTTTTGAGATTATAACAATTTTTTTAATGACATGATTTACATTATTTGCGAAAATTGTGAAATAAAAAAAAGCAAAACTAAAAAACGGTTAGAGGTAGCGACCTGCGGTAGAAATTTTTGGATTATTAGTAGTTTATTGAGTTTAGGAAAAAATTGGGGCTTTAATTGTTTATTGCACTTTGAGATTATGACAATTTTTTTAATGGCATAATTTACATTATTTGTCAAAATTGGTTTTTTGATTTCTCAAAAACGGTTAAAGATAGCGACCTGCCGTTAAAATTTTTTCCGTAGTTTATTTAGTCTAGGAAAAATTTGGGGTTTAAATCGTTTGAGGCGTTTTGAGATTACGACATTTTTTTTAAGGGACTATTACTGGTTATAATTTTCAAAAAACGGGGCACCCCGAAAATCTCCTTTATTTGTAAAAATACAAAAATTCTTCAGAACAAAAGTTAAACTAGACAAAAAGGCCCATCTAAAGGTTACTATAAGAATTCTGAGGCACTTCCGGTTTCACCGGAAATGATGTCAACTTTTGATCTAGCATAGGGAATCGATAATTTTATATTTTTTTCCTAAAAGTATATTAAATTAGCTTTACAATGACACCAAAAAGTCATATTTTTATGTTAACCATTTCAAAATGGCGACCATTTATTTACAAAATAATAATCAACATAAGTTTTACAAAGTTGAACGTAGCAAGCTTTGAAAACAATAAAAAAAGAAACAAAATATCTCTAAAATAAACTATTTGACTATTTAGAAAAAAAAAAAAAAAAATATTACTTTTTACAATTATTTTACAAAAAAAAAAAAAAAAACTGTGGTGCCTTCAACGTCGTTATAAACGATATGCACCGTATTTATATTTATCATATTGGCAACAATTACAAATAATTCATTTATGATGTTTATACAGGGGTGAGTATATTTACCCCGAGGTGGTCCAACCCTAAAATATCCCCCTAGTTTACTGATTAGATTAGCACTTGGAAAGTTACAAAATTTCAGAAACAGATTTACGTACTTTGCTGTCAAACTGGAACACACTTCAGAAGTTAAATTGATTAACTAAAAGCTTCGTCATTCGGGATTTAGGTAAAAGCATGTAGGAGCTTAAACATTAAATGTTTGAGAAACACTGGAACACAAAATTATACAAAATAAATATAAAAAGTTTTAGTGTTTAACACAATAACACCTCTATGAAACTTTATCTCATGATATTCGGTACATTTAACACGAGTTTTGTATTTTGTATACACGCCAAATACATTGTTGCTTTTAAAATATCGGGTTACATTGTGTTTTCATTTTACAAAATTCAGAGAGAAGTGGTGTATTACACTATGAAAACACTGTACGCAAATTAATTGTTATATTAAAATTATTTGAAGAGCTATACGTTTCAGAGTTTCGTTGGCAGGGCCGGCCCGAGAAAAAGCGGGGCCCGGTGCAAAATGCTCGAGCGGGGCATTCTTCTTAAAAAAAAAAAAATACATTCAAAATATTTGCATTTTGCAATATTGCACTTATTATTTGTACATATTAGTTACACTAATAATTTATGAATAATTATAATTAATATTTAACAAAATAATATAAATAGCTAAAAAGATCTATAAATACATCTTTTATAATGACCACTGCCCATAGAAAACCTATTGTTATGAAATCTCATTCCGAAAACAGTACTGAAATCATTACGCGATCCAGAAGCCCATAGAACGTTTTACACCGTATGCAAAAGTGCTTTATTGAGATGCGAATATAATTTCAAACTGTTTAATCAGTATAAAGAAAAAAGTTTAATTAAATCGACTAGGATGGACTGGAGCCAATGAAATAAACCATGTACAAAGAGATTTTCGTATTAAGCCAGTAGGTAGTAGAACTGAGGTAGACCAAAGCTTAGGTGGGTTCATTGTGTAACACAGGATGCTCGGTCTATTGGTGCACACAACAGGAGGATAATAACACAAAATCGGAAGGAATAGCGGAAGACGATTGAGACGGCTATGGCCTTCAAGGGCCTTGAAGGCCGTACCAGTAATGAGGACTAATTACTTCTAGCAGGTTTTATTTCAAAATTGTTAATTATCTCGTCATAATTTAGTTTTCTTGCCAACTCGGACTCGATTGACTAAATTGCCAATGAAGAGAATCGCTCCTGGCTTATACAAGATCGTAATTTTTTTTTTATTATTTTCAGTTTTGAAAACTATCTCTCTGCCCATGCAACTGTTACTGGAATTGTCAGTATTACTTTCAAAGCAGTTACAAAATTGGGATACAATTCAGATAAATTGTTCTTGTAAATATATTATTATACATATTTAGTAGAAATGAGTTCAAATCATTTCATATTTTGTATAAAGGTAAACTGCAACTATGAAAGAACCGATTTAGTCATTCTATAAATAAAAAATAAAAAAATTGGTCGTGCGGGGCCTTCCGAAGCGTGGGGCCTTGACGTACATTGTCATGACGAAAAAATATTTCTTTTCGGTTAGTTTCGTCTATTGTCGAATTACGATATTTCGTATTTTATCCTTCAGTATAATATTGAGCATGGCTTCCACTTCTCTTAACTTTCATAAATTCTTATTACATTTTGTTTTAAACATTTATAGAAGAAAATTTAATAATATTTGACAACTCATTGGTTACAGGAAAACCAAAACTTTATTAAAATTAATCCTCTTATAAAATACAGAATATTTGAATAATTTAAAACAAAACTTATTTTATACATAAAATTAAGATAACCAAATTTCTTACAAAAATATATTTCAAAGTGAATTTTCTCTTCATTAAAAATACACGAAATTTTAATTAAAAGAGATGTTTCGGCATTATAAGTTCATTTCGTCTTGAGTTAAACCGGAAATGACGTCAGAACGACGTACCGGAACACCACCACATTACCACGTTGATATTCAAGAGACGCCGCGCGTCGCTTGCGTCGTCTTGACAAATAGCACCCCGACGTGCGTACGGGATTATTACAAATATTTTGAATTTTGTTGAAATATTGTTGGGCGTGTATTTCTGGAATGTTTCTTTGAAAAACAGGATGCATACAACATTAAAATATACAAAAAATCGATGGAAAATGTCTAACAGTAAAATTTTAATACGCCTCATACTAAAACTATTCATCAGATTCACTTCCGTAACTCCCCAAATATACATCCAAGTGAAAAAATGCATTAAACAAATTTTTACCGACCGCCAACATATATAAGGGAGGTATTGTGATCATACCGATTTTGACATTGCGAGATTTCGATGGATCTCCACGAATTGAGGTCACTACATAACGTTTCGACTATTTTTAGCATGATGTCTGTCGGTTTGTCTGTCTGTCTGTCTGTCTGTCTGTCTGTCTGTCTGTCTGTCTGTCTGTCTGTCTGTCTGTCTGTCTGTCTGTCGGTCTGTCGGTCCGTGTACACGTGCAGAGCAAAGGATTTTTATGAAATTTCATATTTAAGCTTTTGACACCAATGGCACGAGTTTTTTTTTTTTTTTAAATCTTTAAAATTTTTGGTTAAAATCGGTTAACTATAAATGGGAGTTTACTCGTGTCGGTTTTAAGATTTTTGCGAATATTTCACAACAGAGAAATTTTTCGATAAAAATTATAACCACATTTACCACTGTTTTGATAACCACATTTTAAGCATATTTTTGTGATTTTTTTTCAAATCTATGGTTAAATTTATTCATTTTCAAACTAAGTACATATATAAAGTATGTTTTGAAGAAGATATAAAAAAATTTTGAAGGCAAAATATGACGAAATGAGTCAGCTGTGGCAAATCTTCTCAGACTCCGGGAAAAAAATTAGATTTTGCGGTGACCAGCAAAACTCGTCACTGGATCATCTGAAATCAAAAATACAAAAAGATTTTGTTAGTTTATGAGTTTGCCGAGGTAACGACGTTGAGATATTTTTTTTCATGTTTTTTTTTTTTTATTTAACAATCACAAATATACTCATTTTTAGGTTTTTTTTAGGGGGAATTAATTGTTTTTGTCTTCTAAGTAACGCTAAAAACTGAAAAATCATTTTAAAAATAAAAACTCAACGTCATTACCTCGGAAAACTCATAAACTAATAAAATCTTTTTGGATTTTTTATTTCAGATGATCCAGTGACGAGTTATGCTGGTCACCGCAAAATCTAATTTTTTTCCCGGAGTCTGAGAAGATTTGCCACAGCTGACTCATTTCGCTATATTTTGCCTTCAAAATTTTTTTGTATCTTCTTCAAAACATACTTTATGTATGTACTTATTCTGAAAATGAATAAATTTAATCATAGATTTGAAAAAAAATCACAAAAATATGCTTAAAATGTGGTTATCAGAACCTCCCACCCCCCCTTAAAGCAATAACTAACAACTTTTATTTGAGACATTTTTTGATAAAACAGCATAAATTAAACAAGTACTTTGTGATGGCGGCTGGTCCTATGGTGGCCACAGCTGATTTTTTTTTCTTATTATAAACAAATTTTGTTCTATACATTTTTCTATTTAGTCTATAATAAGGGAGATATTTTAAGTTTTTTAGTAAGCAGTTTTGCCTCTTAATTTCGTGTAATTAACCAAAAAATATACCACCATGTCAGGTATTTTCGACAAACATGACTCACTATGTAAAAAAAGGAATATTAAAAGAAAAGATGCAGAAAGGATGGTAAAGAACCAAGTTAATACAGTTAAAAACTTTTTTTTTGTTAAAAACTCGTAATTGTTGATGGATTAAACAACTTAGTGTTATAACAATGAAATTAAAAAAAAATTACTCACTTTGGAAGAATTAAACTAAATCTTTTTTAAAAACCTCTGCACACTGTTTTAACACAAAACGCTAAATTAAGACTATTTTAATACTAACTTTTAATTGTTTACACTATTTTTAAACACTGTTTCATTAATTTTTATTTTAAAAACGTTCAATTCTTGCAAAAAATTGATTCTAGCTGAGCATTTTTAACTTGTTTATGCCAAAAGATTTCGTTTATCACTGGGATTATATGATTAACATGTGACCTTAGGGAAAAATGACATCACAATGTTACCCAGATCACATACACACACTTGCTAATTATATATGTACGATAATAGTGATAGTGTACGGGGGCACACTAAATCCGATTAGATATGAAATGGGATCGAGAGTTGAAGAATTTTGCTTGTGCTATGCGCAAATTGTCATTATGAAAGACTGGTATATTGGTCACAACTTAATTTCTTTTTTACATTTTCTGAATTTTCCTGCACTATAAGATTTAACAAAATTCTTGTCAGCAAAACAAGAAGAGTGGAATGTGAAAAACGATCTTCCATCTTTCGGGAAATTGTGGAGCTACGTTACATGTTCAAATATTCATGAGTGTAGGGCTGGAAATTTAATGAACTGTAGGCTGCAAGAAATGTCGAAAAGTCTTTTAACTTTGAGTGATGTTTGAAACTTGAGCTGCATCTCAATACCTTAATTTCAGTGACAAACTTTGTAATGGATACACTGTAAATATCGTATAAGAATTTTAAATTTTGTTTACAAACTTATGAAAGAATTTTTTTAAAACTTCTGCTCCATTTATAAGATGTTCTTTTTAAACTTTAGAATGTAAAATTGGATTTTTAAATATGTTAGAAATTTTTAATTTGTATCCCCTTCAGAAAAAAGTTGTATTGTCCACTGTTTCTTCTCATTTATATTTATCAGTATTCAATTTCACAGTCCATCTACTTTTGTAGGATTGAGTCGAGGGTTTTCTTGAACTGATTTACAATTGGATAAATCAAATATATATCAGCATGCGGCAAACTTTTGCGTAAAACAAGAGCGAACTGAGGACAGAAACAAATTTGAGGATTTCGTTGGAATAAACTGCAAACCTTTTACCACCACTGTAATGTCCTTTAATTGAATAAATAATTAATTACTCATGTAAAGAAATGTTTATTCCTTTTTGGTTAAATGACATTGCGATCAGTAATACAACTTTTCATCAACCATGATAACGTCATGATTATAACAATATTAAAACCAATATCATCACAATCACTCATAAGTCTGTCTGTCTATAATGTAGAAATTGTTCCCAACCAGTTGAACCTCAACTTCATCATTAATGAGACGCCGCAGTCCACTGCTGGATATGTCTCCCTTCTGGTGGTAAATGCTTTCTAGCGTTTGTAATAATATCAATTAAAACACACAAATCCAAGCACAAACAAGCATTTATTGCAACGTCTATTTATAATATGTCATCGTGTTATAGTTGCTGACGTAACATATTACAAAAGATGTCCAAGAACTAGTCCTGATCCTAACAAGGCCGTCCTGATCTTGCCGCGTCCACGCGGCATCTGCAAACTTTAACTGCAAAATAAAACAACTTGCTATCCTAACACGGCCGTTCTGCTCCTGCCACGTCCTTGCAGCATCTTCTGAATTAAATAACTGCAAAATAAAACACAGGAAATGAAAACTTAATGTTAGTTTTGTCCGCCTCCTTGAGCTTCCTGACCATCCAGAGTTTCACCGAAGTCCTTGAGGTCCCTGAACATTTAGAATCAAATAAAGAAACAGAGCTCCTTGAGGTCCCTGACCATCTAGAGTCAACAAGACAAACACGACCATTTTAGGTCCAACAATTCTTTGAGGTCCCTGACCGTCCAGAGTTCCTCTGAGCTGTTTGAGGTCCCTGACCATCCAGAGCCAATCAAAACAAACACAACTTCTTGAGGTCCTAGACCATCCAGAGTTCCTCTGAACTCCTTGAGGTCACCGACCATCCAGAGTTTCTCTGAACTCCTTGAGGTCCCTGACCATCCAGAGTTCCTCTTAACTCCTTGAGGTCCCTGACCATCCAGAGTTTCTCTGAACTCCTTGAGGTCCCTGACTATCCAGAGTTCCTCTGAACTCCTTGATGTCCCTGACCATCCAGAGTCAAACAACTCATTACGGCTAACACGTGCCATATCATCAGCATTGTGCAGTGTGTCTTGTGGTATTCAACAAGCTATCAATTCTCAACTCAACTATTTATCAGTTTATTTCATTACAGATTGTCTACAGTACCCAACAAGCTCAGTGACTATCGCTGCTTCATACTCCATGCCTTGTCATTTAGTCACAGCAATAAAATGTCTCTTATCATTCTAGTAATTTCAATCTAATCAGTTACCTTCAGTTATCTGTCAATAGACAAACGCTCGTCTATTCTGACATTTTTTTAAAAAAATTATTTCTCTTCAGATCATTACATTTGTCATTTCAGGTAAACTGCAGCCTGGTCTGTTCTCAACCTAGACATATCCAGCAGTGGACTGCAGCGTCTCATTAATAATGATGATGAGGTTCAATCGAAGCATTTCCCATCTTGTCCGGTCTGGAGCTTCTTAAATCCAGTTTGTGACGATGCGTTTAATTTCGTCAGTCCAGAGAGTAGGGGATCTTTCTCTTTTCCGTTTACCTGCTCAAGGTTTTCATTGAAGGACAGGTTTAGTCTAACGTTCGTCTTCCGTTCTTGAAAGGTGTCCTGTCCATCTCCTTTTAACTGTAGCAATTTTCACAAGAAAGTCAGTTAGATTGGTTTTGCTGCGAATTTCTGCTTGAGGTATTTTGTCTTGATATTAAACATAATTTATTATAATAAATTAAAATTGATAAATTTGTGTCGAAGAGAAAAAGGGAAAAAAATTAAAATATTTAAAGGACTTGAAAGATGCTCAACCGATAAGGAAGTAGTCTACCTTCTAGATAAGAACTGACAACACTATCAACTATTCAATATCATAAATTCTCTTGCTCTGTTAAGTATCAGTTCTTCCAGAAATAATCTGTGATTATCACCTGGTTAATACCATCGTCTACCGCGTATATTACATTTATGTTTAGTTTTTCATTTGATGATGAAAGAGACAATGATTTCAGCTGCAGTCGATACTTATATATGAAATCAGTTGTCTGGCGTGGTTGGTGGATGAGAGGTGTGTATTGAGCCGTGGGCCCTTTGTGTCAATCCTCTGGGAAATAAGTTATCCCGTCAGACTAAGTTTGCCCTTTCTGCTCTACTGCACACTGGCGCCACTGACGCCGTCTTGCACTTTATAACTTGTGAACTTTATAGAAGCCGTTATTAAACCTGCATTATATTCTATGCACTTCAAATCTGATGTATGAGGATTTTAAAAAATTCTTAAAAATGTACATGATGTGATAATTTCCAAACATTTCAGAATTTCGTAAGTATTAATAAGTAAAAGCTGAATAACTAAAACAATATTTTATGTACTACCTCTGTCATGGCTGTCCACGGTAAGGGGTAAGGGGGCACTTACCCTCCTCTGGTGTCACCACTTTTAGGTGTTATATTTTAAAGCTTTCTGAATTTTTTATTTATTTTCATCTATTTTATATTATTACTAATTTTATTCTCCTCTGCGGTTTTAATCCAAGGATTGTTTGGCAGTAGCTCTCCACGCGTTTCGATCCTGGACCAGGATTTTTAGTTGGACGTAGGAGAGGTAGCCTAACTCTTCTATCAGCTGTCCAATGTAGTCCAGTCAAGGTCTACCCCTACAGTTTTTTCCATCTACTTAGCGCTCCAGTATAGTATTGATAAGCCCTGTGTGTCCAATCCAAGAGTTTCTTCTTTTAGTTAGTGCAGAGTTTCTCAAACTGTGCTCCGCGGAGAACTTGGTGCTCCGTGAAACGTCTACTAGTGCTCCGCGAGCAGATTAAACAGAAGAGTAAATAAAATAAATGTGATCAGTTGTGAAAACAGTGTTTGTGTTTTTTCAAAACAAAAATTTCACTCAGAAATGATTGCCAATACAATAATATTTTATTGCCCCCAATAAATGTAAATAGAAGCGCTCGAATCTCAACGATTCAACTGGTGATTGAAAAAGTTTGCCCCTATATGAAATACAAATATACAGCTGAGTGACTGTTCTATTACAAGGACTCAAGTCAGGCGACTAAGGAGGCTGAGGAGCCACAGAAATGTTTTTACTGGCCAAAAACTCATTTATTGAAATGTTTCTTATCCCCAATTCATTGATCAGAATCTGTTGAAACGGTAGTGTGAGTCAAATTCAACTCTTCCCCGATCATTTTGACTGTCAAACGACGATGTGACGATGTGAACGCACGATATCCCGGATTCTGTCGACATTTTCATCGGTTCTTGAAGATGAAGGCCTTCCGCTGCGTGTTTCATCTTCAATAGGGTGACGTCCCGCATTTTGATTTGGTGTCCCCAGGGCCGAATTTTGCTCTGTACTTATATTTACGAGGTGAAGACCTTTTTTTTGCTCTTTACTTATATTTGGGAGGTGAGGTCCTTTTTTTTGTTTGCTCTTCACTTATATTTCGGCAATGACGACCTTTTTTTGCTCCATCCCGCATTGCCTTCTCCAAGAAAATGTACACCCTAATCTTCAATCAACTATCTTCCTTCTGAAAATGCCTTAAACCACCAAAAAGCCTGTGTGCTTCATAAAACACTTTCCCCGTAGGCCTGCTGAAGTTTTGCAAAAGTTTCCGTTGCACTGTGCCCAAGTCTGAAGCAAAACCTGATAGCACACCGTTGTTCGAAATGAATGTCACTCATTTTTAGAAAGCACTAGAAAAAACTGTTTCACAAAAAAAATCGCTACGGACAACAAAATTACTCTAGCGAGTTCAAACTCGTACTGAAAGTGTATCACATGTTCACCTGCTACTCCTCCAGGTCTCGCGTCCCAAATATTGCCAGATCAAACGCTATGTTGCCAGTCCGGTTACTTAATTTATACACCTCATATATTAATAAAAAAAAACAACAACTATAATTTTATCTGTCATTAGTTTTGACTAGTTTTAACTATATTAAGTAAAAATTAAGATTTTTATTTTGCTATTGGTAGTATTGACAATTGCATTGTTTATTTGTGGTTCTGCATTCAGCCATATTTGATTATATGTGTCAGACTGGTATGTGATATTTTTTATTCTTAAAGCTATGTATTTTGTGTAACCGTAATAAAAAGAGCACTTCAACATCTGTCTGCAGAAGTAGCATGTTTTATTAACAATATTTCCGAATAAATTTATTATGAGATTGTGAGACTGTAATAATAACATTTCATAATAATTCCTTCATTTTCACATCCGTCATACCAGATATTACCGTAGCGTCGAAGCGGCACAACGGAACAACGCCTCGTGTGTTGATATGCAGGAGACGCAAAGCGTCTCGACGCTGACAAATTGCAGTGCGTGCGACTCTAATGCGTATCATTGTCAAGCATGTCCGCAGACGCCTCACAAGATGTTCGGAATTTGGTGCATGATAGATGAACACGTGACAAGAGGGATATACATATCAAAACCATGTAAATATAATGAGACAAGATGCACCATGAAAATAACATCATAAATAATGATATTCAAGACTACATGTACATAACAGGACTATCAAAAAGATCGTCAATGATCAGAAATACAGACGGACTGCAGTTTTTGTCATTTTTACTATATTGTTCTTTTTCTGTTTGAAGATTTTTTGACATTGCTTACATCTATCCGTAACTGATCTTTATAGGCCATGAGACATATCTTTTCGGGATACTAAACCACTTATCGCTCTTTACAATGCCTATGTGTTAAGTCAACTGAGCTATTGTAGTTCAATTTGGAATCCCCAATATAAAAAACATACAAAACGAATAGAGAAAATTCAAAAAACGTTTTTTAGGCATCTGTCAATTAGGAGTCCAATCAGTGGTAATTAGTATTTTACTACCTGTTATTATTTTAGAATATTAAGCCTAGAAGACCGGAGAACTATTGCAGACTTAGTAACACTGCATAAAATATTAAACAGTACCACAGATTCACCTAATCTTCTAGAAAGGATATGCATTACTGTGCCCAATAAGAACCTGCGAAATCATAAATTACTACACCAGAACTTTGCTCGAACTAATTCTATGATGAACTCACCAATCAACCGTTTGATTGTCTCATACAACACGGCTGAAGCCATTCTCGATCTCGATATATTCCACAATAATGTAAAATTTTTCAAATCTCACTTACATAAGCACTTCTTAAACAAGTACCTTTAAATAATTTATATCACATATATATATATATATATATATATATATATATTTTCTTTCCTTCTCTTTTTATTGTATATAAATATTCAACGTAATTTATATATATTATTATTATTGTTATTACTTAATATGTTACATCTGTAACATGCACAAATTATTATGTACAATAGATATGTCTTAATGTCATGTATTTGTTTTTTATAATTAATTTGTAGTTGTTATTTTTGGGTTCGTCCCGTAAACAACTCAAACTCAAATAAATAAATAAAATCTGAATCTTTGGGTATCCAAATATGGTTCTTTTGATACTTGCAGGAATGACAAAATGGCAAAAATCTATTAAAATTGTGACAATTTTATTGTTTTTTCATTTTGAATATGTTTCCTATTTACAGCATATACCGGGTGAATTATTTAAGGAGCAACATACATGTTTCACATATAATGTTAATGAAGTGAGTTATTTCAAAAGCAACATAACCATAAAACAAATGCTTATCGTATCCATAGAAAAGACAAAATATTATTGTTTTAAATATTTTTTGGACTTAGCAACTAAGGACATTATTATTTTAAGTTTGTATGTAAATATAAACAAACTAATAAAATTGCATTTATTGTTTCTAATTTACTATTTTTTAGCCGTCTAGGAACTTTATCATGTCAAATAACTTTTATATCTAATCACCATTGCATATCTGTTGCCATGGATATGAGCTTGCTTTCATAATTTGCTATGTTGCAAATGAAACATGTATGTTGCTCCTTAAATAATTCACCCGGTATATATATATATATATATATATATAT
Source organism: Liopterus haemorrhoidalis (assembly GCA_963971575.1). Classification (NCBI taxonomy): domain Eukaryota; kingdom Metazoa; phylum Arthropoda; class Insecta; order Coleoptera; family Dytiscidae; genus Liopterus; species Liopterus haemorrhoidalis. Next base: position 3,076,648 of record OZ020621.1, on the reverse strand, counting down.
ATATATATATATATATATATATACATGTTCTTTTCTACCATATATTTTGTATTACATTATCAATTGTACCAAACTATATTTATTGAATGTATAAGATTATTGGTACAAGCTATATTTATGTTTTCTTTTTATTTTTATTTTACGTTGTTTGGAAAACAAACAGGACAAACCCAGTAAAGTGTTCACTATCAAATTATTTGCTCAAAAGAACACTTAAAAATTATAAGATATACTCCCTCTCTTCGAAAATAAGGGTCCCGTTTGAAAAATTAGTTTTTTTTTATTTATTAGGAGTAGAAAAATATAAAAAAGGAACAATTCTTTTCTGATAAACTTATAGCCTATAGCGATACAGATATGGCCGACGTAGGAAATGCAGCTGGATGGTCGAAAAGCTTCAAATTACAATCTCCAAACAGCCCCGACTTGAATGTTTTGGATTTGGGTTTTTTTTGCATCCATACAATTTTTGCAGCATCGGACTGCACTAAATACAATTGATGAGTTAATTCAAAGTGTTCAAAAAGCATTTGAGGATTATGAATATACCAAATTGGACAATATTTTTCTAACGTTGCAAAGTTGTATGGATTCTGTTGTACGGGAAAATGGGACGAATAGTTATAAAATACCTCATTTGAAAAAGGAAAAACTAAGAAGAAAATCCAACTTGCTAATATCTTTAAAATGTTCACAAGAAACAATGACAATATTCCGTCAAAATGAATAAATTAAGTATGTAAGTAATAAAGTTTTGGTTTTTTTGCAATGGTCAGTAAAACTTTTGTTTTGTTTGTTTTTAATGTCCTTCAATCCCTAGCATTCATCCTCAGTCTCGAATAACACTGTTAAATTAAAATGGGACTCTTATTTTCGGACAAATTTTTGTGTGATATACGATTCTTATTTTCGGACAGAGGGAGTAATAAATCAAGACCCAGTTGCATAAAGCTTTGTTAAGTCTGACCATGTAGTTAACTATGCATAATGTTGTCAAGTGTTGCTGAAAGCATTGCTAAGTACACAATCAATTGTTTTTCATCATGATATTGGCATATATTTGACAATGTCGTCAATTGACGGCGTGATTAACTGAGCCTATATATTGTTAAATACGTTGAGCTAGTAACTAGTAAGGACGATCGATATTATTGTATTCATGGTACTTGCGAAACAGTAAGTTCCGTCGGTTGTTGATTCAAATTCGAGGACAATTTCAGGAAGAACAGTATCCCAGTAGTTAAACGAAGCCGAACTGCGATTCAAAAAGCCAGCTAGAGAGCCAAAACTATACCAGCACATCGAGTAGCATGCCTTCGATTTGCTCAAAATCACGTCAATTAGACTGTCAATAATTGGAGTTGAATTTTATTTACAAATGAATACCGGTATAGATTATGATCACCAGTTGGTCATGAAGGTATTTGGAAAAGACTTGGAGAATGAAATGCTGGGTAATATCACTAAGAACTCCGTTTGTAAATGTCCGGTTTTTACAAAATATACGTAATTTTAAAGTAGTGTACAAAATTTTCTTTTTTTCCTGCATTTATTCATTATGGTAGTTTGAGGTACTCTGGTGGTCTCGGATAGTTCACGGATTTGCCGGCGGTGTGTTGGAGTCGCTGTTGGATACTTTGGAATTTACATACGTCACGATCTCTTCGGCGGTGGTCTTTATTGATTTCACACGTTCAGAAGCAACAAAATAATTTACAAATACTTTACACACGTCCGCATCTTATTAGCTCCTTATTTAAGATAATATCTACAAACACAAATATATTGTGAAGTTCCATTATCAATCAAATAATGGAAATTTTTGAAGCTATAGTTGGTTGGATTTTATTTTAAAAATAATATGCGTTGTTTTATTGGTGCATAAGCCTGGTATCAACAAAGATCTCACTTCTATTCATGGCTCAAAGTCGAATGAAAACAGCTATTGAATTGTGGCTGGTAATATCACTTGCGTTCACCACTGGGGGCTTCTATTCACTTTTGTATTTCGCTAAATTGGATTTTATTGAATTGTAAATAAGTGTTATTTTTGCATGTTTGAATACTTTGATTGTTGTAAATATTTCAAATATATTTTATAGAAAATATGCATAGGATTTTTTATTGACAATATATTTCAACGAATTTTGTACGATGGTACAGAACCATAGCTTACTCTGTGAAGATGGACTTCAGTACTTCCTCCTGGTTGTCATGGCAAAGGTCCAGAAATCTCACAAAAAGTCACGCGCTGCTGTTTCTGAATTGCGTACAGAAGTCGTCTGACTGAAATAAGTGTCGCGAGTCCTATCTACGAGGTCTGTCCAGAAAATTACGTACCAACGGGGGGGGGGGGGGTATTTAGTGATATATCCTCTGTAACCAGATGTTCTTGGATTGTTGATATCTTGTTTAGTTTTAGTGATTTGAGTGCAACGTGTTTAAGTGTTAGTGGCGATTGTTGAAATGTGCGATTTTCTGGATGTCGTAGGATGTCGTAGATGTTGTAGCCGTAAACCCAGCTTTCATCTCCCGTTATTATCCTTTGCATGAATGTATCCTCGTCATTGGTTTGTTCAAGGAGTTGCCGACAAACGTCCACTCGATTTTTTTTCTGTTCTTCGGTCATCAAACTAGAAACAAATTTTGCTGCAACTCGATGCATGTTCAATTTTTCAGTGACAATTTCATGGCATGACCCAGTTGAGTTGTTAACCTCTTAAGCAATATTTCTGACAGTCAATTGGCGATTTGCATGCACCAGATCGTTGATTTTATGAACGTGGGAGTCATCAGTTGAAATCGAAGGCCTTCCTGGTCGAGGAAATCATTTACCACTTTTTCCATTTCGTACGACCCAAAGCATCATCTCCGTAAGCTTGTTTCAAAAGTTGAAACGTTTCTGTGACAGTTTCCCCCAGTTTCACGTAAAATTTTATGTTGTATCGTTGCTCCAGAAAATCGTATATTTCAAAAATCGCCACTAACACTTGCACACGTTGCACTCAAATAACAATATCACGAAAACTAAACGAGATATCAATCCAAGAATAGAGGAGGTTATGCGCAACGCAATGCTGCCAACTGCATATCACTAAATATCCCCGTTGACGCGTAATTCAAAATGTTCGGTTGTTTCCTGATCAGACCTCCTATGTGTGTCTAATCTATTCTTTTCATAAATTTATTTTATCACTTTGTTTTCCCAGAGTGCAATAAAATATAAGTTTTTTAAAATTCAAAAACCGTTTGTCGCCCTCAGCATCAAATTTTTATATTCAAAATTCAAATATTCTATACCTCAAGGGCTTACGTTATCTCAAAGCTCTGTATCCAAAGCCAGATCTATTTGCATTTTCTACATTTCTTTCCTTTAGTGTAAGACTAGAGACACGACTTCATTTTTCGCTCGAGATGTTTATGTTTCTATTATGTTAATGCAGTGGTAAATCATAGAGACAGAGCCTTGTGTAAATTTCTTTTGATTTATTATTTTCCTATTGTTTCTTCTGAGCGAATGAAAATAAAGATAAAAGATAGGGTTATCCCAAAATGCACAAAGTACTATTGACTGCAACAATTTGATTTTTAATTTCTAGTTATGACATGGATACGTATTAAATAAAGACAGTTATCCAAATTTACAGTATTTAATGACGTAGTTTTGTAGATTTCAAGTTTAATAATGATTTATCTTTCCGCGATTAGCATCGTTTCAGAAATAGGCCGATGTAAAATAAATAAATTAAAAAAATGCTTTATCAATCAGTTTAAGAATTTCGTAGGTATGACCACCAAAAAAGACATCCAGCATTTTGTTGGCTTCTTACACTTATTAAATATCTACATAACCCTGAAATGTGTGAAAATTCACAGATCAATTTTTTTTCATAATTTTCTTGTCATCAATTCAAACAAGACACTAAAAACATAAAATATTCATAGCTCTATTGATGGTTAGGGTAACGTTTCATTTTGTATCGGATTTTATTTCTCCCTATATTTATCACTCCATTAACTTCATACCTTTTCAACTTACTTTATGAAATATAAATCCCTCTTCAACACCATCCATTGTTATTCTTTCTTGTTAATTATTTATTAATAAGTTTCTTTGTGTCCATTTTTGCTTCGTCATTCATAAATATCGATCGCAGAATGTTTTCAATATGAATCACAACAAGGTTTGCGATGAAAATAATTAAATATCTTTAATATTACTAAGAGTTTTTGAATTTTTATTGCAATTCAAAATTGAATCGTGTCAACGATAAAGTTGAAATCGGAATAATGATATCCAGAAATATCTTGTCCTGTTTGGTTTTTATTTTATTTTACTAGCTTCGCTCGGAGGCAATTGGTCTTTTATTATGTTATTATAAGTTATTTTAGGTATAGGTCATAGATTACACTATTTTTCGACATAGTCGCCTTGCCGATCGATGCACGTCGTGAGCCGAGGTATGAGTTTTTTTATACCTGTGTCGAAAAAATCACCCAGCACACAACTCCGATCTGGCGCCATCGGATTACCATCTGTTCACCTTTCTCAAGGTGTCTATGGTCGGAAAAAGGTTTTCCAACGACGATGAGGTCAAGCATGCTGAATGGACAAAACAAATTTTTTCGACACAGGTATAAAAATGCTCATATCTCGGCTCACAACGGGTATCGATCGAGAAGGCGACTACGTCGAAATATAGTGTGGCCCATACCTAAAATAACTCTGTATTTTTTTTTCAATTTGATTTTTTGATTTTTTAAAAATTAAGTACTCATACTTTCTGGACATAAAACCTAAAAGGTTGATGTAAATACAAATAGAATTATAAAAAAAAAAACGCATGATAATCGGATTAACAGTTTTCGAGTAATAAACCGAAAATATGGATTTACCAGCGCCCACAAATACCTTTATATAAGTATTGTACAGATTTTAAAAATTCTTTCAATTCTGATTATTGTATAAATCGTGTACCAACTTTACCGCTGACGAAACCTATGTTGTTGGTGATAATTTCAAGAAAATACATTAATTATAAACGGAAAATATGGATTTCGTTTTACATGCGCCCACAAATATCATTATAACTTTGGAACTACTGAACCGATTTTAATAAAACGTAGTTGAAAACTTGAGCAGTGGATGTAGCTACAGATAGAAAAAATCCGCGTTCTTAATAAGAACTAAATTTTTTAATAAATACAGTGAAACCTCGATATAACGGACCTCGATACAACGGATTTCGGATATAACGGACAGCATGTAAGCAATCGTAGACTGCACGTGACTGCACACTCGGGGAATCACCCGAGTTGCGGGCGGGAATTCGCAATTTTAGAGAGTTAATAAATAAGAAACAACAAACTTCAAAAACCAAACAAAATTTGATACATTTTTAAACCAGTGTCACCGAAACCAGGAAGTTCAAAAACAAGCATTGACGACTCTCCTCAACGGGTGTATAGTGGCATATCATCTGAAGACGAATAAAGTGCAATTTTAAAGTGTAATTAGAATGTAAACTTTCGTTTAGCTTATTCAGAAAATTTATTTTTATATAACGGACATTCGGCTATATCGGACACCCCCTCGCATTGTTATTATTTCGATTACCAATTTACTAAAAAATATGAAAATTTATTTTCACAATAAACTACATAATTGCACTAGGAATTTATTTCCATACTATTAAAAATTATATTTTCGGTAAAAAGTAGAGCAGTAAGGTTGTGTAGATTTAATAAAATCTGTAATTTTCTGATGGGAAACGGTGTGGTTTTAATGATTTTAATTACCATGGTACCCCCTACCTTCCTAGATGGGAGATCCTTACCTGAAACAAAAAATTACAATTAGAAATTTACGTGGAATAAAAAATTACATCGTTCTTTATTGAATTGAAATAAATAAAGCAGTATAGTTCTATTATAAAGCAATAAATGAGAATCAAGGCAACTATGAAGTGTAGCAGCAGATGGTTTCATTAACAATACGTTTTAAAATTCAATATTCCAAGGAATACAAAATTACTAAAATATATTATATTTCAAATTTTAATAATAATATTTCTCAAATACTTCAAAATATTCTTCTACAACTCAATATATTTAATCTTGTTTACTATTTAGTTTTTTAACTCAACATTTATTAATAACACCTGTTAGTCAAATAGTCACGTACATATCATGCTTTGGAAATTTGGTCCTCCTTTGACTTTATAAAATACCCTCTTCGTTAATAACAGAAGATTAGTTATTAGAGTTACTAATAACTATCCAACCATCAAAATTGTATCTTTACAAAATACAGAATCATTAAAAATACAAATACTGGTCCTTTACTTAAATTCCTGCAGACATAACATCCCACATTCAGATCATAGTGTCAGCGATATTACCCCGTTTAACCATCCAATGCCTAATTCTTTTAACCATAATTTGCGTGACAACACGTATCAACATTTATTTTAGCCAAAACTTAACATAAATCTTGTTTTTTACGTAGTTCCACAAAAATTTTCTCGCAGTAGATCCATTGTAACAGACATTGTATAATATCTAGCGCCACCTTGTTGAATTCACATGTTGATAATACTCCATCCATTAATTTGTGGTTGCACAAAGTGATGAATCATGTAGCAGTAGCGCTCGCCACCAATATTGTCACGTGGGTGGTTTGATTGAAAGGCAACTCCTGGTTTCAACAATACAATTTATTAAATATATATCATATTTACAATATTTTACTGTTGTCAATGTAATTGTATGAATCTGTCCATGGAGTTGGGGAAGTCTTTGGTCCACCTCGTGTTGGCCAGAATCGGCTTGGATCTAACTCCGAGGCGGGGGATACCCATCTAGGAAGCCTTCTCCTACTCACATGATACTGCTTGCTTGACTCACCAGCTGTATGAGTATCTGGCGTCGGTGTCTCGGTCATCACTGTGTGGACTGGAACATGTAGAGGAGTTGGCTAGTTTCCTCTGCCTCGATACCGTGCGACGTCCATGCATTTGTACTACTGGTTGAACTAGTTCCAATATTCATTCATCATGACAAATGTTTCCTTATTACGAAAATGCGGTGTATGCATTTCGTAATCAGTTAGCATATGCTGGATAATGGCAAATAGTTTTTTAATCAAACAACTGAGCATCACAATGTCTAGCTGTCGCAATCCTGACCTAGGATTACCTTTGTGACAATATAACAAGATTCCAAGTAGCGTCGTCAAAAATATGGTCTTTTATAAAAAGTTTCATGGGGTCCGGGATTTGAACCTGTGTACTCTGGACAACCATGAAGCAACGAATGATGACTCATATAAGATTAGGAATTATTCTTCTTCTTCTAATGCCTATTTATTCTGGATTTTGGCTATCATAATGACAATCTTGACCTTGTTAACAGCTATCCGGAAAAGCTGTGTAGTTATCGAGATAACCATTCCTTCAACTATGAAATACGTCTTCTGTCTGGACCTCTCTTACCCAGCATTTTTCTTTGTAAAATAAATTGCAAAAATCCATATCTATTTTTTATTCGCGTAATATGTCCAAGTTTTCGGCGTTAAATCAAGGAATTATTAATATTGCAAAACTAATGCATGTCTAGAAAATTAAAAACTAAAATTAGGACATATTAAATGTCGACAGAATCTTTAAAATGTTGTTATCAACATGTACTGTCTCAAGGGGTGTCTTATAGACATACTCCGTCATTTATCTTAATCTTCAGTTCTTAAATCAACAAAGAAATCGGAAGTTCTAACATATAAACTGAAACAACCCTACTATCAGCCTAAATCTATCGCCTCCTACACATCTGTACATTGTCATCCGGCACAGACGAAAAAACAGATAAATCACTATAGCGTCGTCATGGAAACAGTAGACGTCGGGACGCTCCCGGCGCCACTAGTAGACCGGCGCCGACCTCCGGCTTATCAGCAAAACAAATGCATTGGAACGAACAGAAAAACCAAAAGTAACATTTATTTAAATTGCACTACACAAGAAAAGTTTTTTCATTTTGAAAATAATACAGTACATATTTGAAATTGTTATGGAGATAAAAAAAAGTTCTAAAGAATATTACGTCGTATTTTATTGTAGACTTGTTTTATCTTTTCCTTAAAGTACTCTATGTGATTTCTTGTTATTGTGAGCTTCTGATGTAAAAATATATTTTATGATTATTAAACATCCGGTTTCTACGCTTAGTGGAACTTTTTCTGCTTCTTCATTTTCTTTCGTACTCGGCACACTTTTCAACTCAATTCTCCTCTTTAAAGCAGAGTATTTTAACTAGTATTATAGAGAATATTGTACAAAGGAAGATTGAAGAGATAAGAGGTCCTGGAAGACCAGGGATCTCCTGGTTCGCTAACCTGGGAAAATGATACCTACTTTTCTCTTTCCAACAGATTCCGCTGAAAATATTTTCGCTGGGATTTTGGGACTTGTCTTTTTTTTCATTCCATCGTAGTCGATTGATTTTTATGTACTGTGAAACATTGAAGTTTGCTTGGACTTTAAGACAAAACCGCATTGAACGGCATTAAGTTGGTAACCACTTAAAATTGCCGTAGTGCAATAAATATTATTTACTTTGGATTTACGTAAATTATAAATAATTTAATTTAGCATAGTGGGAATTAAGTAGTTTGTAATGTATAAATTATAAGTGTAGGAATCAAGGGCCTGTCGCCCTCTTAGATAGTTCTCGCTAAAGTCTAATTACTAACTAGATACCTATCAGAATATAAATTGAGGCATAATCATTCATAACATAAGGCTGACATAATAAATTAATAAAATATTAGAGGATGGGGAAGTTAATTTAATATTTATAGAATTGCGACTAAGATTGTTAAGAAAATTAATTTATTGTCATATCCTAGTTACAATCTTGAGGACTTAGGGAGGATAATAGTGTAAGATCCTGTGGGCACTATGCAACTGCATGGTTCTTTTTCTCCTTCATATCACTTAAACTTGACATGGATCTTGATCGCCTTTATTAGCTTCTTTTATTGTGTTCTATCCATGGCAACTTCTCTCTAGCTGTTGAAACTCTGCTGTTGTATGTCACGCTGCACATTTGCGGCAAAATGCTTAATTATTGATAATTTATCAGAAGACATATCTGCAACAACGTACTGGTGGCAGTAGTATGCCAGGTATTAAATAAATACATGTGTTATATTGTCTACAACAGTTAGTTGACTCCAACTACTATCTTCTCGTATATTTTTTATGTTATTCTGTTTACTGTCGCTCGCTTATCGCGGCGACGAACTTATTAGAAATGAGCAAAACAATTATTTTTAAAAAACTCCGTGATCAGTGACCGTTCTTTTTCAATGACAGTGATTTTAAACGGTGACCGTGATCACTGTTCAGACTTCAGAACTGGTACTAAGATATTCTTATTGATAGATATTTAATATTTACAATACTATAAAACATACATATAAATACCGCCATCTGTATTATATGTATTGCAATTATATATGTATTTGACAGTGTTTTAGGATACTGTCTTCGTTTTCCTTAATAAATATTAGGATACTCAATACGTATAAAGAAAGGACTGTCAGTATTTTTAATTGTTTAAATTGGCTTGCATAACGTACGCGGTTTAATAGCAGGCATTAGGCTGGTAAAATAATGGCTCGTTTGTGGATTATGAAAACCCTCTGTAAGCCAGAAGAAGCACCAAGGTTATTGTCGATTGAAAATATGAAAATTAAGCCATTCTGACAATCTCAGACAGTAACAATCTTTTTATCAGGTAGGTAGTTTTGTTTAATTTATTTAAATCCAAGAAATCCAAGGAGTCATCAGCATGGAATTCGTTATTATTTATTTGTGTGCTTAAACTGAAAACGACTGTTTTTGTTTTTTCGAAATTTAAGCTTAACCCATTGGATGAGAGCCACTGTAAGGCTTGAGCCAGGGTTTCACTTAGAGCCCTTTTTAGATCATCAACTACTTCTTCGTCAATAAATTATGAATCATCAGTAAAGAGTACAGTCATGGCTTACATATTATCAGCAATTCCTAGAAGCATAACTAGCGAAAGAATTGTTAACGAGGTAGGTATTATTTACGAATAGAAAAGGAATAAACTTCTTCCACGAAATAGAGACACTATAATTTCTTAATTAAAATCTACCATCATCGAAATTTAATTACACATATTGAAATTTTTTCGTTTTTAGTAATGTTACGTTAAAATAAATATAATTTAATTTATTATTATTAGCCCTTTATCTTATTTTGTCATAAGGGACCCAGTACCCAGAACCTGGAACCGTATCTTTGTAAGACATGACTGACAAAATGAGCAAGAGATGGATTTGTGTGAATTTGTTCAATAATTAACCCGACCTATAGTGCTCAAGAAGAGTGAATATTTTCATTAAATATATATAATTTTGTTTGTGTAATTGTCACCCTCTGGTGTGAATGTCTGTCTGTGAAACATCATTACCAGTGGCTGTCAAACTGAAACACGTGTGTGATTTAAATAACTATGATGTAGTGTTGGTGTGGGTCGCCACAATGGTGGTTATTTATTACTTATTTGATGAGGCTCATTCACATGCGTGGACACAATTCACACGGGTATTTCTTCCCCTCTTGCACATGAATAATTTAATGATTTTCACTAGATTTCACAATGTAACACCACAGGTTCAACTGCAGATTTGTTAAATCACAAATATTTCACTTGCGCCATTTTAATTTTACTCTTTATTCTTAGATGGTAGCAATTGGATTTTTTGCCTCATTCACGTAAATCCTCTCATCTTTAAATACCTATCAGATCTTTATTATATCAAAGGTAGGTATTAATTACGAATAAAAAAGGAATAAACTCCTTGCACTCTTTTTCATGTGTCCTATATGTCAATACTTGTTAGATCTTCAGTTAGCTGATCTCTCCATCTCCGGTGAGATCTTCCCATTGATCAACGGGTATTCAATCTTCCCTCCCATTTCCAAATAACCATTCTGTCCTTCCCCATTCTCATCACGTGTCTACCTCTTAGTTCTTATGTGATACTCGGCCCTGAGTAAAGTTTTAGGATATCTTTGTACTTTCAGATTCGCCATTTACCAATAATTTTAATCGGACCGGAAATTCAGCGCAATATTTTATTTTCTAAAACTATAAGATGTTGTGTTAATTTGCTAAGGTCCATGTTTTGCAGCCATACATACGTATAGGACGTACTATAGCTTGGTTTAATCTGATCTTGGTGTTCCTAAACAGGAGTTTTGTTTTGAAGAGGGGACCAAGTGCAAAATACGATGGATTAGCAGTTTAAATTATGTTCGTAATTTCCTGCTGTATCAGATTCATTTTATTTATCATAGTACCCAAGTATTTGAAAGTATAAACTCTCTCAAAAGTGTTACCATTAATTTTTAAATTGGTCATGTACTCATGACTGCGTCTATTAATATTAATTTACTGACAAAAAAGTACTTAATATAATATTTATGTGTGACACAATTTCAAAAATACATAACTGCATGTAAACTGGACTACGCGGTTAACCAATCAGAAGCACAGCCAAACAAATCCTCAATACACACTTTATTCTTAACTGAAATGACCTATAGTTTGTTTAGTATATTTCCTGATAAAAATGGTTTTATGAATCGATTTATCGCTATCCTCTATTTAATTCTTAATTTTAATGATTTTTTTCACGTTTTTCGGTAAACTACTATCAATTTGAATTCGTTGATGAAGATAAGTGCGAGTGAAAGTTACACGTTTGACCACCAAAGCGCTGTCGTCGACATTCCGTGTTCAACATTGGTAGTTTCATCACGTTTTGACTAAATTAAATTTTGTGGTGCGGTTTTGTCCGTATGCGGGTGTGCGTTATTGTCCTCTGCTTCATTTACATATTTAATTTAAACCGAAACAGCCTTTTCTCTCCTCTCATATTAATAGAAATAATTCAAAATGTCGTCGACATCATTTGTTTTTGTCGCGGAGTTTTATTGTTATATTCTTTTGTTTTTAACTTGTTGACAGATAAAACAACTTTTACATATGTTTGTCAAGTTTTTATTTCACTGTTTGGATTGTCATAAATCTCTCTGACTACTTTATAAATTATGGAATATGACTTTTGTTTGACACAATAAAATTACATTTTTTTGCTGGTTCATGGTGAGTAAAAATACAACTAGTCAGGCTGGAAAATGCTGATAACGCAAAAGATACGTTCCTAGAAATTAGAGCGCTATACAGGGTCATTTTAATATAATTTATAGAAGTGCACCAAATTGTTGTATCTCATAGTTTTTCTCAGAGTATTTCCAGGAGGACAGTTAGTTTTCCAAAGACTTAACATGAATTATTTTTGTTTTCAATGTATTTATTTATTTTATTTTTTTGTATTCTTCTTTGAAATTATTTTGCAATATTATAATAATAATAATATTTATTTATTGACCACAATACAATACAATTAAATCGTTTAGTCAGTCAAGCAAAATGAAGCAAATAATGTAGATTTACATAAAAAGAGTTACACATAGATACAATTAAAGAAAACTCAATGATAATACTAAAAATTTAAATCAAAATATTCGGACACAGAGTACAATGGATTTTGAATTAGCACATCCTTCACAAACGCTTCAAATTTATTTTGGGGTAAAAGTCTTACTGACTGGCAATTTATTAAAGAATTTAATAGCGTAGTAGGTAGTGCTATTTCTGGATTTAGACGGCTGAATTTAGGATATATATCATTCTTGTATCTAGTATTATGATTATGAATGTCATTAAAAGATTTAAAGTCGTTTTTATTTTTGTAAAAAAATTTTAAACAAGCAAAAATGTAGAGTGATGGCAGAGTCATAATTTGCAAAGATAAAAAAGATTTTTTGAGTCTGCTCTGTAAGAAGTGCCGTCATGATTCTCACAGCGCGTCTTTGCAATGCAAAAATTCTATCAACAGAGGACGAGTGTCCCCATGCTAAGAGGGCATAAGAAATATGTGATTGAAAAAGTGAGTAATAAGCTACTAAGAGCACATTATTAGTACTCTGTCCACAAGATTTCTCAGTAACAAAATTGTTCTACATAGCTTACCACTCACATAATCAACATGGTGTTTCCAATTTAATTCCTTGTCAACATATACCCCTAAAAATTTAATAAAGCTTCTCAAATGTATACTTTCTTAAAGAAATAACCATACTTTCACATTTGTTTGTGTTTAGCGACAACATCTTTGCCGCAAACCCGGACTATGCGGACACCGTTATTTTGGAAGTTTGCTAGCTGATAGTACTAGGCTAGAATAGAATAATATAATGAGTATTAGTATCAAATAGATATAATACTATATGAGTTATATAAAATATTTTCGGACGTTTCGGAAACTGCTCAACAATCTGTTTCCGTCTTCAGCGATCACGAGAAGTGATAAACATTACAATTTACAGTTTTTATACCGGGTATTGTAAGAGTGGGATCAGGTTATACGTATGTTGCTATTGATTGGGTGGTTGGGTTTAGGTATAAGTAGGGACGGGACTACCTGTAGAGGATTAACGATCAGATTATGGTTGTTTATCACATTATTGTGTGGTAATGTATTGTTTCTTACCGGATTAGTAACCTGAGAATTAGAAAGGTTGTTTTGAATAATAGAAAGCCAGAGTTGAGGAAATTCTATGCTAGCTTGGTATCTCCAGAGTTTTCATCAAAGCAGACTCTTTCAATTTTCCTTTGAACTTGTTTTCCTCATACATTAAGGTTTTAGTATCTTTCCATTGGAAATGGTGTTCATTTCCCAAGCATATTCAGCCAGTTTGGAACTGTAAATTTCGCCCTGCTTAACTTTTTTCTTATGCTCCTTGACCCTCACATGCATAGGTCTGCAAGTCTCGCCAATATATTGTTTCCCGCACTGGCAAGGAATAAAGTAGACACCGTTTTTGTTTAGGACAGATTTGGGTTTCGTACATGATAGAATAGATCTTAAAGACAAACTCGATTTGAAGGCTACTTGAATATTATGCTTCTTTAGTATCTTACCAATTTTCTCAGATACTCCTTTATAATAGGGCATAGAGACATATCTCACTTCGTCAGTTCTAGGTGCGTCATTTTTCTTATGATTGATAGTATCAGTAATAATTTTATGACTGTAGTCATTATCCTGTAAGGTGGAACGAATGTTCTTCAATTCAACTTTTAACAGCTTCTTAGAGAAACAAATTACTTTAGCTCTATTAACTAGACTCAGCGGAACAGCACTCTTAATACTATTATGATGGAACGAGTTGAAAACTCAACTCATTCATCTGGGAAAATTATGGAACAGCCACGGAAAATTCGACTGTATAAGGTTTCCTTGGTTATATCTACGAAATCCTACATAAAATATTTAACCTTGTCTCTCCTACGTCTTTCGCTATATTTAATGTACAATTTTATAAAATTAAACTGACATTTGCAGTAATTTTTACTTTAACTCGACATGCATTCTATTATAACATTTCAACTATTCTTCAGAACACAATACAGAGTACAATTTAATTATATCTAGATTGTAAATTCAAAAATAACTAATTACCTTTGAAAACGTTAAAATGAATTCTTTTGTGCCCCTTTGTGCGTTTGCCATTACTGTAAATTACTTGTAAATTATTTTAAAATAACCCCGTGACTTTGTTTCCATGCATGGCTAATTTCCGATTAGTAGCTTTTGTTACGCCGTGTATGCAGACTACCGGTGTTACGCGCTCGTTTTATAGGTGGCCTAAATTACACCAGTCTCGTGGCTTATCTCGCAGAGTGTTTCTTAACGCTTATGATATTTTGTAAAGATGGTTTGCGGAATATGTTACCATGAATATTAAGGGTATGTTACAGTTTAAGATTAAGGAAAAGGAGGTTTAGAAACTAAAACTAACTAAAAATACACTTTTATTGTTAGGAAGAAAGAATGACAGGAAGAACAAAAAGCCAAATTGTCGGCGAGGGAGAGACTAAAAATGAGTACTTCTGGAGGTGTGGAATGGACATAAGAGATGCAGAGAGAAAGAGAAACTGAGAAGCAAATATAGTAGAAGAATTGAGAAGGACGCATGAGGAGGCACAGGGACAGGAAAGGACAGACAGAATAGACAAATCGCGGAGTGTGAAAAGATATAAAGAGATGTCAGTGATCGAAATACCGAGATACTTGAAGGGGAAAAGAGGAAGATCAGAGGGTAGAGTCAGTAGGATAGCAAGGATAAATTGCGGCAACGTAGAGAGGAATAACAGGCACTGGGCAAAGCCAGAGGACAGGCTCTGCAGAATGCACAAGGAAGAAGAGGAAACTATAGAGCATTTAGCGAAGAGTTGCAAGGAGATGGTAGTCTGGGAGGAAGGGATAAAGGAACTGATGAGTGAGGCAAGGAAGAAAGATGGGTGAGAGAACTGGTGGCAAGAAGGAAGGAGATCGGAGAAGGAAACCAGAATAAGAATAGAAAGAAAAAGAGAAACACTTGAGGAAGAAGAGAGAAATGAGATAAAAAAAATATTGTAAATTGTGTTGTATTGTACGTTATTTTACTTATAACAGGCCTGGGGTCCAATTCTTCAAATCATTCGTGTACGCAACTCTCTAGGTTGCGTATGCGGTTCTACTATAGGTAACGGTCAAACACGCATTTTTCATGCGCATTTACATCGAAGGACTGGTAGGTAGTAGAAACTTTGTTTCGTGTGCGTATTAGTTTAACGTTACTTTAAAGAAAGGTTAGTTTTTATAACAAAAATTACTTTTATGCAACAAAAGAAACGGAATATAAACAAAGTTAATAAAACGTGTATCTAATTATTCATATAAACATATAAACAAATAATTTGTTATAGAATAATGGCAGATTTAACACATTTAATTAATTTAGATTTACTTAAGGCAACAGAGTTAACCAAAAATCATATTTTTATCCAGAGAAGAGTATTTGAAGAAAATAGATATATTTATTCGACAAATAGATATTTATAAAATTATTTAAGTTTCCGTAGTAAGTGGTGTCACAAGAAATAGCGATTGTACAACTATTGAAGATTTAATTTAACATAATAAATAAATATATATATATATATATATATATATATATATATATATATATATATATATATATATATATATATATATATATATATATATATATATATATATATAATAAAATCAAATATTTATTTATTTACTTTAATGGTATTTGTTATTTTGATTATATATGTTAGTAAATAACAAAATAAAAATTTAAAAACTTCAAAATTAATAAAAATTGAAACACAATACAAAATACGTATATCTTGAATATAGAAATTACAACAAATTTTTGATAACGTAAATTAACTCTAAACTTAAAATAGAATACCTACAAAAAAAAACTATTCTAATTTATAATTATTAAGTAAGATTAAATTAATAAATAACTAAAATTTTAATTATATTTTAGATTAACTCTGATGATTAATTATTTGGTTGTAAGGTAATGAGAGTTTTTAGCCAGTTTCGAATAACATTCGAGAATAACACTTTACACCTTAGAGCTTTCGTATACGAAAGTGACTATTCGAATTTGGTCGCACACGAAAAGATACGAATGAATTCACGAATTGGATCCCTGGTCTTTTTTCTACTCCTTGACTTCTGCACTCGTTTCAGTAAACATCGAAGTAATTACAGTGATATCATAATCGTTAAATTTCTATATGTTTATAAGCTTCTAGGAATTTTTAATTAGTAATTTAATAATTTAAATAAGTGCACTTAATCAAAGTAACGCGGTACGTAAAACGTATGCGTAAACATAACAGGAAGTCATATATGGAAGTAACATGTCATAGTTTACAGCATTCACAGAGGTGCAATGACCCGTATTTACATAATGTAATATGGACTGGATGTATACATTCTGTACGTTCTGTGTATGCACCTACGATGATGCGTCCACCAGTGATAAACTGTATTTCATGTATCAGCGCCAGGACTTGTTAAAGCTAAAACCTTTTTGAACACAATTATAATAATGAGCTGGTCTAACCATTACCGAAAACGATTGAGCGAAACCACTGGAAATATCTATATTTTAAAACCGTCTTCAAGAGGAATCATTAGAAATCGAATTACCACAAAGATGATTGTACTTGCATTATAATAAAATAACTGATCAGACCAAGATGAGAAATCTATGTTAGGACAAAAGTCAACAAGTCTTGATAGCCTTAGTCGCTACGAAAGTAATTTCATTTTATGTAGTTTTAAACAAATTTATATGTTCTATTGTACAAATACTGGGTAAAATAACTTTTAGTTTAGTATTCTCTGTGTAATTTTAGACAAAACCTCTTTCAGTCCAACTATTTCACTCCAAACTTCTCATTTGTAAGTTAATTCAGAGGTTGTGTAATTGAGGAAGGAGTAGATGTAAAGGAAAACAAGGATTGTCAACGTTACGAACGGTTGTGTGGTTCTAGTCCTTTATCCTTTCAACTGGTATTCTTTTCAAGTGAATTAAAATTGAAAAATGAACACTGTAGGAATGGCTGTAATGAGTAATAAACCAAGTTTACTAAAAATGTCTAATTTTACTTATTCCATCTCTGTGTCACTTCACCATCTTTCATTAATCCGAATTAGCATGTGCCAAGCCATGGTGCTCCAGTAATTAACAGCTTCATTAATATTCATATTAGCTTGTACCTTGCTGAATGCACCCCCAAATACGCGTGACATTTCTACTACCTAACGATGTTCTTTGTCATTGTAATTCCTATTGAAAACTTAACAACTGATTGAAAAATTGAATTGAATTCAAGATTCAATTTGGATGAAAATGAATTTTGTCTTCATCTAGATGGAATTAAGAATTACGAAAATGAATTTAACATCTTTTGGTAAGTACTTATTGTTTGTGAACTCTAAACAGGACCAAGAGATCAAATTTTTCGCGTAATAAAAACGAAAATGGTTTAAATAATACAATACTTATTCGATTCTATTTATTATATTTGACTTGTCTATTAGAAAACTCGTCGCTTCGCGACTCGTTTTCTAACCTAGACGCGTGCGGCAAAATCATGCCTTATGAAACTTGTGTTTTAATATACTGTTTTGTCCTCGGAAGCTTTACGGGCTTCGGCTAAAAAATCACTTACGTATAGCAATGTAAATAACTATTACATTCTAGATGACTTCTGTGTGTTCATCATTTCTCTTTTCTATTTCTGTTGTATTTTAGATAAATTTAGAATGTAAATTACCATAATTTCTATTCTCCTTTTGTCAAATCTGAATTCATGAATTCCATGAAATAAGAGTAAAAAACAAGAAAGTTCTACCCTTCAGTCTTCATTAGAATTACTTTCAGATTTCTCGAACCCTTTTTAACCCAAACGAGACCTTTTCAAACTAAGTTATCCTTCTTTCACTTGTCCATTTCTATTCTAGAAACTTCGGCATCACGTCTGCATTCGTATCGTAACTCATCGAATGAACTGTGGCCAGGAAGAATAGGAAATAACTTGAAGGGATGGACAGATTTCACGAACGTAGATCTCATTTTACCCTGGGGACACAGTTTTATTTTATTGGGGGATATATAGTTTGAAGGGTGTTTGAAATGATTTCCACATAAATGATAGTATAAAGAAAAAGAATGGTCAGATAATATATAATTCACGAGAATTTACAGTCTGTATAATAAGAGACGGACAGACGGACAGACGGACGGACAGACGGATAGACGGACAGACGGACAGACAGACATCATGCTAAAATAGTCAAAACGTTATGTAGGGACCTCAATTCGTGGAGATCCATCGAAATCTCGAAATGTCAAAATCGGTATGATCACAAAAACCGACAGAAAATTACCATATTTAAAAAAAGACCACTAAAAAATAAGATAAAGTGATTTTTAACGTTTTTAATAATAATCCTATCTTATCTTTATGTAAATATCAGGCAATTTTGTTAAAAAAGAACATTAAATTAAATCTAATGACCCAGAGAAGTCGTTTAATTAAAATGGTATTAAATTCAGGAGCACCAAACAAAAACCATTGTTATCGATGAAACATGTCGAAAAACGACTCGCTTGGCCCAATGAAAATTTAGACCGCGATTGGAGTGATGAGGTTTACTCGGATGAATATAATTTTTATGGCTGGATGAATATGGGTACATGAAATATAAGCTTCGAACAAAAAACGTTCTAAATTTGGATCAGCTAACGTCAAATACGGCAAATATGATCACTGCCAAAGTATGCCAAAAAGCTGGTAGAAACTGTACTGAAAATATGCCAAGCAGTAATTGATTATAATGGAGATTGGACCAATTATTAGATAGTAGCGTAATAATATTTACAGAAAATTTTTAAATTATTTTTAGTTTTTGGCATTCTCTCTCATAGTTCGCCAAAAATCAACAAGGACTTCTTATTATACAGACTGTATTTCGTAAATGATAGGTAATATGAAATATATAATTTATAACTTTTACCTGTCTACATTTTTATGAAAAATGTGTTTTTCAAATAATGTTCAGTGCCTTTTATCATTGTGGTTTAGGCCGCTACTGATGATCAATGCCTATTACGTGTTTTGAAAGAGTTTAGCGAAGCGAAAGATGATAGCGGAAACGGAATATTCTTCTCCAAACGAGCTACGTTTTCTCCGCAAGATATCGGAAAATTTACGTGATACATAACAAAAAGACTATATGCAGAGATTTCTGTATTGAAACATTGAAAATCATGAACTACAAACTGTAATATTTTATTCATTTATTGAATTGGAACGATTGTAGTTGTATTTTATAGTAAAATGCAGATTTACAACAAATTTCATTTTAAAAATTGTAGATCTGTGTTATTTTGATAAAAAAATGACAGTTTTGATTTTGAAATACGCCTCTGAATTATGGGCCATCACTAAGAAGCACAGATCTAAAATAAAAAGCTCTGAAATGAGATTTTTAAGCAAAATTGAAGGCAAAATCAAATTAGGCAATTAGAGATGAGGAATTTAGAGAAAAACTAGACATAAAGCCAATGGAAAACATAATAAAAGAACAGTTAAGATCGGTGGATAAAGAGAAATCTTGAACCAAGAACAGTGAAGAAAGTTAGACCAGGAAGACAAGGCAACAATAAACAAAACAGCTACAACGAAGAGAGATGTCAAGTGTAGAGCACTAAATCTAGTTGTTTTATTTATGTCCGCAACACGTATAACCTTTTTCACACAAAATATCTAACCCGACTAAAGCTTTGCACTGCAAAATAGAAATACTCAAGGATTAAATAAGTAAGTAGGAACACGTACTAAAGTATTCTTATTAAACATGTGTCATTGTCTTAACACGATATCAGCATCCTGGGTTTGTTTGAGGGCAAAATACCAATAAAAATATTTGAATCCATCCAGGAAAAACGGTTATGGAGGAAACACTATAACTTCGAACTATGTGTATTCTTTAATGATGTAAACATCTCATAGTATGCAAGGATTGATCATTTCAGATGGTTTGGACTCATTAGAAGGATGGATGAAACCAGGATAACGCGGCAAATGCTGAATGCTCAACCAACTGTAAAGCAAAAAGTTGGAAAGCCGAAGGTATGTTGGCAAAATGGAGTGGAGCAAATCATCAAAGTCTTAGAAATAAGGAATTAGTGGACGGTCGTGAAAATAGAACAAAATAGCCACGTATCCTAAAGAAGCCTCGGATTTTAGATGATGCTGGTTCGCTTTACGAAATTTTTTTCATAAAAAAGGTCTTAAACAAACATATAGTGGGGGGTAAGACCTATATTTTCTAGAATTACCTACATGAGTTTTATTCAAAGCAATTTGTGTTTCTACTTTGATATTGTAAACGAGAGTTTATATCCTAAAAAGAATTTTAAATTATAAACCAACGCCTTGTTACCTTCAGCAAACAATTTTGGAGTCCACTTGCATCTTTTTGTGCAAATATATATTTTTTTTTTGAAAGAGAATGTGTGCAAAGTACACAGTTGAAATTGTGCAAATATTGGAATAACACTACGATGCCCTGGCGATTCACTTACTTCTGAAACTCCAAAATTGAATTGGTATGTTCAAACTAGAAAACCATGCTTTATTTTATATTTTTGTCTTTTTAATTAAAAAAATAAAATGATAGAACCTCCCTTAAATTCTGAAAGGTTAAAATTAATATTGAAAAACTAATGTTGATTGAATTTTCTCAGATTTTACGATTTCGTATGGACAATATTTTTTGCTAAAGACCATTCCAAACGTTAAGATGGTACTATGGTCTATTTCAAAGTAGAAAAAAGTAGATAGCGTTGCAAACCGAGTACGATTTACACTGATCAAATACAGTATAGCGGGAAATTTAAAATAAGTTACAACTAGGGCATGGGCGTAGCAACTGGGTTAGCAAATGATTTTTTTTTTTTTAAATATAGAAAAGGTTAATAAGATATTGAAATAAACAAGGCAGATAATACACTTACGCTATTTATGCGACATATATACGACATTCAGTTTAATGAGAAATTTGAAAAAGTTAAAAAAATATTAATTTTAACAATTATGTACTATATATGTATAAAATGAGAGATTTGGCTAAAACAGTTTAAATAAAGCAATAAAACAAACAATATATCTTCAGAGCTAAAGTTTCTTATTTAAATAATTATTGTAAATAAAAATAAAAATATATGTATATATGAAGGTCTAAAAATTATATCAATAACTTCTTCTTTGGGCACAATCAGCTGGGCTGTCTTTTGGCCTCACATTAGTCCTCTCTCTTGATCTGTTAATTATCAAGTGTCAAAAAATATTTATATGTCAGATAACCTAAAATATATATAACTGCGTAAAAACAAATTACATGGAGAATTTTCTCCATAAAATCTACGCCAAGAATATAAATAAAAGTCTAAATATGTAAATAATAACAAAATATATGAGAAAAATTAAATAATATAAATAATATATATTTCCAATGTACGACACTGAACATCTGTCAACTTGGACTAAAAACAATATGTTTACAGTGTAATAGGGATGAAAATCTAAACCAATCCGAAGCAAGGACAAACAGCTCCTATCTTCTTACACACATTTTTCTACTTTGAAATAGACCATAGATTTTCAATTTTAGTAACTTTTAAGTAAGGCTTTTGATAATTTTGTTTAGCAAAAGTCAAGAAGATAAAACAAGAGCTCATGACAATTTTGCAAAAATGAAAATTGCAATTAGTTCCGCCTAAATGTTTGGAACAGCCTATAAAAATTCTGTAGAAGTTGGTAGCCATCTTTTATCAGCTTTTATAACTAATTAGAAGAGAACAATGACAATTAATAAAGAAAATTACCAGCAGCAAATTCTTTAAAACGTGCTAATAAATTTAAGAATAAATTCGCTTCATTGTCAACATTTTTAATATCAATAAATCGATTTAATTAATGTAAAACTATGTTTCATTTAATTAAAATCCTTTTTAAGGAATCTCGTCACGCGCATGCGTAGAATAATGGGCAGTAAATTTCAGATAAAACAATAGAATTCATTACCGATTATAGAATGTTAGCAAGGTCGTAACGAATGATCTTACAGATTCAACAGCAATAAAACAATGTGACACTGATTGTCAGTTTATTTTTATTTTGTGGCTATTGTCTCAGAATTACCACTGTTGTCAGGATGTTTCGCCAGATTCGGACAAAGGCAACAATACTCATTGATTTTATCCTTGTAATCAGAGATTTTATTTGATTTCATCTGTTTCACAAACGGAGTATCGTTTGGTTCTAAGCACATAATATTCCATGTGAATGTGCAGGTAATTGTTATTGTAACCTTATGCATTTACAATAAGGTTTTATACCTGACATGAGTCCTGTGGTGTCACCTAGCCAGTTTCCAACGCTTTCCGGAAACTGGTTGTCAAAATTTAAGGCGTTTACCGGAAAACTCACCGGAAAAAGACCCTACTCTGGAAAATGCTTTCACCTCAGAAAACGCGAAAAAAAATGGGTTCGCCGAGGGTTTAATCTAAAAATTGAAAACAAATCTCAATTATTTGTTGATAAATAATAGAAACAAATTCCTGCACTTATTATTTTTAAGACCACAAAAGTCGCTTTTCTCAAAAGGATATACAAAGAGTGTTTCTCAAAAGATTTCTCAAAGGGTATTTGTTTGAAACGGGGCACCCCGAAAATCTCCTTTATTTGTAAAGATACAAAAAATCTTCAGAACAAAAATTAAACTAGACAAAAAGGCCCATCTAAAGGTTACTATAAGAATTCTGAGGCACTTCTGGTTTCACCGGAAGTGCCTCGAATTGATAATTTTATATTTTTTTCCTAAAAGAACATTAAATTAGCTTTACAATGACACCAAAAAGTCATATTTTTATGTTAACCATTTCAAAATGGCGACCATTTATTTACAAAATAATAATCAACATAAGTTTTACTAAATTGAACGTAGCAAGCTTTGAAAACAATGAAAAAAAGAAACAAAATATCTCTAAAATAAACTATTTGACTGTTTAGAAAAAAAAACTATTGCTTTTTACAATTATTTTACAAAAAAAAAAAATAATAATAAAAATTACAAATGTTCGATCAAACCACCATTATTGTCCACACATTTTCTCATTCTTAATAAAAACTCATCCATCGCCCTTATAAAAGTACACTCTTGGATAACCTGGATTGCACTTCTAACCCTTTTAGACCGGGAGTTCATGACATTTTTGGTCTCCGATTTCATACAGCATGCCTTTTGGAGGAGAGATTATTTACCCTGTGACAACAAAAAAGGGATGGTACTAAACCTCTGCACGCTTTCCGGTCATAGGGAAAATTGCATTTCCACTTGCACAAAATTTTTGTGTTTTTCTCTGACTTAATATTGCTTGCCCTTTTGTCAAAAGAAAGTTATAACAAATTTAAAGTCTTTTAATTATAGGCTGTATGAAAACGCGGAAAATCGTATTTTTTTATTACAAGATCACATGACCGTTTGAGCCATTTGGGACCCTCCAAATCGCATGCATATATTTAAAAGACTTTAAATTTGTTATAACTTTCTTTTGACAAAAGGGCAAGCAATATTAAATCAGAGAAAAGCACAAAAATTTTGTGTTTAAGTGGAAATGCAATTTTCCCTATGACCGGAAAGCGTGCAGGGGTCTAGTACTATCCCTTTTTTGTTGTCACAGGGTAAATATTCTCTCCTCCAAAAGGCATGCTGTATGAAATCGGAGACCAAAAACTGTCATGAGCTCCCGGTCTATTTCTTCTAAATCTTCTATCGTCGTTGGTGTGGTCTAATACACTCTATCTTTTAAATACCCCCAAACGAAAAAATCCAATGGCGTGAGATCCGGCGATCGTGCAGGCCAGAGATTAAGTGAATTAGGGACAATAATGGTAGTTTGATCGAACATTTGTTTTTTTTTTTTTTTTGTAAGATGAAGGTTCTTACAAAACCCTGCAATATCTGGTGGTATTAGTAATCCTAAGAAGAACAGAATCCTGCCATATTTCTCAAAACTGGAAGTATAAATTAAAATAGTAATTACAGTAAATCAGTAAAAGGATTTTAAAACGTGCATCTGATACTTTTTGTTTTAAACCTGATTGGTTGTTTTTAAAAAATATTTGCATGTTGCTTAGCAACAAATGGAATCAAGTGTGCAGACATCTACCTACAGTTTAGTAGCTTAGTTCTTTGCCTCTTTACGCCGCTCAGGCACGCAATTACACTAGTTTATCAGGCCAGGACTAACAATATTCAGATGCGTCTAGATATGGGGGAAGCCGGTAAAAAATGCCAGGTCCTAAATACTGCAGGACCCGGGATTTGTGACGTAAAATACGTCTACCGTTTTGTTTCAGTACTGGGTTCCTCGGGAAATATCCGTGTGTCACTAAAAAGTGCAGACTTCTTTCAATAATTCCAAAACTATAATAGTTGGCAACAATATATTAACTGAGTTGAAGAGAAGAAGGTCCAAATAAATGTGGAAAATAACTTTTCACACAAATATATAAATACAAAACACAAAATTTGAATGGTGATGGTAAACGACGTTAAAATAATTTTTAACTCTTTAGAAAAAGGAACGTTCACGCTCCTTTATGGGTAGAAAAACTTTATTCTACATCGGCATTCTTTCATTTACTCGTAATCCGGATTCGGACTATTGGTAGAAAACGATAAAAGCTTAAATCAAATTAAAGAGCCAAAAAGATTAGGACAACCTGTCTAATTCATAAAGGGCTGATTTTCTATTTCTTCTTCAGATCTTCAATTCTATCCAAAATTGGATATAGTTTCCTCCTTTTTATTACTTACTTATCCAGACATTTGCCAATCTCAACCAATGTTTGCTATCTTATTTTTCTTCTTCTTTCGACACTGTCAGCCAGGATAACTTTTGGCTTCAGTCATATAAGTCCTACATCATGATCTTTCCTTGTGTTCTTTATACCAATTATTTGGTTAGCTAATATCTCCATCCCTTGCGAGGTCTTTCCACTGGTTAACGAATATTCAATCTTCTCTCCCATATCTTCCTAGACATTATGTCGTCCCTCATCCTTGTTGCGTGTCATATCCACTGTAATCGTCTACCTCTCAATTCTTGTGTGATGCTAAGCCTTGAGTACAGTTCTCAAATATTTTTCTTTTTACTTGTTCTCTATTCACCAATTTGAATGGAACCAAAAATTCGGCTTAATATTTTATTTTCCAAAACTATGAGATGTTGTCGTTCTCGCCTTGTTAAAGGACATGTTTTGGAGCCATACATAAGTACGGTACGTACATAGCTTTGTATAACCTTATCTTGGTGTTTCTAGACAGCCCAGCAAACATTCAACAAACGGCCGAATGCCGGCAAACTGCTTTTATGCTGGTAAATTACTGGCACCAAAAGTAAGTGCAACGCCAGTATTAATAATGTACTTCACATTTGTATTTCGCATTCCGCCTATACGAAGTACTTTACCAGCATTTTATAAGCACTCTTCTTCACTCATACTTTTTACTTAAAACCATCAGAAATAAATCTTGCAACTAATGCGATTATTTTGCACTTTACCGTTGCTGGGCCGGCAACTGATACATCAATGGGCCAGTAACGACCACGGGGACACCGGGGTACTGGCCCATTACTTTCAATGCCGGGGAGTATGTGCTTTACCAGTACTGGCCCGTATAAAAATGTTTGCTGGGAGGAGTTCGTTTTGAAGAAGGGACAAAGTGCTTTTATTTGTTTATTTATTTATTTAAAGACACATCAGCTACTTGGCTATCAGTGTCTAATAGGGTTACATTATTGTTACATATATGAGATATATTGGTACATTTTGTTTGTTTTGTATATATAACTTATATTAGCTTATGTATATTGGCTGCCTGTAAGAAATTAAGTACGTTATTAGTCATTGTTGAATCTAGTCTTAAGACGTCTTTAAGGTCTTGTGGTAAGTTGTAGTTTATACGTAGGTTAATGTAGAGTTGACAGTTCATTAGTATAGGGTTATAACGGTAAGTTGTTCGTTACATGTCTCACATATTTTGTTATCTAGTCTTGCCATGAGGTGTTCGTGTTTGTGTCTGGTGTGTCCGATTCTAAGTCTTGACATTATTGCTTGTTCTCGTCCGTTGGTGCCCGAGTTCCAGTTCTGTACATCATCCTTTACTTTTCGTAGTTTGTTGTTAGTGGTATTACGCTATTTGGTCAATCTGGTTATAAGTGCAATTAGCAGCTTTAATACTGTTCATAATTTCCTACTGTATCAGATTCATTTGATTTATCATGGTGCCCAAGTATAAACTCTCTCAAAAGTTTTAGTATTAATTTTTAAGTTGTTGGTGTTCTCCTAACTCCGTTTACTAATAATGAGATACTTGATTTTTCATTATGATGATGAGTCCGACTTTACGAGCTTCGACATCAGTAAGGTTAGTAAGGTATATTACGTCTTCAACCTTGTTTGAAATAACCAGGTCATCTACATACCCTAACATCTTATGGTACCCATTGTGGTGTAGACCACGGTGGTTGGTAACTTGAGTTTTCGTAGAACCATCTCCAGCACGAAGTTAAACCACAAATGTGCGGTGGCATTGTTTAACCCCAGTTCGAATTTCAAAGACTATTGGTTTATACTTCTTTTGATTTATCTTGGACACCATTAGACGATGTTTGTTGTCCATCATTCGTCTGTTCTTCTTATGATATGCCCAGTTACACCTTTGTCTTACCACTTCCTTTGCAATTATCTATAACCTCTTGATAAAGATGATAGTGAGAAACATATTATTTTCTGAATCCTGCTCTGTAGAGTTGCTGATGCCAATTTGCTTAGCAAACTCGTATGTGATTAGCAGTCGTTGGTTTCTGCGGCCGCGTGCAAGAATTAGTAAAAACTACGCGATATATAAACGTTTATTACCTTGGAAAAAGAAGGTATGCTTCCCCTAATGCGGTTTCATTACAGACTTACTTTGATATTATGTACAGGTTAATTAGTTACTAGTATCTTTAATCTGTAAGGTAAAATTATAATTTCGTTCTCAACAAATTGAATTTTACATCAGAAATTGGTTCAAACAGCAATAATTAATGTAATATTTTCTTAACAATATACAAGTTAAATATTTCTAAAACATATCGGTCATATGGAGAAAGAAATTGAGCCTGGTTTCAAATTTTGGAGAAGATGGCATATTTGAAAAGCTCTGGCCCTTACCAGCAACCTTACAGAGCAAAATGATGACCAAGAGTCCGATTAACTAGAAAAAACAAGGAGGATATTGTGTTACTGCTACGCTACACTGGTTGGGTAGGTCAAGTATTAATTTATTTAAATATTTTTACAAAAATATTTTAGAAAATAAATGCAATATTTTCAAACTAAGACAAATTTAGAGGGATCTTATCCTTTTCACAAATAATAAAAAACACACATCATAGCTACTGAGATTTAGCGAGGTTTTGGAAAGCAATATATCGAGCATCTGCTGACTGGTTGGTTGTCAGCAAGCCGATACTCGGCTCGTAAAGATAACCCTCTCTCGTCCGTGCAATGCTCCGGCCTCGATCCGTTGCCGCTGCCGCTTCGGCTTTTATGACCGTTTTATCGGGCGTCGATTTAATATATGGATCGAGATGGACTGGCGCCGATCGTCAATCTCACATTTAGAACTTTACCAACATTCACACAGTGATCATTTCATATGATATTACGTTATTGTTTTTTCTGACACGACGTTTTTTGTCGAATGTATGATCTCTAGAGATTTCGAAATAACTTTAATAACAAATTCATGAACTTAAGTCGCATTCAGAGCTATAAATGAATGCACTGCGAGTGGTGAGTTACCTATTTAATGTAGAGTGTCTCTAATCAGTTTGTCACACTGAAGAAAAAGACTAAAAGAAGGAGTATTACATGCTATTTGAGGTGCGTTCGAAATAAGCTAATAATCTATACATTCTGCATAATTTACACAAGAAACGTTCGACATGAAGTTTTTGTGTTCTCTGTACTGCACGAAGATTCGGTAAATATCGAGCAGTGCAGTTTGTGTTGCACAATCGTCACAAGTTCAGATCGTACGGCAATCTGTGTTTTTCACGGTAAAAATATTATTTCTACAAAACAATATGAGTGAAAATAATCAAGATATCATTGGTTATGCCTGCAGCATTTGCAAAATAAATAGTAGAGACATGAACCTCATGACAGAACATGTAAACAGACTCAAAAAGCCTCAAAATTTTCAAGATACAAGCGAAAATGTACTTTAAATTGATTTGTAGTCATGTTTGGAACAGTACTCGCTGCATATTCAAACACTTTTTCCAATATATTTTCTGGTTTGGAAAATTCTTCTGAATTATCTTCCTCATCAAATAAAATTTCTTTTATATTACTTAAAAGCATCCCAAAACCTTCATGCGCCATTTTTATATTATCGTACAACACAAGTAACAGGAGACAGATTCATGTAATCAAACACATATAATTTATTTGTTTACATAAAAAAGGTTAGTATAACAAGAATAACTGCACAATCTGAACAAAGAGTGTCTTTGAATTTCTTGCACAGTGTGCACAGTGGTCACGTGACAAAAAACTTGCACGACACAGAATTAACACTGCACAATTATGCCAAACGCACCTTTAGAAAGACCAAGATGGTCTTTCAAAATGGCGGACAATAGTTTCCGGCTGTACAGTGGCCTAGGGACATTAATCAAAACAACTGTTATCGGTACAAAAAGAAAAAATACCAATATTGATAATTTCAAAAGAAGCTATAGATAGGAGATACTATCGGACGCTTCTCGGCCCTTTAGGACGAGATCCTAAAGGACCTCAGGACATATTATAAAATAACTGCCGAACAAAAAAATATTTGATTTTTTTTTTGTTATTTAAAAAAAATCCTAACTTAGGAACAAAAAAATATAAGGACCTACGGTTTGAATTTTTTAAATCTACATACTTTTTCAACCCAGGAAAAAAAATAGGGCCCTCCATAGTTAAAGCCTTTTTGATCCTTCTAGTTTTGAATATTTGTAAATATTTAAATTTCAAAAGACCATATCTCAAAATCTACATGAGATAGAGATCTGCAGTTGAAATTTTTGAAATTCTGAGGTCCTAAAAGCCTTGGGACTCATTTTGAAGCAACTCATATTTTTTAGACTCCGCACCTTTAAATTAGCCTATATACAAACTAAAACAAAAAAAGAAGATGTACAGTATTCACAATGACAATTATATTAATTTATTCAAATGCACGGCTCTGAATATCTGTCAACGTGGACTAAAAACATTTTTTTAACATTGTAAAAGTGGTGATGTTCTTAACCAATCAGAAGCAAGGACAAACAACTCCAGCATAGTATTTTCAACTGAGACAGACTATAGTTTTTGTTTCTTATCTTTTACTAACATTTTAATTTAGTGTGTTGACAGTTTAAGAACCACTGCATCTAAAACATTTACAGATCTCCACTGCCATCTAGTGGTAAAACATGTGTTCTTATTGTACACTGACAACAAGCATTGAATATTAAACAGCATTGTATTGCTAATTTCATATTGGTTGTTTTGTTTCAAACAATTGATTGTATAGCGAACAGTTGTTGTGGAGATGTTATCGTTTTTGCAATTAGATAATACCTTACCATTTCTAGAATTAATTAAATGAACTCTAAAACCATACGTGAGTAACAGAAATTTTTCCTAATTGATTAAAAAAGTTGGTTTTAGATTTTAAATTAAATCATTTGTACTACTATTTCAACAACATTAACAGTAAATCTAGTTTTTAATTAACTAGATAAATTAATGTCCCAAATGGGATTTTTAATTTTCTTGGAGTATCCAGGTTTTCTTAGACATGTTTCTATATCCGTGTTAATAAAAAAGGCTACTTAGGAGGTCTGCAAGTATATTAATTACGATGGACTAGACATGTATCGAGGAAAAAGAGGACATAATGGTAAAAAAGATCATGGAAGGAAAATTGAACATCTGTTAGCAAATGGGAATAGCTAACAGAATATCTAATTACTATTAATATACAGGATACCTGTAGGAGTTATCAAGTAGCTTCAATGAAGTATGAAGTTATTTGGTTACCCAAAAAATATATGAATTATGATTTTTATGTTTTTTGTAACAAACTAAAACTTAAAATAAAGTATTACTTTTCCCAATTTATATATTGTAAGACTCTTGCTATTTTTAAGACTTACACTTGGTGACCCCGACGTGATCATGCAACAAGATAATGTAGAAGAATATTTACAAGAAATAGCAGAGGAACGTTTTGTGCATGAAACAAATACAGCTAAATTGAGATCCGTTCTGAGCTGATGCTGAGTTTTGGTTTGCACAAATTGAAGCAATTTTTTTCTAATGCGAGAGTTTTTTCCCAAATATCTAAATATAATTATGCAATATCAGATTTGAGTGCAGATATAGCTAATAAAGTAAGAGATTTAATCGTGACACCCCCACAACAATTTCAATATGATGTTTTAAAGTCGGAATTAATTCAGTAGTTATCAATTTCTGGAAGGAAAAAAATTATACAACTGTTAAGTAAGGAAAATTTTGACAACGGTAAACCATCAAAATTATTAAGGAATATGAAGCAATTATTGGATAATAAAGTAATGGATAAATCTATATTAAAGGAAATATTTCTACAGCGTCTTCCTACCCAAATTCAGACAATTTTAGCCGCATCTCAAGAGGATAATTTGGATAAATTAGCTAAAATTGCTGACGACATAATGGATGTCAATGTGGCAAATAATACAACTGCAGCTGTCTCGACCAGTTCTCAACGTAAAATTGATGAAATAAAAGAAGATATGAAAATAATTAGAGAGAAATTGGTTAATTTGGTGGCAAAATATAATGTTAAGAGATCATATTTTGGTTCAAGTAATTACAAATCTCATTTGAATAGACCTTCACGTTCACCTTCACCACGTAAACTATGTTGGTATCATTTTAATTTTCGTATAATAAACTGACAACACAGCAAGATTAGAGACCAGTTGCAATATGTTCGGGTTCTTCAAACAAAAACACAGAATTTTCCGCAAGATAAAATTTATTTACACTTATATTTTTGTAGTATACAAATTGTCACTATACTTGCTTAAATAAGAACTGAAAACTGACTGACTACATAACCGACAGAATATTGATAGAAGAGATATACAATATGTCTCTTAAGCACTTTACCTAAAATGTTTCTGTCAGTAATAATTAAATTATCACCAAATAATCCATCAGAGTAACTAATGAAATTTTTGCCCCTCTTCCTGGAATATTTCACAGTATTAAATTAAGCCTTGATTAAAGTTCATGCTGACCGGAACTGTAGAGTGATTTAGCTTATATAGGAAGTAGCACCCTAGCCTAACCCTGGACAAGATCTCATCTTCAGTAGGAAGCCGCAAAAACCGACACTATTTGTAGATAAGTTGTATCGAAGTAATAAGGAAATTAGATTAGCAACTGACCAGCCTAGGAACATCCCCCTTTGATAGATATGGGGTGGAGACTGGTTAGGAATACCTAGACACAGTGGCGTAGAAATAGCAAAAAGACTCAATGAAGTGCCCCTATTTAATGGCATGTAACTAAATTATGTTCCAAATTATATTTTTCTCCGTGGCACTACAGATTTTGATTTTGCAGGCAATAATTTGGCAGTTGCCTCCATTGCAACTGACGAAATATCTGGTGGTGTCCCGATAAAAATTCATCATCATTGGTGTGACAGCCCGAAATGAGCCAAGGCCTCCTGTTTCCAGGTTTCGTGAACATATTTTCAATCTATGTACATTCAGGAGTAATATGGTCAGTATTACGTCCATTTTTTAGCGTACACAGAAAGGCACCTACAGTTAATAGCCGGTTGCGAACGGCTAAGTAGAACCTGTAATTTGTATAAATATTTTTTACACAAATTATTTAACATAAGCAGGTATTGTACTCACGTCCGTGCCCTTGTTCAGCGGTCAAGTAGCAGGTACTGACGATTTAACGTTTGCAGCTACAGGCTTGCTAATAATCAAGTGTTACAAAACATAAAAATCCCGTTCAGGCATGGAATTTTTCAAAAATAATAGTTGTCCTGGTAACTAGCCAACTTATTTCACAAACAACTTAACACTTACTTAATTTTACATACGTATGTATGTATATTTAAATTTTAACAAAAAAGTTATTTTGATTTGTTTTTGTGATTTTTAGTTTTCTAAAAAGTTTTTTCAATATTTTTTCCAAAAGTAGCAATGCAAAATCTGTTTTAGTCTCTTGAATTTTGATTAAACGTGAAAAAATGCTGAATTGTTTCAACTGCTGAAAATGCATTCTTTATAGTAGGTGTTTGGATCTCGGTTGTTTCTTCCATTTCCACTTCTTCTTTGTTTATTTCTGACTCCAAATTTGGATCTGACCCAGCTAAAATTTCATCTTCCGTCATATCCTCCCCCGTTTGGAATTCTTCATCAATATTTGAAAAATTTACATGAGTGCTTTTTGTTTCACCATATCGAGGTCGATGACGTACCTTCAACTCGTAGTTAACCACTGAATGAATATGTTTATCTGTAGCGTTTCGCCTTGCTTTTTCATAAATCAGTAATAACCTTAGTCAATTCGGTACTTCCTCAGCGTTTTCGCGTTAGGCAGTGGTGATCCGTCGATATTAACGATAATTTGACCCAAATTTTAAACCATTTTTAACCCGTGGTATAGAAGTACACCTTATTTGGATTCCTTCACACATTGGTTGCTAAAATGGTCTTACCTTTATGAAATATATAAATATTAGTATCCGAGTTCGAAGGTCGGATTTTAAAATAGGATGGTAAATATATATATACTTCGCCACGTATTAAAATAATATTTTCTTTTTCTTAAATAATATACTAGGTTTCGTCAATATTTTTATTCTTCAAAATTACATTTTATCTTGTCCTAGCTTTCTTTTGTCACCAATCAATCATAATAATTTTTTAACAACAAAAGGCTACTACGTTTTTAATTATTATTTTTAAATACAGAGTGATTATTTAATGGCGAGACGACGTCACCGAATTTTACGTGCCTCCTAGCAGAATACTATGACTATAATAACCTTGAAGAAAATTTGATTATGAAGAAAAAAAGATTATGCGAATGCGCGCATAATCGCCTGCTACGATGTGTATGAAACGGCAAATTATTAAAACTTCCAGTGACGTCGTCTCGCCATTAAATAATCACTCCGTATATATCAACCTACTAATAAAATTTGAAACATTGGTATTCAAGACAATGAGAAAGCCGATATTGCTGCTAAAGAAGCCAGCCAAAATGAACCACCCTTGTACCTAAATATTGAAGCAACTGACCTTAGAAATTGGTAAAAGACTAATATTAAAAGAAGAACGAAAATGAAAAGAACTAAGAGACAACAAATTATGGCGAATAAAAGAAGACACAAAAAAATGGAAATTCGAAGGGACAAGAAGACAGCAAATAGCAACGACTAGACTAAGAATAGGACATTCCAGACTGACACACAAATATAGACTTTAAAGAAAAGACCCACCAACTTGTGACGAGTGTTACACAAGATTGAAAATCGAATATATTATATTAGACTGCACAAAATACGAGACGATACCACAACGGCACTATATACCTGACAACTTACAAGAAGCTCTCAGTGACAAGGCGGAAAACCTGGCAAATCTTCACGAATTTTTGTTAGACACAAATCTATATTCTGTATTATAATTATCTCATAATAATATAAACACAAAATATAAGGTAAATCAATAATGAACGGGCACTACTCACCATAGCAGTGAACTGCCTCTGTTTTGTTTAAAAAAAAACATTTTTCGTCATTATATTAATTTCGTCGATGTCGTTATAAGCGATAAGTCTCACGCATAAAAATATATGTTTCTGGCCAGGACTTTGAAATTTTCTTCGCAAAAACCGATATGTCGTTATATCAGATGTCGTTATAAACAATATCCACTGTATTTAATTTTTTGTTGTTTAAGTGTTAAAATCTTGTAAATATAACAATTTCCATGAAACCCAACCTTAACTAATCCACTTGCAGGATATTAACCCGCACATATCGTAATTTAACTATCAAACGATAAAACCAACTCCTAAAATTCATTACCATTCTCGACTAAGTACAAAATACGATTTAAACATAAATTTACAAAAATATAGTCCCCTTGTTAAGTTAGGAACACTTCGGTTAAGATCGTCTACACTTTACACTTACCACGAAGTAAACTCTGTGCGTTGTTTAATGTAAAACAGTACTTCGGATCTGATTTGCATCAATGACGGTGGAGTCTTGTGCACTTTAAGAAAATGAAAGGATAGATTGTGAGAATTTTATGCCCTTTTTGGGATTAGGATTTATCCGCATTTGCTATGATGAGGAGTTTTGTAAAGTAGTAAATTCGAAATGGTTTTCGCTTTAGTAAATTAAGTTTACTTACAATTCGTTCAAGTTGAAATAATTTTACTTGTTTTGGAATTAGCTGTTTTACTTGAGAATTGTTTAAGACACAGGGATGGATCTTAACTAATTCTTAAAAGGGAACATTGAGATATAAATTTTGTGTAAATCCGCCAATGCTGTTTTGTTATAAAGCCCTTTACCAGCGATCTTTGTCAGCAAAAGTTTTATTTGAGTAACTCAAAATACGGTACAGTTCATAGAAAATAATCGAAATTAATTTTACAAACCTTGACAATCCATATTATGATTAATTGAAACCCACCTGAAAAAAAGGAAAAATATTAGTATTTTTAAATAGACATCAATTTTTATTAATATAAATAATATTGTAAATTAACCATTCAACATTTACGCTGGTACTCATTTACTCTTCAGCGTTAGAGCATACACTCTAAAAAATCATAGTGTTAAAGGGATGCTACACTAAAAAATGAACTTTAAGTGTAACATGAAGTCCCTCGCTTTCCGTGTTAATTATTTACACTTCATTTTACCGACCGCCAACATATATAAGGGAGGTATTGTGATCATACCGATTTTGACATTTCGAGATTTCGATGGATCGCCACGAATTGAGATCCCTACATAACGTTTTGACTATTTTTAGCATATCTGTCGGTCGGTCTGTCTGTCTGTCGATCTGTGTACACATGCAGAGCAAATTCGGCTAAAAGGATTTTTATGAAACTTCATATTTATGCTTTGAACATCAATGGCATGAGTTGATGAACTTTTGGTAAAAATCAGAAACTAGAAATGGAAGTTTACCCGGAGGTTTTTTCACAACAGAGAAATATTTCGAAAATCACAACTCAAAAACGCTTAAACAAAACGATCTGATTTTAAAATTTTTGAATTCTTTATAGTTTGTTTAGTCTAAAAAAAATTTTAGGCTTTATTCGTTTTGCGTATTTTAAAATTATGACAAATTTTAATATGGTGTGATTTATAGGAATTTTCATCTTTGCATGGACGTATCTCAAAAACGAAATGCGATAAAGACCTGGGGTTGGAATTTTTGAAATCTTGAGATCCTAATTGACTTGTAACCATATTTTGAAACAAAAAGAAAAATTTAAAATTTTTCATTTTTTTTAAATTTTTTTGAAAACTTGGATAAATCCTAACTAAAAAATGGTTAAGGATAGAAATACACGCTTTGAATTTTTAAAATTCTCCTACATTGTTTATTCTAAAAAAAAATAAGGCTTTAATAAACCTTTTATTAAGTTTTGTATGAGCAGTAATCCAAAACCCTTGAATATGGCTAAAAATCGAAAAAATCGTAAGGGGTACGATTATTTCGATTTTAAAACAAAAATTTTTTGTCTCTAATTTTATTAAAAATTGGTACAAATATGTATTTTTGGTCAGAGATCAACAAAAGTTGGTCCGTTTTGAAGTTTGGGTAAAAGTTTTGGAATTATAGGCATAAAACTGACCCAAATCGGCTCTAACTCAAAAACTAAGGCAGTATAAATTTTTTAAATATATTTTTCATAATCCCCACTCTAAAAATAGCTTAAAATTATATTTTGGCTTAAATCGGAATCAAAAAATTTTTAATCAAAATTATAAAGAGAGACTGGAGAAAAAACTAAGGAAAGAGATAAAAAAAAAATATAATATTATTCATGTTGTACGTTGATTTATTATTATTATTATTATAATTTTTCTAATGGTTAATGCCCTAAACGCTGCAAGGCCTAGGGAAAATAAAGAATATATATATATATATATATAAATAAAACACTATCTTGTATATTCGTCAATTTATTAAAAACAGTAATTAAAACATTATAGATACGTTTCGTGCATACAGTTGCACATCTTCAGTCATGTAAAAAACACAGAAAAATAATTTTTGCATGCATGGCAGGGCCACGTCACATCACAATCACAAGAACACATGTGTGAATGTGTATATACACTAACAAATACTGGAAAATAAAAAACAGAAAGACCTGTGCTTTGATGGAGATAGATTCTCTGGGATTAGTTTCGAAGTCCGAACCTTTATGAACTATATTTTATAATACATCTGCAATCGACAAAGTGCTTCAGTATTCTTCTCATTAATTTTAAATATACAATTTTTTAAAATGCATTATCCAGTGTGGGAAAAGCGCATTTCAAAGCAGATTTAATGAGTCTAATATGCAAGATTAACCAATTAGCTTACAAAGTGAATAAACTAATTTCTTATAATTTTTATTAGAGTTTTTTATTGAATAATAAATGACGTTTTCTGCAGAAGTAGCAAAAAATTAATAAGGTTCTAGTGAAGTGCAATCTTGCTTATAAGCTAATTTTAACACCCTAGTTATTATTGTACCATGATATTTAATTAAATACTCGTATTTTTAATGGCAAACGTTGAAAATTTGTTTATTTCTAGTTACTAAATAAGCAAAAGAGTATAATACGAGGAAGGACGAAGTAGAGCGAATTAAATGTTTATATTAATTTAATTTTTATTTCTCTACATAATCACCTCAGCAAGTCTGTAGTTGCAAGCGTTAAACTGCTTGTATCTGCTATTTGACCGCTGAGCAAGTGTATGGACGTGAGTTCAATTCCTGCTTATGTCAAATAATTTGTGTAAAAATATGTATACAAATTGAAAGGTTCTGCTTAGCCATTCGCAACTGGCTATAAACTGTAGGTGCCTTTCTGGGTACGCTAAAAAATGGACGTAATACTGACCATATTACTGCTAAATGTACAGAGATTGAAAAAACATGGTCATAAAAACTGGAAAGAGGAGGCCAAGACTCATCTCGGGCTGTCGCGCCAATGATGATGACATAATCACCTATTTATTCAAGGCAACTAGTCAAGTGATGCTGGAGCATCTGCATATCCTCTGTACAGTTATTTTTCTTTCGAGGCACTCAAAATAATCCACGGAGGTCATGACGTCCTCATCCAACCGAAATCTCTCCCAGATAGATTTTTTTTTTTTTGGTTTGGAAAGAGATAGAAGTCGGAATATGCCAGATCTGGCGAATACGTTGGATGACCAATTCAAACTCAATCCGTTGGAATGGGCAGGTGCATTGTCATGGTGGTAGATACTTTCTTTTTGCCCAAACTAGGACGTTTTTCGCGCATTTCATTCAACAAACGGTCAAGAAGATAGTAATACTGTCTTTGGGAGATAACACTGGTCAACAAATTTAAACTTTTTTTGCTGACTTAGATCTGATTTTGCTGACTTGTTTTTAACTAATTTTGGAGTGCGGATTTCAAACAGTTTCTGCCTATCACGTCAAATTTTTGTTCTATCGTATTTTGTGTTTGTGGGACAGCAGAACGAGAGATAAGCATTGGACTTAACATAAAAATTGGCCGGTGAGAATAGATTTAAATGTTGGAAACCCAAACATAATACACGAACCTTTGGTGGAGCGAACAAAAATCATTTTCCCCCCTCTTCATATTAAACTGGGTCTAATGAAGCAGTTTGTAAAAGCGTTGAACAAAGATGGTGACTATTTCAAATATATATCTGAAACATTTCAAAGTCTCAGTAATGAGAAGCTAAAAGCTGGCATTTTTGACGGACCACAAATTAGAAAATTAGTGAATGATCCACATTTCACTGTACATATGGATGATATGGAGAAGAATGCATGGCAGTCTTTAGTGGCGCTCATCAAAAACTTTCTTGGGAATAAAAAAGCGAAAACTATGTGGAGGTCGTTGAAAATTTGATTGAAAATTATCATAATTAATAAAATAAAAAGGGGTAAGCGTAAATAAAAGGGGTAATCTGGGGTGCAGAAACTTAATTTTTTAAACAGTCATCTTGATAAATTTCCTGTCAATCTTGGAGATGTTAGTGATGAACAGGGTGAACGTTTCCATCAGGATTTAAAAGAGATGGAGAGACGTTATCAAGGAAGGTGGGATACTCACATGATGGCTGACTACTGTTGGAGTATTAAAATAGTCTTATCGGGAGTGGTG
Source organism: Liopterus haemorrhoidalis (assembly GCA_963971575.1). Taxonomy (NCBI): domain Eukaryota; kingdom Metazoa; phylum Arthropoda; class Insecta; order Coleoptera; family Dytiscidae; genus Liopterus; species Liopterus haemorrhoidalis. Next base: position 3,037,509 of record OZ020621.1, on the reverse strand, counting down.
CACTCCAGAAGATCTTACAAACGACCATTTAAGCCTTAAATTATTTTGTATTTTATTTTAACACTCCAATGCATTAAAATGTAATTAAAACAGTTCTCATTTTCTTTCTTTCACTATAAATAAAATTTTAAGAATATTTTTTAATTATTTAGTCCTTATTGTTCGCCAAATTTGTACCAATTAAAGTATCGACGTCTAAAATTAAATGATAGAAGAACGATAGAAGCATTAGAACAAAAATTTGACGTGATCGACAGAAACTGTTAACATTTTTTAAATCAGCACCCCAAAATTAGTTAAAAACAAGTATCAGATCTAAGTCAGCAAGAAAACAGTTTAAATCATACATACATAATTTTGAGTTGTTACAAATAGATGGTTCATTGATATCTAAAATAAATAAAAGGGGTCCCAAAACAGAGCCTTGTGGTACGCCAACATTGTTAATTTACTACGCCCTTAATTATGTATGACTTCAAAACATCTGAGCAACGCGATATCGCCTCACTGTAGAGTACTTAACATTTATACGATTATTATATTAAAAATTCCTTAAACTAAAAAACTGGTTATTAAAATTTAATTCGGTAATCTCAAAGATATAATAAAATTATGAAAAACAACATGGCTATAAAACACAAATCCTCAATCTGAATATTATTATCTTTTATTGCAAATTCAGCAATAAAATTTACACTTTAAAAAACTCGATATACTGTACCCTAAAGCAGAAATATTTAAATTTAGCGCGTAAACAAGTTCATATAAGGGTTACCAGCCCCACCTGTCGAATCATAAAATGTTCCTACACCATATGCTAGCTATTGAGGGGTAACGAATTCAGATTTTTCGATATATAGTCGAATAGGTGACAGTTCACAATTTTCAAGTGTTTCTCCCTAGTATTTTTTAGCACCAGATGGTTTGAAGCATCGTAAAATATACTCTTACAAATTTATGTTCTGCCTCAAAATTGGAAATATAAGAACAGTGGAATTTATATTCTATTCTTATAATAAAAAACAGCATCACACCTGGGTTCTAAATATTCACAAATTATGGTTAAACCTATCTCAGCAATTTAACTAACGATTAAGAAAGAGGTCTTTTAGATGTTTGAAACCGTATTTGGAAAGTTGAGCATGCCTTTGGGAGCCATGGAGAATAATTCCAGAAATATTCGCCATGAAGTTTTACTTACAAGTGCCTACAAGTGCAGTTATTTAATTTACACATTAGGACACTTATTTTTTCCTGTAGTTCAGTTATTCGTCCCGGTTATTACAATAGAGGTATCAACGGCAAACATTGTAATAAAATATTTTAAGAAAAAAGTGATATTATTTATAAAAAGAATAAATAAGATAGGACCTAGAACAGAACCCTGAGGCACACCAATATTGACTGGCAATAAATCTGATTTTAAATTAAATTTATTGCCAGTTTTATTTCTAAAATTCATTTTTATATACTGAAAACGATTTGAAGAACACCAATGAAAAAGTCCAATGAAAAAACCACCCTTAGAAGATACGATGATCGTCTCAAAAGTAAGTTATACTATTTATTTTTAATCCGTGTGGTTGGCAGGAAAAGTCTGGAAGTCTCAGGGAATATGCGTCTGGGTGTAGTGGCAGCACTATAAAATTTCTATGCGCCTGCGTCGATCGATCCGGCAGTCAGGCTCCAGCCACTATGGAGACTCCACTTGCTCCTACCACCGATTGCGAAGTTCGTGGTGTTATTAGTTTTTTGACGGCAAAAATGCTACTTATGTACATGCTACGGTGTCAATGACCCTTCGAACATCTTCGACAACAGTCGAGGTGAAAAGGCGACCGCTTCGTTGTTCATCGTGTAATGTTCTTCTCTCTACAATGAATGATTGGTGCCAACGACAAACAATTGGCCTTGACATAACGTCTTCACCATAAACACTACACAACTAACGATGAATTTCAGTAGCATTTTTATTTTTTGCCGGCAAAAAACGTATAACACCACGGACTTAGGAGCGGTAGGAGCAAGTGGAGTCTCCATAGTGGCTGGAGCCTGACTGCCGGATCGATCGACGCACGCGCATAGAAATTTTACAGTAATGCCACTACACCCAGACACAAATTCCCTGAGACTCCCAGACTTTTCCCGCCAATCACACGGATTAAAAAAAATAGTGAAACTTATTTTTGAGACGACCCTCGTAAAAGTATCGAAAGACCACAAAAGAAATGGAAAGACAACTCGACTATAAACTGGAATTGATTTAAAAACTGCCTTTGACCAGCTAATAAAAAGAAGAAAAAGATGATTTTGATAGATGGAATTTTGACAAAAACACCATAGCAAAATATACCTTGATTTTTTCTTGAAATATAATTTGTAAAAGTATAATTTGTGATCATTTTAAATGGCGAAAATTGTATCTTTTCGCTCCAATGACTTCAAGGAACAATATTATTTATTATTCGATTTAATTTTTACCCCAGCGATACGAACATTTGCACCAATTAGATCAGAGTGTGATAACGATGTTATTACACCAAATTACAGTTCAAATTAGAAATAAAAGTAATAATCATAAAAGTAATTAGAACTCTTGGTTAAACGTCTAAAATGCATTTCATGTAGAGAAGATATTACTAAAATTTCATTACATTTTATTACATTGTTTTCTAAATGTGATATGAGTACCATTACACCTCTTGAGAACCACTGGGTGTCACCGAATATAAAAACTCATCTATATTCGGGAAATATTCTTCTTCAGTCCTTTAAATTTAGTTTTTATTATTGCCTTTCACACAATCTAATCAATATAAACTATGAATATAAAAACGTATTGATTTTTGAGTGTTTAATAGGGCTGGAGCCCTCTGTTATCAGGACAATAGGTGGCCGTAACGTGTGACTGTCACTGGCCCCTGTGCATATGAAGATTTAGTATGCAAGGGTGTGCTAATTTTACAGCCTATGACTCACGACTATAAACGAAAGGCATATGATACGAATCTCAAGTGGTAAACGTAATTATCAATTTTATTTCCAATTATATATTTATGACAAATAAAAAAATATTTGCTGGGGAATCCTCAGGATAGTAATAAAAATAAGCCTAGCCATTCCATTGTTGGGTAAAGGCTCCACAAAATGGTTTCCATTTGTCTCGAAAGATCTCAATCCGACAGAATATAAATAGGAGTTTCTGGAAATTATGGAAAATTTTCAGGAACATATTCCAATTGATACAGACGGATCAAAGATGGGAACTAACACTGGAGCAGCAGTAACAGTTGAAGAAGAAGAACACCAATACCATCTCCCATCAGCAACAAGTGTCTTAACTACGGAAACCTAAAGCATACCACAAGACACCAGTAATATCTTGAATAATACAAATAATAAATTTATAATTATAACAGACTCATTAAGTGCCGTTCCATACAACAAATATATACCAAAAACAACCTGATCCAGAAAATTCAAGATAACATCCATGAAATCCTTAGCACAGGAAAAGACTTGACCATCCTGAGGGTGCCATCCCACTGTGAGATACAAGGAAATGAAAAAGCTGATAAAGCAGCAAAAACAGCTACAAATATACATATAACAAACATCAAAGTACCTCATAGTGACATTAAAAATGAAACAGGTAGAACGGTGCTAGAAGAATGGGACAAAGCATGGAAAGAAATAAATAACAACAAACTACGAGGAATAAAAGAAGACACAAAAAAATGGCTCACATTCAATAAAAGGAAACAACAAATAACGGTTACAAGATTGCGCATTCGCGGTGAAAATATGGAGACAGCCAAAGAAAACAGAGCAGGATAAAACCAGATGGTATTGAGGTTTACTCCTCCACTAGGGATTTAAGGAACGATATACATATATAATCTACTGTTATGATGAATAATTTTGTGTTTTGACAAAATATTTGTTTACATATTCTGTTTTAGAAAAACATCATTAAATGATGAGACAGGCTTTGCTAAATGTCACAGAGAGTGGACCCTCATCAAATTTAATCTGCACTGGCAAGCAGACACACTTTCTGAAATTCAGTTATAGAATAACAACAAACAAAAACCGGACTGAAAATACCAACATGAGAGAGACTGAAATAAGAGGTGGGCGCCAAAGTGTCTGTCCTATGTTTCAGGGATAGTACAAATAAAACGACGGTAGTGGAAATGCCATCTGTGAGTGGACGAATATGAAAATTTCTCCTTATAATTTATGTCAGACGACTTCTGCCCACAAGTCAAAAGCAACAAAGCGTGGCGTACTATGAGATGTTTTTAGACCTCTACCAGAACAACCAGAAGAAAGTATTGGAGTCCAACGTTACAGGGGATAAAACGGGATGGTCCTGTACTATAATTCTCAACAGAATTAGAAGTCATTCAAACCCACTTTTTGAAAAATATTCTCCAATGCTAAAAATCGACTCCAAACAGTATGCTACGTGTCGAAACAGGTATGACACATATTTGAAAACGTGTTCTAAAGTGGTGGCAAAAAATTCTTCGCTAAGATAATAATACTTACCCCAAGATCTTCTATAAAAGACTAGTCGAACTTGACAGTTCTCCTCTAAACAAGGAATGCTTTAATTGGTGCACAAGAGTTCTCAATATTCTAGCTGAAAATGGTCAAGAAAGCATGTGGACATCAGGAACCATAGACATAAACCTAGTTTTTGATACGTATAATAAAACACTTCAAGAAAACGATATACAAGCTTTGAAAAACTCTAGATACAATGTCTTTTATAAGAACCTCAGAAATTCCCTATACCTAAGTTTGGCAGTACCAGTAATTAAGACTAGGACACTGGCCCAGCTTAGAATGTCATATAAAAGAGAAATACGTAATTATTGGAAATATATGCTACAAACTGAATGCTACAAATAAATGTCCTATTTGTCAGCTGGATGCTTACGAAACAGTATACAATTTTTTAACTGAATGCCCAATTTACGGAGCTATTAGGAAGTCATACTTACAACAGTACATGAACCAGGACACCAATGAATATAACTTCCATAACATGTTGGCTCCAGAGGATATGCAGCAGATAAACAATATTCACGCATATACCGTTTCTCCACTAAAAACAAGAAGTTTTTGTCTCAATGAGTGACACTGTAATGCCGCTTCAACAGACATAAATTTAAAACTTTTCTTTCAGTATTTTTTTCACTAGGACCTCTAAAGCGCGATACCCGGGGCTTGAGCCTCGATTCCCCGTGACTAACGCCGACCCTGATTAACTCTTTTTAAAACGCAATAAAAACCTTCGACAACATTGGTAGAAAATTCAACATCCATGACGAATTGCAGGAAGAATATTTTGTGGTCAAAATTGAGGACAATAGTTAGACTGAAATTTTTGGCGTAACCTCATATATACAGTGGGTGGCCAAATTATTAGGGACCCCCCCCTGTTATTTTCAAGTTTAAATGCATTTTGTGAGAAAATAAATTGTTTTTAAATCATTTTTCTTCTATATTCTTGTTGCTGGTATCAATATTATTTTAAAAAGCGGGAGATCGCCAAAGAAATCATCATCACCAAGCGGCAATTTATAAAAACCCTTATCAGAGAGTGGCATCACAACCCCAATCTCCGACACAACGCAAAAGTCTGCATAGAAAGCATACCCAAACGCCTGGAAGCCGCAATCGCAGCAAAGGGTGGCATTACAAAATATTAAGATTTTACTTAATTTGTTAAATTAACACTTTTTATACAAAAATAAATGATTATGAATAAGCAATTATGTCGTTTTATATTCTAAATAAAGCATTCTAATGAATAAAAATAAATACGAGACCCAAAGCCACTTATTTCCTCATTAAATTCATTTGAAAATTACAGAAAATCAGCACTGTCCCTAATAATTTGGCCACCCATTGTACATACATAGATGCGCATGAACACACATTTTTTTAAATGGCCTTTGCTGCTTAAAATAATTCATATTTTGAAAATTTCATGTCTGAACGGGATTCGAACCCGAAACTTTAGCAACGCAGAGCACATGTGTTACCACTACGCTACGCCGGTCGACATGAACACACATAAACTTCCCTAATAAAATGTGGACAAAAAACAAATCAATTCTAAAAACGATATACACAGGGTGTCCAGTAAATGCAACAAAAACCACAATAACAATCTCATATACAGGGGGGTCACGTGCATCACGTGACGTGAAAAGATAATCTAGGGGAAAATACGATGCATGCGCAGAACACGTGCCTTCCACTGACGTTGACAAATTGAAAATACGGGGGTTCTCATCACTAAGGGTTGCAAACTGAAAGAAATTGGGGATATTTTAATTTAGTTTGTAAGTAAAGAGTGAAATGTTACTAGAAATGTTACTGATATTGGTGAAATTAAATTAGAGTAACTGTTGATTTATGTTGCAGATGTTACAGCAATAAATTTGTCAGATATTGCTATTGCAATATTGTCACAAAAAGATGTCAGTATTAAACACGGGTCATATTGAAAAGACAAGAACAGAAGATTTGTCATTCACTTCTTCGGAACTGTTAGGACTTTGAACCCCACTCACACAAGTCCTTTTTCTTGCTTTGTTTTTAGGGTTTCCTAGGTATTGTGTCTATCAATATTTGCTAGATTATACGGTGTCAGTATCATCTACGAGTTGCTAAAATAGTAGAACTAAAATATTAAGTCCGTTCTACATTATACTTTTTTCAACACTATCCAACTCTGACGTCATTTCAACTTTTGATACTACAGATTATAATGGGGGAATAAAATAAAAGACAGCGATTCATCTTTTATTCCTTTGTGATGCTCTTCACTGCCAACTTAAAAAATTCTAGGTTCAGGTGACAGACAACAGTTTGGTTATAGAACCAATTCTAGTAACCAATTTATAAATATTGTTTAATTGTGCTAAGTTTATATTTAATTATATGTTCTAAATAAACTCTTATCAACTTAATAAACTTCTAAAAGTTAAGTTGTAAACAAAAACTAAAAAGTTGGTAGTTGGTACGACTGAGAATTATACAACTGTCACACAAAAATTTGACCGGAGGTAGTTTTGAAAATAGTGTAGTTTGTAGTGTAGCATCGAAAGTTGGAAGCAAGTATTGTATTTCACATTATACTTTTTACGTCAGTACTACGCATAAAATCTGTAGTGCTTCGCAAAAAAGTATAATGTAAAACGGACTTTAGATTTATACACTTTTGCATGTGTTCAAACTAATTCTCGAAAAAAAAAAATTCATTTTGAAGTTGGTATCTCAAAACATGGTTTTCGGAGGCTTCAACAGCTTCTTGATGTTATGAAAATCGCTGTCAACGCATTTTTTGTTTGACATAGGGCAACAAAAAAGTCGTTAAGAGATAAAGCAAGTGAATACGGGCAATGAGACATTAATTCGATGTTTTTCTCCTTCAAATACTTGCTGTGTGGGACCTTGCTTTGTAATGAAGAATGATGCGAAGTTTTTGGTTGTTTTTTCTGATTTTGTCGATGACTTCTGGCAAACAAATTGTTGTATACAATTCAGCATTAACTGTTCTCCGATCTTCTTAAGAAATGGTTGAAAAGGAGGTATTGTGTTTCACATTATACTTTTTACGTCAGTAGTACGCAAAAAATCTGTAGTGCTTCGCAAAAAAGTATAATGTAGAACGGACTTTAGAGTGAACACATATTTTAGTACTATTGTAAATTCTTCTTTATGTTATAGCACACAGGCCAGGATAGAAAGCAATCCTATTTACTGGAACGAGTAGCTACCGCCACTATTAATTTATCATGTACTTAACGCGTCTAAACATGTGTTTTTAGCAGAGCCGGTCTTAGCAAGTCTGGCGCCCCGGGCGAGATTTTTTTTACGTCCCCATAAAAAAAAATATTACTCTATATAATATAAGTGATTTCCTAAAAAAAAGGTCCTCACTTCTAAAATACAAGTGATGACCTGACCGTCCGCCGCCCTTCCTGGCCTGGTGCCCTGGGCGGTCGCCCGACCTCGCCACCCCCCTTAAAGCCGCTACTGGTTTTTAGTAACAGTATGGTGCATTGTTGATAACCTGCGTGGTTTTGGCGGACTTAAAAGACACTATTAAATTCTTGTAGTGTAGATTATAGTTTACGAATAGTTTGTTGAACATGGCAGTAAAATTTACAGAAGACATTACCGTGAAATTTGTCGAATTGTACCGAAAAAATTAATATCTGTGGAGAATCCGCTTAGTTCCAGAAACAAACAAGATCGAGACGCAAAAATAAGAAATAATAGGCGCTTTCCTTTTACCACAATACTTGAGTATTTTTACCTTACCTAAGTTAATCTAAGTTGTAAGAGCGTTCCATTTATAAGACTACAAATGATTTTTCAGCACTCGTGGTTTATACGATTTAGTAGTTCTCTTTCTATAAGAGTCGAGAACGTTTTGGTTACTCAATGTTCAAGGTTCGCCGTCCGCTTCAAGGCTACGGTATTCTTTAGCAGGGCCGAAGTAAGCATTTTTTCGATTTAAGCATAACTTATTCCAGAATATAAATTTGGCATACATATATTGACTATGAAAACCTAAAAATTACAGTATGTCCACATTCACCATATTCACGAGATCCAAGACTAGGTGTGAATTGCCAGTCAACGTCTTGTATGAGGCAAAAAAGAACATTTTTGACTGTTGTCTACTAACTTTGTCATTCCAAAAAGATGAAACAAAATAAGTCTACATTTTCTAACATGTTTAAGGAGGGTATTCTCTTGCAGTGTCTGTTCATCGTTCCGGAAGTTTAGTCATAGTTAACTTTGATTTAATTAATTCGGTTTGCTGTTTGCAATTGAAGTAAGGGCGTGAATTCTGTCAAGAGGGGAATCTTCATTTAATTAAATATTGCCTTAAACAATTTTCTTTCGCTAATTGTACACAGATGTTTAATATAACCATTTTCAATTAACCATAATTTTATAATTACAAAAAATTTACAAAATTTCGTACGATCATATCTCAAAAACTAAAAGAGATAGAGTTTTGAGATAGAATTTTTTTGAATCCTGGGGTTCGAAATGGCCTTAGTTCATAACTTCATCAAAAACAAGTTAAAAATACTATTTCGAAAACAATAAAAGATTGCCACCTAGGTACAGTTAGAATTTTTGAAATTATTCTGTCTCCTTGACAACTAGAGAGATTTTGAAATAAATCCCGAACAAAATAGATACGTTTTCGGGCAGAGGTTCCTTATCAAAATATGATCCACTTTAAACCCCCTTCAAATCTGATGTATTTAATTACTCCCTGTGTATTTCAAGTTTTCGCGAACCGGTTAAATTTTGCATATTTAGTGCGATCCTAGTGCTTGTTTTGAGGAACAGTGTTTTAAGAAATCAGGTTCAACTGATTGATGATCTTTCATTGTTAATATACCAGGTCTACAAGTATGAAATGGGGATTTTTTTAAAATAAAACACATTAAACTCAAAAGAACAGTAAAAAACAGTAAAGAAGTTATACATTTTTCCCATCTTTCAGGCAATTTGTGAATACCTCGCCAGTAGAACTCTTCCCCTTTCCCCGCAAACCATTTGTCAAGCCATTCTTTCACATTTTCATATGAACAAAAGTGCTGCTCGGCAAGTGCGTGACCCATCGATGCGAACAAGTGGTAATCTGAAGGGGCCAAGTCTGGTGAGTAAGCGGCATGAGGTAGCCGTTCCCACTTGAGTGCCTCCAATGTGTTGTAAACTGCTTTTGCCTTATGTGATGGAGCGTTATCGTGAAGAAAGATTACTTTGTGCTGTCTTCTTTCGTATTCTGGTCGTTTTATGAGCAGCGAATGGTTCAATTCGATCAGTTGTTGTTGGTAGCGTTGGATATTAACTGTTTTACCAGGTTTTAACAATTCATAATAGACCACACCCTTTTGGTCCCACCAAGTACAGAGCATTGTCTTTTTGCCAAAGCGATTCGGTTTTGCAGTTGATGTGGATGGTGAGCCTGGGTTCACCCATGATTTTTTGCGTTTGGGATTTTCAAAATAAATCCATTTTTCATCGCCAGTAATGATACGATGCAAAAAAGACTTTCTTTTGTATCGTGCAAGCAAAATTTCACAAGTGTTTTGTGTTTTTCCATCTGCCACTCATTCAATGCATGTGGAACCCATCTGTCGACTTTCTGGATCTTACCCATCTCTCGTAGGCGATTGGAAACAGCTTGTTGACTAACGCCTGACTGCTCTGCTAGTTGTTTTTGTGATTGACTATCGTCTTCCTGTAGCAATGTTTCCAATTTTGTATCTTCATATTTTTTTGGAGATTTTCCATGTTCTTTGTCTGTAAGATCAAAGTCACCACTTTTGAAACGCCGAAACCATCGTTCACACGTATCTTGCGATGGAGCATATTCACCATAAGCTTCTTGAAGCAGTCGGTATGATTCAGTAGCCGTTTTTTTTCAAATGAAAACAAAACAGTAGTACTGTCCGCGAATGCTCTTTATTTGGCACAAACTCCAGGGGTACGCGTAGGGAATCACTGGCCTAGTTGGCCTTTAGTGTACACTAGGATTGTGGGGGGGGGGGGGCAATAAAATTTGATATGTACAGTACAGTTTACAATAGATGTCACGTAGAGACCCTTCTGTATTATATTTAACGTGTGATGTTAATCTTAAATGTTTCATTTTGAACTAAACTTATATTCTAATTGTACGTCTAATTAAAGTTAAGATGAATTACCTCCAGATGTCACTGGTAACAAGCGTTTGAACGCACCCCTTCTTAAAACATCACGTCCTTCCTATGTTTCCTTGTTTTCTATAAGCTATTCTGAACTTCTCGAGTGAGCAATAACAGTTGAACGTATAACCCTCCCATTTCTGAAAGACATATTGTGTATTCGTGATTCTTTTCTTGTTTTCTATAAGCTCATACCGCATTTGTATAAAAAATCGTTTCGAAACAAAAGCAATATCATACGTGATACAAATTTTAAATTCGAAATGGAATCAATAGAAGATCTTCGGTTTATTCGAAGTAATAAAAATCTGAGTGATATATAACAATGTCCCCCAAACATATATATGTTCCCCGCAAGAGGTAGATTAAACGAGCGTGCATTTGTTGTACAGAAAAACTTCAGTTAACGCTAATCCAAACAACGTTCTGCTGCGGACAAATTACCAATTGCTAAAATGCCGAATATAAAGAAAAGGATGCCAAAATATGCGGCATGGTTTTTATCCTGGAATGTCTATTGACACCAATTTAACTTTGTACATGGACTTCATCTTAAAATCAATGGACCAACGTATACAGGTTGATGCCGTATATACTGATTTTAGTAAAGCGTTTGATACCATAGATTAGTCTCCTTCAACCTTTTTTTCCCCTGCGGACCGGTGAAAAGCTAAGACACAAATAAAAACCAATATGTATAGGAATATGCAAATAACTGAATTATCGGAAGGAGTGTTTGCTGACGACGTTGTTATAATAGCAAAAAGACGAAACGAATTACAGGAAAATTTAAATGTATGGAATAGAATATTAAAAGAATACGGTATGACAATGAATAAAAATAAAACGAAAGTTATGGTATTAGGAACAGATGAAATCATAAATATAAAAATAGACGACATTAATATTGAACAGGTTAAGAATTTTAAATACTTAGGAATAGAGATAAGAGAGGATGAAAAACAAAAAATGGAGATAAATACAAGAAGAGAGAAGACAACAAAACTTTACTTTGACATAAAATATACACTCATAAATAGGAAAGAAATAACAAGAACCAAAAAATAAACGTATTCAAAATATACAGACCGATACTGACTTTTGGCTGTGAGACCTGGACGCTCTCAAGAAGAGAAAAGAGTAAAATACAAGCTTTGGAGATGAAGTATTTAAGAAGAGTAAAGGGTGTGACTAGGATGGATAAAATCAGAAATACAGATATAAGAAAAGAACTCAATATAGAATCGACAGAACAATTTATAAAAAACAGACAACTGGCCAGGTGGGGACACATACAAAGACTGCAAGACACAAGACAAGTGAAGCAGATCTGGGAGACCAGAACGTACAGAAAGCAAAGAATAGGACGACCAAGAAATACATGGGACAGAACAGTAAAAGGGATACTAGAGAAAAGAGGAAAAACGATTATAGAAGTTAAAAGAATGACAAGAAACAAAAAAGACTGGGCAAAATTCGTGCATGAACCCGTACTGCCATAATATAGAAAGAAATACAGCCTACACCATACTATGGTAGAAGACATTTAGATATATATATGTATATATATGTATAATATATATATATATATATATATATATATATATAGTATTTTATTTGTATATATATAGTATTTTATTTTTATATAGGTATATGTTATACAGTTATATAATTACAATTTTTAGTGCGACATCTGCTGCTGTTTCTTTGTTAGAAATTTCGATATACGTGGCTGCAGAGTTGTTTCTGAAAGACGAAGCGCTACGTTAACATCAATTCGATTTCTCTGTTTGATTTTTATAATTGATATGGCTGAAAAAAACTTTTCGCACAAATAGAAAGTCGAAAAAATGACTAATCATTTGATAACTTTATAACTAAAAGATGAATATTATTTTTCTAGCGATTTCCAAAATTGAGACAATGATTGCATTTTATATCTGTACGCCAGAGTGACATCACAAAACAACTCAATCAGCTTTTCTATATGCAATGGTACGAAAATCAGACTTTACCACCAAAATTTGCACTTTTTCATCAAGTTTGCAATCCTTTGGTAATTGCCGACCATTGTTTACAAAAGTTATTTCTAGGAAACCCTGTTATTAAACTGAGCATCTGGTTAGCATTTTTTAAAGTCGTATTAAAATTCCTGAGTGGTCTAGAGTTTAGTACAGAAACTAGGTTATGTGAAAATGATTATTAGTGTTGTACGTGGAATGCTTTGTGATCGTCGGAAATTTCTTTTAGAACAGGAAACGAGAATTTTAAAACATTCTTTTCATTTGGATCTCATATTAGCAGATCTCTCAACTACTTATTTACACTTTACTTCCGTTTATGGACTAGGAAAGTATTGTTTTAATTAAAATCTTTAACAAATTAAAAACATTTTTTGTTTTATTACTTTCTGAAAAATCTTTAATTGCAGCAATAAAAAAATCTTCCTTCTGTATTCTTCAAGTTGGAACTATCAGTGGGATTGACCTAGTTAAATAGGATTCAACTCTCCCAAACGTCTGTCTAAAAATTAAATATCGAAAAACATTGAGGAAGCTAATGAAATTCTTTTATTAATTTCATTTATGATGCTTTCAGATATAATCAGATGGAATAATGGTACTTCCTAGGTAACGCAAATAAGATTCTGATCAAGTTATGGTGGGATAATCATAAAATCAGGATTTGGCAAAATCTTGCTCCAAACAAATGGTTTACTTGAATAGTGTTCGTAACGGAAAAAGCCCAATTTATGAACGCAATTGTAAGGATAAAGGAGGAATGAAAAAAGAGGTGCCAGCTTGCTTGGAAATTACAGCCATGGAGAAAAGGTTCCATATTATCTCGGATAATCAGTACCTTACGGTATGAGTTAAATTTTGCTATTTACTACAGCAAGTAGGAAGCAATACCGTAATTCTGATTTAAGTTTAGTATCATAGAACCATAAAGTGTCAATTTAGATATGCCATTCACTATGTAATTATTTATATAGTGTCATAAATAAATGCAGGTGTGCCTTATAGTGTTCTTTTACGACTTTTAACACTTGAATAGGATCTAATCGGGAAATTAACTCACTTGTTCTATGAGATATACACTGTAATTCTAAACCAGTTGGCAGGAGAGTGCTAAGCTTTGGGACTTATAAAGCGAAACATAGGGGTACACACAAATAGAAAAATTGTTGCTGGCGTCTATAGGAGCAGGCGCCAATCGATGGAAATAAATATACCTTTTGTTTCAAATGTACCCGGACATGTACAAAAGCATGTCGGTACTTGTCAGCGGATTCACCATAGTCCGATTAGTAGACATGCATCAATATACATTAGCTTTGTTCATTTCTGATAACCAGCAACGGAAACAATCTTTCTACGTGTTCGTGGTCTAAGACAGGTAATTTTTTGGACCCCCAAATAATAAAAAGAACCTCACATCTTCACGAAAACAAAATAAAATAAAATAAAAAAACAAATAAATTGCAACGCTTGTTCATAAAAAAAAGACTCGGCTGTGTTTACGTTTTTTTTTTTTTTTTCACAGAACCTCAACTATTACTTTAAACACTATCAATAACTAAGTATTACTTTACTCAAAATATTTAATTTAAAATACCATTAAAAAAGTTTATTTAAAATTCTAGTTGTTTAAAATTTGTTTACATTTTAATTTAAATAATTTAGATTTTCAAATTTATTAACTTGTAACGATTCAATCGGGTTTTTTGGGTTTTGTAGGTATGACCAAGAAACCCTTATACCGTCATTTTGTCGTCTGTCTGTCTGTCTGTCTGTTCGGTTAAAATTGTAGCCAAACGGCTATACCTAGAGAATTGAAATTTGGCATGCTTATACGACTCTTTGACCCGCACATAGGAAAAATACTAAAACATCTAAAAAACATATCCCCCTAAAAATAAAAACAAATATATGCTCATCGAAAAATTTCTTCTTTTTTTTTAATTCTGAGTAGGGTATCAAATGAAAGCCATTAGTACGTGTATTAACGATCAAAATTTTATTTTTGCAAAATAAATTATTTTGAGGAGATTTTTGCCAAAATTGTGCAACAAAAATTTGTCCCACATCCTGTAGCCCAGATGGTTTAAACTAAAAATCTGAAAAAATTCTAAGTAATATACATTGGTGTGAACCGGAATTGTACAACAGGAATTTTTGATCAGATTATGTTTTCGGAAAATAACGCATTTTTTGTGTTTTTGATTGACGATGTACAAAAGTTATAGTTGTGTAACACACTATACTAGAAGGCGTATCCTGGTTTAATGGTTAGCTTGCTCGCTTGCTATGCAGCTAACTAGGATTCGCTCCTGGGCAGAGGAGACAATTTTATTTTTGTTTTTTTTTTTGACCCGCACATAGGAAAAATACTGAAGCATCTAAAAAACATATCCCCCTAAAAATATAAACAAATATATGCTCATCGAAAAAGAAAATTTTTTTTTTTTAAATTCTGAGTAGGGTATCAAAAGGAAGCCCTTAGTACGTGGATTAACGACCAAAATTTTATTTTTGCAAAATAAATTATTTTGACGCGGTTTGTCAAAATTGTGGGGAAAAAATGGCCCACAACCTGCAGCCCAGATGGTTTAAACTAAAAATCTGAAAAAATTCTGAGTAATGAACATTGGTGTGAACCGGAATAGTACAACAGGCATTTTTAATATGTTATGTAACACAGTAATCCAGTATGCTTTCATGGTGTAGAGGTTAGACATCTCTCTTTCTAAATTGTAAACTAGGGTTCGCTACTAGTCTGGAGACAATTTTATTTTTTGTTTTTTTTTGTATTTTTATTTTGTTTAAACTATTTTATCAAAATTTTAGTTATATATTGGCAAATGTTGCATTTAATTTTTAAGTGCGTAAATTTAATAACCAGGAATGGTTGGAATTATATTTTTATTCTATGTGTCATGTATACGAAACCAGAGGAGGAGCATATGACTTAAAACAACCAATGGAAGCCATAGGCGCAATTTACAAAATCTTAATGAACCTTGCTACATAAAAAAATACTGCACATATTTAGAGACCTAAATAATGGTATTAGGTATTCCAATTAAAATTAACAAAAAAATATTTTAAAATAAAATATGTTTTTAAAGCTCTTATATTAACAGACGATAAATTATTTTAAAAATATCGTTCATTTTGCCGTGATTACTACAAAGCAAAATTTGTTTTACACATTCAAGGCGGCATGCCTTCACTTATTATATACTTGCGAAACCCAGCAATGTGTGAAAATTCACACTTCACATCAATTTTTTTAAGTTCAGTCTAAAACTCGGGTGGCCTTGCGTTACCTTTATACCCTTAGAAAGTCTTTTCTACCTAATTATTTTCAAATAAAATGTCTTCCAAGAAAATTTAAGTAATAAAGCAAATGTAACCATGAGAATTTTTTTAAATCTAATCTAAATCTAACTCGTATAATAAAAATTTTATTATCTAATAAATCTAACCTGCATCTGGCCAGTTTAATAACAGGTCTTTGCGGTACTCTCCAACTTCTGGCTAACGAATATTCAGCTCTTGACATGAGTGGACTTCCAAAATCCCGCAAACATGCCAAACTATTCCTTGTAAAACCCCTCGGTCTCGCCAAACTCCTGTTTAAATCCGGAGAACGAAACCCGAAATCAAATCTCGATGTCATCAACAATGCATTCATAGGCGGAGGTGTGGGGATTGGAAGATCAGAGAAACACAATTGAGGAGAATTCATCTCATCACTCAAATTTAAATCTGAGGACTTCATCATGGATAGACAATTTTAGAACAAAAACATATTGATACACCAAAAATTATTTAAATTAAAGCAGAAGACGTCATTACTTTTCATACCAACAAAATAAAATCAAAAATAGTTGGATTAAACATTTTGTTTTCACAAAAAAATGGTTGTTAAATTTTAATTACTAAAATAAATTTTGCTAAGTAGTGACGCCATATATTTAGTGACATTTATTGATGACGTGGTCGTAATTTTATTAGAAATTATTATGGAATAACATTCGACTTGAGTTAATGTATCAATACTTGTACAAACAACTCCAAAAAGAATTATTATTCTATTTTAAAGTAAATATCGCAATATAAAGGCAGCAGCCATCTGCGAATATATCTTTGTGTTCTAAAATATCTCATGATGAAACTCAATTTTACGATGTTATGTCATTTTTTCACTCATATTTTATTGTTCCACTTCGCACAAACACAGTACATTAACACAAATTCATGTTTAAAACAATGTTTTGTACATAAATTTACAAAATGATGTCCACAATGTGAGGTTAGGTGACTCATAGTTAATAATTATTAACTACACTTATATTACATCGTAATATATTATATTACATCACTATCGTAACTAATATGATTTACAATATTTTCAGCACATTATAAACACGTTTTTAATAGTTTTTTAATTGTTTACACTGGATTTGGTGATAAAATGGCGGATTTTGTGAGGTTATGTCACTCATATTTAACCATTAATTCACTTATAACTTTGATATGTTCATTTATAAACAATTACTTTTATATTTTTGTACTAAAAGTATTTAAAACACAATGTTTAAAACTGTTTATATTAGTTTTAGTAGCAGAAAATTTATTTTTTGAGGTTATGTCACTCATATTTAACCATTAATTCACTTATAACTTTGATATGTTCATTTATAAATAATTACTATTATATTTTTGTACTAAAAGTATCTAAAACACAATGTTTAAAACAGTTTATACTTGTTTTAGTGACAGAAAATTGATTTTTTGAGGTTTTGTCACTCATATTTCATCATAAATTTACTTATAAATTTGATATGTTGATTTCTAAAACAATTACCATTTAATTTAACATTAAAAATGTTTAAAATACCATATTTTTAATTTCAAAGATTTTATATTTGATTTAGTGGCACAAAATGGTTCTTTTGATTTTATGTCACTCATATTTCATCATTAGTTCACTTATAAATTTGATATGTTGATTTCTAAAACAATGTTCATTGAATTTAACATTAAAAACATTTAAAATACCTTTTTTTTAATAGTTTAAATTTCATTTAATGGCAAAATGATGGTTTTTTTTGATGTAATATCACACATATTTGCAAATTATTTACTTATACTTTTGATTTGTAGAAACTACAAAAGAAAAATATGATAAGAAAATAGTAAATATAGTATGTTTCTTTGGTTTAAGCGGAATTATATTCTGACAACTAGTCACTTTTATCGGTTAAATTAATCTTTTGATCATTTTGTTTAGCAAAACCTTCAAACATAAAAAATAGCTCGTGACGATTTAAGAAAATTTAAATTCCATTTGGTTCCGCCCAAAGGTTGGAATAGCCTATAGTTACAATTTTTGGCGCACAGCAACGATGGCTATTTGCGCAAGAAAATAGTAAAATAATAATACGTAAAGACTGAAGGTCCACAAAAGCCTAAAAGTCGTAATAATCGAAGACAAAAGGTAGACGAGGAAATATAAACAATATACAAGAAGGAAAGCTACAAGGACTTGAACATGTGCTATTCAGGGGGGGGGGTAGCTTGTAGAAGTTACGAAGGAAAACAAGATTTAAAAGACATGGCAAGGAGAGATGGAAAGCGCAATGGAAGACAGTCTTAAACAGGAAGAAAATGTTAATAGATGAAGTTACGAATGAAAATAAAAGATTTGGAGGACATGACAAGGAGAGATGAAAAGCGCAATGGAAGACAATCTTAAACAGCAAGAGAATATTAAGACATGAAGTTACGAAAGAAAACAAGATTTAGAAAACATGGTTAGGAGAGATGAAAAGCGCAATGGAAGACAATCTTAAACAGCAAGATAATGTTAAAAGATGAAGTTACGAAAGAAAATAAAAGATTTGGAAAACATAGCAAGGAGAAAAAAGTGCAATGAAGATAGTGTTAATCTTGCGCAGAAGAGGAAAGCATAGAAAAATATCCAGAAAGGAAATTCAATAACACGAAGGACTAATTGAAAAAATCACGCAGAAATTGGTATTCGTTTTACGTTTTGTATTTTTAAACATGATACAACGTATATCGAGGATCTTCGTCTGGATTTTCTGTTGAATCAGCTGTTTGTACATTACAGAACGCATGCGCCGATAGCCATTTTGAAAATAAGTCATAAAAGTATTAAAACAGTTGAAATTTGTAAAAACCAAAAATTAAATCCTGTTTTAAAACAATTTTCAGTTATTTTTAAGCACTAAATTACACTTTCTAGTGGTTGTACAACACTTGTAGTAATTATTTTGCACAAAAAACACGATTAAACATGTTTAAACATGAAATTAATGTTACACAGGTGCGAAAATAGCACATGACACAGTTTTTAAAAACTTTTTGCTTGTCTATACTTGTTAACTTTGGAATAACAGTTTAAATAATATTTTTGCGTATTCTAGGAATAAATATGCTTGCGCAGAGTTGTTTATTTTAAAATTTTAACTCTTTAGCAAAATAATATTCGTGTATTTGAGCTGGAAGTCTGCTCTAAACTGTTGATTAGAAATAGAATGGGGCAACCACCCCTCCTGCATGACCAAGGGGTGTGTGGGACGAAGTGGGGAAGCGGTGACTAAGCGGACACGACGGTGTATATGATACGATTAGCCCCACTGTATTCAGACTAGCAGATATCGCGAATGGGGTAGGACTAGCCTCGCTACAGGGTATAAGGTAGTCTCGCCCCCGGGTTTTAGCCTCTCAGCGGTTGTTAAAAAGTTCGCTAACCTTCAATTTGATCAATGAATTTTGTTTGTGAATTAATTTAGGGTTGTTTTAGATTTATTCAATAAGGTTGTTTATAAGATGTTTATACTCTACAGAACACGCGCGGATGGGGCAGTCTGTGCTGAGATAAGAATCTATACTGATATTCCGAAGAGTCTACATGAAGATTAGCAGTAGTAAAAGTGTAGTGAATAGTAATTTTGTTTTTGTATAATAATTATATTGTTGTAGTCTAGTACAGTGTTCACAACCTTTTTACTTGCGGAGCCCTTTTTAGAATAAATTTCTATGGTGGAGCCCCTTAGGCCTACTCTTTGTCTTAAAAAATACTAGTGTTTAGAAGTAATGTAACGGAGTCGGGAGTAGAGTTTTTCACTATAAATTCACATTTATCTTTCATAGCTCACTTATTTATAGATAGTCGTATTTTTATAAAATGAAGCAAATAATCAAAATGCACTAGAATCACTCGGACATACATTCAATTTGGCAAATTTTCGTTCAGAATGTAATTTCCAGTTTTCTTATTTTGATTCTGTTTTTTATTTCTAATTCTTTTGCTTTTATTCAATTTTTAATGTTGAATTATATCCGTAAATAATATAATTATTGAGTATATGGGAGTCCGCCCCCCCCCCACAGTAAGGGGGGCGACGGCTCTGGGCGCACTAAGGAGAAGGGCGCTGACGGGCTTGACTAAGGGGCGCCATTGCGAAAGCGAGGACCGAGGACCGTTTTTTTTGCTCGTCATTTGGATTTTGAGAGGTGAGGACCTATTTTTTTTTTTTTTTGGTTCATCACTTAGATTTTGAGTGGTGAGGACTTTTTTTTTGCTATTTATTTGGATTTTGGGAGGTGAGGACTTTTTTTTGCTCGTCACTTGGATTTTGAGAGGTAAGGACCATTTTTTTTTTTTTTTTTGTTCATCACTTAGATTTTGAGTGGTGAGGACTTTTTTTTTGCTATTTATTTGGATTTTGGGAGGTGAGGACTTTTTTTGCTCGTCACTTGGATTTTGAGAGGTGAGGACCTATTTTTTTTTTTTTTTGTTCATCACTTAGGTTTTGAGAGGTGAGGACTTTTTTTTTGCTATTTATTTGGATTTTGGGAGGTGAGGACTTTTTTTGCTCGTCACTTGGATTTTGGGAGGTGAGGACCTTTTTTTTTGCTCGTCACTTGGATTTTGGGAGGTGAGGACCTTTTTTTTTGCTCATCACTTGAATTTTGAGAGATAAGAATCTTTTATTTGCCAAGGGCACCAAACCACGGCTCTGCTCCTAGCGCAAGTTTTTCTTACTGCGTTTCTGAGTCGGACAGGTGTAAAAATAAATAAAAAAGTTTATTTAACTAAGCTTACTTACGCGTAGAGAAAATCGTCTTCTAAATACCATATGCGATCCTGAAACATTTCCGACTTGTGTTCCGATTTGTGTTAAATATGGATGTCTCTTTCTATATGAACGTCCTTAAATGTGACAACTAATTTAAGGAAAAAAGGAAAATAAATGTGATAACAATTTTAGGGCCTTTTCCCAACTATTTTCTATTAAAGCCTTTGCAATTAAAACGAAATTATAATATTGCAATAATTATTAGTATTTATTTAACACTATATTTATTCAGTGTTAACACAAATTGGTCCATGGAATATTTGAGTAACTGAAACTAATCTAAAATAAATAATTTCAAACATAATTTGCATGCTGTTAATTAGAATTTAATTTACATGAACGATCACACAAAATTTAGATCTAAATTTATATAAAATTAGAGATGATAATTACACTAAAATTAAATTTTGGTTGCGAAATGTAATTATTTTGTTTTCTTATACACCAGTAGTCTCTAACCTTTTTTGATTACCACCCGAAATCTGTTTAAATGCCGGATAATAATAATACATTGACTTAAGCGCTAATTTTTGTAGTCATGGTTGACGCCACGATATATTTCTTTTAATTTGATTATAAATCCATAAAAAAAATATATATTTCATAAATTTAAAGAAAATTACCAACATGTATCAACAAGTAAATAGTTTAAAGAACTAATTTTGTTCTTAATAATGTTATTTGCAGCTTCTCCAGTTCAAGTTCAGTCCAAGATCATTTTGTTTCACAGAAGAAGGTACCTACTATTGCAGTGTGTGTAAAGCAAAGAACCAGCAAAGAGAACACATTATATTAAGTTACTTGAAAATTCTTAAAAAATCTATCTATAGGAATTTGGTTTTGCCATTTGGTCACCATATTTGACCAAACACATTAACCTTATTGAAAATATGCAACGCAGAGCAATCCTAATTCCAAATGGGTATATCAGGCCAATATATAAAATCCGATTACATGAAACAGATTACAGGAAACTGAGAAGACCGACGCAATTCACAGCCAATGTAGCACTATGGAATTTTTACTTTATTATAATTTTTTTAACACAAAATCACTAAAACATTTTCACCCTTATAAATTCTTTAACACTTTATTTAATTTTAAAAGTCACAGATGTCACGATAAGATAGAACTTGCACAAGAAAACAGTTGAATAACTACTGTGCTTCATAAATTCGTGAATTCACAAAAGCAGTCCGTAATAACTCATGGTAACCACAACAATAACAGCTCTTTCGCACGTAATAGAATTATTTAAGATCACGTTACCGTTGTATTAGCTTGCGTTATTTAAACAATGATTTCCCACATTTTTCTTTCAACGAAAAATATAAATTCCGTTAGTTTTTATTAAATGCAGAAAGATGTCACGAAATAAGTTAATACGTCATTGACAGTGGTGGAGATTTGAGAATAGTTTTAGGGATTTGCCGCATTTAATTTCCGGTCACCATCAGATTAATAATTTTTAGGTCACTTTGACAATCGCCTCAAATTGAAACTACAGAAAATTATAAAAAAAAAAACTAACTCCAAAGCCAATGGAGACAATTATAAAAGAAGATCAGCTAAGATTATTGGAACCTAGCGGGTGGATATCATTCTGCCCCGACACCGGGGCAAAATGAGCACAAGGTAGTTTTTTTTTTTTATATATCGTCATAACATATATGAGGGAGTCAAAGCTAAGTTGGTGCCATATTATGGTCATTTCAAGTAACAAATTGTTAGATTCGTTTTATCAAATTGCACATCACTTTATTTGAAATTCTTATGCATTTCATACAAGGAGAAGAGATATGACTTAGCTTATTTTTATATATATATATATATATATATATATATATTTTTGAAAATATGACTTTAGTTTTGACCACCTCATTTAGTCACTGATAATAATATTAAATTTAATTTTTCACAAACCTCTTAGGCCCAGTTGCACAGTTACCGCTTAAGTATTAGTTTAGCTAAACCTTAAGCTTCAGCTTAAACCAAATACTTAAGTGTCAGATGTTGCACAGTCAAAAATAAAAAAATACTTAGCTAAGCCAACTGATATGGTAAATTAATCAAGTTCAAATTATCAAACCGATGCCTATAGACGGGAGTGCGGCGAGGGCGAATAAATAAATTAATGTATAACATTTCCTCATAATCATCATCATATTCCTCATTCACTTCAACCAAATTAATTTTATCCATTTTAATATGACAGATAACCAAAAATCTGCAGCAATCTGACAGCTTATTTTGGTTAAACAAAACAAATCTGCCGCTTAAGTATTTTCCTATTTAAGCTTAAGTTTAAACCAAAAACTGAAACTGTGCAACAACTAAACCATAAACTAAAACTTAAGCCTAAATAAAAACTTAAGCGGTTACTGTGCAACTGGGCCTTAGAGTCCGTAATTTGATTACTTGAGCCTCACCTGAAAAAAGAATACATATTAGTATTTCAGTAGTTAAGTGTTATAGGTTAAAATATATATTAGGCGTATACAAATTTTGTCTTTTTCTCCCAAATTTTCGGATTATTTTCATTGAGTGCAAACACAATTCAATTATCAAAATAGACAAATTACGAAAACCTCTTAACGTGCTAAATAAGGTACGTGAAACCGTAGAAACGGGAAAATAACTGGTAAAATATAATAATATGGAAAGGTACGTTATTTCTCGTTTCTACGCTACGTATATGCGTGCTTTCTAATGTTCGCGAATTGCCTAATATTTGCCATTGCCTTAAATTTTGCTTTGCTTAGGTTTCCAATTTTCGCGCGAATAAGACATTGGTTTGGAGGCAGTGAAGTCGTCAATCCCTTTTAATATCTTAATAAGCATTATCCTGGAGTTCTGCATGGATCTGAAAAAAATATTATTCAAAGTGCGCCTGGTAAATACGTCGTGGATAGGAGAAATTCGCAACCCAAGTTAAAGATGGTTTACTGAGTAGTGAATAGTGAGTATAATATGCGACTTAGCACTGTCGTGCATGAAAATTTTCTTTGTGCATCTTACATTGTAAATGGTATTTTCTGTTCCATTTCGTCGCCAATATGATTCACTGTGGTTGGAAGTAAAACAACATGCACTTCATGTTCCACCCGATGAACAGAAAGACCTTTCTTACAAGTTCGATTTTTGTCATTGATGAATTAAAACTGGCCAGGTTCTATCCTTGATTGTATACGTTTAAGATTGTTGTGCATAATTTATTTTTGTCACTGATAAAGTGTTCTTCAGCTGGTAATGCTTTGTTCGGAAATTCTTATGGTACCAACTTCTGAATTTTTCCACCCCGTGCAGTTGTTACGAAATTTTTGTTTAATGACCTCCCAGCTTTCCCTCCAATGTCTCTTTAGTGTTCCTCTTGCGTATGTTATTTCTATTTAATATTGCTTTCAACAATCTAGATGCAACAATAAAAGATAGTCTAAATATGAAACAATTTAAGAAAATACTTAAAAACCTGTATGTAAATTGTACCCACTAATCCAAGCTAGATTATACCTGTAAGTTTTGCGAGTATTCTATTTTTGTTTTTATATTATTTTGCATTATTTCTGTATTTACTTTATTGTTAACTATTAATTACTATTATTTTGTATTATGAATTATTATATCACTTTTTTGTATATTTATATGTAAATACTAGCAAAGCAGCTAATTATAATTATAAATAAAAAATAAAACTAGTAAATCATCGGTCTTCAATCTTCAAAACTATATAATACTTTAAGACGCCGAAACTAATATTTACAAGTATTTTAAGATTTAACATCTTCACTAAGAACAAGAAAAATTGATTTGTCTTATTTTGCGGTATTAGAATTTTTGTAGTTTCTAATTGTACAACTTTTTGTTGCTCATCATGTTCAGTATTCATTTATAAAATTATGCTAATTAAATTATTACATACGACATTACAGAAGACAACAAAACCAGAAGAAAACGAAGATGTTGTACTAACATCTGACTAATTTGAGACCGAAAATTTTCAGGAATTTATTTGAACAGAGCGCTGAAAGTAAGGACGAAAAAATAGAAGATTTCGGTTAACACAGTTTCGTTTAAACGTACTGACTACAGATTTTCTTGGTTTTCATTTTGACAGCTTTTCCAATTTAGGTACGTCACTTGGTATTATAACAAAATATTGATTTCAGTTTATATAACCGAATGTGATTAATCGAAATATGGAAAGCAATCTGTCATAATTTAGTTATAAAAAAAATTTGATGACAGATCACGGCAGGAAGCATATTACTTGACTAATATTTCAACAAAATTAAATTAAGGTAGCAGATACTCTTATGAAGGACACAGGGTCACATCTCTGGTTTCAATTATCGAATTTTCAAAATAAAAGAACTGTCTAACAATTAATTGTAATTGATCTTGCAGTTTCTCATGTAATGTATAGTATTTAAAACAAAATTTTACATATTCCGTCATTAAACATGTCATCAAATATTTACTGAGAGTTTTTAAAAGACGTCATACGCTAGCAAACACCTAATTTCTCTTTATTCAGTCGTTTTCAATAAAAGTCGTTAAACAAAGAGTGGAGTAGCTTTGAAAAGCGCCATCTGATTCAGTGTGTGTGCGCGGAACTCAAAGGACAATACACTCATATAACATAGGCACATGTGTTGGAGGGTGTGTTCTGAAAATGTGCGATTAACTACGACGTGTACCTTTGTCTCTACCCTCTTAAAACAGCCCTTTACCCCGCGAACACGCTCGCCAACAGACCGATGTAATGTACTATATTAAAAGTGTGCATCGATTTTGGCAGTGACAGCAAAATTATGACCACTGTTAATATATTCT
This sequence comes from Liopterus haemorrhoidalis, assembly GCA_963971575.1. Classification (NCBI taxonomy): domain Eukaryota; kingdom Metazoa; phylum Arthropoda; class Insecta; order Coleoptera; family Dytiscidae; genus Liopterus; species Liopterus haemorrhoidalis. The sequence continues at coordinate 3,011,733 of OZ020621.1, read as the reverse complement.
GTTTTACCGAATATTCCGAATAAATAAATCACAAGGATGAAGATAACATGAATAAAAAAATGGTAGATACATTCATAAAAATTAGACCAACTTACAAGTAAATTGTAGGGATGGCTATCGATCAGACATACACAGAAAATTGGTTTTGGGAAGTCCATTTCGAAAACTATCCGTAAAATAAAATAAATTTATAATTTATTTTTTACGGAGAGGAGTAGGCTTATATAATAATTTAGTTTTGATTATAATTTAGATTTTATTAATAAAAAAGTGATTTTTATTAAATAAGTACATGATTTTTTAGTTCCTGGGAGGAGTCCAGACCCGAAGACCGCCTCTTGTATGCGCGCCTGGTGTTGTTCTGAGAGATGCACACGGTCGGACAGATAAGGACTTGAACCCCCCGAAACACTTTTACAAGCGCTAGAAGCACTAACATCAGAAGTGGGATTACCTCTAATTTTAACTTGATTTTGTTGTTTTTTACATAGAATATTATCAAAATGGCTGATATACTAAAAATGATTTTCCAAAACCAGATGTGTTTCTGTTAAAAAAAAAACAAGCTTCGTCATATTGATATGCTAAGATTGGCCCACAGGAGTTATAAATTGAAAGACACAAATACAATATTAAAATTGTTTAAAAAAAAAAATGCTTTTGGCCTAAAAATTATATGGATACGGTATATTATTTTCACTTTTGTAAGGACAAACCAGATCTAGTTATTTGGTAGTAATGTTTTGGCTATGCTGGATAAGAAATAAAAACATTCTATTTTCTTATTAGTGGTCCATATAAAATCATTCGGAGGGCTACGTACTGTCGGTTGCCGACCCCGACTCAAGATGGTCAAGGAAGTCCAGGAGTCAATTTAAATGGCATTTGTTTTGTTCTCATTTTCTCTTTTTTAAGCAGTTAAACTTTGAGGATTTCGCGTGAACACAGCTAGATCAGGACGGCCATGTCATAATAGCAAGTTATTGCAACGTCATTTGTAAAACGACAGTAATGATGTCAAGTTTATGAGATTATAAATAGTTATTATTTTATAAATTAATAAAAGTGTTATTTTATACTCGCGTTTGTTTCGAATTTGTGTGCTTTAATTGATATTGTGATATTTTACAAACGCTAAAAAGCGCTAACATCAGAAGTGGGATAATTCCTAATTTAAATCAGTTATTTTTTACATAAAATATTATCATAATGGCTAATTTACAAGCTGAAAATAAAGTACCACAAAAAGATTTGCTGTTAAAATGAAAACAAGGTTCATCATATTACAAGCGTTAATGTTTTGTCATTTTTTAGTGGAAACATCGAAGAAGACATATCAGGCCAAAATGCCGATAGTTCGATAACATCGGTCCTACAATATCGATGTCAAAACATCGGTATTTCATTAAAAAACATCAATGTTTAAAAAATATCGAACATCAATACTCATCCCTGTGAAACCCCAATGTACCTTTACAACAGAAATTTCAAAAACTATTCTAAAAATAATACAATATTCTACTGAATAAAAGTTATTACTCTATGCACTTGAGTCACTTTTTCTAGAGTTTCGATCAAGCGTTTTAAATAAACAAATGTAATTCAACAGGAAATCTTGATAAGGAAACACTCGGAGAAAAAATAAACATTTATGTAAAACATACAAAGAATTCAGAGGGTGAGAATTTCATATACTCCACTGGATTCAAATTCAAGGGTAGGGAGTAATTCAATATTATTAAACGTGAAACGTACTCGACTAGAAAATACTTTATTCAATGAAAATTTTCACTCAACGAACACCACCATATTTAATTAATGTACTAATAAACAGAGCACAACAGTGAGAAAATTTCTACACATCACGACAACGCCCCCCCCCCCCCAACCATAAAAAAAACATATTTTCAAGAGACCCATTTTTAATACCTGGAATATGAGTCCCCTCCAAAAAAACTTGGATTTTGAGCCCACAGAGAAAAAAATTGATGTGAAGTGTGAATTTTCACACATTTCAGGGTTTTGTAGGTATTTAATAAGTGTAAGAAGCCAATAGAATACTAGATACCTAGGACTACTATTTGGACTAGTATTTGTTCTATAAAAATATCAAAATCAACAGTTTTTTGATAATCACTTTTTTTGTTATTTAACAAAAGTCCCAGCGTTTTTTTCTGCTTTTGCTTCGTATTCGTCTTCGTTAGATTAATAAAAAATATATTGATAAAGGGCTTATTTTTTTTTCCAATTTCAGAAACGTATTTCTCACTATTAACAATGTGTTATTTTGATTTATAGGTATTTTATTACTACAAATAATTTATTCCTCACTTTAAAAACAAATATCTATTCAAAAAATAGGTTAATTCACAGCGTATAATACTTAGTATAATAAAATAACTGAACACTCCTGAACTCCTAATTGAACTGAAGTGTTGAGTGTAGTGTGGTGTGGTGTGTAACTCGGTTCGCAACTATTTAAAAATTAATTATATTTTTTTTATATTTTTAATTTCAAAAAAATACACGCACTATCTTGCTATAAATACAAAAAATCCGTAACATTATTAGCCATAATTCAGATATGAATTAAAAACATAATTAATTTTGTCAAAAACACAAAAACTACCATATTTTACAAAAGCACAATCGGATCAAAAATTCCTCTCCTACGTTTCCATCTCAGATCAATGTACATTACCTACATTTTTTTTAGATTTTTGGTTTAACCCTTTTTGGTAAAAGGGTGCGGGACAAGACCGCATATTTTTGGCTAAAATCCTGTTAAAAGAAACGAATTTCAAAAAAACTATCTATCGTTCCTTAATCTACGCCTTAAGAGCTTTCTTTTGATACCACACAATAAATTTTAAGAAAATATTTTTTTATCAACAAGAAAAAAATTTACATTTTTCGAAAAACTTATCTGATCAAAAATTCATGTTGAACTATTCCGGTTCAGGTTTTTTTCAGGTTTTTAGATCAATTACTCTGGGAGATAGGCTGGGGAACAAAAGTGTTTTGACTCATTTTTTGCCAAAATCCAAAATTTATTTGTTGATCCACGCATTAAGAGGTTTTATTTGGTATGTTACTCAAAATTTTAAAATAATATTTATTTTTTTTATTAAATAAATAATTGTTTATATTTATCTCGGGACGTGTTTTTTTGAACTCTCAGTATTTTTCTTATATGTGGGTCAAAGAGTTGTATAAGCATGCCAAATTACAACATTCTATGTTAAGCCGTTTGGCTACAATTTCTACCGTACAGACAGACAGACAGACAAACAGACATATGAGTGACATTATAAGGGTTTTTTGGTGGTCATTCTTACAAAACAAGGTCATACCTACAAGACAGACAGACAGACCCTACAAAACAAGGTCATACCTACAAGACAGACAGACAAATGAGTGACGTTATAAGAGTTTTTTGGTGGTTATACCTACAAAACAAGGTCATACCTACAAGACAGACAGACAGACAGACAGACAGACCCTACAAAACAAGGTCATACCTACAAGACAGACAGACAGACAGACAGACACATGAGTGACGTTATAAGGGTTTTTTGGTGGTTATACCTACAAGACAGACAGACAGACAGACAGACAGACCCTACAAAACAAGGTCATACCTACAAGACAGACAGACAGACAGACAGACACATGAGTGACGTTATAAGGGTTTTTTGGTGGTCATGCCTACAAAACCGTAAAAATGTTGATTTCTGAGTCCCCCTCGCAGCAAAAAATACTGGATGCACATCGGGTTCGTACATTTGTAATCACTATTGAAAAAAAAAAAAATTCTATATATTGAGGTTTCTATATATCGTATTTTTCTTATGACACCATCGGCTTCGATATGGAGTTCCTATTGTACTTATTGATTAGCCATGTGACGGCCGCATTATTATATTTTATTAAATTTAAAGTATCTGCTTGTTTTTCTTCGGTTTAATTTGTGTTGAAATAAGCTCCTTACAGATGAAACTAAGAATATACCAAACCCGATTTTTTAAAAATAAGTAGCTTATATTAAGCCCTAGTTAAAGTTGAAATGAAACAAAACAAAATTGGAACAACCCATTCACTGACCGTCATCTCATTGACGGAGCAACGCTGTTATTTATCCCTAAACGCCTCCAGTGAGTATTCCTGTCTAGGCCTATGTAAGTTTATTAGAATATCAGATTTCGCAAAATTATTTATTAAACCAATTTCAACACTTTTTTTTCAGGAAGAAAATCTTTTTTTACATAACCTCAATTTACAGTATCTTCAACCAATCATCACATGAGTTTCTTTATTTATCAGATTATATCTATCCATGTTCTCATGCGTTCTTATTCCTTTTTTGATCTGTTCAAGCGTTTCATAGCATACGCTCCTTCACGGTCTACTGGTTAGTTTGAATAGCGCCTCTATCGGATAGTTCATGCATTAAGCACTAGTTCTTTCTCAAAACTTAACAAAAGAAAGCACTTACATAATCCAGGATACTTTGAGAAGTTTATTTTAAAACTAGATCAGTTTAATTCAATCCAAAACATAGAAAATACAATAAGCGTATGATTATGGGACTACTTTAAATGAACCTGTTTAATCTTCGTTGTCTGTAGTCGTCTTCTATAAATGTAAAAGAAAAATACCATAATAAACTTTATCGCTTCTAAATTACAGTCGGTATTTTTTCAAAAAGCTTTGTTTAAACCGTGAGATTTTATTTGAAATTAAAAACTCGTCTTAATAAAGCTACTTTTTAACCCTTAAAATCAACCAATTTTACGAATTGAAATCATTGGTAAAAAATTAACCGAAAGAGTTCGAATCAATGTGAGATCGTCAATTAGGACAGTTGCGCACAAGCGTGAATTTGCCAACATATGGCAATAAAAATTAATGGAGAAAAAATGTTGGAACTGGTTGGAAGATATCATCAATCTATGAAACACGTGAGTGAATCACAATGTTGATATAATTGTAGTTTTTTACATTTTTATTACATTTTAATTGGTATAAGAAATTAATAAAACGTGCACAAACCCTTATAGATAAATGGTAGCAACTTTTTTTTTAAATATATTTATTTAGGGGTGCTTCAACTGCTTGGTTATTAACACCCCGGAAGATATAAAAATTTAGTATAATAACATAATCAATATTTGTATTTTTAAGATTTGTATCTTCTAGAAATTTTAATATGTTTTTTTCATACGTATTGGTTGAAATTTGTAGTGCGTCTGTTGGAAGTTTGTGTTTGATTCTTTGTACTATATATTGTGGACATTCTAGAAGTACGTGTTCCACCGTAAGTTGTGTGTTGCAGGTGGGGAATATGGGTGGTGTCTTTTTCTCGAATTTGTATTGATGTGTGAGTCGTGTGTGTCCAATTTTGATTTTTGTTAGAATTATTTGTTCATGTCTTGTTTTATACTTTTGCGGACTTTGAATTTTGTGACGGATGTTGGTCCATTCTTCTTGCAGTTTTCTTTTGAAAACACTGTTCGCACCATATGTAGAGGTGGGCATTTGAGTTATTTCTTGGTGTATGGTGTATGGGAGGGCAAGTCTAGCGGAGGTCTCCTTTCGCCACTGGTTCTATATGTGGGTTAAAGAGTTGTATAAGTTTGCCAAATTTCAACATTCTATGTTAAGCCGTTTGGCTACAATTTCTACCGTACAGACAGACAGACACATGAGTGTTGGCAGCTTCATCTGCTTTTTCATTTCCTGGGATGTTGCGATATGATGGAACCCATAATACTGCGATTTTTTTCGCCTGGTAAATACAGTAGTGGATGTTATCTTGAATTTTTTGGATGATGGTGTCTTTTGAATAGCTTTATTTCATGGCTGCAATGGTGCTGAGGGAATCAGTATGTATTATTTGGAGTGCTTTTTATATATTCTGTTGCTTGAAGTAATGCATAAGCTTCGGCAGTGACGACGCTCATCATTTTTGGAAGATGGTATTTTCTTGTTTCATTCTTCTCAACTACCATTGCGGCCCCGATTTTATTTTGTATTTTAGCACCATCTGTGTAAATGGCAGTGCGATTCTTGTATTTGGACATGATTTCATGGTAAGATTTTAAAATGATGGATGGACTGGTTTCTTTTTTATTATGGCGGGTTAGGTGTGATATCAATTTTTTGGATACTGTATTCTTAAACTAATAGGAAGCCCAGGTCTTGCCGCTGAGATTGACCACTGCGACCACTTTTATTTCTAAGCATATTCCCTTTCGCGTTTCATTGGTGAACTCATTTGTTGAGAAGGATCAAATCAAAAAACAAACGTCTCATTTCAGACAGGTGACAGCTAAAGTTATATCATAAGCAATTACTTTAGACATTTACTAATTTAATCAAATTTATCTTTCGTGATTCGTCATCAGCCAAGTTTGTACATATTTAAATATTTAGATCTGTATCTTGGACATAGTAATTTTATTGACGAATGTCAATATATTTTTTATAAAAGCAAATATATCATTACATAACTCATAAATATTTAGATAGTTTTTATATTTGTTAATAGATGTGGTCATTAAATAAAATTTAATTAGGTGATTTTAAAATGGTGGTCAGTTCAAATGAGCATTGTCAGGTAGTTTGAACTCTTGGACTCCACAATATATCGACTATCTTAGTTTATTAATACAGGAATATATATAGGTATAGGAATTTTGCATTCTAGAGAGGTGCATACACCTTTATATGGGTGATCCTCTATATTTTTTTGGCATCACCCACCTAAAATAGTTCCATATTAGAAAAAATAAATTCGTCCTAAATTAGGCTCAAGAATTTTGTCACCAGGATTAATTTTTATGCCCATCTTATATTCAACATAAAAAAGAATAAGAAGTAGATAATTACTTATGACTTCCATCAATGTTTCTTATAAAATTATTACAAAAAGAAAACAGAAAACCTGGTGCATGCATCTTGATATTCTTGGGGTAAATTGCTTCATACAATTCTCTGCTATAAAAAGTAAAACACAAAAACTGGTATGATAGCAATAGCTTTATATCTATTAAACATTCCTGACCATATCAAGAAAGATCTTGATTAAATAAATTTATTGAATCAAATAAATATCATCCTCGTTAGTATCTGCTATTTTCTATCAAACTAATAAAACGATAGAATGGATCTGAGTTAAAACAACCAACAATCAAATGATTAGAGTAATTTCTACAACATGACAAAACGTTCTGCTGTACTAGAACAGATACCATCTACAACGACGCTAGTAAACACTTGATTAACGTTGTAATTGCAAAGCGCTGATCATGAAACGACGGCGATACTAACGCTACTGACGGACTAATAACTAAATTCAACCTGTAAACTATGGAATAAGAAACAAAGCCAAAATAACTGAACTCATCACTAGAATATACCAATTAAAATGATGCTGAGTCTAACACATTGTTCATACGACAAATAAAGGATTATCATCATTCAGCAGTACAAATCTACAGAAAAAATAAGTATAATCTGTCTCAATTTGGAATACGAATCTAGATCTGGTTACTTTAGTGACTGTTGTGGTGTAAATAGAGTTTTGTAGAATCATGTGAACTTGTAAATCTGTCTTTTAAAAGTATGGTTAAGTTTCATCATATTGAGGTTATTACTAAATTGACATGTCAAAATTGTGATTGACATGTCAAATATTTTGAATGTATATATTAATATTTATTTCATCAAACTTTCGATTATTACTCGTATAATAGTAAAAAAATATTACGATTATCAATGAAATATCGTGATAAAATATAAAAAACAAATATACATATTATATAATAATAATTTATCATTTTATTGTGCTGCCCTTAAAATCTCATTCTTGTTTTGAAAAATTTAATAATATATTTAAACAAAAATATTCATTTATTGAATGTAAATCCCAAATTTTTCTCTGCAAATCTTTCCGAAACATGTAGTCTGTGGTTCTATCTGTTTTCTTATTATTACTACCTCTTCCCATGTTCGCCGGTCTTAAATTTTCTGCACCTTCATTTAAAATTTTTCTTACTTCTCCTCCAGAAATCTAAAGAAATTGAAATGGGTAAATTATTTTATATTTCACAACAAAAAGGACACCAAGATTTACTGAAAAAATATCTGCCTCAAGGTCTATAATTTCGCTTCTTTTTAATTTTGTTCCATTTTTTTCTAAAAGTTTTCCATAAGCGTTATATATGTGTTTTTTTGTATATTTATCTAATTGTTGTCTCTTATGCATATTTTCTGATGTTATGTTCTTATTTTGGTTGTATAAAAATACTTTTCAATTAAAAAAATAAATTGACATATATTTTAATGTCAAATAAAAATGTTTTGAAAGGTGCCATTTCAACAGTACCACCCTAAGATGATATTTTAAATAGGCAACATAAAAAATTAAATTTTCCTCTTAGTTTCGTATTACAAATTGAGACAGATAATATCTACCTGGCACTACAATCTATAACTGCTAATAATCATAAAATATCAATTTACTCAGACCCGCTAGCCGCATTAAATAACATTCAGAACGTTCAAAGTAAAACACCAACCATAATAAAAATACAAGAAGAGACAAACTCTCAAACTTACACCAAAATAAAATATATCTTATATGGATTCCAGGTGATTCAGGAATTGACGGCAACGAACAAGCCAACAACGCAGCAAAAAAAGATACAAGCCTAGTACAAAATATCCCCATACCAGCAACAGACTTTAAGAATGCTCTCATATCAGAGTACAACACAAAAAATCTGCATGGTTCAATATCGACCCAAATACGAACAAATTACGTAACATCAAGGAAGACATAAAAGTATGGGATCTGGAAAAAGGTCGAAAAATACAGACATTAATGACAAGACTGCGTATCGGACACTCAAGACTCACACACAGCTACCTATTCAACAAAGAAACCCCCCCCTCGGTGTGAAAATTGCGACGTGCGATTGACCATAGAACATATTTGATCCAAATGTGAATCATACAATTCTTCAAGAATACAAATTGCTTCAATAGATTGTAAATATAAAACCACGCCATGGATATGGCTGAAAATTTGACAACAGTCTATTGATAGATGCTACTTTTCATAAATAAACTCTTTTCGATAGTACTAGCGCCATCTCTTAGATTTTATAAGGACTTATTGACCAACCCTCGAACAATTTGGTTATTTACAGTTACTGGGTAATTTCCAAGTGGGCTAGCTCTAATAGGACCGATTCTTGGATCAATAGGGCCCGTCCTTCATCCAATGATGCCGACTCTTGTCCCTATGGGACCGATTTCTTCAAATTTTCTAGGGCAGGAAAATTTTGCCGATCCGCTACTGGTATAGATTGTTGCCATTTTTTTTTTTAAATTTATTTATTTAAAGACACATCAGCTACTTGGCTATTAGTGTCTAATAAGGTTATATTATAGTTAAATTTTGTTTGGTTTGTATATAATACTTATATTAGGTTATGTATGTTGGCTGCCTGTAAGAAATTAAGTACGTTGTTAGTCATTGTTGAATCTAGTCTTAAGATGTCTTTAGAGTCTTGTGGTAAGTTGTAGTTTATACGTAGGTTAGTGTAGAGTTGACAGTCTATTAGTATATGGTTAACGGTAAGTTGTTCGTTACATGTCTCACATATTTTGGTATCTAGTCTTGCCATGAGGTGTTCGTGTGTGTGTCTGGTGTGTCCGATTCTAAGTCTTGTCATTATTATTTGTTCTCGTCTGTTGGTGCCTGAGTTTCAGTTCTGTATGTCGTCCTTGACGGTTCGTAGTTTGTTGTTAGTGGTGTCACGCCATTTGGTCAGTCTTAATATTCTGTTTTACGTAAGTTTTGTTGGGGGGTAAATGGAGGGTTTCTTCGTGATTGGTGAACTCTCGGGCGGCTGTGTTTGCACGTTCGTTGCCTTCTATTTCAATATGGGCGGGAACCCAGATGAGGTGCACTATTTTGTTTTGTTCTTTTGTCGTCTGGTATAGTTGGTCTTGTATTTGCTGAATAACAGTTTCCTTTGAGTAGTTGTTGTTGAGGGCCTGTACTACGCTCAAAGAATCGGTGCATACGGCTATGTGTCTGTGGATGGTATGAGATGCCATTTCGATCGCCTTCAGGATTGCTACCGCTTCTGCTTCGAACACAGTACTGGTTGTCGGTAATTGGTAAGTTTTACTTTCATCGTTGTGAACAGTAGCTATAGTACAATTGTTCTCTGTTTTTGATGCATCCGTGAAGTAAAACTGGTACTCGAGCAGATGCAGCTGTAGTTCAGCAAAGTTTGTTTGTAAAACAGTCGGTTCTATTTTTTTGTATTTAGTTAGACCTGTGTTTATGATTACACACATTATGTTGCCAATTATGTTCCAGATTGTTTGAAACTTTTTAGAAGTATACCGTTGTGTCTCCCGTTAAACCAGGCAGTTGAACTCAGAGCTTCAAACGCTGTTTTAAAAATTGTTTCTGTTGTCGTCTTTCTAAGTTTGAAACAAAATTTCACACAGACACATTAAAAATAGGTAGCTATAGAGAAATAAATTACCAAAACCGATTTCAGACTAATAAAAAAAAAAACCTCTTATTCACAAATAAGTGTCAATACCCAAAAGTTTGATAAAAAAAGGCTTTTCATTACAAAGTAGAATCTATTATAATCTTAAACTATAATCAGATGTTCTATTCCCTATAAAAAAACAATTTAGAATGTAATAAAAATTCTCGAAAACCAGTCGACAGAAGTCAAAGACATTTTACGATCTTCAGAATCATTAAATCCATGAGAGGGTAACGTAAAAAGGTTAAGATAAGCAGGGTCGGCAACTGTAAAGTTAAAAATACCGAATTACCAAACATTTACCAGACTCTTACTCGAATAACTTAGATAGGTGAATGGAGTTTTATAAATAACTAGCAGATTACCGACCACAATTTAAAAACTGAGTTAATATAAGAGCCATAACTTGCATGGAGGTTAAACATTCAACAACTTGTTTATTATTTTAATTTACTTTTTCAATTTTAACTTAAGGCAGTGATTCTTTACGGGTGCTCCGCGAAATAATTTTAATGTTTTAAATATTTACTTGCAATATATCAGGAAGACTTTTGGTTCTTAAAATAAAATCTTGTATGCACCATTGACATCATTATTAAATACAATTTTCATTACATTTTGATTTTTCATCATTCTTAATACAAATTTCCCATTTATTAAATTTCTTTCTTCCTTCTAAAATGGAAAAATGTATTATATATTTTATTTTTTATGTCATTTGTTTAGCTTTCCGAATTTTTAATTCTTTCTGCTAACATGAAACTTAACAATAAACCAACTTAAGAAAACAAATCTTTCCAAAAAATTCGAACGAAATAACTTAGCTAAACAAACTTACCGGCACTCAGTTCATAAATAACAGATGCATTATATCACGTTGCTATTTCCCATCGCCATTTCGGCTGCGTTAGGTACCAATAGACATCGTTGCTAAGCGACAAAAATTTTAACTAACAAACTAACTAACCATCTCCACTTCTCATGTATTGCGCGGTTCGAATAATTCGCGTTTTTTATCATTAGCTCTCTAACAAAAGAAATAGACTGTACATAACATTATATTAAATAAAATTATAAAGCGTGAGCGATGAAGATTATTGTAAATAGAAATTTTTATTTTTAGTTTTATACAAATTTATTTAAGCCATGAATCTCGCGACACACTACTAAGTTGTGACACACCAAGGTGTCGTGACATACCGGTTGGGAAGCACTGCCCTAATATATACATACTTATATACTTTTCATCCATTCCACTACAATTAATTTTGAAAGACAGTAGCTTTATTAACATTTAAATTTTTTATATCCCTATTGAATTCTAATGGTATTAGATACCTTAACATAAATCATTTTAAATTATATGGCTGAACTGTCAACGTTTTTCACTTTGAATGATAATTTCACCTAGACAACCTATCATTTCATTACCTAATTGGATTAAAATTCTTCATTTCGATATAAAAAAAGACATAAAAAATAGTTTCTAAAAATATCTCGACTTTAGTACTGTGATTTTCTTCAAAAAGCAAGTTTAGAAGACTGAAAAAACAGATTGGATTACCCACATACTTGACAGAAGTAACGAGAAACCAAAAAGTAATCGCAAGATTCAGATGTGGCAACGACGGGAGGGCAAAAAATTATTGGATGGAAGAAAGGGAGAAAATATGTAGAATCTGCAGAGAAGAAGAAGAAACATTAGACCAACTAAGAATGCAAGACCACACACTTCTTTGATGACCCGTCAAAAATTGCGAGAGCTTGGTTGGGAAATTTTGTTGCATCCACCGTACAGTCCAGATATAGTACCCTCTGACTGTGAAAACCAGTTGAGTTTTACTAAAAAAAAAGAGATCCAATGAGTAATATTTTTATGTTTTATTCGTAATGCTGATTATTTCCAGCTTCTACATCTGGTAGTCCTATTATCATTCTTTAGAACTAATTTCCAGGAGATGAAAGTATAACTGTGATGTTTTTGAAATTTAAATTTGAGAGTATAATTTGAAGCTCATCGTAAAACCCTGAATAATCAAAAGAATTACTGTCATAGTAAATTCCTTTGATATTCGGTGGCGGTACGCTTGAAAGATTTGTGACAAGTGGCGGAATGTAAGCTAACTCTTGTACTAATTACCTGACTTGTTTGTACCTAACCGACACGCATGCGTACATCAACGCCTGTCTCAAGCACCGGCTTCTATGTCATATCACATCAAATAAATCCCAAACCAGCACAGATGTGCTGGTTTCATTTGCTCTTTAGTACTATCAAAGATACTTAAATTCACAGTAAAATAAAAGAAGTACTCGACTTGTTGCCATAGTTTCTATTTCTATTCGTCAACGCAAATGGTAACTGAAGAGTTCAATCTAAATCGTAATGCCATCGGTCACCATCATCGGCTTTTGCAACCCCTACACCGTATGCCCTTTTTCGATACAACATGTTATTTCCCATGTTAAATTTTCCATTGCATATTGTATCTCTACTATGAGATTTAGACAAAAACTTTATTAATAAAAATTGTTCAGTATTTTAGTCCTAACACATTGTGTCTAATTTTGAATCGATTTGGATAATTTTTTTGTTTAAAATTCCAAAACTTTTGTCCAAACTTCAAAATGGACCAGATTTTGTTTATCTATGACCAAAAATATATACCTGTACCAATTTTCAATAAAATACCAAGACAAAAATTTTTGCTTTAAAATCAAGATTTTTTTTACGATTTTTGGCCATTTTCAAGGGTTTTGGATTACTGCTCATACAAAACTTAATAATTGGTTTATTAAAGCCCAATTTTTTTCAGACTAAACAATGTAGGAGAATTTTAAAACTTCAAACTGCAGATTTTTATCCCTAACCATTTTTACCGACCGACAACATATATAAGGGAGGTATTGTGATCATCCCGATTTTGACATTTCGAGATTTCGATGGATCTCCACGAAATGACTATTTTTAGCATGATATCTGTCAGTCTGTCTGTCTGTCTGTCTCTCTGTCTGTCTGTCTGTCTGTCTGTCTGTCTGTTTGTCTGTCCATCTATCTGTCTGTCTGTTTATCTGTCTGTCTGTCTGTCTGTCTGTTTTATGAAACTTCATATTTAAGCTTTTGACAATGGCACGAGTTGATCAACATTTGGTAAAAATCGGTTGACTAGAAATGGGAGTTTACTCGTGTCGGTTTTAAGATTTTTGCGTGATTTCACAACAAAGAAATATTTCGAAAAAAATTATTTAACAAAAGTTGCTATCAATAACTAACAACTTTTATTTCAGACACTTTTTGATAGAACGAAAAAATTTAGAAAATTTTTCGAAATTTCTAAAAATCTATTTTTTTTTACTTATATGTAATGTTTCCATGGTCATGATAAATAATATCTCTGTTAGAAAATATTAGGCCAAGTTATTTCTACTCTACTGCTAGAATGTATTTTATACAAGTACTTTATGATGGCGGTCGGTCCTGTGCTGACCACAGCTGATTGTTTAGTTAGGATTTATAAAATATTTTAAAATATAAAAAATTTCCAAATTTTTTTTTTGTATCAAAAATTGGTGATAATTTAATTAGAGTTTCAAAAATTTCAACCGCAGATCTTTATCGCATTTCGTTTTTGAGAAACGTCCATGCGAATATGAAAATTTCTATAAATCATGTCATATTAAAATTTGTCATAATTTTAAAATACGCAAAACGAATAAGACCTCAATTTTTTTCTAGACTGAATAAACCACGAGGAATCCAAAAATTTTAGCTGCAGGTCGCTATCTCGAACCTTTTTTTCACTAATATATATATATATATTTGGATATTTGGTTCTTGACGAGTATTATATGAAATAAAACGCAGGTTCTCTTTTATTCGTCAGTTTATTAAAATGTTCTTGTCAATTTATAAAAAATATATATATATATTTTTTTTTTAAATTTAATTTAATGGTCTTTGCTACTGTGGCAATAGCCAGGAAAATTTTTATTTGTTAAAAATTCCATGCCTGAACGGGATTCGAACCCGAAACCTTAGCAACGCAGAGCACATGTGTTACCACTACGCTACTCCGGTCAATAAGCGGCCGAAAAACTGTTGCAGTGGAGCGGATAAGACAATCAATATTGATCATCTGGTATTTATAACTTCTCCACAAACTTCTTCCGTCAAAATTTCCACAGGGGAAGCAATAGCCTCCTCACTGCATCCCTCCATGCCTTCCTCCGCAGTATTGAAACCGGTTGTTCACAAATTGGGGTAACACCACTGGTTCTAAATGAATAGACTCTGAGTACCTGAATTGAGATGCAAACCTTTTTGCAAAACCCTTTTTTCTCACAGAAAACAATAAAACGAATGTCGAATTCTATATTTAATTCTGTGATTAACAGAAAATAATGTTGAAAGTGTTTTTACATGTAGCGAGTTAGATTAACAGTGGCAAATGTGTTTTCTGCATCTGCCGACAGAGTGCATTGAACATTAAAACCCCTGAATGTTGGTCAAAGCCATAAGTTGCAATTCCCACAGAACACTCTAGAATTTCATGTTATTTGTACTTATAGACTACAGTTTTAAAAAGAAGATAACGTATAATCGTATTACTAGAGAGCTGTTCTTTAATTTACCGTCCAGTAAATGGACTACAAAAAGAAAAATAATGTACTTTATAATGAAAAAGTAATTATGGAGTATTATAAAAAAAGTAATAATACCGACCGTTTCCGTGGAAAATCATTTTATATTTAACTTTTAACATTTATTAGTTGATACAGGAGAGAAAAAAATAAACGATTTTTCAAATAAAGCTACGTTCACAGTTCTAAAATTAGTTGAATATTGGGCTCAACAGTACAGTGACTGTATAAAGACAGTGTGGCCATATAAACTGTAGCCGCCATGTTTATTCCAGATTTGTATTGGGTTATATAGAATAAATGTTAATATATCCTAATATATTATAATATTTCTTAAATTTTTAATAGTTTTACGTGTTTATGTTTATGTATATGTGAATATCAATTTATTGTTAAGAAAAAACATGTATATGATTCAACATTTATTAAGATAAATATTAAAATTGCCTACCGATGAAGGTATTTTTTTGAAATGTTTGCAACATAAAAGAAAACATGTGAAAAAAATTCTTAAAAAAGGACATGAAAGGAAATATAAGAGATATGTTTTTATTATTTTATAAATTTATTTGAGGACCTATAAAAACTAAAACATTTTTTTTTATAAAAACGGGAGTTTCAAACATTTTAATTTGAATATTTTAAATTTAAGAAAACAAGTTCAAACAGGACATTAGAATTAGAATAAAAAGATAGGGAAAAAATTATGATAAGGTTCTATAAAAATTAGAGAACCCAACATTTCTCTAATTTTTTGGAAAACGCATGTTTATATAAAAAAAAAGGATATTTTCATATTAAAAAAGAATAAGCAGAACATGTTATATACCCTGAGTTCAAAAAGAAATTACATAAGAGTTGGCTATGGAAAAATAAAATACTGTATACCAGTGTTTCTCAACAGGTGGTCCGCAGAAAAATTTTAGTAGTCCGCGAAAGTTTTCGTATGTTTTTTTGCAGTTTTTTTTGTTTTTTTTTAGACACATTTTTTATGTAAATAATTTATATTTTGTTTATTTTCTGTAAACTTTCTGTGATTTTCTACAAATAAAATTTATTTAGTAGCACATTAAATATATTTGTTTTCTTGCAAAAAATTAACCAACAATTATTATTAGTGGTCCGCGTTAGAAAATTATATATTTTACTGGTCCGCGGTGCGTTTTTGGTTGAGAAACACTGATGTATACTACAAGCTTTATGTAACAATAAATAACTTATGACAACAAGAGTGATTTAATTAATTCAGACAGTAAATTAATTCTAAAGCTTTCTGTTGGCATTACTTTTATTTTCCATAGCCAACCCTTATGCAATTTCTTTTTGAACTCATGGTATAAATGATATATTAATAAAGAAAACTGATGTATATATTATCAATTATGCATTTATTCAACTAAAATTATGGTCAGGTGAAAAATAAAATGAAATCAGCATGGAATAACATTAAAATTAATGAAAGTAAATACTTCTTATAATTGTGAAGCCATCCATTGATTTACTGGCATAATGTTTTTTATGTTCATTTAGCCTTTTTTCCCAGCAATTTTAAACCTAAACATAACAAATCGTTTCATTATTTTTAATTTTAATTTGTGACAATTTAAAATATGTGCACAGTTTACATTATCTACATTACTCATTACTCATTACTCATCACAAACACAACAATATTCACTATTAAACGTCTAAATATACGTATATTATTTGAAAATATCACTTAAATCTGTTGAAACACAAGCTAAACACATGTAAACCATATATAATCTGTAACAAATTTGGTAGAAACATGGCGGACTTCAGTTCGACCAATAGAAAATGAGACCATCGTATGGCCACACTGTCTTTATACAGTCACTGTACTCAACAGCGCTACGAAGTGACACCAAGCGGATAGAATTTGAACTAGTGGAACGAGTAACTGTTTATTGTTTACTAGTGGCTACCTCGTGTTGTTTGTATCGCGTTTAACCTTTAATGTTGCAGTTTGTTTGTATCATTAACTTTTGATAGCAATTATTATTCTTTTTTATATTATTTTGTGTTATAATGAGTTGTCATAACACAAACTGCTGTGAATTTGGTTGTCACTCTAGGAAAAGAAGTGAGAGAAACATTCACTTCCAATTTTTCCAAATGTAAATCAATTTGTGAAAATAATAAATAAATTTGGTGTTGTGGAAGAGATAAATAGGTAAAAAAGCATGGGAAAATGCTATAAATACAGGAAAAAAAAGTGAGAGCTGTAGCTTTTAAATGCTTAAAGCATTTAAGATTACATTACATATTACAATTCTGAACGGTTTCACCATATGACAAACTTCTAGTGACAATCAACAGAGTACAAGCTACAGTTTATAAGCTATTGATTTAAGAGCTCTGAATGCGGATTTACAAGAAATGAATTGTAAAATTCTCATCTACAGTAAGTAAAGGCATTTTTTAATCAAATCTTTACATTAAGACAATAATTAAGAAAATGATTCTACTTGAATTTTCAATTAAATCCAACCTTTTAAGAATTAATCTTAATGTTAAGAACTTCAAAAACATCTTAAAATTCCAGTTGTTAAGTGCTGATATCCAGATTATCTTTAAATATTCCCAGACTGGTAATTAATAAAATTATCTTAAATTCAGTATCCTATGGGAAATACGTATTCTATATCCTGTTCCGGCATTTCCTGTGACCTAATATGACAAGGTGACAGGCACAACAGCGCCTCTGGTGTTACTTGCATAAACCAGTGAGGTTGAAATTTGATTATGGAATATAGAACAGCCACAGGCGGAAATCATGCATCGGAATTCTGCGTACTATACCAAGAAGACTTCCAATTCAATCAAGGGGTGAATTCAATAGAATTAAAGTTATTTTTCGGTTGATGCTTCTGGTAATTTTCAACTTCGTAGATGTATGTTCTGTACTAAAGTTTAATCTGATAAAAATTCAGAATTTCTGAAAATGACTTATTTTTTTTATATTGAAAAATATCGACAGAACTTCTGTGGTTTCTGGTTGAAAAACTGAATCAAGTGGTTTTCACAGGCTTCTTTTGAAACCAGCTTAATTTCATTGAGAGAATTCTGCAGAGATCGGAATAGGTGGTAGTCAGAGGGTACTATGTCTGGACTATACGGTGGATGCCACAAAATTTCCGAACCAAGCTCTCGCCAAATTTTTGACGGGTCATCAAAGAAGTGTGTGGTCTTGCGTTGTCATAATGAAAGACAAAACCTTTCCTATTATTCAATTCGGGCCATTCTCTTTAAACTGCCTGGCGTAATCGCTCTAGTTGTCCACAGTAAGGTAGAGAATCAATCGTCTGACCAACTGGAAGTAGCTCATGGTGGACGATTCCCTTCCAGTCCCACCACACACACAGCATCACCTTGTTCGGCGTCAATCCTCGCTTCGCGAACTTGTGACGGCTCACCATCCATTGTCCTCGATCTTTTACGCTTCCGATTATCATACGTAATCCATTTTTCATCACCGGTTATGACACATTTCAGAAATGGCTCGATTTCATTGCGTCTCAGCAGCGCATCGCAGATGTTAATTCGGTCTATCATGTTTTTCGCCCACTTCCTTCGAATTTTTATCTTCCGATATTGTGCAGACAGCGCTGGGCTCGACTCAGCCTCAAGTATTTAATACTTGAGTACCTGTTCATTCATGGATAATAGGAGTGGTCGAAACGTCACACTGACGACGTGGCTTTCATATATATGACCGGTGGTCTAGAAACGGAGAACTTGCCTTCTCTGCCCCTTCTACGCCATCGCGTTGCGAAACTATTGTTATTTATGTAATAATATTGTCAATAACAAAATATATTTGTGGAGGGAATATTTAACCTGTGGTGCGGGAAGAAGCTGATGAGAAGGTTGGCAATACTGCTGCACGAAAGAAAGAAAAGATATTTAACCCAGACTGGGAACAATAATCCGGTTTGGTGAACTACATGGTGCACATTAGTGACAAATGAAATTCTGCATTACGAATAGGCACGTATAGTACAAGCCACAAAAGTACGCAATAAACACAAACGCAGACGCCAAAATCTGTGGCTTGATTATGCTTAGAACTATCTGTGTACTACATGTGGAAACATGTTGAAATTTGTAAATGTTCGTAAGTAAAAAAATATTAAATCCTACTGTAATTATTCCAAAAATATAATTTTCATGTACATTGCAACCAAAATGAATATTATTTCGTTCATTACAATTTATAATCTAATTAAATATAATTGAACTGTAAATATTAACGTTATGAAAGCTCATTTGAACAAACGCGCGAAGTTTTCAAATGGTATTATGTGGTAATGCGGTTACAATAATATCAAGGCTGCAATGGCATGTTACGGAGTAATAAGAGAGATTACTCGATATTACTCTAATTGAATCGGGCGAAAATTCAATTCTCTCACGCACTTTGTGGTTTGTTACATCCTTATTTTAAATAATCATTAAATGAACAATTGAAATAATAGTTTATTTTGGAGCATATCCAGCTATTTTTCTATCTGACATTCTTTCGCGAAATCTGTCTATGTGACATATTTTTAGTATTCTGTCTTCTTTTATCACGTGCCTTATCCATTGTCTCTCATTTTTGTGTGTACATTAGCACAGTTAAAAACATTTTTAAATAGTCTTTTTTACAAAGGTTTTAATTTATAAATTTCAGGTTTAAAGTGCGTAGTTTGACAAGAATATAAATTGCGACCAATCTTTCAATGTCTGAAACCTAAAAAAAAATCCAAATGAACCCCTGCTATGTATACCACTCTCCACACATGTGCGTAAGAGAAGTTGCGTGTATCCAATTTAACTTCACAAAAATCTATAACTGAGTTTATGTTCTTTATTTATAATTTTGATCTCAAAGGATAATAATGCGTATGCGAATGAAATTATCTATTTCTTTTTCCGCGGTTTCAGTCTAAGAATTGGTTGACAGCAGCCCTCCATGTGTCTCGATCTTGGGTCTTTTTAGCTGGACATAGGAGAGTTCTTTGTAATGTTTACGAGATATAGATAGTCTTATTATAAACAAAGCAAAAACTAAGATTATGTCCAACAACAACAGGGAGGAAATTAGAACTGAAAAGGGTAGTAATACATAAGAGGATGAAATTATCTATTTCTTTTTCTGCGATTTCAATCTAAAGATTGGTTGGCAGTAACTCTCTACGCGTCTCGTTCCTGGGTCAGTCTTTTTAGTTGGACGTAGAAGAGGCACCCTAACTCCTCCATCAATGTAGTCCAGTCTAGGTCTACCCCTACAGTTTGTGCCATCTACTGACCTTCATTTGTGACTCTGTCCACCCAGAGGTTCTTGAGCATTCTTCGGTAACACCACAACTCAATTCATTTTCTTTGTCTATTTAGGACAGATTATTTCATTCAATAATACACAATGGCAATCGATTGAAGCTTCAGCCAAGCGTGGAAAGAAATTTGGCTCTTAAAAGACATTCATTATTCATGGTAGGGATGGGAAAAAAACATCGATGTATCGAAAACATCGATGTTTTTACCATCGATGGTCAGCTGGCGATAGTATCGATAAAACATCGATGTCTACTACCGATGTCGATGTTTAAACTTTGAAATTCAGAAACTACCGCTAGAGGCGCTGGAATCTTAAAAATTTAATTTTTATTAAAATTAGTACACAAAATATAAGCGCCATCTATTGTGATATAACAATACTAATAGTGTTAGTTCTTATTCTTCTTAACAGTTAGCAGAATAAGAAAAAAATAAGAAGAAACTTCTAATTTTTGCAAACAATGCGACCGACCAAAGACGCCAACACACTTTTTCTTTTAGAGTCTTGTCGACACTTTCCCAGTTGTTATTCCTCCAATTCCTGAATTTTTGTAAGTTGTCATTAGCTATTTTTTTATATATTGAAGTTGGCTTTTCCTGAACAAAATAATCAAAAGCTTCAATTAATCGGTAAAAGTAACTAGAATTGAAAATTTAGTTCCGCCTAAACCAAAGGAACAGTTACTATTTTTACATTTCTAAAATGAAATATTGGATTTTATTATGTCACCAAACCATTATTTTTAGGTTTTCTAGTTCTTACTTGGTTGAGGCAGGATTTAGTCAAGTTAACAATTTATTAAGAAAAACGTCGATTCAATATTACAGAACGCGGTAATTTACGATTATTACTAACTAATTTTACACCTGATGTAAAAGATATTACGGAAAAGCATCAACCACAACCATCGAATTAATTTTTTTTAATATTATCTTATAATTAAATATATATTTATATTTGTTAAGTTAGTTACTGGATTTTTTTACAACTGCAACTTGATACGTGGCGCTATGCATTATAATAAAAAATTTAGGGGGTCCATTGAAAAAAAAAAAAAAGTCAAGAGGTCGAAGTAGAAAAAAGGTTGAGACTCCCTGATGTAGAACATTAAATTCTGGCTTCTGAACCCTCGCTAAGAATTTTTTTTTTATGCTCGCCTGTCAATACTCATTCCTAGCTCTTTGTATTTTTGGTAATTGTTGTATCCCCTATCACAGTGTTTCTCAACCTTTTCTGGCATGGGGCTCCCCAAAATTATATAAATATATATATATATGGTGTATCAAGATAGAGAGAACACGATTTTTCTCGAAAAGGCTACATGTGAGCGAGTTGGGAAAAATTTTGAACTAAAATTTATACAAAACATTAAATGGTAGTATTGAAATTTCCCCGGAAGTACAGGATATTAAGGACAGTTTCGAATTGTTATATGGGAACGTATGTCATACTGAATATCTTTGGATAGAGCTTTTCAAAAGAAACAACTTTTATTTTTTTGAAGAAACATTTTTTCAGTATCTTTTACGGTTGACAAAAAACTATAATATATATGACGATTATATTCTCTATAATGACTTGAAAGTAAAGTATTTTTATTTACAAGTGTTCAAAGTGCCTTATATTTTGATTTAAACACATTCGCATCATTACTCTTGAGTTATCTGTAACTCGGAGAATAATAAAAAAAATATAATAAAAAATATTGAACTTTTAAGTCGTACCTACTTCAAAGTACAACTTGAGTTTTGATTGCTTTTGATCAGTTTGTTTAGCAAAAGCCCATTTTACTCATTATAAAGTTAGCTAGTGACAACTTTAGAAAATTAATACTCCATTTAGTTCCGCTTAAACGTTTGAAATAACCTGTAGATTAAATTAGTTGTCAAAATAAGTAATTAGATAGAATAATAAATAAAATATTTATTTTGTTTATGTTATGAAAGGTATATTTTTCTGAATATAAATATAAGACTCGTATTTATAAATATGAATAAAATTTATATCTTGCAAGTTTGAGCGCATGGCTATTATATTTTCATGTTTCGATCTTGTATGACTTCGCAGCCCCCCGGTTGAGAAACGCTGCCCTATCATATGTACGCCACTGAGGTTAATAAATTAGAAGATAACAGTACAAGACTGTAGGTATGACACCATGTTTATAAAATATAACCTAGAGGCATCCATTAAAAATTAACCCTGTTGCTTAAACATAAGATTATAGGCATATTTCACAAGAATTTAACTTATATCTTAGACATAACCTCATATTATCCATAAGAGTTATTCCTGATATTAGAGATAATTTATGCGAACAAAGCCTGACCTAACCTATACAGGAAGTAAAATCAAAACATACGCCAACACATGACCATTAAGGTATAAATATTGGTGCTGTGTACAATTAGGCACCGGATGTGACAAGTTAAAAACCAACCCCACGATTTATTTATAGTGTTTTATGACATGGAGTTATTTTAGTCCCTTGTTGAAGAAATATCGGGAGTTAATAGTGAAGTCAAAGGAAACTGTAAGTAAACAATAATGTGGAACAAAAAAATGTTGCGACAGCAGTGACGCAGCCAAGGAGGGGGGGCGACGGATCTGGGCCGTTCCCAGGACCAGCAGATTACCCGGCGCTGCTCGGAGAGTTGAAGATAAAATTTGTTAACTACAACAGTAGTTAATTTTTCAATTACTTCATTGTAAACAATATTGGCATTTTTTTTTCGTATAAACATTTTCTTAAGATTTCCTACTCTTGATAAAGTGACATAGTAATTATTGTTCAAGTGAAAATACATCACTTTCCAAATATGCTCCAACGAATTATATGAAGAGGAGCGTTGATCCTTTTTCCCCCTGACACATCGACTAAAATATTCGCCCAGTCAAATGTTTAAAACAAAACTGTTTTAAACAACTAATTTCTCGATTCAGATAAGATAAAGTGGAAATCTGACTTCGGTATAACCTTCAGAATGTAATTTTAAAATGACATCTCAAACGTGAAATAGAGTAGAAATAGTAGAAATATAATAAAGAGAGTAGTTTTGGAGACAATCGCGCTCTTAAAATCGGTATTTGGTTTTATTTTGCAGATAAATGTGAATATCAATATCTTCTTAGGTATTTTTGATATTATGATGTTTTACACACAAAAAGGACTGATATAAGTTGTACTGAACAACAGTGCCGTAATCAGAGGGGGGGGGGGATAGCTTCCTCTGAAGGTCCAATGAAATGAAAATTTAACAAATTTATCATAATCGTACATCAAAATAACTTGTGTATTTTACAGTAATAATAAGCTACATTTTATTATGATTAGTGTTGAAATTAACAGAAAATGCATATTTACATGTTATTTTTAGGTTTTCGTGGGTATAATCATGAAATCCTTATTCCGTCACATGAGTCTGTTCGTTCGGTACAAATTGTAACCAAACGGCTGATTTAGAGAACTGAACATAAGTAAGAGAAATATTGAGACTTAAAAAGATATCCCGCGAAAAATATAAATAAATATGTATTTATCGAAGAAAAAATCAAATTAAAGTTTTTGATACATGGATTAGCAATTACATCAACAAATAATGGAATTATTATTTGATATAAACATCAATATCCAACAGCAGGGGTGTCGAAGTGATTTGGGTCGCAGTCTATTTTACATACAAAATGATAAGCAGTGACGGAACTTTAAATATCCCGAAAGGTTTCTTGACATTTTTTTATAAACGGAAAAGAGGAAGAGAGTATATTTTACATTTTTAAATATATTTTTCCCCTAAATAAGCTCAAGTGATTTTGATTACCGTTTCAGGGACCACAAAAAATGAGGTTAAGGCCGTATGCGGCCCGTGTGCCCTTGAAATTTGATTCGGCCCTCCCCAAGAGAAAATCCTGGCTGCGCCACTGTGCGACAGTATCGGATTAAAGCCTAGTAATAGATCGATAACACATCCATAACATAAAAATGACAATACTCTCTTTGTTCTGTTTATTAAATACAGATGTTCAGAACAGCATACCTTTCTGTCTTAATATGCTATGCACAATAAGTTATTTCTGTTGGTTTGTTTCTCTGTTGCAGCATTGAAAATATATTAGATGGATTTTCATGAAATTTTGAAGTTTCTTACTAACTTGGAAGAGCTGTTGGAAAATGATGAAACCAGAATTTCTAGCAAGTCTTGATATACAAAATACCCTGAAAGACTGACACCAATTAGACAGACTTTTTATAGATTTTTATAGAGTCTAAAAATCAGATCGTCTACCCAAGAAATTCCATTACTGTTAACATAGCAAAAATTAATTCGTCAAATTCTTATCTATAATCCACTTTGATTTCAACCCTGTTAATAATACTTACACGCACAAAAGTCGTACGAAATTAGTTCCAAATTTTATCGCATGCTACAACATTTAATCAAATCTAATTATCTTATTAACATTTTGCACGGCAAAAAGTTTAATCATTTCAAATTTTCATTAATCACAAGTGAAAACTAATTTGCACAAATTTACATTTATTTGGACATTTAATGAAAACATTTTCAAATTTGATGAATATTTTGAGTCATTTAAACTGACAAATAACTAATTCAAAGTAAAATTTTCGTTTCATCAATAGTACCTCGACAACAGTGAATATTTGTGGTCCTTTTTAAGGATTTCCCTCCATCTTATTTGGTTCTAGGCTAAAGATCGCTTTTTATGTTTCTTGAATCCCGAACTATGGAATACGTTTTTGTATTTTTTTTTTTTTTGATTATGAGTGAACAAAAAACCCTTATAACATCACTCATGTGTCTGTCTGTCTGTTTGTCTGTACGGTAGAAATTGTAGTAAAACGGCTTAACATAGAAGGTTGAAATTTGGCATGCTTATACAACTCTTTCAGCCACATATAGGAAAAATACTGAGAGTTCAAAAAAAACACATCCCGTTTGTAATAATATCAATTAAAACACAGATTCAAGCACAAACGAGCATTTATTACAACGTCTATTTATAATCTGTCACACATATGTCATCATATTATAGTTGCTATCGTAACATATCACAAAGTACGTCCAAGAACTAGTCCTGATCCTTACACAGCTGTCCTGATCTTACCACGTCCTTGCGGCATCAGAATTTAATAACTGTAAAATAAAACAGAGGAAACGAAAACATAATGTTAGTTTTGCCTGTCTCCTTGATGTTCCTGACCATCCAGAGTTTCACTGGACTCCTTAAGGTAACAGACCATCCAGAGTCAAACAAAACAACACAACACCTTGAGGTCCCTGACCATCCAGAGTTCTCCTGAACTCCTTGAGGTCCCTGACCATCCAGAGTCAACAAGACAAACACGACCATTTTAGGTCTTACAACTCCGTGAGGTCCCTGACCATCCAGAGTTCTCCTGAACTCCTTGAGGTACCTGACCATCCAGAGTCAACAAGACAAACACGACCATTTTAGGTCTAACAACTCCTTGAGGTCTCTGACCATCCAGAGTTTCTCTGAACTCCTTGAGGTCCCTAACCATCTTTCTCCAAAATTTCTAAATTACCAAGAACAAATCATAGATACTGTACCTCACAATTCGCCTATCATCTGGTGTCAGATTTACATACCATCTTTGGCTTATTCTTTATGTAAATTTTCCAAATTCATTCCAAAATTTTTTTCAATTTCTATGCATCTTTGTGAGGTTTTTGGGTAATTTTCATTTTACAGTTTAATTAAAATATAGCCCTTGTGTTTTCCATTTTAAAAACTCTTATGAGCCAATCTTGACATTTTGTTGTATCTTGACTTGGTAGGTAATAAAATAATACACAAGTAATTCTGTACATGTTTATTAAACATCCCAATCAAGACTGGTGTCGAATACAAAGAAAGTGGGTGAGGTAAACACCCCCCCCCCACTCAGGGTACATGTTACAACAACACATGATTCCCTACATTTCCCAATATATAACACATTTCTATATCACAAAACTTTTTTTTTTTTGGAAGTGTCAATCTTTCTGTCAAATATGTTATGTATGTAACAACAAAACTGGCTAAAATTAGTTGTGGATGTTAGGATCCCACTTCTGATGTAAACGCTTTACAGCGTTTGTAATAATATCAATTAAAACACACAGATTCAAGCACAAACGAGCATTTATTACAACGTCTGTTTCTAATTTGTCACACATCTGTCACCATATTATATTTGCTATCGTAGCATATCACAAAAGACGTCCAAGAACTAGTCCTGCTACTAACATGTAACCTTAAGTTGTCATCTCAGTTGCATGCGACTTTTTATAAGAAAATATACATATTTTAAACGGAGCATAAGGGATGTTAATTTTGGTAATATATTCTAAGAATACAAATATTAATTCCCGCGACTGTGATGTCATCTGTGGACGTTACCGTGTATCACTCAACAACTGATCTTTCGTCCTTGTAAGATGTACTGCAAAGAATTTATGATGAGCTAAAAGATTCTTTCATCGATGGAATGTTGAGATGACAGACATATTAAAAATGTATATCTTTAAGAATTTTTATTGTTTTATTTTGTCTTGAATGTATAAGGGTTTAATATATTCTCTAAAAATGTGCTTTGAAATTTTAATGAACTGAGGATAACAAAAAATTTGGATAGAAAACCACAGTTTATTTTCGAGTCAATTGTGTTGACTTTGAACCTCAGTTGTTAGGTATCTGCCCTATTTGACAAGTTATCTGATCCAAATTTTGAACATTATTTATTCGAAGCTTATATTTCATGAACCCCCAAACATTTTTAATAGAATTTGCATCGGACCTCACAGAAAACCACATCACCCCAATCGCAGTCTTAATTTTCCTTGGCCCAAGCGAGTCGTTTTTCGACATGTTTCACCGATAACAATAGTTTTTGTTTGGTGCTCCTGAATTTAATATCATTTTCAATTAAACGACTTCTCAGGGTCATAAGACTTAACTTAATGTTTTTTTTAAACAAAATTGCATGATATTTACGTAAAGATAACATAGGATTATTTTTAAAAACGTTAAAAATCACTTTATTTTGTTTTTTTTTGTGGTCACTTTTTTTAATCCACGAGTAAATCGTCAACATTTTTATTAATTTTATAACGTTTCACCCAATACTTCACAAAGTCTACTGACTTGTGCATATATTTTGCTGCACTCGGAAAGGATATTTTCGGCCCTTTTGGTTGGGTACGTAAAAATACCGCTTCAAAACGTTTTACATAAATAGCACTTATTATTACATAACCGTGCTACTGAAATACGAAACACTAACTAAACAATTTATTATAGGGCGTATTAGGTCCTGATGGGCTTATCTTGTTTGGACCTGTTTATTATTTGTGCACAGCTGGTCATGAGTTACAAGCATGTATGTCATATTATACAAACTGTATTTCTGATGAAGAACATCTTTTATTTATTTATTTATTTAATTTTTTTATTTAATACAAAAAAAAATGACTTCAACAGTCTGTGAAAGCCACAGACCAATGACAGAAGTCATAGCATAGTAAATACAACAATGCAATTGAAAAAAAAATAATACAAATTAACAATACAAAATAAGACGAGATACATGCATACATGCATACATACGTACACATATGCGCATGCATTAACAATCCTATATGTATATATACATATATATAAAATAGAACAGTGAAAAAAGTTTGAACAAAAATTTAATGTATGTATCTTAAGCACCAGAAGCGAGTAAGAACACAAAAAGCGAGTAGTATCCGTACAAAAATATATTTAAAAAAAGAAAGAGAGAAATGAGCGGTATAATATTATACAATATTATAGTAAATTAAATATCTTAGTTCTAAAAGATGAAAAAGTTTCGTTAAAGAAATCAATTTGCGAGAAACGAGTATTGTATAGACCGGAAATTCTATAACACGGCGAGTTAAGTCCCAAATTTGTGTTCATGTGATTCTGATGCAGGATGTTGATAACCCTTAAATTGCGGGAAGGTGCGTTAAGCGCAAAGTTCAATAATAATTCATCACAATCAAGCATATAGTGAAAAATTTTAAACAACAAAGACATATCAAAAAAAAATTTATCAAAATTTTCAATATATTAATATCGTTCTCGACCAGAATTTTGGACGGAACAGGACGAAGTCGACAAATTCTGGAACGCATTCGCTGCGCCAAGTATGAACAGTGATATTTTCCTAAACTAAATGGCAAGAAACGATTGATGCATGATATGAAAAATATGTTGTTCTCTAATTTAAGAAAATATCTAGCCAGTATTGTTATACAAGATACCTGAAAAGATGTAACTTAAAACACAAGATATTAAACAATATTCCGTTCTCGTTCATACCTGATTTTTTCTAGACCTTTATGTTTCACACTTACGTTCGCACTTCATCTCATAATTTAATATCTGAATACTAAAGAAAGGAAACAACTCATTATCACCGCAGTTATGAAATTAACTGTCGAATTATTAGGGCGTTGCACTCAACTTAAAACCAACCAAAATATAAAGTCATTCAGATAAGATCTTTTAAAATATACTTAAAATATTATTATACAAAGTACATAATAATGTAAATAATTATTACGTGAAGTAAAAGACAAGTCCTGAGAGAAGAAAACAGCTCTAATAATTAATTTACTAAGGGAATCATCGCGGATACTTCAAAAGATAACTTAATAATAACGTTCTCCTTGTTTCTGTTTCTAAAATTTTCTATTGTTACTACCAGCCATGGGCCATATAAGTGTTAAAATCGCCGGGCCGAATTCTGTTACATTTAATACCAGGAGAAGAAATATGACTTACTCCACCACATCAAGGTTTTTTTGGTTTTAGCCCCACATCACTTTGGCTTTAACCCTTTCTTATATCCATAGCCAAGATATATTTTGAACATACATTTTTTTAATTAGTTTAAATGGTATATCTGTGATAAACGTTAATTTTATATCTACGCCTCTGTGAATAGCGTGCAGTTAGGTTATAATAGAATGATTTATGGGTGCATGGGCCGTAGGCTGCCCCGGTCCAGGTCCGATACACATCAGGTCAGCATTTACTAGAATCTAGGCCGAAAATACATTTCTAAATTAGTATCTGCGTAAAGGTAGTTTCTCAAGAAAAGACAATTCTGTCACTCTCACTACAAAGGTGAAAAATATAAGACTAAATGGTGAGGGAGATCTTTAATAATATTGAAAATTAGGAACGTAGGTGTTTATAGCAAGATGGTACTCAAAGATTTGACAAAATTTTGAAATTAAACTTACAACCATAGACAAAACTATTAGGCGCCGTACTTATTTAATTATTTCTTAAAATTTATAATTAAGGGGGTAGACCATAGTAGAATTTTCAAAAAATCGAAAATTTTTTTTTTTTTGCTATAAACTATACCTTATCATCATAGAAATCACGTGGCAAAGTGTCATATAATGAAAAAACTTCTAAGTGTTAAAAATTTTAAAAGTAGCGCGGCGCCTTTCACTGTTTCACTTATGCCTGGGCCACACTTGCGTTATAAGCTTCGCCGATAATTGCGCGCTATATAAATTCGTGCTAAACTGCATCTATCGATATCGTGCTAAAGCGCAACTTGTGGCCATACCTGTGTTTTCGCCGCTACACTTTATTTACGTTTACAAGGTACAAGCGTATTTATTTTGCTGTAAATTAAATAAAATTATGGTGTATATCCATCATAACTGCAACCTAAAATTATTTTTTACATTTAATTTTACAAATTCAAACATAATCTTATCTGATTTGACACAAATAAGTTGTGAAGAAATATGTATAACATAACCTCAAATGATGCCGGATAAACAACAATACGCGCCAACAGAACATACTACGCTCTGCGCTAAGTTCCTTTGATGTGCGCTCTAAAACCGCCACTTCAGTTATCGTCATGTGTCTAGTGGCGCGCACTGCTAATATTGTGGACGCAAACCGATAGTAGCTGGCCACATTAGCGTTTATGTCACGTTAAACCGAAGTTTAGCGACGATAGATGCAGGTGTAGCCCAGGCATTAAGTACTTTAAACTTTACACGCGTTTTTCTCGAAATAACGTTTTTCAAACTGGCCGTAAAGATATCTCAAACAATTTTTGTTTGATTAACTTGAAATTTTTACAGCATATTCACAACTAGTGTCTGCTTGGAAGTACGTAGGATTTTTTTTTTATATTGAATATTTCAATTGTTATTAACAATTTTCGAGCGTTTTTTTCGGATTTTTTTTCACTTTTTTTCAAAATGATGCCATTTTTGCAAAAATCAATTTAAAAAAAAAATCCTACGTACTTCTCTAGCTGTTATGATGCTTTATCGAAATTTTCTTGGCTGATGATCACAATTTTAAAATTTCAGGAGAAAACCTTACGGCCGCGCAGCTAAGAAAAAAAAGCGTCTCTGGAGAACCGCTGGAGAGCCGCCATTTTGTTATTTAAAATTCTGAAAAAAATCACAAAGAATGTCAAATACCTATAGAATAAAGAACATTTTACCGAATTTCGATATCTTGTTTGGTTTTTTAGAAAAAAAAATCCAAAAAATTACTCTTTTTTTGCCTCTACTGTGGTCTACCCCCTTAAATAAAATTGCCTTTATAACGTATATAGCTGTATATGTTACATGTTTTCCCTCCAAAAACACACAGATTAATATTCTGTTATTAGACCATGCTTGTTTTAAGATCTTTTTAAAAATTATTTTAGATTAGGTCAGGCAATGGTGATTAAAATGAAGTGGAAAAGTGGAAAAGCACCAGGATACTAAAAAATATCCATGACCATAATAAAAACAATACCATCTGAAGGAAAAGAACTGATATTTCACATAATCAACGAAATGCTGGGATGTGAAAAAGCCCTACAGGTTTGGAAGATATACACAGGAAAGGAGACACAAAACAGGGTAATAATTACAGAGGTATTACGCTACTCAGTACTGTGGTCAAGATTTATGCTGGATTACTAGAAAAGAGGATAAGTTGAAGATCAAACCAACGTTGGAAGAAAGCCAGTTTGGCTTTAGACCAGGCAGAGACGTACAAGATACAATCTTTTCCTCAGGCAGATATTCGAAAAAACCTTGATGGAAATTAAGGAATTACGCCTCTGTTTTATAGATCTAGAGAAAGCACATTGCTGATTAGGCAGGAAAGATTTATGTAGAACTCTACGAAGCAAAAGTATAGAAAAATGAATAATTCAAGGAATTAAAAGTCTATAGAAGGAACTATATCCGCGTAAGATATGAAAAATCCTCAGAACAAAAATAGGGAGGAGACAAGGGTGCATCTTGTCCTCTTCTATCTACAATCGTATTAGATAATTCCATAGAAGCACGAAATATAATATAAAACAATATTACATGAGGAACGTGAAATATCAGATTCTCCAACTTAATAATCCAATAAAAAATACAGGATTCTGAAAATAGCTGGTTTATTTCGCAATGTCATGTCTTAAATTAAAATTGCCTTGCTAACCTTTTACGCGGAGTTGACACATGAAGAAAAAGATAACCAGTAGTTTAAAGCATTAATAAATGTAGCGATTTTTATATAAATCAAAAATATTAAATTGGCTATATACTTTCATTTCCCATACTATAATATCCAGCTCTTCACCATCTAATAGATCTTATATGCTAAATTTAAAATTGACCGATTTTTCCTCTAAGGCCCGGTCTTTCCACCTTCAGCTAAACTTCTAGGTAACTATCTGACAGATAAGTTTTTCAGGAACTTCATCTGCGGAATAAATGTCAATACCAATCAGTGAATTCAATAGGTCAGTCTCATTATCCGTTAGATAAATTTATATTAAAAGACGGGATGACATTTATTCAGCACGAGAAGTATCACATAACCTTATCAGTCAGATAGTTATCTAGAGGTTTTCTGAAGGTAGAAAGACTGGGTCATAATGTTTCAAAATAAATTCTTTTTCTTCTTTGCGCGCTGTCAGTCGGGTTGAATTTTGACCTCACATAAGTTCTCTATCTTGTTCTGTTTATTGTCTGGTCTTTCTATGTGCTCTGTATACCAATACTTGTTAAACCTTCAGTTAGCTGATCTTTTCATCTCTTGCGAAGTTTTTCCACTGGTCGAAAGTATTTAATATTTTCATTCACCATTATTTTCCAAACATAAAAATACGAATATTAAAAAAAAAAAAAACTAAATATTCATATTTAATCCTAATTCCCAATGAACACTATAAAAAATTCCACCCTAAAACCAATTAATAATATCCCAAAATAAAATCTGTTTACCTCCTACCATGTTAACCTAGTTACACCCCTGAGTGCACCTCTGTCGTTTCAGCCCCTCGTGCAGGGCCATGCAGTAACCCTACGCGTGTAGCATGAACCCGAATTCCGTCACAAGGTATTATGTTTTATTAATGTCGCATTTATATCACGAATATAACGTAAGAACGACATTATGAATGAATTTTTGTCAATCTGTGATTTGAATTGGGTATTAGGACGCTAATAGAGAGTTATTTTCTCGGATATTGCGTTATTTTCGTAAATACGAAGGTAATAAATGTTTAAAATTGGTGAAATTATGTAAATCTTCTTCTTATTCGTTTCTTTTTAGAGAAAAATTGTGACGATGATGTTATCAAATTTTACGTATTTATATTTATCGCTTAGTGTAAAATCGTTCTTCATTAGCAATGTTACTTCTGGTCAGGGTTGCCAGATTAAATTTGGATAATAAATTTTCGAGTGTTGTATATGACTACGTATGACTTCACGTAGTTTAAATCTTACAAAAATTTAAAAAATGCTAAATTTAAAATTAATAACCTCTGATTTTTCCCTCTTAATGTTTCTTAAAAAAAATATTAAAAAGTTTCGATTATTTCCCAAACACCAACAGAAGGCTCCAAAATCACTAATTATCACCAAAAGTAAAATATCAAAGAAAAAATAGAAAAACATTGTAGAATTTTATAAAAAAAAACGGTAGATTTCAGGTATTTTATAATACCTTAATTTTAGGAGTGAATAGTAACTCCTAGGAAGTTTTTTTTTTTTTACGAGGTTGTCATGAGCTACATGAGCAAAACCGGCCTTCTTCAACCGGCAGATGATTCATCAGGCATATACCAAAAATTAATAAAATTCAACATTCTAAAAAGTACAAAATTTCTAAATTACTCTTCATGGTAGATGCCCTGCGTCCTAGTTTGAGCTTCCACATTTTTTGTCTTGGGTTGCTGTCCCATCGAAATATAGGGTCTTTAGATCTTTCTTAATCGTTGTCATCATTGCTTTTTGACGTCCAGATCCTGTTTTACGGTCTTCTATGTCGAGAGCTTTTCTTACCATGTTTTCTTCATCTTTTTTCATCACATGTACGTACCATCGCAATCTGTTTTCCTTAAGGTTTTCTAGAATGCCTGTTATTTTAAATGTTCCGTGGATATACTCATTTCTGATCCGATCTAACCGCATCACACCTCCAGTTCATCTGAACATTTTCATTATCGATGTATGGATCATCCTGTAGGTGATTCAGGAGAAATCTACCAAATTTAAATGGAATATCCAAAATAAAAATTTGCAAATCCGTTATTAGGCCAATAGTCATATACAACAGTGAGACTTTGACAACGGCGAAAGAAAACGAAAGGAAATAACGATACTTTGAGAGTAGGGTCCTAAACAAAATTTTCGACCAACGAAAGATTCTGTAAGCCAGTAACGTTATCTCGGATCTAACAGAGAAATTTAAGAACTATTTGAAGATCTGGGCATTGTGAGAGAAGTCAAAACACAGAGCCTCCGTTGGGCCTGTCATATCTGGATGATACCAGATGGCTGCTTCATTAAGTTAGTCTTCGACGAGGTGCCGGAAGGAAATCATCCCGCAGACCGTCCTCGTCTGCGGTAGAGAAACAATATCAACACAGGTCTAAGAAATCTTAATATCGAAAACTATGTCGAGAAGATGACAAACTGGACCGAGTAGAAGGATATAGTGGAGTCAGCTGGGATCCACGGTCGGTAGACTCACAGTTGCCTCATTTCTGGTGAGGTTGACGTACTCCAGTATGCTCTACAAGTTTATGGAAGTTTCTATGTTAAATAACAAAGATAAATAGCATAACAACTTCTACACTCACTGTTTATTAGGCATACATCATCCTCAACTGAAGTGAAACAACCGAGTATACGGATCGTGGAACTCATCCAGGGTCATAACACTACGGAGTAAGTAAGTTTCGACTTTCTTGTTTTCACGGTATTCTCATATATCCCCATCTTTTATCATTTTCTGGAAAATCTCAACATTTGACTCACGATCTGTTGATATTGGCATTGAAACCTGAAATTCTGTGTGATGCTTGACAAAATAAGATACATTTTATCCCTTAACTTCGCCGTTAACCTCCCATTAACTACTAACCTTTCTCCCATAAATTGTGCTCCTAGACAAGCTTAACCGTCATCATTCACTACAAATATAGGTTGCAATGCGCGCAGGTGCCGAAATATTCGCTATTTCGTAGATTCAGGGGATGAATCGATCAGAAACGACAGGGATTTTACAGGGCTGCACAAAATCGTGACATGTCGTGTTTATTTTAAAGTCAAGTGTAGCTTTAAAATATTTAACGTGTCTCAGTTTGTGATATGTTTGAAAAGGGTAGAGTGAAGGATGTCTGGAAAATATTGTTTATTTTTAGTTAGAACACGACTTTTGTGAAAAAAAGATCTTTTAAATCTCGAATATTTGAATACTGAAAATCTTTAAAACAGATCATAACAATTTTATTTCAATAGCCAGGTATTTTATGTTTTGGAATTTGAAATAGGGGAAGTGATAAGGGTGGAACGTGACAAAGAAGTAATTAAGGCTGGAATGTGACGAAACTGGATCACTTATAATAGTGGAATTTAAATATGGAAGTAAAATTAAACTGGGTTCATTTAATATTGAACGATATGTATATGCTGTTCACTTTTGTAAAAAAAAAAACTAAGAGGATATTTTGTGTCCCAGAATGACGTCCCTTGAGGTGATTTTTCAATCTTGAAGAGGAAAAAGTCACAAGGACTCAAGTCAGGAGAATAAGGAGGCTGAGGAGCTACAGGAATGTTTTTACTGGTCCTGTGAAAGGTTTTTTGGAACCCTTTTTGCGCAGATTTTTCTCATCCCCTATTCATTGGTCAAAATCTGATGAACGGTAATGTGAGTCAAATGCAAAACTTCCTCGATCATTCTGACTGTCAACCGACGATCTGAACGCACAAGATCCCGGATTCTGTCGACATTTTCATCGGTTATTGAAGATGAAGGCCTACCGCTGCATGATTCATCTTCATTCAACTCTCTTCCTTCTGAAAATGTCTTAAACCACCAACAAACCTGGGTCCTTGACAAAACACTGTCTCCGTACGCCTGCTGAAGTTTTGCAAAAGTTTCCGTTGCACTGTGCCCAAGTCTAAAGCAAAAACTGATAGCACACCGTTGCTCGAAATGAATGTCACTCATTTTTAGAACGCACTAGAAAAAACTGTTTCACGAAAATAATTCTACGGACAACAAAATTACTCTAGCGAGTTCAAATTCGTACTGAAGGCGTATGACATATTCACCTTCCGCCCTTCCAAGCCCCGCGTCCTAAATGTTGCCAGATCAAACTCTATGTTGCCAGTCCGGTTACTTAATTTACACACCTCATATCATAACCATCTTAGCTGTCCTTCTTCTATTCTGGTCTCAACTGGCTTTCTGTCCAGTTTTTCTCTAAATACTTAATTTTTTATAATCTAATTTGTTTTTCCTTTAATTTCCTTTGGAAATTTCATTTCAGAGCTTATTTTGAACCTGTTCTTATCTGTGGTGGTCCAGGATTCAGAGGCGTATGACAAAATCGGTACTGTCAGTTTATTGAAGATCTATACTTTGAGGTTTATTGGTATTTTTGATTTTTTGTTTTTTAATTATGTTGTTTAAATACTGTTGAATCGTGTTCTTGCAGCGTCTACTTTTTCCATAAATTCTTCTTAATATTTTCCGGGTTCTTCTTCAATCGGTTCTTCGGTGTTGAGCATAAGTTCTAAGTTCAGTCAAATCTTTATTTACAGACTCTTCTGGACATCAGATAATTGCAAATAATCAAAACTATTTCCTATGTTTTCTATTATTTCTTGAATGTAGTGGCGAATTAAGATGCTTAGGGGCCCTGGGCAGTAAAATTAAAATGGGCCCTCTATTATTTTAAATAGAATGAAAATATTTGTATATAGGCTTCGGTAGGCCGCCCAGTCCGCCCACCGCTTAATTCGCCTCTGCTTGAATGGTCACAGTACCATCATTATTGCACGGAATTAGAAAAAAGTTAGAAAATTGTTCGTTTACAAATCTGAATTACAAATTATTTATTAATCTGATTTACATCTGACGCTTTCCAAATTACAATTTACTAATCTGAATTACAGTTGACGTTTTCTGTATTAGATTTGGAAAAGGTGTAGACGTCCAACCACGAGCTCCAGTTGTAAAAAATTCTAAATTGATTCTGACATACTATTTAAAATTTTCCAGTAATAAAATTACTAAAGCTAAAATTACAGATGACCATTTATTAATCTTTATTAAAACAATTTTTAAATTAAATTTTTAATCTCTTGAAAGATTAATCTTTTTTATAATTTTTATGAGGTGCTGCGCATGGCTAGAGTGTTGCCATTGAGTTTCCCAGCCTTCTTAGCATATTCTGTACGTTTTTTTCTTATTTGAATAAATACATCCATGGCTATGTTGATTTATGTAAATTATATATTGGCTGGACTATTATTTTATTGGGTAATTACTCCAGGGTATGTAATCATATTAATTTGTACATTCCGTATAACATCTTTGGTAATACGTCATATTAACTTTCTACAGAAACGATCAATCACATAACAGTCGCTTTTAATTTATTTTTAAATATGTTAATTATTATAAAACGGATTTAAATTGAGCTGTTAAGAATTATTGTGCTGTGGGAAATCTTTTAAACTTATTGTGCAGTTTTATGCACAGTGTATTTAAAATTTTGTAATTACAAAAAGATCTCGATTAAAAATTTGTGCCAGCTTTAAAATTTTTTACATCTATAACTCCTACATGGAAAAAAGGGCTTTAATAAAGTGTTTCCATCGGGTACAGTTTGGCGCTTATCCTTTAATCTGGTTCCAGCTTTTCTTGTACGCATTCCCCTTCTTGACCATCTCTGTTGATCGTCGCTAGGTTAGTTTGGGTCTTCCAACGTGCCTTTTGCCCTGCGTTGCCCATGTCTTAGTTGTACCTTTTTTTAAATTTCCCGCTATAATGTATTTGTTTTGTAAATCGTACTCGATTCGCAGCGCTATCTACTAACTTCTTATTTGACACAGAATATAGTTATGTGCAGAAATGTTCATATTATACGTGAACATAGTTTTTGCCGACCGGCGTAGCGTAGTAGTAACACGCGTGTCCTGCATTGGTAAGGTCTCGGGTTCGAATCCTGTTCAGGCATAGAATTTTCATTACGAAAAATTAGAATTGCCTTAGTAGCAAAGGCCATAAACGTGAAAAAAAACAAAGTTTTCAACATTATTTTCCCTCCTAGAAAGCTTTGGTTTTCTTCTCACCAAAACAGATCTTTTATATGCACTTTTATCAGGCTTAGATTTAATCACACCTTCTCTCCATATCATCTGCATAGAATTAATATGGTTTCGTCTCCTTCCTGATTCGAACCATTTATTGTTTGAATGTACAATTCATTCTCGCAATCGTACCCAGCAAACATTTTTATACGGGCCAGTACTGGTAAAGCACATACTCCCCGGCATTGAAAGTAATGGGCCAGTACCCCGGTGTCCCCGTGGCCGTTACTGGCCCGTTGATGTATCAGTTGCCGGACCAGCAACGGTAAAGTGCAAAATAATCGCATTAGTTGCAAGATTTATTTGTGATGGTTTTAAGTAAAAAGTATGAGTGAAGAAGAGTGCTTATAAAATGCTGGTAAAGTACTTCGTGTAGGCGGAATGCGAAATACAAATGTGAAGTACATTATTAATACTGGCGTTGCACTTACTTTTGGTGCCAGTAATTTACCAGCATAAAAGCAGTTTGCCGGCATTCGGCCGTTAGTTGAATGTTTGTTGGGTAACTTATACATACAAAATTTAGCTGTCCAAAAAATATCCTTATCTACCAATATTCAGATGGTTCTTGCTACTAACTCTCTAGATATTTATGAAATTATTTATAATTTACAGCAAAAAATATCAAATTATAAATGTAATTTTTAAAACATTGTAATCTCTTTCTGTATACCTGTCTAATAGACAAAGCTGCTAATGCCAACAAATAAAAAGGAAAAAGAACATGGTTTTCGATTGTTTATAGTTCAAAACCTATTTAAAAATAATATAGTTCAAACCAAATTTATCGACGGATAAATATTGTACTTGATGATAATGGAATGCCACATGGTACACGTGTTCTTAAAATTAAATAATTTTTACGCGCAGCACTTGACAACACAACACAATTCTCTACTGTTACGTCATTTCATATTAATCTTGAACAGACTTAGCTTTCCTGTTAATTATAAATACAACCATTATTCTTCTTTTCTCAGAAAAAAAATTAGGCCAGTCCTCTGCTTGAAAAATTTTACTATACCCAGCAAACATTCAACAATCGGCCGAATGCCGGCAAACTGCTTTTTCTATTGGTAAATTGCTGGCACTAAAAGTATGTGCAACGCCAGTATTAATAATATACTTCACATTTGTATTTCGCACTCCTATACGAAGTACTTTACCAGCATTTTATGAGCACTCCTTATCTTTGTTAATATGTTATATTTTACTTTTGTTTCACCATCGTTGAATAAATTTATTCAACGAATAAAGTTGACAATATTGCATCATTCTATTGACAGCAACGTTAATTTCTTCATTAATAGTTTAAAAGCCATACGATATTGTCAAC
This sequence comes from Liopterus haemorrhoidalis, assembly GCA_963971575.1. Taxonomy (NCBI): domain Eukaryota; kingdom Metazoa; phylum Arthropoda; class Insecta; order Coleoptera; family Dytiscidae; genus Liopterus; species Liopterus haemorrhoidalis. The sequence goes on along the minus strand of OZ020621.1, from coordinate 2,972,124 downwards.
TTTGTTAAATAAATTTATTCAACGATGGTGAAATGGCCAAATGAGTATTTATTTTGCACCTAACCATTAATTTATTTTAATACTGGGTAAGTATAAGGTAAATATACATATGTTACATTTGAAATACTAGAGAGTGGGTATAATATAAGCACTGGTCCGTCAGAAATAAATCTTGTAACTAATGCGATTATTTTGCATTTTACCGCTGCTGGGCCGGTAATTGATACACCAATGGGCCAGCTAACGACCACGGGGACACTGGGGTACTGGCACATTATTTTCAATGCCGGGGAGTATGTGCTTCAACAGTACTGGCCCGTATAAAAATGTTTGCTGGGTACCATCAAAACCGAGAAGATTTATTTTTGCCTAACAAGATTTTAAAACACTGCTGCATAGTTATTTTGATTAAATATTAATTAATTTGTATTTGAAGTGAAAGATATAATTTAGTAAAATAACATAAATTTCTGCTGAGTTGTAGCTTGAGACTGACATGAAATTTCGCCGAGTATGTTTGAAGTTTAGAATCTAATGTAGTGAGATAACTTCATATGTAAACTTGAAGTTGAGATTGTGCTAGTTTCTCGGAGTTTACACAAATTGGATTATGATAAGGCATTTATACCCTAACATAACTTATATTGCTTAATTTAAGTTATGACTGTTAACTTAATGCTAAAGTATACACAAGTTATATTACAAACTTTATAATAATAATATATGTTTTTAATAGGACAATGCAAGAGCAACAACAAAGTAAAAATTTATATGAAGATTGAATTTTGAAGTTGAAGGGTATTAAATGGGACCTGTTAGCACTTAGTTTAACAAATGATGGAGGATAATTTGATGAGATTACAACAAAAATATTTTAGGTAGTCGGCATTTAGACACACTGTTGGCCGCCTTAATTTACTAAATACCCACGAAATTCTGAAATGTTTGAGAATTCACACTTAATTTAGACTTTTTAGCTTGTACCTACGTAGCCTTTTTCTGTTTGGACATGTGTCTTAATGTTGAAAAGGTTGTTTAAATTATTTATTTTATTGCACTCCTGTCTTGACAGGTTGACTTTAACTTTAAGTAATATATTTTCACTAAAGAATTTTCTAATATTTTCCTTATTGCTGCATTCTACAATATCAACATCTCACTGTAAAGTCGACATTTTAAAAACGCAAAAACAAGAAGTAAACGACCATTATACGCTGAGAACCACTTTTAAACTGTTCTTCATGTTGGAATGAAAAAATGTGAAGGAAAACTGTCTGTATTTTCACGAGAGAATTTTATTATAATGGTTTTCTTGTTGAAAAATTCCAGCTGAAGAAATAAATGCTGACACATGGTTAGTTTAACAGTGAATTATATTTATACACCTCAACAGAATTGTGGCTCAACGGCTGGAAATAGAGAGTTGAAATTTGGAATGCATACACAGATCTGAAACCAGTATATTGAAAAGATACTGCCCGTATTTATAAGCGTATATACCCGATTTCGAATACCTGGTTCTGAATTCCCGGTTCCGGATAAGATATTCTGAATTCGTGTATTCCGATTCTAAAAAAAAATTACCACACTTTGTCCCACACCCAGTAATCCAGTAAGAGTTTAATCTAAAATTCTGAAAGATTTGTTAGTAATTAATAGTCCGGCAAAAATATGCAACGGTACTTTAGTTAAGTGTTTTTCGATAAAAAGTGGCACATGTGTTATCTGTAGAAATAAAATGTAATTATATATATTTGTAATGTGCCCTGCTGACAAATAGTGTAGCGTATAAAAATTTAATATCTTATCAAAAACTGACCAATGGCAAAGGACTGACCGGAATTACCTATCTCGGATATATTCCCAAAATAATGAGGTGTCGTTATTAAGATGAGAATTCATTGCGGTACAAGTGTTTTATTCTTTTCTTGTTGGTTTTTTGTTAAAATAAAGTTTAAAATAGCACGCCTATGGCAAAAGTACCGTTGCATATTTTTACCGGTCTCTAGAAATTAACATTGATGTGAACCGAAATAGTTGAATAGAAATTTTTGAAAAGATACATTTTTCGAAAAATATCGTAGTTTTTCAATTTGGAAATATAAATATTTTTGTGAATAAAAACTATATATTTAAAAATTGTTAAAGATACGCTCCTACTTCACATCAATTTTTTTAAGGCCCGGTCTTTCCACCTTCAGTTAAAGTCCCAGATAACTATCTGACAGATAAGGTTATTTGTAACTTCATTTGCTGAGTAAATGTCAATACCAGTCAGTGAATCCAATACGTCAGTCTCATTATCCGTTAGATAACTATCCGATAGATACATTTGTATAGAAAGAAGGGATGACATTTACTCAGCAGATGAAGTTACAAATAACCTTATCTGTCAGATAGTTACCTGGAACTTTTTCTGAAGGTGGAAAGACCGGGCCTTAATGTAAAATATATTTTGTTTGTGTCATCCATGTTTTTTTTTTTTTCAGTAAAAATAACAGAAATACAAAATTCAATCAAATAAATTACAGAGTTTGCTACTTAAAAAATATCAATTTCTTTTTATATCTTTTTTTCTTAACCGATTTTCTCGCTAGATTGATTTCCTTTATTTTCTTCCTTCCTTCTTTTTTTCAATCCTAATGACCCAATCTTTCAACTGTACTCCCTTGAATTTTTTCCATTGATAAGATAACTAAAATGCCCTTCTAATGAAGATTTTAAGCAAAATAAGCTTTAAAAATAAATAGCTGCTATTTCTTATCCCTCTGATTTTTTAAGGGGTGATCCGGTAGAATTTTTTACAACCCCCAGACCGACCCTGCGTATCACAATTAACATTCCCTTAATTGGTCTATAGTTAATGGCGTCGCATTAATTTTAAGTGCTCTTCGATTCTCAATACAGATGCTCATTGTCTCAATCAGAGACTGTCAAAATCTTTTATCAACACATTATTTATTCGGAGATTGTTTTAGAGATTCTGATATGTAGATTTTGTTTACAATTAAAGAATTGAATAATTGGGGTTTGATAACAAATAAAAAATTGAGTTTTTTAATCTCGAAATAAATTAAACGATTTAAAGTAATTATAATAATGATAACAAGTTCCCAAATTTTTAGTTATATTATAGAATAATGATTTTATAAATATGTAAGTCAGGATTCGAAGATATATTTATATATATATATATATATTTTCGTATGGTACATTTGAATTTCTTAGATATTATTATTATTATTATTATTATTTCTTATATATTTATAGGTTACGTTTTTAAATAATATGAAAATCGAAAAATCTTTAGTATTTATTTAATTAACACTAAATAATCATTAATATTTTGTTTTAGAATGCATAATGGTGTATTGTTTTGCTCCAAATTGTAACTATTACCGCTACATTCTTAACTGTAAATTTTTTCGTTTTTTGACAAATGAAAATGAAAAACATTAATGGATAAAATAAAAACAACATATTGTTCCTTCAAACCATTTAGATATGGCATACACACTTATTGCTATGTTACTTGCCATAATAACGATTATTTACGTAAAATATTCAAAATTAATCTGCCAAATAATATTGTTCTGCAAAAATAATGACATTAAATTATAATGTATAAAATAAGAATTTTATTAAATAAATATTGACTTGTAGTTTTGATATGAAGCATTCTTTTACTTTGAAAACTTAATTTATATTTCCAAAATACAATTTAATAAAAAAATGTTAAATTCTAATAAAAATAATCCAACCGCGAGACGGCAGCACTGAATCGCATTTTGTGACGTAGTTATCAATATGGTCTATTTGTCCAATGGTGGCAGCGCCGCTATTAGGATTCCAAATAAATATGTGAAATATCGAAAATTCAAATGGAAAAATATGATAAACTAAAATAGAAAAACAGTAAATTTTTATGAAATATTTCCAAAAATTTACTGTTTCTGCAAAGATAATTTTATTTTTCTATTTGAAACTAATATTTACTTGGAATTTTAACGGCGGCACGATCACTATTGGTCTTGGACTGTTATAATATACAGTGTCTGTAGAGAAACTGTTTTAGTGGCGACATACAGTGGTAAAAAGTATAAGCATATATTATTCAATTCTAATTAATTTTAAAAATATAATAAATGTTTCGTTTTTAACCTCATTTACCAGTTAGTTTGTTCACAATATATATTTTATATATATATATATATATATATATATATATATATATATATATTATATATTTTTTATATTTATATTTTAATTTAAGGGGGGAGATAGGGTCTGATAACCACATTTTAAGCATATTTTTGTGAATTTTTTTCAAATCTATGGTTAAATTTATTCATTTTCAAACTAAATACATATATAAAGTATGTTTTGAAGAAGATACAAAAAAAATTTGAAGGCAAAATATGGCGAAATGAGCCAACTGTGGCAAATCTTCTCAGACTCCGGGAAAAAAATTAGATTTTGCGGTGACCAGCATAACTCGTCACTGGATCATCTGAAATCAAAAATCCAAAAAGATGTTGTTAGTTTATGAGTTTGCCGAGGTAACGACGTTGAGATATATTTTTTTCATGTTTTTTTTTTTATTTAAAAATCACAAATATACTCATTTTAGTTTTTTTTTAGAGGGAATTAGTTTTTTTTTGTCTTCTAAGTAACGCTAAAAACTGAAAAATCATTTTAAAAATAAAAACTCAACGTCATTACCTCGGCAAACTCAGAAACTAACAAAATCTTTTTGGATTTTTAATTTCAGATAATCCAGTGACGAGTTATGCTGGTCACCGTAAAATCTAATTTTTTTCCCGGAGTCTGAGAAGATTTGCCACAGCTGGCTCATTTCGCCATATTTTGCCTTCAAATTTTTTTTGTATCTTCTTCAAAACATACTTTATATATGTACTTAGTTTGAAAATGAATAAATTTAACCATAGATTTGAAAAAAATTCACAATAATATGCTTAAAATGTGGTTATAAGACCCTACCCCCCCCCCTTAATCCACTTTTTAAATATAATTTTCTATTAATATAGAATTATAACTATATTTTATACTAGTTTTGGCACATACTAAAACTCGATATAAAAATTAAAACATCGAATTGCACGTTTTAGTTTACGAGTTTTAAGTGATATATTGCGAAGTTGCAAGGCTTTTTTTGTTTTATTATCTAGATTTAGCTTATAACTAGTTGTAAGACTTTCATGCCCCTGGGTATAAAAGTGCAAAAAAATCACTTTTTTATTTTTATTTTTTTGTTATTTTTCGAAAAATTTAATCGAGCATAGTTCTTGTTAATTTCCATTTTGTCGTGTACACAGTTTTAAACAAAAATTAAACAATTTAAATTTATTTTAGGAAAAGATATTTGGTGTTAGTTAATCTAATTCGTGTATATAGTTAAGCAGGAAGTTATTTCAACACATATACTAATTATTAAATTAATAGATTACCTTCAAGAGACCGACAGGATTGAGAAAAAATTACAAAAAATGGACTGTCCAAAACAGCAACTCACCTGAAACAAAACAAAAAACATAGTTTAGTTCCTAGACAAAAAATTGGATAAAATTATATTTACCGTCGGTTTTTTTAAGAGAATAACATCAAAAATAATTACCCATTACGTTTACATAATATAATAGATAGCTCAAGAGTAAGACTAAGAAAATGTTTAAACCAAAATGAAAGGCACTTTGAACATTTTCCAATAAAAATACTTTACTTTCAGTTTATTAAAGACACTATAATTTTTCGTAAATCGTAAAAGATATTGTTTTCACTTACTAGTTTGTCGTAACAAATTAAAGTTTCACGATACACCTGTTAAGTTCGTTCTACATTATACTTTTTTCAATGATTTTTTCAATACTATCCAACTCTTTTCAACTTTTGTTAATACAGAATATAATGGGGGAAAAATAAGAGACAGCGATACCTTCCATCTTTTATTACTTTGTGATGCTCTTCACTGCCAACTTAAAAAATTATAGGTTCAGGTGACAGACAACAGTTTGGTTATAGAACCAATTCTAGTAACCAATTTATAAACACTGTTTTATTGGTCTAAGTTTATATTTAATTTTATGTTTTAAATAAACTTCTTATCAACTTAATAAACTTCTAAAAGTTAAGTTGTAAACAAAAACAGTTGGTAGTTGGTACGACTTAGATGTATACAACTGTCATCCAAAAATTTGACTGGAGGTAGTTTTGAAAATAGTGTAGTTTGTAGTGTAGCATCAAAAGTTAGAAAGAAGTATTGTGTTTCAAATTATACTTTTTACGTCAGTACTACGCAAAAAATCTGTAGTGCTTCGCAAAAAAATATAATGTAAAACGACTTTAGAAAGTACGGATATGAGAAACAACGAAAATTATATAATATTCAGTAAACTAGTTGAAGTGGAGAGATTGAATAAGTACGTCTATGTTGGGCATAATATTCCCCAGCTTCCTTTCATTTATCTTACTATAACTTTTGAAATGCGAATAATAATTATGTGCTGACACATCTAAACTAATTATACTTTGTTCTGAAACAATTTTTATTAATGAGTTCGTCTATAAAAGACATGTAATATCTTTAAGATCTGGATCTGGAATGTAGATCCAACTAAACCGGAAAATGTCGCACAGATTCCACTGCTTAATTTCACACATATCAAATAAAATAATTGGAATAGCTTAGTTTTGAAATATATAACCGTTAGAAACTAACAAGCACTGAATGCCGTTTCAGGAGAATTTAGTGAGCTAATATAAGTCAGACCACACATCATTCTTAAATGACGGTATATTTACATATATATATGAAGCCGTTTGTACACAAGACACTTAGAAATACTTGATAAGAGCAAACTGAACAGAGCAAAATATTGTATTTGTGTTAGTCAGTTTGGCGTTTGAAAATGGAGAAAAGTAATGAAAAATTGCGCTATATTTTGCAATATTATTACGACAAAGGGAAAAACGCTGCGCAGACTTGCGAAAAAATTTGTGCTGTGTACGGTGAAGGTACTTTATCAAAATCTGATGCGCGGAAATGGTTCGCTCGCTTTCGTTCTGGTAATTTTAATGTGAAAGATGACTCACGCTCTGGTCGTCCAATCATTGAAAAAGCTGATGAAATTCTTGAAAAAGTCCAGCAAGATAGGCATATCAGCAGTGCCAATATTGGTACGGAACTAGGCATTGACCACAAAACTTTTTTGAACCATTTACGGAAAGCTGGCTACAAAAAGAAGCTCGATATATGGGTTCCTCATGAGTTGAGAAAAACATGATAGACCGAATTAACATCTGCGATGCGCTGCTAAAACGCAATGAAATCGAGCCATTTCTGAAACGTGTCATAACCGGTGATAAAAAATGGATCACATACGACAATAGGAAGCGTAAAAGATCGTGAACAATGGATGGTGAGCCGTCAGAAGCGTTCGCGATGCGAGGATTGACGCCGAACAAGATAATGCTGTGTGTGTGGTGGGACTGGAAGGGAATCGTCCACCATGAGCTACTTCCAGTTGGTCAGACGATTGATTCTCAAGTCTACTGTGGACAACTAGAGAAATTACGCCAGACAATTGAAAGAGAACGGCCCGAATTGAATAATAGGACAGGTGTTGTCTTTCATCATGACAACGCAAGACCAGACACTTCTTTGATGACCCGTCAAAAATTGCGAGAGCTTGGTTGGGAAATTTTGTTGCATCCACCGTATAGTCCAGACATAGCACCCTCTGACTATCACCTATTCCGTGGCTCCCCATGGTTTAACTGTTTGATTTTTTGATTTTTCTAAGTTTATTATTGCCGATGGAGAGCCATTCGGTTTTCCAGTTTTCTAGAATCTCCTCAATTAACATAGTTTTTAAATCATAGTCCATTATTTTGAGAGCACCGTCTAGTTATTCTAATGTGGTGTTAATTCTTTTTATATACCTTCATTGCGAATATAATCAGGTCTGCTAAATGTCCTTTTTCTGTTTTTTCTCTTCTGTTTTTTTTTCTGGTTTTTTTGGTATCCAAGCTTTGTTTCTGTATGTGAATAATTTCAAACGAATCATTAAAAATAATTCTACAGTGTATATTTTCTTTTCATATTTTTTATACATTTTTATTTTTACTTTTCAGTAATAACTGTCTCGCGTAGACAAGAAGGTTGAAAAGCACTGCCCTAGAGTGAGGCTAAATCTCAACAAAACACAAATGCACAAAACACAATAATCAATAGGCAATTTTTGGTTTATTAATCTTCAATTTGTTTTAATTTACATGAGAAAATATTTATCAATAAATAATAATTAACACCAATTCATCATTGAGTTGTTGATGTATGGATTGTGAACAATCAGATTTAATCTTTCACACGAGTTATGAAGATTTGGATTGAATTTCTCACAGTAATACTGGTCATCTTATCTAAGTCATTTCGACTATTCCGTGTGAAATAGCCCAAACTCTTATAAATCATAAGGCATGAATTATAGCGTGTAAACTAATTAGTAGCTTTCTTAACATGGATAAAATAATTAGGATAAATTAGCATGATAATTTAGACAGAATTTGTGCTACCAAAATCCCATATATGGACACTGACAAATACTCTTTCTTTCTATAAAATCAGATTACGTAAATTAGCAGTCTACTTATTATTTTAATGATACTGTGTCAATTTCGGAAGCAAAAAGGTCCCTGTTTCCTAGAAAAGTTGCCTATTACAAAAATCCTAATTTAAAGAAGATTTAAAAGGAGAAAATTTCAAAAAGAACTTGTGACTGCCATCGTAAAATATAAAAATTACTTTTAAGGAATGTGCTGCTACCATCATAGGTACATATTTGCGAATTAATTACTGTAGCAATTAAGTGAGAGTTATTCATATCGAACTGTTCAACCATAATGGTTACAACCACAGCTACAGCCGTTATGGTTAGAGACAGGAGTGCACAATGTAGCAAACGCGTTGCATACCAATTCCTGATCGTTATGGATATGACTGCTACTGATCAGTGAATTGAATTGGATATTTGGGAAATGGTATTTAATATTCATTGCTGTAGGGAAAAATCACTACAGGTATTGGGAACATTAGCATCTAAATGGTTTATCGGGGAATTAATAAACATTATAGGATACGGTTTAACTCATACGGTAGGTTTTGAAATTGTTGTCCGAAAGAACAGTGACAACCAGCAGTAACTATTGAAGTGTTTCTTTTAAATTGTCTATCACTTTTGCTGGAAGCCAAGGCATACTTCTGTACCTTTGCTACGGCCTCATGAGCGTGATCCTGCAGTGCACAAGCTCGTGCCAATAGGATGTATATAAATAATAAACTATTTGGGCGTCAGGTGATCTGTAAAATAAAATGGAGCGAGTATCATGTATCGCTACGTTCTTCTGTTACGGAAATCCGTATAATATCGTCTACAGTTAACGCACCACACAATCTAGGGTTCGTTCGAGTCCCTATCGGAAAATCTAAAACGTTGCAAGTAGTCCCCGGAACAAATGCTCAGCCAGATCGGCAAAAAAACAAGTCACACCTACCTGGGTCTGCTTCAGTGCCTACATTGAAAATATCTACCACGTTGCCATTAATCGCTGAAGCAGACGCCAACTAGATTGGTTCGCAAAATCGGCGCAATCATCCACCACACTCAGTACAACTATTACTATTATATTTATCAACCAGATTGTATTAACAAATACATAATGGTCAGTCAAAAACGGAATCAACAAGGAAAGCCACTATCAAGATTGGAAAAGGAAAGCAAGGAAATGTATGAATATTGTGGCTACTCAACAACGGTAAGCGGTAAGACTACAAATAATAAATGGAGAAGAAATGGGGCACGAAGTAACAGAGCGAATGATCGACATACAACAAACAGAGCAAGATACTAAAATAAGAGAATCAAGATATAACAGCAAATATGAAAAGACCTGGACACTGAGAAAACCACAGTATTTGACAGAAAAATGCAGTAGAGAGAAGTAAAAAGTGATAGCGAGATTTAGATGTGGAAATGAGGAGAGGGGCAATAATTTTTGGATGAAAGAGGAAGAAAGAACACGTAGAATGTGCAGGGAAGGTAAGGAGACAATGGAACATTTCTTGGAAGAATGTGTAGAAATACAAAATAGAACGGAAACGAGAAAGGAAGTTTGGATGAAACAGGAAGGGGGTATGAATGGATGAAAGAAGTGAAAAACAGAAGGGAGGAAATTAAGGAAAGGAGTCAACGAAGATATTAATTAAAGGAGGAGAGTAGATTTTAGGCCGAAAGGCGAAAATTATAATTAATATTAAGTAAAAGTTAATTATTGTAAGATAAAATGTAGCAAATAATACTTAAAAATAAAAATATCTATCTATCATAATGGTCAGTCAAAAATAATAGTGATGCACTGTTAGTCAGATAAAGTCACATGAATAAAAATTATGACTTATCTTTAAAAAAATATATTATGTTTAAAATTTGCAGGCAAAGCTTTGCAGAAATCTGGCAACTAATTATAAAATTTTAATGCAAACTAATTATTACATTCTCTGGATTTTTATAGGCAGTAAATATTATTTTTGTGCCTAGTTTCGTAACGAAGGATATTCTTATGAGTAGTCAGATTATTATGATTATTGTGTACTCGTAGCAAGCACTGATAAATAATAAATTGACGGTAAAGTCATTATATAAAATTCAGTAAAGAAGAATCTACAGTCTGCTCGATAGCTAACCCCTTTAATGATTCTAAGAGCCCGCTGCTTTAAACAGAAGATTTGATTAGCTAAGGCAGAATGGTCCCAGGCTAAAAAAGCATATGATATATGGGAATGAAAAAGAGAGTGATAAGTCAGAAGCAAAATTTCATGTGTTACAGAATGTCTTTTAGAAGATCATTTATGTCACTGAGAAAAAGGATTGGGCCTAGTACAGATCCTTCAGATACTCCACAGTGCACGCTTCTATATTGAGATTTTTCCTAGTTTAGAGACACATACTATACTGATGTTGGATACATGAAAATGACTTATTGACGACCTTAACTGCCCCGCTGAACTTAACCACCTGAATAAGACTTGACCAATAGTTCTTAAACAATCGCTGTAATTCACTGTATTCTAATAATCCTACAGCTGCAGGCCTTATGACCGGACCCTAAAACGTTCCATAGATTTCTAGAACCTTCGGGCAACTGAATGTTCAAAGTTCCCTGTACGCTTCAAGACTACTGTATTCTTTTGCATGGCCGAATTCGGTGGTATAATACGATGCAGTCAATAACTAATTACTGTTGAAAGCCATGATTGGCCATATCTACGATATTTCACAAATGTGGCAAATTATTATAAAGAATTTTTGTGTGTATAATACAATTTGTAGTATTCACTGAATTAAATTTCGTAATTTCACTTTAAAGACACATTTAAGATCATTATGCTGTGAAAATAATGATAAATGTTCTTGGGAAAGTAATCAAGGTATATTATGTGCAAATTTCAAGTTGTCATTCGTGAAAAATGACAGGAAAGGAAAATTTAATAATTCATGACATTAGAAACGGAGTTCGTGGAGTAATACAAATGAATTGCTTTCCTCCAATAGCGGTTGTAGTGCCATCTATTAGATTTAAAATTCAATTTAAATTGCGGTAAAAAAAAAATGTGGTAATAAGTGTTGTGGTAAAGCAAAATTAATCATTTCTTAGCGAATTAAAAAAGTGTTTCGGAATGTTTTAGCTGCATGTTCTTTTTTTTGTCAATCACAACTTTTGACATTCAAGTTCATCAGATCTGTCTCAGTCCCAACGTCATTAATACCAATATTTCTTAGATCTTCTCGCAAAAATTTGGACTTAATATTAATTTTACGTCCATTTTTCATAGGAAAAGTAAAAAAACTAAGGTGTCTATCTTTGTCCTTTCTTAAATGAGCCAAAAACACTACAATTTATTCTGCTTTTATAGTTTTTCACAACTTCTGTCGATACTGTAACTAAAATTCAACACTAAAATATACGTAATTAGTTCAAACTGTACTGCAATATTTAGTAGAATAATTTGGCCACTAGTTAGCGAATTCGAGCGTATCATTTCCATAGAGATAGTCATTTCTTAATATCTAGTGAGTGACTATCATCGTTCTACATTATTTACTCGCACAAATTTTACCTTTTTCTTTTTTTTTATTTGTATGTAGACCAATTATAGGGTGGGGAGTCTAAAAAATATATTTAAAGCGCCCTCTCATATGTATTTTTTGAAATATGGCCATTTTCAGTCGGTTTTTTTGAATTTATTCAAAAACGGTAAACTGTAGCTTGTAATGGAGATTATTTTTGAGATCTACGACTCAAAATACATAAGTATACACATTTTGAAGTAAATCTGAGACAATTTTTTTTTCTTAAAATTTGAAAAAATCGTAAGGGGTACCCCTTACGATTTTTTCGATTTTTGGCCGTTTTTAAAGGTTTTGTTTGACGATTCGTATTTATAGTAAAACTTGGGTTATTAAAGCCCCAATTTTTTTACAAACTAAACAATATACGAAGATTTGAAAAATTCAAACCGCAGTTCTATATATTTTATAGTTATTAAGTTAAAAAAATTCAAAATTTCAAAAAAAAATTGAAAAAATAAAAATTTCGCAAAAAAATTTTTTGTTTGGGAATTGCTTCAAAATAATTCCTAAGGTGCTCTAGAGCAGTGTTTATCAACAGGTGGTACCCAGAAAAATTTTAGTGGTCCGCAAAAGTTTTTGTATTTTTTGCAGTTTTTTTTTAAAATTTTTGTGCACATTTTTTTTGTAAATAATTTATATTTTGTTTCTTTCTGTAAACTTTCTGTGATATTCTAAAAATAAAAAAAATGTATTTAGTAGCACATTAAACATACTTATTTGTTTTCTTGCAAAAAATGAACCAACAATTATTATTAGTGGTCCGCGTTAGAAATTATATATTATACTGGTCTGCGGTGCGTTTTTGGTTGAGAAACACTGCTCTAGAGCATCAGGGTTTCAAAATTTTTTTTAATTTGTATGTAGACCAATTATAGGGTGAGGAGTCTAAAAAATATATTTAAAGCACCCTCTCATATGTATTTTTTGAAATATGGCAATTTTCAGTCGGTTTTTTTTAATTTATTTAAAAACGGTAAACTGTAGCTTGTAATGGAGATTATTTTTGAGATCCACGACTCAAAATACACATTTTGAGTCGTGTTGAGTCTCATCAAAGTATACACATTTTGTAAATAATTTATATTTTGTTTCTTTCTGTAAACTTTCTGTGATATTCTAAAAATAAAAAAAAAAGTATTTAGTAGCAAATTAAATATACTTATTTGTTTTCTTGCAAAAAATTAACCAACAATTATTATTAGTGGTCCGCGTTAGAAATTATATATTATACTGGTCTGCGGTGCGTTTTTGGTTAAAAAACACTGCTCTAGAGCCTCAGGGTTTCAAAAATTTCAATAGCAGGTCTTTATCTCATTTAGATTTTGAGATACGGTCTTTCGAAAATGTAAAATTAACAAATCTTCTACACGGATCAAAAAGGCGTTAACTAACGACGGCCCTATTTTTTTATCTAGGTAGAGAAGAGTCTGTAGATTTCAAAAATTCAAACCGCAGGTCCCTATATTTTATTCTTCTTAAGTTAGGACTTTTTTAAATTTCAAAAAAAAAAACAATTAAAAATTAAAAAATTCACAAAATAATTTTGCTTGGCCTTATAATATGTTGAGGTCCTATAAAACCTCAGAATTTTAAAAACTCCAGTCGTACAAGTCCCTTCTTATGTAATTTTTGAGATAACAATTTTTCGAAAATGAAATATTTCCAGTTGTAACACAGAAAAAAAAAAAACCTAGAATAAAAATTTTGAGATGCCTTATAGCCTATGATCGAATCTTGGTTTTACATTATCATTATACCAAATTACATGAAAATATGTTTCGCCGTTCTCACGTGAATCTCGGATAGACAGACAGACAAAAATTGCTTATTTTGCGTATATTGTCCTACGAGTAATCATCTGAATCGTGTAGAAACCAGCGGCGGTCGGTAAAGCATGTTTGGGAGGGCAATCAGCATGATCGGACACGCTCGTGTTTTGTCGTTGCTATACTACTGTTGAGCGATATTGTACGAACTTATCCGATTGCCCTCCCAAACATGCTTCACCGACCGCCGCTGGTAGAAACCAAATATGAGGGCGAAAAAATCCCTAATAATATGAGTGTAGACCGGAGTTCTGATTTTACTAGACAGAGGGCCGTTCCGATAAAATTTGGCGCTTGAGGTAAACTCATTTTGGCTTAAATGAAGAAACTTGAGTGATTAAGCAATAAAAAAAAAAACTCATTCATCATTAATCATTCATTTTGTAGCCTCTTCTAATTTTAGGGGAATCCTCTTCTAATTGAGCTTTAGGTGGTGGCCTTTCCTATCACGGTTGACACAGTCCTGGTTCAAAGGAACAAAGAGAAAAGCTTACGAAAGACAAAGTATATTCTGAAGACATCGAGTGTCCAACTATTGAAAATGTAGGTTGGATGTCAATTCAATTTAATGGTAAATTCAACTTTTATAACTAAAATTTGACTAAACTCCATTATCAGACATCGAAATGTGGTGAAATTATTTGATTATTGAACAAATCAATTTGTTCTGTCATATGACAATGTTGACAAATTGGTTAAAATAATCTTGGTATAGCAGCAGATCGGGCGTAAATTGCATTTAATCCTTTGTTTTAATTCTCACCGGATACGTCCAGCGCTTATCCTGTTTAGCAGGCGCAGTCGGTAATACAGAGTTGAATTATTACCGACATAGCCGTAGTTTACTCTAGCACGTCAGTTAGCAAGCTTGTTATGTGGATTATACATACTATCTTGTTTGTTTAGGACGTACAAACTAAAATTAATTTTACTTACTAAAAAGTTTTACTTAAAAAACATGCTGGATTATTAATTTTTTGTTAAACTTAATACAGTACTAGTAATACGAGTTTTCTAGTAGTTTCTCAAATGAAACACTTGGTAAAGTATCACTTATATTGTCACATAGGCAATCCTAGGTCAGGATTACGACATCTAGACATTGTGACGGTCAGCTGTCTGATTAAAAAACAATTTGTCAGCGTCTGATGTATGTGGCCTGATTACAAAAATGCATACGCCGCATTTTCGTAATGAGGAAATATTTGTCATGACGAATGAATATTGGAACTGGGTTAACTTTCGTTACAAAAAGGCTGGATGTCACAGAATATGGAGGCAGTGGAACATAGCCAACTCCGCTGCACATATTAGTCCACAAGGTAACGACCAAGACACTGACGCCAGATTCTTGTATCGAGGGTGAAGCCAAGCAAGTAGTGACCATGTGAGTGAGAGAAGAGGATTCTCCAGGCTCCTCGACTCCAGGATGGGTAGCCCCCGCCACGGAGATAGGTCCAAGCCGATCCTGGCCAACACGGTGTGGACCGAAGGCTTCCCCAACTCCATGGGCCAATTTAAACATTATATTGTAAATTTGATAAATGTTTAGTAAATTTGTTATGTTGAAACCAGGAGTTGTGTCTCAATCAAACCACCCACGTGACAATATTGCAGTTTTTGTGTTTCTGACAAAATTAATAATTTTTTTTTTATTCATGGCTAAATTATGTCTAATAATGTTATGGATATTTTGTTTTTATGGCTAAGGTAGTGTGACTTTTTTGAAATTAAAAATATAATAAGAAATTTTTAACAGTCGAGAATGGCGTTCTTGTCTGTCCATGTCCGCCTACTGTAACAAGTCTTTTCTTTAAGCTATCAAAAAGGAACAAATCATTTAAAGTAGTGAAATATTTGTAAATCAAATAGCATATTGTTAATAGTAAAAGTGAAAAGGTTGTACGGGTATCAGACATAAAATAAAGTACAATTATCTATAGCTGATCAGTTTCGAAATAATTATTTCGAAACTTGACCCTACGGGGCCTATTTATTCCAGATTTCCTGAGCCCAAAATTTTGTCACTGTCTACAAAACTCTGAAATATGTGAAAATTCCCACTTCACATATTCTTTTTTTATAAATTTTATAGTTGGATCTATAATCTACAGCTTTTCTGCATAATCTGCCAATAGTAATAAGTTATATTTTTATAAACTTGACTAGCTAGTAATAACCATTGTAGTTAAATGTTTACAAGTTATTAAAGCAAGCTACTAAATCATATATTTCAGTAAACAACAATTCAGGAAGTAACACGATTGTTAAACAAGGAAATATTAAAAATATTTAACGATTAGTTATTATACGCAGAGACTGCAAAGTGTTATTGTGTATCGGATATTTTAATTTTAATATCGTTTAGTCGTGATTAGACTGCTTTGGCTTAAACCCTTCATACCATAAATTAACTGTTTAGAGCTAACGGCCGTTTCGGCCACAAAATAATATCGCTATGTGGATAACCCTTAATAACCCGAGTAATCGCCAATGCCTCGTGTTACCGCCTGCAGTTCCCGCTATGATCTGGTCTAGCCGGACAACTGCCCAAGCTAGATTACTATGTAAATTATTATCGGGATTATACGTATTTGTGTATTTATAATTTACGCAAAATTACGATATTTTTATATAATACACAGTTCTATTCCATTTTTAGGGTTTTGTAAGTATGATCAAAAACCCTTATAAAGGGCGTATCACACTAGAACGCTATCCAAGTTTTATTTTGTAAGTCTTCTTCGAGGATTCAAGTTTTCACGTCTTCAGCTATCACACGTGAAACAGGAAAAAGTAACTTGCGTCTGCGTACATAACGTTAACAATAGACCCATCTCACTTGATCTGACTGAGAAGTCGAGACCGCGCACGCGCATTTTACGACTTGGATTTCGTCTGTCTTCTAAAGACGGGGGAAATATATCTCGATGTATTTGGTCAGACTTAAAGACCTAGGTTTTTTGTCATGCTATCACACACACGAGACTTCGATTCGAATGCCAAGACTTTAGTTTTCCAAATTTAGACTTGAATAATAACTCTAGAGTGATAAGGCCTTAACTTCTACTCATGTGTCTGTTTGGTAGAAATTGCACTTAAATGGTTGGACCAAAAGTTGAAATTTGGCATGCATGTACAATTCTAAAGAACTTCTTCTTCTTCTATGTACTATCTTTCTAGAGGTTGGTAGTAAGCTCTTTATTTTTTACCTTGCGGTATTAAAATTTAAGTCTATGCTTATTATATATACATTTTGAAAGTTTTAAACTATACTTGATTGTGAAATTAATTAATTTTTATCATATACATACTAAAATTATACAAGTGTCATTTTATAGTAGATGTAATTTTGTTCTTCTGTTCTTCACTCTTTTCATGCACTGAATATCCAGGTAAACATCACTTAGAATATGCAGAGATGATTTCGCATTTCTGAGTTCTTCTTCACAGTCTCTACTTAGATGTTCAATGTTTTCTGCTGCGTTGTGGCTCATTCTGCATATTCACTCTATTTTCATCCAGTAATCGTTACCCCTCTCTTCATTTTCGACGCGAAATCTAGCTACAATTTGCAGATTTTTGTTATTTTTTTCAAGGTAATATGGCAGGTCGTTTGTCTGAAGAAATTGGTATCTGGGGTTATAAATAGATTTAAGTATATTCTCCCTTCTAGAAGTCAAAATGTGCTAAACCTTTCAACCCACGGGGGTTAATCTAAAAATCTGAAAAAATTCTGAGTAATGCACATTATGTGAACCAGAATACTTCTACAGGAATTTCAGATTTGTTAATTATTTCGAAAGTTATAGATTTTTTGTAAACGCTGTACTTACAATATTTATTTGACTAACTAGAACTGGATAGCTATAGCTGGGTCTTGATGCCAGCGCATCTCAAGCACGGTTGTTGTCTCTAGTTAAACGCACTTCTGTCAAATTCTGTCAAAAGTGATTTATGATTTTTATGTAACAATAATTTGTTATAACTTACTAAATACCTACAAAACCGTGAAATGTGTTAAAATTCAGATTACACATAATTTTTAAGAACGTTTGCACAGAGCTTCCACGAATATCAACCCTTGAGGCTATTTCGTGTCTAGTTAGCTTCAGTGTGTCCTTAGTTGGCACACAGTTAGTTTCACAGAATCCTCGGTACGTTTAGTTTATTTATTATTATCATGAACAATTCCATTTGAAAATCCTGTTTTTTATGGCACACAGAGAAGTTTGCTGCACGACAACACTCTTCATTACGTTGTTGTCTTGACTCAAGCTCAACGAATATCACTAGGATATTTTTCCGCATCGACCGTACATTTCCAACAACTTCATCAAGCCTGTCTTTTAATAAACTTTTATATAGAATACTTAATTTTATTAAACTAGTTTTAGTTTGGTTTACTATATAAGTTATTAGTTTACTATTTAGGTCACATGAAATATTCAGGTCTGTCTTGGATTTCTGCTCAATATACTCCGATTAGGCTCAAATTTCGCGTTAATTGGTTAATGTTCCGATCACCCGTTCGAAATTAACGTGCCTAATTAAATCACAAACGCCCAAGGCTTCAGGAAACAAAAACCATTTTTCAAACAGTATAAAATTTTTGAATTTGTTAACAAAACATGAACACTGTAATGTTACTGAAATATTGAATTTATGTATGATATCCTGAAATCAATCAGGCGTTCATTATGAGTCATTGTAGCAGATCATTTATGGCTATTAGCGGATAGACCTATTTGCTTCACTAGATTGTTATATAGAAAGTGAAATAAAATGCACACAAATAATAATCTAACCCGGTGTGTTATACTGGTCGCATATTTGTAATTTTAATTCATTCCTTACTATTACTTTTTATTTTATTTTTTATTTTTTGCCAATATATACTTATCCACCAGTCATGCACCTTCGTTTGTCTCTGTGCCTGTATATTTTATTAGCTATCCCTACGTATCTCCATTATAATTTTTTCGTAAGCACTACGAATTTCTTGCGCAATATTGACCTAAAATGTATTGATGTAAAACATAACATTTCCTTCAAACTTTCAATGATATCAAACACAACTTATCTCACAAACCATCTCCAGTCGTATTTTGTTTGACGTATAGTTACTTTCTCAGGTGTACTAACTTTCCGTTATTTTTATGATGTACTATTTTACTTTTTCTGGCATTAATATTAATCGTTGGCCTTGGTAGAGTAAAGGTAGCGCTTCTGCTTCACAAGCCAAAGGTCCTGGTATAATGTAACAGCTTAAGACAGTTTGGTAATAAAAGAAAGGGGACAATATTTGGAATAGTTTGGAAAGAGAGATTGAGGCATACTGATAGGCATGCAGAAAATCGCACATTTCAAAAATCGCCATTAACACTTAAACACGTTGCACTCAAATAAAAATATCACGAAAAATAAACGATATATCAACAATCCTAGAACATATGGTTACAGGCAAAGTATGGTTTAACGCAATGCTGCCAATGGCATATTACTAAATATTCCCATTGGCGAGTAATTCAAAATGTTCGATTATTTTCTAAACAGACCTCGTAGGTGAATAGACGTTTGTCTCGTTTTGGTATTTTAAAAATCTGGTCAATTTAAAATACTGGTAAAATTTTAAAATATTTATATTTCTACTATAAATACAAATTATTTTAATGGTTTACACATGAATTAATTACGATAATAATATATACTTAAATATTTTTTCTTCCGACTAATTTTTTACTTTCCTATACTTTCACCAAATTAAATAAAATAAACATGTTACCCTTAATATAAAAATAATTCTGCTATTTTCCCAAAAAATGTTTACATAAATGTGGTTGTTAAATTTCCAAATCCCCTTTTTAGTTGAGATTTTCAGTTACCACAGAGTAAAATATATTTTACGATGCTATTAGTTTGGGTAAAGCTGTACGCAACAGTCTCCAACCCACGACTAACTGCAGAATATTTAAAATTCCACTAATAAAATTGTACTAAAGTTGGAATTTTGGTTAATCCCTCCCTTTGTTTGTATTTTTCTATATTAAATACCAGTTTCATGTTAAAAATATTACATTTTTAATATGTGGAAGGGTTAAATGGTTTTAGAAAAAGCTTTTGTTGTATTAGGAGAATTTATAGAATTTGTCCATAGAATGAGTCAAAACAGGTCAGACATGCTGACATACAGATAATTCTTTCATATATTTGCAGTGTACGAATCAAACGTATGCAGAGATGCAGTCGGATAGTAGATGCAGTCGGATAGTTGATGCAATAGACAGGCAGACAGATATATAGATAGATGAACAAATATACATTTCTACTCATTTATCTCTTAGTTTTTCCATTGGTTTGCTTTATATTCAAATTTAAATGATTTTATAAAAAATACTTAATTATACATCTGTAGAATCATGTGCTGTCCACATTTGTCAACAAAAACAGAACAAACAAAACTAAATTAACTCCTTATTATTTAAATGTCGAAATAGGTAAACAGTTTTTTTATGTTAATATCCGTATGTAATATTTGGTGTTCTGTTTAAATATTTGGATAGTTAAAAACTATTAAAAACACTGTTTAACAGCAAAATGTAAATAAATTATAATTAAAAAGAATTCAAAAATAGATTTTATAAACAATTCTGTTTCATGAACATATAAATATTTGTTAATTATAAACATGCTTCCAATGAACCTTGCTTCTTAAAGTTTCACGTTTTATTAATAATAATAACATATTAGATGTTTGTGATCGAATTATCAAGTCCAGCTGAGAAGAATAACTCTCTCAAGGAGGAGGAAAAAGAGGTCCAAGTATATGGATCTCTTGTCCGAGCTTAGAAAACTGTATCCAGGGTATAAAGCTAAGCTTGTAGTCCTGATAGTTGGTGTTTTGGGTGGTATGAAAGCCTCATATCGAAGGAAAATCGAGTCCATGCCTGCAGATCTTCTGCCACTTCTTTGATCTGCAGGATGCAGAAAGCAGTATTGCTCGGGTCACTCCGCATTGTACGGGCACTGGATGTGGCGTAATTTCTAAAATGTGCCAGGGTTTACCCGTTTGTATTTAGCTACTCTCTAGTATGACGCGGCTCAAAAGCTTGCTGAAGTTTTCGATTAGTGGACGCTTTATTTATTAAGCACCTCGCATTACAACGTTCTGTTTTACAACGATTCGCTTTCCAATGTATCAATCACACAACAGTTTTCAAACAATTCTGTCCCTGAAGGTCTTATAAATATTTGTTAATTATAAACTTGCTTCCACTGGACCTTGCTTCTTAACATTTCACGTATTAGCACCTTTGCTTAACGACAATTTGCTTTCCAACATATCGAATACAAGAGATTTTTAAGTTGTGGCTACATCCTCGAACAGATTATTGCTTCTCGGACATATTGATTTAATTTGCTTCTCCAAGACAATAGGCGCGTTCCAGAATTCATCGATTTACTAATCGATTGCATCGAAAATCTATCAAACAGTTTCACAATTCACCGATTTTTTTAATCACCACGTTTCTAAATTCACCTTTATAAAATCCGATGAGGAATCGATTCCATTGGATGAAAAGACCGATTAACTGATTGATGTAAGACCAACTCTATCCTAGGCTATAATAAAATAGAATAGAATAGAAAAACCAACTATATCAGGAAGTAAAGTTGGCCATGAAGCGTAATTCAAATGAAATATTGGGTTGTTCGTTTTTTTTTTCATCTTTTATACAAAAATATATACATTCTAAAAATAACTTTTATTATCAAATGTACTGTCCATTATTTTCTATCACTTTGGAAACGCTAAGGCAATTTTATAATGCCATCTTTCCAGAAGGATCCGTCTTTGCTCTCGAAAAATCTGTCCAGATGAATTTTAATATCGTCCACAGCTATTTTTCCGTTAAGGGAATTTTGTAGAAAGCAGAACAAATGGTAGTCGAATGGTGCGATGTCTGGACCATAAGCTCCTTCTACCATTTGTTCCGCTCTCTACAAAATTTCCTGAACGGAAAAAATTTCGCATCTTTGGACGATATCAAAATTCACCTGGCCAGATTTTTCGAGAGCAAACGCGGAACCTTCTGGAGAGATGGCATTATGAAATTGCCTGAGCGTTTGTCCAAAATGATAGAAAATAATGGACAGTACATTTCTTAATAAAAGTTTTTTTAGAATGTATATTTTATTGAATAAAAGGTGAAAAAAATAAAACGAACGGACTTATGTAACAACCCAATATATGCCGCCATTTATTTTATTAACGTGTAAATGTTTCTGGAAAGTATCATTGAAATATTTATTCACTTACATATTTATTCGCTACATAATTGATCAGTTTGCGGTGTATTGTTTTGTCATGTATTAAAATAATTCTTCATCAGAAACATTTAATTCATCAGAATCATACGAAGATGATGTATTATGCACTTATTTTGAAAATAATAACAGCATCATGACGTTGGCAAAAATTTCATGTTAGGTAAATG
Source organism: Liopterus haemorrhoidalis (assembly GCA_963971575.1). Lineage (NCBI taxonomy): Eukaryota > Metazoa > Arthropoda > Insecta > Coleoptera > Dytiscidae > Liopterus > Liopterus haemorrhoidalis. Next base: position 2,949,594 of record OZ020621.1, on the reverse strand, counting down.
TTAAATATTAATTGTTGAGTTAACGTGAAGTTTAGGATAAGGTAAACTTAAAGAGATTCTTTACTTCACAAATTATTTTATTTTCACTATACGTACATTTCGGCTACGAAGTAGCCATCTTCAGTAGTTGAATAAAACCAACTACTGAAGATGGCTACTTCGTAGCCGAAATGTACGTATAGTGAAAATAAAATAATTTGTGAAGTAAAGAATCTCTTTAGGTAAATGTTACACAAATCAACAAATCGTTCCAGATTTCAATGAATCGGTTCCATCGATTACATCACTGATTAGATTAATCGATGAATTTGCTGTTGAATTCTAGAACTTGGCCATTAAGGTGGTATTATATATTATTTATTTACCTCGATCGTGAACATATATAACAATTCCAATAAAGGACATGCTCCTGATAAGTGAAAAATGGATAACACTAGAATAAAATTGGTTTAGGACAACGATCTGAAACTGAGCAAGCCGTAATAGCTGGTAATACTTGTATATAAATATTTAAAAAGACATAAAGCATAAAATAACAAAACAATGAACAACGGGTTTTCATTTTTTATTATTATTAACCATTGTTTCAATATTTATAACAGAATCATCACCAAGTAGGAAGAGGTAAAAGTCACTCGTTATAAGTAATTTTCACAATAGGACAAAATAGCTAAAAACATATTTATAGAATGAAGCTTTAATTACAATTTGCCGCGTTGTAGGCAAATATGCGTTGATTGGTTTAAAGATAACGTCTATAATGCTTTTTGTTTATTTACAGTTACATAACAATTTTATTAAGAATTAAAAATGCCCTGTTAGATAAATGAAAAATCGCTGTAAATTTTGGTGCATAGATTGCCACTAATATTATTTCAGATTTTCAGTTTTGTATAAGAAACTCTTATGAACTATACGTTTGTACCTCCCCTTAACACCGAAACTGCAGCATAAATAATACATAAACAATTTGGTAAATATTTACCAATGCGGTATCTGTAGAACGAGTTAAATATTTTGGCTCGTGTTACCCTTAACTCAAGTTAAAATGATATATTTATATGTGTTGTTTTGACGTAAGGCCTAACTCGAGTTTCACTAGGTAACATTATTAACAATATATTTAAATGGTATAAAATAATGATATATAGTAAAGGAATAACTAAAGGAGAATATAAGGACCAAAAAGCATTTTTTAAACAATTTCATACATAAATATCAGACCTAGTTCCACAAAAAAGGAAGTACAAAGCAGCAAAACAGAAAATCCAAATGTAGAAATCCAAATAAAGCGCGCAAAACACAAGAAGCAACACACAAAACACAAAAACTACGCGCCAAACACAAAAAACTTCTAACTTCTAACACCAAACAACAACGAACCTTATTAAAATCACTCCTCTAACACCCTTACATATCAATTTAACCCTTTACTAGTTCACACACAACACAAATAACAAACAAAACACAATCACAAAACAAAAGTTTCGTGTTTAAAGTGAAAAATCCAACAACAACCTCGCTGTTCGCGGGTTTGAGATAGACTGAAGTTATTCCTGGTTAAAATATCCACGTGCAATGGTAGCTAAGCACGCAAGCGCAACAATCGAAAATTCCTACACAGGAAGTTAGAAATACCGTTAAGTCGCGAGATTTAGGAATATTTTCTAAGATTTTTATCGGAGGAACTAGTTCAGGTTTAGTTTGACTATATAGTTTAAGATTCTAGGCATGCTGGTTGTGAAATTGTTGAAAATCTAGAAAACTTCATTTTTGTTTACTGGTTTCATAGAAGTCATTTGCTAACTTATTTGCTGTAGTATGCTCCACAGATTTACAAGACATTGATCTTAAGACGCGAAATCAATTACAGACTTTCGGACTCATTCGGATCAATGCAAAATGGAATATTGAATACACGAGAACTCTCGAAATATCCGTTTACAGCATCGACGACTTCAGTTTTTGATAAGAATTTCTTTCCAGCCATCCTTTGAGTTTTGGACAGAAAGAAATCAGAGGACGCCAAGTCTGGCGAGTACGTTCGATTAATTCGAATCGTAATTCATGCAGTTTCGCCATCGCAATTACCGATTTGTGAGAAGGTGCGTGAGTTTTGATCTTGGTGAGTTTTTCTTTGCCATATGAGGCTCTTTGGATTTTATTTCTTCCTTAAATATGTCTAATAGCGACGCATAATATTGGCCTGTTATTGTTCTGCCATATTGCAAGTAGTACCAAACTAGAGTACTGTTCTATAATATGGAATCCTATTTACGAGGTCCAGAAAAAGGCTATTGAAAAAATTCAATACAAGTTTTTAAAATTCATCTATTATAAAATCATGGGCACCTATCCCCCACTTGACTTTCCATATAATACCCTTATTCAAATATTTTCTATAAAAACTTTAAGTGAACGTCGAGACTTAAATTCACTAAACTATTTAAAAAAACTTATTTCCAGTAAGATCGACGATCCCATCTCGTTACAAGAAATTAATTTTCATACCCCTCTTCTCCGTACCAGAAATCCATCTCTCTTCTACCTCCCGCATGCTCATTCCAATTTATTTCTCAAATCTCCCATAAACCGTATGTGCTCACATTATATTCCAAATGAGGCTCTTATAAATCTTTTTTGAATTAGTTATGTATCAATAATTATCCCTAAATCTGTTATGTTTATATATTATTTCTTTTTTTATTATATTTTGTTACTTTTATTTATTACATTATCATTTTTGTATATTTATTTTTTTGTATACTACTTATTATTGCTGTGTTTATCACATTTATATGTTTGCTTATATTGTACCTGTCCACTTATTGGTTAATTCTGTTAGACAGATGTAGTCGAAAATAAAATAAAATAAAATAAAATAAGTAGTCGATAAAAATTTTCCTCGGAAATCCCAAAAGACGGTAGCCATAACCTTATCAGCTGATGGCACCATTTTGGTCTTCTTTGGAGTTGGTTCATCGAGTGCTATCCATTGTTTTATTTGTTCTTATCAATTCTACGGTTTCCGGATTGTGGTGATGTATCCACGTTTCATCAACAGTTCCAAAATGTCGCAAAAATCTTTTGTATTGTGCCTGACCATGTCTAGACATTGCTGAAAAATGGTCATTCGCACTTAGTTTTGGTCGTTTGTTAGCAAACGTGTCCATCTTGCAGTGAGCTTTGTCATGTCTAAATGTTGGTGTAAAATGCAATGTACGCGGTAATATGAAATGCCGTCTGCCTCTGCTATCTCTCACAATTTTAGTCGATGATCGTTCTAACCCAGCGTTTCCCAAACTGTTCGCCGCGAAGTGCACTAACCAAAATTGAAAGAATTTTTAAAATGTTTTCAATAGTTCCAAAGATATAAAGGTAATTCTGCACGCTAATAAACAAAATTCAAATTTTTGGTTTAAATTTAGCGCATTGAAATTTCGTCTTGAACAACGTCTTGAAGTTTTAGTTGACAACATTTATTTCTTCAGTGGCAAACTTAGTACAGGATTTATTCAATAATCCGGTTAGTAGATACGATAATATTTTAGTCGTAAACAAAAAATTACTACTAGGAAATTTGTATTCTCATATAAGTGTATGTAGGTATATTTTCGCATTTTCTTGAAATTTTAGTGACAAGGTAGGTATTTTGTCCCCGAGCGAAGCCTGCGAAGCAGCTAGTAAGTTGATATACTATTTAATTTTTTATAGAATCAATATATAAAATTAGATGAAAATCCGAGAGACATTCGCAAAAACACGATCCATTTAATCACTGTTCAAGTCATTTTGGGGATTAAATTGTAGGGCAGAATGACAGAGGAGGGGAAGTTTTAAACGTGGATTAGGTCCACTGCTATCGGTGACAAGCAGGGTGCTGCAAAATTAACTAATAAAATGTTTTTTTAAGACAAATTGATCGCACAAAGTAGTTTTTAACAAAATCTTTACATACAATTTGTTGTTGATTTGAATTATTGTAAATTCCTAAATGATGAAAATTACCATCAAGGATGCGAATTTATTTGGTTGTAATATAAAGAACACTAGCACCGCCTAAACATTAAAACTCAAGGACGAATTTTTGGACCAATCAAACATCAGCCGTAGGTCATGTAGGTGTCCACCTTTTTAGCAATTAAATTTAAATATTTTACTTTTAAAACAGGTTTATTTTTATAATTAGCAACTGAAATAAAATTGCCACAACACAGGTTAAGAACTCTAAAGATTTTAAGTTCGAAACTCAGAAATAATTTGTTTTAAAAGTTGACTTCCAAGATAGTTTCAAAGCTTAAGATTAAAAAAACGCTTATAAGATCGATAGCGACGAAAATGTATAAAACGTGGACATTAGAACAGAAAGATGCAATGAGAATATTGGTCTCGAAAAAAATGTAGAACGTGGAAGACAAAAATAAACTACGGATTGCAGGAACTGGCGATAGGAGACACCAGTGAACCAAGGAGATACCAGACATCAGGGAGACAAAACTTCCAAAAGAAGTGAAGAAGAACATCTAGTGCAGCGATGGTACTTTTTTTCCTACATGCTTTAGGGCAGGGGTGTCCAACCTTTTAGCTTCCCTGGGTCACATTATAAGAAAACAAGTTATTTTGGGCAGCACATAAAACAATACTATTTTCAGGAGTTTTAACTTGCTTTAATTTAATTCACTGTATTGATATCTGACCGAAGTCAACTGCTTATAATAGGGGATAGGCATGTTTTTTTAATTTTTTTTATTATATTCCTCTTGTTGCATATAAACATAAAAAACAGTTTTTAATTTTTTTTTTTAATTTGAAGGCTTAAAAAAATCATAAATGTGTGTAGCGCGCGAAAACGACGTGTGACGTCATACCCTTCTAACTGACACATGACACTACTAGTCTACCCAGCGTACATAGTCTGTTGTGAACATATTTGTTTGTATAACTTTTATAGGTTATGTAAAGTTAGAGTGATTTTGATTAAAATAAAGTTTAATTCTATAAAAACAATTTATACATGTTTACCGAATTAAATTTTATATTAAAATATATAAAATATGGAAGATCCAGGCCCCAGTACTTCGAAACATAGTCGAAAATATTGTTTAGTACCAATGTGCACAAATAGTTCAATTAGAAATCCAAAAAAATAATTTATATCATTACCTGATGACGAAAAACAACAGAGAAGCTATGAGACGAAATAAAACCGATATTTCAGAAAAAAGTAAACTTTATGTTTGTGAAGACCATTTTAATGTGAGTACATATATTTTATAAATTATTTTAATAATAAATGCGTGAAAAATTGTTTAAAAACAAATACAAAACTCTCAAACAATACAATATAAACACGTAAACATTATGTTTTGTCTGTATCTGTGACGTCAAACCCTTACAGTCTCAGTCGTATCTACTCGGCAAACTTCGCGGCGTGGTCGGCTTATTTCAAATTTACAATATTTAAATTAAAAAATTTGGCTATAATATTAATTAAAATGTGATTTTTGTTGTGTTAGGTGACATAACTAACATTAAAATATCAAAAAAATGTAGTTTTAAGGAAATATAAATTTTATGCGTATCCCCTATTATACGCTTATAAAGTAATGAGAGAAATTTGGAGAATTGGAGAAAAAAAATAAAAAAATAATTTTAAGATAAGAATGATGATGTTTGAGAGTAAAATCAAGGCAATAGCGATGTACGGAGCGGAAATATGGGGATGGGTAGAACAAGACAGAATAGAAAAACTCCATCAAAAGTACCTCAGATGGATATTAGGATTGGCTCAACACACTCCCAACTATTTAATATTAGAAGAAACGAAGAGGTGTCAAATAACCGCACGCAGGGAAGTTGGCGATGAGATACGAGGAGCATATAAGGATAATACCGGAAGAGTCAATATTACACCAATGTTCAAAATTAACAACGGAGTAAATTCGAACATAACATTTGTTGAGTTTTCTTGTGAGTTCTTGTGGGTAATGATGCAAGCTAAAGATAAAAAACGTTTACGATTTAAATACGAGGACGATGTTATTCTTTTCCGAGAAATTGTGTCACGAAACCCTTTTGCGAATGGTTGTGCCGTATGGGAAGAAGTTAAAAATAATCTGCTGTAGTTAATTCAGAAAGAATTTTCTGGGAAAACAATTAAGCAGCACATACAAATGCCTTTGAAGCAGTGGGAACATAAAGAAACGAGGAATCAAAAAGGTACCTACATATTTGTGTAAAATATTTTTATGTTGTTAATTTCTAATTAAAATTAAATACATTGTTCAGGTGTAGAAGAACCTTACTCTGAAAAAGATGCGCTGCTTCAAGAATTGCATGATCTATTAATAGATGTTAAAAGGAAAAAACATAACAACAAAATGGCAGCTGAGAAGAAAAAAGCTGAAACTGAAATTGTGGAGCAGAAAATGTTCAATTTCTTGGTGGTTAGCATTCGCTAGAATAGCTACATCTAACTGTTCTTCTATATTCATTACGATTTCGATCTATCAATTTGGCATATGTGTCAAAATAAAGTATGAAGCAAGAGCACCGTTGCAATAACACTATTTAAAACATTATGAAAAATTTTAATACAGGATACTTTATTAGAGGTTTCTTTTAATAAAGTCAGATTTTTTTCACTTTGGAATATCTCTCTAATAGTTGGAATTCCTTGTAGCTAGTATTATAATATTCGTTGATTTTCGGACGGTGTATTTAGTTCGTTATTTAGTTATCTTATAAACTCTCTTGAGAATCTCCAGAACTACAAAGATCTTTTCTACTATGGGTTATTTTAAATCGTCATACGGGTCATAGGTTCGCCATCACTAATGCTTGGTCGAGATTCGAACCTGCGTCATTTGGCAAGTGAAGTATAGTGCGTTCGAAGGTGAGTTTGCAGTATAGCTCTTATGGAAAATGGGAGCGGTGTTGCCAAATGTTGTAAAAGTGTCAAATGTGTCAATTATAATAATATGAAAAACTCGTATGATTTAAAAAAATCAACTCTTATAAAACTCAAAATAACACTCAACAAAAACAAATGGCCATTTGTAGAATACTGCGTCTTCACAGATCAGCGCGTTTTAGAGCTGGCAACGTAGACAAGCAAGAAAAGGATAGTGTCATTGTGTAAACCCATTAGAGAGTATGAAAAGAACTACTCCATATGCCCTGTACTGCAAACTCACCTTTGAACGCACTATAGCTTGAGAACCTAACCTAACCTGTATTAGTAAATTAATCTATAAACTTTCTTTCTATAAATTAGTTCAATAAGATATATTAAGTATTGCAGATAATTATCTACATTAAATTAAGATGTTCAATAAATCAATTAGCTAATCGTTTTAATTGTGCCATATATCTCTCTGCGCATATAAGACCAGCTACAGAAGTCACAAACCATATCTTAAGCATTAAAGTAGATCTGCAGTGACAGAAAGATCTACACTGTTTTCACCTCTAGATTTATTCCACCTCTATCTAGGACACCTCCTTTTTTGTCACTATTACGTATTCAAATTTTTATAACAGTTTATTTACTACATCACTTTCCTTTAAAGATGGCGCTTTTCTTGATAAGGTATTAGAACTTATTTCAAGTGATTTTTTATCGATAGTTGTTTATTGAGCTATAGAAAGATTTGTGTTCATGTTACTATTGATGGATTTAATTTTTTTAATGCTATATAAAGGTTTATAGAATTGTAAATAAGGATTACAACTATTTAATATTGTTTGTGTTGCTACATTAAAAAAAATACGTGCTGAGTAACCAAATTATTATTATTGAGCATCAGGAAAGTTCGTAGCGTTTTGAAACGCGCTAATTTTAGACGCATTTTTTTTGAATAAAATATTTAACAAATAATGTGTTGTTATACACTGTTTTATAGCAAATTTTCTGTTCCACAAGATGGTGCTGTCGCTTTTTACTTAACCATTTTTTTTCTCTCATTGTTACAAGAAAAACTGTGACATGTCGAAGGAGCATTTCGAACGATTTTTTATTTATTTATTTATTTATTATTTATTTATTTATTATTTATTTATTTTATTCGGGTGACTAAAAAGAGAAAATTCTCCTACAAGTCTCCACATACATTTTACAAAATAAAAAAAAATATATATATATATATACATATGTATATATTTAAGTGTATAAATACCACACTAAATTAACAAAATAAATCATACATTAACTACAAAAGAAAAGAAAAGAAAAAAGAATACAATAAATTATGAGAATCTAACATCAAAAATGTTAGAGCGAAACATCCTGAAGTTTACTAATAATTTCCTTCTTAAATTGCGCGAATGTCATAAAAAATAAATCAGAAGTGTTAAAGAAAAGATTGTAGAGAATCATAATCCTGTTAAGGGGGGAATTCATACCTGAATTGGATAATCTAAACCTTGAGTAAAAAGTAATATTTTGGCGAGTATTTCTTTGTGGAATATTGAAGTTCAACAGTTCCAACAAAGAGGGTCATATTATTTACTATTTTAAAAATGTTATTCATATCAATTTTAATTCTACGATTGGATAAAGTCATTAGGCCAAATCTGTGTAAATTTAAACTATAATTGGTTTGCATGTTATTTTAATGGAATTCAAAATTTAAGTATTTCATAAATCTTCTTTGAACTGATTCTATACGGTTAATATAAATGAAATACTGCGGATTCCAGATAATGCTTGCGTATTTTTTTTTATTTTAATTTCAAATTGGGACAATCCGCCACGGAAACAGCTCGACAAATTAACCTAGTGTGGGTCCCGAGTAGTATTGGAGAAAGCACCGTATGTCTTTGGTTCCAGAAATTCCAGGCCGGATATTTGAGCCTCGAAGATGAGCCCCGTAGTGGTCGACCTACTGTAATCCAGGACAAGGATTTGAAGAACCAGATTGAAGCTGACCCGCCCCAAACGGTTTGGGGATTGCGAGAGAACTAGGCGTCAGTCACACTGCTGTTGCAGATGGTTTAAAAAGCATTGGAAAGGTGAAACAATGAAATGTGCCACACGATTTAAATGATCGGCAGAAATTGTCACGTTTTGAGGTTTCTAAATCGAGTTGACTAAGGCCCGGTATTTCCACCTTCAGATAAAGTTCCAGGTAACTATCTGACAGATAAGGTTTTTTGTAACTTCATCTGCTGAGTAAATGTCATCCCTTCTTTCTATACAAATGTATCTATCGGATAGTTATGTAACAGATAATGAGACTGACGTATTGGATTCACTGACTGGTATTGCCATTTATTCAGCAGATGAAGTTACAAAAAACCTTATCTGTCAGATAGTTACCTGGAACTTTATCTGAAGGTGGAAAGACCGGGCCTAAATCGAATAAATATTTCGAAAGTTATTGTGGTATGAAGTTTATGTATTAAAACGCTCAGAACTTTCCTGGCGACCTATAGTTTAAGAGCAGGATAACTACTAAAGTTCCTTACACAAAACAACCTTTCAAGAATAATCTGAAGAAGAGGAAATTATGGGTCAGGATATGGTTAAGGAGACGATCGACATATGGTCATAGTAACTTGCTTCAGGAACTCAGTGAGATGTCAGTAGATTACCGCAATTTCTTAAGGATGAATCAAGGTATTCAATCAGCTATTGGACATGATTGCACCACTGATAGAGAAGAAATATGCACCAATGAGGGCAGTTATTTCCCCAGCGAAAGGCTAAGCATTACCCTGCTCTACCTAGCAACTGTGAACAGTTTCGAGGACCTCAAATTTTCATCATAAATTGCCCCGATATTGATGACTTGTCAATAAATTTTAAACCAAATCAATTTTTATTGAACGGCTCTCAATGCATTGAACGTCCCTTTTATTGATAATATTTATTCTCACACGGTTAATATATTGAACAATAAAACGCCTTCAATATTATTGATCAATAATATATAGTCAACTCGATATTAAATATATATATATATATATAGGTATTAAATAAAATTCTTATGTCATACTCGTCATATATTTATTAAAACAATAAAAGTATAGGACAGACCGTTCGGCTAGACTATGATTAACCGTTCCTGTCCGTTCCAAACATTTTAATGTGGAAATACATTATTTTATACATTTGACAATAATATTGGACTGAGGATGATTGGATTACCAATCGAAACGTCTCGATAAAAATTGTTTTAATAAATATATGACGAGTATGACATAAGAATTTTATTTAATACCCATATTAATTTCGTCAAGAACTTTCTTTTGATTATATATATATATATAATATTAATAGTGTGCTGGGGCCTTTAGTCAGCAAATTATATTTTTGGCAGCAACAATTGCTATTTGGACCTGCGTGCAAATTTGACTTGTAGACTAACAGGGCTATTGTGTAACATCATCACCTTCATTGACGATTGTCTTGCTTCTTCAACGACGCGGAGTTATTCTGTAAATTGTTCTAGTTGTTCACAAACGATAAAGTCATAAAGTATTTGTCGTTAATAAACGACATCTGCTTTTCTGGTGTTATGTTATAACGATCGTGTTACGTTAAAAGAAAAAACAATATGTTTAATATATTTAAACTATCTGGCAAAAAAATCCAGCAATCTCCAGTAAGTAATAATTTTGTTTCGAGGTCTGAAAGAAGACTTTCAGAAGGACCACCTCCAGTTCAAATTTGCGATAATTTTAAAGTTCTTGGCCTCCTTTTCACAACTGATTTACTATCAGTAAATATCTGTAATTTATGAATAATTATGGAAGTCTGCTAGAATTATCTTTCAGTAATTACAAAAATGTCCACAAATAAAATTTAGGCAGATACTTCCCTAGATAGGTAAAAATTTGCTGCAAATGTTGAACTATACATTATTACTAATTTTAATTCCGATTGTTAGTTTTGTATAACAAACTTGTAGTCTAACCTCTCTACTATTGTTATTTTCTTGGCCAGATCTTCTTTTCTATTCTTTTTTTTCCAAATATTTTATATTTTGTAAAACAGTATGATTGTTTAGCAAAAAAATGTAAAAGACAACTAAATTCTAATTAATTTTAATTCAATTAACTTTCCATAAAATATAATGAGAGCATTATTTTTTCATATGGTTTGGTGTATATAAAATTTTATGAAAACGACAATGTCATTAGAGTCTCTGACATAAAAAAAAACATGTCCATTTTGGAAAAAAAGTAAACAGGAGGGGTTGAAACACAGACACATTTGTTCATTAATGCCGTCAAATATCTGACCAGTGGTCTTCAAACAATTTTAAAATTACAATGAACAAAAAGCTTGATCAATGAACAAAAAACTTTATCAAACAGTCAACTAAATAAACAGACACATGAGTGATACAAAATCCTACAACTGTACAAATTTAAGAAATTAGATTTCTCTGGTAGGCATACTGTTTAGTTTTCCAAAATTAAATTTCTTAGTAGGTGGAGAGACTAGGTCTAAAGTAACCTAATTAATCTATAGATCAAGTTCAACAACTTAGTAATTTAACAAGAATGCCGGGACAGCGTAGGAGTTTGTGCCGAGGCTACAACTAGCGTACCTAAGCATTGTTATCAAATTTTTATTAGATATTTAAAAAACTATGATTTATGGTTTGAGAATATATTGGCTATTTAATTTTTGTTAAAAAGAAGTTAGATTATAATCTTAGATTTATGTAGGTGGTGAAATTTTTCAGTGATTCTCAATCGGTATAGCGACATACTGGTGTGCCACAAGGAAGCAAAAAACGAGAGGAAACGTAATTTTTCTATCAGTAATTGTAATATATAATAATAATAACACAAAAATACCTAGCAACGAGTTGCGTTGCTAGGCAATTTTGTGTGTTACAAAGTAGAAAAATGTGTGTAAGAAGATAGGACCTGTTTGTCCTTGCTTCGGATTGGTTTAGATCGTCATCCCTATGACACTGTTAAAATATTGTTTTTAGTCCAAGTTGACAAATGTTCAGTGTCGTACATTGGAAATATATATTATTTATATTATTTAATTTTTTTCATATATTTTGTTATTATTTACATATTTAGACTTTTATTTATATTCTTGGCATAGATTTTATGGAGACAATTCTCCATGTAATTTGTTTTTACGCAGTTATATATTTTTTAGGTTATCTGACATATAAATATTTTTGACACTTGACAATTAACAGATCAAGATAGAGGACTAATGTGAGGCCAAAAGACAGCCCAGCTGATTGTGCCCAAAGAAGAAGATAATGATATAATTTTTAGACCTTCATATATACGTATATTATTAATTTTTATTTACAATAATTATTTAAATAAGAAACTTTAGCTCTGAAGATATATTGTTTGTTTTATTGCTTTGTTTGAACTCTTTTAGCCAAATCTCTATTTTAATATATAGTACATAATTTTTAAAATTAATATTTTTTTATTTTTTTCAAATTTCCCTGAATTTATGTCGTATAAATAACGTAAGTGTATTATCTGCCTTGTTTATTTCAATATCTTATTAACCTTTTTTAAATTAAAAAAAAAAAAAACACTTGCTAATCCAGTTACTACGCCCATGTCCTAGTTGTAACTTATTTTAAATTTTCCGCTATACTGTATTTATCCAGTGTAAATCGTACTCGGTTCGCAGCGCTATCTACTTTTTTTAAATTTGAAATAGACCATAGTTTAACTTTTTAAGACGTCGTTAAGACTTTTATGCAACTGAACATTAGAGATATAGAAAAGATATCCGAGATACTTGAAAGGGAAAAGAGGAAGATCAGTGGGTAGAGACAGGAAGATAGCGAGGTTGAGATGCGGCAACGAAGAGAGGAACAACAGGAACTGGACAAAGCTAGAAGAAAAGCTATGTAGAATGTGTAAGGAAGAAGAGGAAACATTAGAGCAGGCATCGGCAACCTTTGACCCGCTACAGCCCCTTAACCCCCTCCTTGGCTACGCCACTGCATGATTGATTGTAAAAAAGGGTTCTTGGTTCTACCTACGAAATCCTAAAAATATAGTTTCGAATTTCTCAAAGAGTAAAACTGATTGAATAGATTTTTTTGGTTAGTTTAACACAATGAACACGTGCACCATCTCTAGTTTTTCTCTCACGTAAATCTCCTGGCATCAATCTAAGAATCAGGTACAAGATGTACGAGATTATGACCTTGAGGTCTGTAGCTGTAGCGGTCGGTCAGATGGTTTAACAAATACATCATAGCATCTAACAAGCAGAGCGCCTCGCGCACCACAGCCTGCACAGCCTGCTACAATATTCAGAGCTCTGTGAAGTGATGTATGTCTGAGGTGTGGAAACGTTAACCTGTTCAGGACCGGTAAAAGGAGGGTTGAAAGGGATTCGTTATGTAGATTTAGGGACAGGTTCAAACTCGCACATAAATTACCCTACTACAATCTATTGAATTTAGAGGTTTCTGTTTAAAGATTTTGGCAAATATCTATTCTCTCCTCTTACGCAGATTTAGTTGCCTTTATTGATTCTGCATCCAGCTCTTATTAGTATCAGGTCTTTATAGATCTTCTATATATTAATCTTTAGGACACAATGTTAAAAAAACTCTTTGGAAAAATATGGAACCTCACAAAAGCTGGACAGATCATCAGCAAATGATTTAGCAAATTTTATACAATAAAATTTAGCAATCATGGGTTGCGCCGTTTTAGATCGCCAGCGCAATTTTAGCGTAAAATTTGAACTCCCAGATATGTTTATCTACAATAGGGAAATGGTGGCATTAGAGTTGAATTTAGAACACTTAGGCCCGGTCTTTCCACCTTCAGTTAAAGTCCCAGGTAACTATCTGACAGATAAGGTTATTTGTAACTTCATCTGCTGAATAAATGTCAATACCAGTCAATGAATCCAATACGTCAGTCTCATTATCCGTTAGATAACTATCCGATAGATACATTTGTATAGAAAGAAGGGATGACATTTACTCAGCAGATGAAGTTAAAAATAACCTTATCTGTCAGATAGTTACCTGGGACTTTATCTGAAGGTGGAAAGACCGGGCCTTAAAGAATCACTTTCATAATGAATTTGCATTTTTTTTTCTGATTGTAAAAGCGCCGTCCAAAATTTGAGTTGCCCTGGATTTTCGAAAAAGAATTATTCACTAATTTATGATATTATTAAAGGTCTAAACCAGTGGTGCGCAAACTATTTTCATTTCCGATCCCCCCATTTGTGTAAAATTTTGTCGCGAACCCTGGATAGACAATAGACGTTTTTTTAATCGTCAACGTAGCTAAAGTGAAATTCTTTCTGGGATTTGCACAGGATGTTTTTGAAAGAGTGTTTTAAGAGAGATTAATACAGACAATTGTTTTCGTAAAAAAATATAGGGGAAACTTTTTAAGATATCAGCGCCATACGCGACAAAGCTGGAACACTCGAAACTGACATTAAACTGTTACTTGTGTATTTGTTTACATGGTGAAAATAAACACAAGTTGTATTTTTCCTGTTTTCCAAGCTTTTTTTTATTTAAAGGTAATCTACGATTTACAAGATATGTAATTTTAACGAAATTTCAAGGAAATTTTTAGTTTTTCATTGTATTTTTAATTCTTTTTGACTGTCTGTCAATATAAGAGCAACAAAAATATGATAAATATATTAGTAAAAATTAATATCTCTGCCTGAAAAAGTAGAAGGGCCTTTTAATATATCAACTGATGATTTAGGCAAATTTTGGGTGAGGTAAGTGCTTTTTTCAGTCTTTTCTTGGACGTCAAAATCACTTTCCATAAAATGCAACGAGCAAACGTGCATGTATGGGCTTGGATTTTTGCCCAATTTTAGTTTTTGGGTCCATAAAAACCTACGATCCACTTTCTCTCTGTCTCCAAACTTCGTTTGAATTGATATTTTTTTCGATTTAGGTAAATTATGAAATGTTTAAGAAGGATTCTTCCTTATTCACGATTTAGATAGCGGCACATAACAAAATTGATTGTTTTTTTTCCATGATACACAAAAATTAGAATTTAATTTTTGTCTGATTATCTTAAATTAAGATATATACAGTACCTAGACAAAATATTATAACCACTTACAAAAACAACTGTTTATTAAAAATGCCGACATATAATAATATGCTACTTTATTTATTTCTTTAACATATCACGTATTTATTAAAAAATAAGCTATTTTAAACATCTTTAACTCTGTATTTTTATTCTGAGACTGATTTGCAAGAACAAATAGTACCGATTTTGTCCTGGCCAGGTAATTCGCCGGATATCAATCCTATCGAAAATGTTTGAAACCTCCTGATAAGACTTGTTTATGATTTAAATAATACTAATAAACAAGTTTTAATAGATAATATTAAAAAAGTATGGCATGGCTCTCCAGAAATAGAAAATTGTATTAGGGCATGTATTGAGTATGCCTCGAAGAATTGCGGCAGTAATAAAAGCAAAGGGGGAGCAACACAAAATATTAAAAAACATTTTATAAATGTACTACAATAATTTGAAATAATAAAACACAACATAAAAATAAAATTGGTGTATTACTATTTTGTTGATTTTGTGTAAAACAATGAATTTTTAAAAAATCATAAGTGGTTATAATATTTTGTCTAGGTACTGTATGTATAATTACGTATTTCATATTTTATTATATAGTTGCAGATTTGGGTTCGTCCTGTAAGCAGCTCAAACACAAATAAATAAAAAATTTAAAAAATAAAAAAAATAAAAATAAATCACAAACAAAAAAAAAAAACACGTATTTCTCCATTAAACAAAACAAAACAATGTCTCTTTCGTATCTTCCCCAAATCGCCACCAGATGTCAGACGCTTTGGAAGTTTCCCTTATAGTTCTATTTTTATAAAGAAAAAAATTTAATTTCACTATTTTACTGGTACCTGATACTAGTTGAAGAAAAGCCTTATATTTTTTAATGTTATATAAATTTCTTTGGATTTGGCGACCCCGAAAAATTTTTTCGCGACCCCTCTGGGGTTCGGGACCCGCTATTTGCTTACTACTGGTCTAAACGATATAACGATCAGCGGTAGAATTATTAAAATATGCTGGATTAAATGCCACTCAGATTTTGAGTTCAAAAAAGTTGTCCTCTTAAATAAATACGGATGGTAACCCTAATCTGAAATTTTTGGCAAGCTAAAATTAAATGGGTAGGATTGGTAGAGATTGTAATTGCGGACAGCTCGAAAGATTTGTTTACAAATACCACATATGTATATCTGGATATTTTTCTAAATTATAATTTAATTTTCTATTTGTAAAATTAGTTATACGGTCCTGCCAACATGTCTGACGGTTAAATACTTTAGGGATTTTAGATAGCGTAGGTTGGTACGCACTGAAGCTTGCGAAAGAACGTTTTGCTCTTATTGCTAATAATGCCAACATGATATAATGTTACTAGATTGTTATTTATTGTGTCTTTTTTGAATCTGTTATTTTTAATTGATGCTGATTTGAAATTATAACAGCAATTCAATAAGAGAAATTGTGATGGAGATAATTAACTGCTACCAAACTAAAGAAGAAACCAAATTACAGACAAAGATGGAAGTTTATTAAAATGTAATTATATACCTATAGTAACCACAAAGGCGTAAGTGACGCATTGGACAGAGATGATATCGATAGTTAACATCGATGCTAACATCAATGTTTTACATTCGAAAAATATCGAACAAAAAATATCGATTTTATTCGATTGTAAACATTTTGTTATTGATAAAAGTAAAAATACACACTTTTTACAAGTTTATTTATAATTTTATAAATTAAAAAAAAAGAAGATGATATTTTTTTGCAAGCAAGAGATATTTTACGAAAAAATACACATACTTGGAATTCTACGAAATAGGGCCGTATTTCTATGAAAGAAATTTGACTACTGTAAAGTATTTATATTTTTTGGAAAATAGTTTTCAAGATTTATTTGACGATGTGCCCATAGCTAACAGAATTAATTTTAAGTATTTTCAACATAATGGTGCACCTGCCCATAATGCCTATCTTCTAAATAATTACTTACAAAATAAATATGACAAAATAAATAAGTGGATTGGTACTAATGGAACCTTAATAGGTTAATACTGGCCTCCTAGATCTCCTGATTTAACATTTTTTGTTTGAGGATTTCAGAAAAATACAGTCTATAGAGATCCAATTAATAATTTAGACGAACTAAAAGATGAAATATTTCTTGCTTGCAGCAACATTTCTAAAAATATATTACGCAATGTAATGCGAAATAAATAAATAAAATAAAGAATAAGATTGTGTTTAAACAGTAATGGATATTTATTCGAACAATATTTGTAACCAAAATACTTGGTAATTTTTACTTTTGTTTTTATTATATGTAAGTTTTTAATCGTACTATTTTCATAAGTTTGTAACGTTGATATCTGCGTTATTAAAAAAATTTCATTATAAATATGTTTAGTTTTTTATAAAGACAAAAAAATCGTTATTCCAATGGCCTAACAATATACAGGGTATTCCATTAAAAAATGTTTGTTTTCAAAATATCTTGTCAACGAAATATACAAAAATATTTTTGAATCTGTCATAATATTTCCTACAAAAAATACTCGAATTTTGTCCATTTAACCGAATCTCTATCTATATTATTAACAAAGGTAGCGATGGTGAGCCACTTGGTTGGTACACCCTGTATAAGAAGTAAAATAAAATCTACTAGTCTTTCTACTTAAAAAAATCTACATATTTCATCTATGACATTCTGTTTTTTCGTCATTTCTTAAGTTTTTTCATCAAAATTATCTAATTTTAAAGTACAGTTTGACTATTAACCATAAAAATAGTTTAGAAAATATTTAAAATATTTAAACAAAACAGACATCTAGACAGAAATATATAAATGACTTCAACACATAAGAATCGTTTCAGCAAATGAACAGAGAATAGCTACCGGATTCCAGGGATTTTCAACTAAATGGCATCTGTTAAAAATGGTCCAAAAGTAGAATTTCTTGTCAGGACAATGACACGGGTAAAGATAGAGTATCAGTACCGCACTGAGAAAAGGAAGGATATATTTTAACATAAATGAGAAAAAGGATGAAGGGTAAGAGAATGACGGAAAAGAGAAATGAGGAGAAAGAGAGAGACAGGAGAAAAGAGAAGTAGATAAAGAGAGATACAAAAAGGGAGGAAGAAACTTGATGAACTACGTGTCACAAGAAATACACAACAGCAAACCTTATTAACGCAGTCAAAAAAATCAGCTATGGCCACCACCGGACCGACCGCCATCACAAAGTACTTGTATAATAGTATATTCTAACAAGGTTGGAATGAGAAAATTCGATGCATGTGGAACATTCAGAGCGTGAGGAACCACGAGCATCGAATTTTCTCTTCCAACCGAGTTACAGATCCTACTTTCTCCACGACCACTAGAAAGAAAGAAAAAATTTAACAAATAATTATTTTAACAAACGTTTTATCTTAAAAAAATAATTTATATTACATAACAAATTAATCAGTTAATTAAACTTTTTTAATTATTAGTTTTTTATATTAATTATTTATATAATAAAATTTGCTTAGTTTTGATTTAATTTGCCGCACATCGACCAATATTTTAGTACTTTTTAGGAAGTTATGTTGCATTTATTTGTAAACATTGCATGTAAACATTGCATGTAAACATTGCATGTAAACATTGCATATATTTTAATATAACCCTACAAAAACAAATGACAACAAGCCTAAAATAGTTATTCCATAACAAGTGATGGAAATACACGCAAAATACATAAGAAGATAAGTGCTTTAGAATAACATTCCAGCTCTTGTGTTAGAATATTAACTTTCTGTAGTCAAAATTGGTTTAAGAATTGGTAAATTCTATAGTGGTCATGGAGAAAATACATTCTAGCAGTAGAGTAGTTATTATTGTAAAAGACAATAACGAATTGTATTACGTTGATAATTTCATAATGTGTATTTATAATTTACGATAACCATGAAAACTTGCATACATACAAAAAAAAGTCTCATATAAAAGCTGTTCGTTTTTGCTTTTATAGCAATTTTGTTCAATAAATTTTTTCGAAATAATTCTCTGTTGTGAAATATTCGCAAAAATCTTAAAATCGACATGACTAAACTCCCATTTCTAGTTAACCGATTTTTACCAAAAGTTTATCAACTCGTGCCATTGATATCAAAACCCTAAATATGATGTTTCATAAAAATTCTTTTAGCCGAATTTGCTCTGCATGTGTACACAGACCGACAGACAGACAGACAGACAGACATCATGCTAAAAATAGTCAAAACGTTATGTAGGGACCTCAATTCGTGGAGATCCATCGAAATCTCGAAATGTCAAAATCGGTATGATCGCAATACCTCCCTTATATGTATATGTTGGAGTTCGGTAAAAATTGTGAAATGTATTTGTATTATTTTTAAGTCTAGCCGACATTGGCGTATCCACTCAATGATTTTAAGGGGTTGTTTATTTATAAAATATGTTACTTTTTTCATTATCTATCCAAACTCCGAAAAGTCAATTTACACTATCAAAATTGTGGTATATTTTATAATTTCGTATTTAGTCCGACACTGTAGTTTTGTGTGAATCGGCCTTGTTGAATTCTGGTTTATGTTGAAATTCTGGCGACAGCAACTGGCCTGAAATTGGTTTACGACAGCATACCCCTCGATTCCCTTGACAAGCGACGTCTCTTGAATAATAATGTAAGCAACGGTCTTCACTATCAGACTTTATTTATTAGTTTGTTAAGGGTGAATTTAAGATTTCAACATGTTTGTTTCAAGATGTTTTAAGTGAGTGTACGGCCAGTTTTTAGTGTGTTTTTGAATTTTCAACAAGTTTTTTTCAAACAATGGATAATGTTAACGAGCTTCAATTAAGCTATAATTGTATAGTTCGGTTTTTAATTGGTCGTGGAAACATTTATTGCTTAGTTCTTGGTTGTTTTACTAGAATTAGGTTCGAATACAACTTAAATTTTGCTTGTCTTGCTAATGTTTGGTAAATAGAACTATTGGCGGGTCCAGGAAGAAGTAATGGGGATAATACCACTCCAAAATGTATTTTACAGATTTAAACTTTATAATAGATTAAATATAATTCATTGAGCTATTTTGGACATATTTTTCTAAAAACACAACAAAAATCTTTGGGATATGACAAATGATTCTCAAAGTGGGGATTGAGAAAAATATTTGGAGGGTCGCAGGAAAATTGATGACGGATCAATTTTTTTTAATAGTCGTTCGTTTGCAAATTTTTTGTAAGGATATGATAGCGGATTACGAACAACTTTGACTACATACAGAAGTAAGGTGGTTGTCAAAGGAACGAGCCTTAAAGCGTTCAATAGGGTTGAAAGATGAGATAATGATATTTTTATCAGAAGCAAAGTCCAATTTTTCTAATCTCTTCCACAATTAAACTTGAGTTAGCAAATTGTGTTATTTGTCAGACATATTCGATAGGGTGACCAGACGTACTCTTTTTAAGAGTATTATACCCTTTTTTGAGTAATATTTTCTATACTCTTACCTCTTACTTTTTGTAAAAAAAACCTGAATATACTCTTTTTTGATGGTCACTTGTTTTGATTACTTCTATTGTAGAAATGAGGACCTTTTTTTTGCTCGCCACTTCTATTTTGGGAGTGCGGACCTTTTTTTTGCTCATCACTTCCATTTTGGGAGTGAAGACCTTTTTTTTTTGCTCGTCACTAGTATTTTTGAATGAGGACCTCTGTTTTTTGCTCATTATTTGAATTTTTGGAGTGTAACCTTTTTTTTTAGTATACTCTTTTTCTGTAAAAAAAATCTGGTCAGCCTAATATTCGAGAAACTAAATTAACTGAATATGTCCCTGCAAGGTGAGAACACGAACATATTAATTTTGTATGATGAAATACATGGGTTTATGAAGAAGATAAACTTATCGAAATCAAGTGTAGAAAATGGCACGTTCGTAATGTTTTCAAGTACATATGATTTTATCACTGAAAGTAATTTGGATAATATTTTAATTAAGAAAATCATAAATGATAATTTGTCATGTATGGAAGAACAATTTAAAAATATTTTCTATAAGATTTAATTACTAAACAGTTTATCTGGGTGCAAAAACCATTCCTTGTAAAAAAAGAACAAGTGAAACATCTCCCAGTAAGTGCCCAAGAAAAACTTGCTGAATTTAGTTGTGATACAAAAGTCAAAACCTAGTTTAGTAAGCAAACATTGAATTCTTTTTGGCTTAGTGTGAAAACAGAGTATCCACTACTCGCTGAATTAGCAATGGCAGTTCTCTTACCATTTGCAACCACTTATTTATGCGAAATGGCATTTTCAGTAATGACCAACCTCAAAACAAAACAGCGCACTCGTCTTAGCAACATAGAAATTGCTATGAGACCTGCACTGACCGATATTAAGCCCAAGTTTAATTTATTGTGCCAAAATAAACAGGCTCAACCATCATATTAAATTTAATTTAAAGCATGTTTAGTAAACTCAGTTAGTTAACCCTTTACTGCATGAATTTTTATTTTTGGTTGAAATAATTCATGAGCATTTGGAATTGTTTCTTATTGATAGAAAAATTAATTAAAAAAATATATTTAAAATATTAATTATTATTTTTATGAAAAAAATAATAATTAAAATAATAATTTAGGGTGTATGCCATACATGGAACGTTATGATTCTACATTATGTTACAAAATAAAATGATTCCGTATTATTTGCTCGTCCATTGCTAGGAGTTCTTCATTAGTGATTAAAAGCAGTTGCCCTCGAATTTTTGAAAGAAAAGGTCGTATCTTCTAGTTGTCCTTTCTCAATAAATTCAGAGTTATCGTTGAAGTGCAAATTCCGCTTGATATCCTCAAATCTATTGCAGCCCATTACTTGAGATATTGCAGGATCCATTGCTGTATATGTGGCATATATGTATGTAATAGAACGTTACTTCATGAATGAGTAACGTTCTGATTCAGTTTTAAAAGTAAAATGAAAAATAAAAATCGGAATGTGCCATATATGGCACACTATGCGGTAAAGGGTTAAGTTAATATCGAAACATGTACATAGAATGTTTTGTTCAAAGATGTACCAAAGATAAGTTATTAATTTTTATTGATACTATACATAAATCTGCTATTAATCAAAATTATGAGTGTTTCAATACAATTAAACAAAAGAAATTAACTCTTTGTGAATTTAAATTAACCCCCCCTCCACCGGGAAGATTTTCTACACATACACATTCTTCGGGGGTCTTTTGAAATTTTGAATTGCAAAATGAGTCACGGACAAAAACGTTTGAGAAACACTGAGTTAGACCAATGTATTGACTTGGGGCACCGCGGTGAAATTCTGATATCTTAAGGGTGCTGGGAACCGAAAATATTTGGAAACCACTGCCTTACCTTAAGCCATGCCTTAAGGCATGAATAAAGATTATTACTACTACACTGCCTTACCGGATTCTTATAATATCCAACGTGGTTATGTTCGCGAATAAATATACTCGCCAAATCGCGTTTTGTGAGATTTTCAGAAATTC
This sequence comes from Liopterus haemorrhoidalis, assembly GCA_963971575.1. Taxonomy (NCBI): domain Eukaryota; kingdom Metazoa; phylum Arthropoda; class Insecta; order Coleoptera; family Dytiscidae; genus Liopterus; species Liopterus haemorrhoidalis. The sequence continues at coordinate 2,926,997 of OZ020621.1, read as the reverse complement.
CCAATATTGGTCATCTTATCTTAATATGCATCATCATTATCGTCGATTAGTATTTAGGGCTTTATTCGTAACTTCATATACATATCTAATTAGTTTGCATTAATTTGATCCAATTTTGAAAGCAATCGTCCGTTTCCTTTAACGAGATGTACGTTAGCCAAGGTTGTATTTCCTCTCATTCCGAGATATTCCCTTTGATAATTACATGTCTTGGTTCGCTCCGGCGCTCTAGCTTGTAACTGGTGTGTTTCTCTAACTGGTTCATTAGTTAAAGAAGTTCCCACAGCTCCATAGACGTACATGAATTAGGGACAAATTATGTTTAAATTCTAATCAAAAATAATCTTAAGATAGTAAGGTACAGATAATCTTTGAAATAAGGTAACCAAGCGTACTTCTTTTGGGAGTTTTGTGCTCTTTTTAGAATTACTGCAATGAAATAAAAATTGATGTTATAGTCGGATGGCTGATAGGTGACTGTTACATGTATGTATCAAGTAGTGCATTCATATAATAATCTAGTTACCATTTGTCAGCGATTTTAAAAATGTTTTTTGTAATTTGTCTTAGTTGTCAGTGTCTGGTAATAAATATTAATTAAAATATGGCTTGCGGCCAATTATTAAATTCACAAACTTTAATTTTAAATCTGCTAGAATATTTTAATTCAGAAAAAGAGAACAATGGGCAGCTTATTTCTCTATCTTGTGTCCATCAAAGAGTAGCAGCTGCTTTAAAGATTTCGGAATCAACAATTCGTAGAATTATAAAATGTAATAAATCTGAACTTCTCACTAACAAAATCACGAGAAAACGAAGGAAATTAAAATCTTAATATATATCTGAAAATAAGAAAACTGAAGTTCGCAATGTTACGAGTATTTATAATATGTATAAGAATAAAGAACATATTACATTAAAATCGCTTAATAAAAATCTCAAAGAAACATTTATTTTGGACATCTGGTTTATCAAGTTTAAATTTAGTATTGCGAACAATTGGTTTTTCATTTAAACGTAGTTGTAATCGAAGAGCTTTATGCGAAACTAGCTGAGTACCCGTGCTTCGCTACGTTATATTGACGGTCTGCTATCATCGTGCAATTATTATAAGTCATGGTTCCTCTATAGATCACATTGCTTACTCTCTCCTCAAGTGTAGATTCACCCCGTTGGAGGCTCATTAGTGTAAAATTTTCAGTTTGTTTCTAAACATGTGCACGGGTAACTTTTATAAGCAAAAACCTAGTCGATATCTCATTTGTCCTAAGAGATATATAGGAATCCGTGAAAAACCATTTTACTCCTTTTCACCCCGTAGGGGTCGAAAAATCTTTTCTTAGTAGGTTCTTACGTCATATCGAGAAATGTACTCTTGGAATTTCTTATTTCTAATAAAAAATACTAATTTACCCCTTTAGGAATGAAATTTAAAAAACTGTCAGAATACTATCGAAAGTTTTAAAAAGTCACCTATATGCCAGAAAGGAATGCAGAAACCAAGTAGATAACTCATTTAAGAGATATTGTATGCTTACCTCATGGAGGGAATATACTTTGCGAATATCATGTATCTATGTCCAAGGGATGTTCTATTAAATAAAAAATATCCTTTTACCCCTTTAGGGGTGAAATTTTGAAAAACTGTCAAAACCATTTCGAGATATTTTAAAAAGACATCTATATGCCAAATAGGAATTTTATAACTCAACCAACACAGAAAATACGGCGGTTTCTATAATTGTTTCTGATTGTAGATTCACCCTTTTAGGGGATGATTAGGACAAAATCTTGAAATAGGTTTTTTAACATTTATAAGGATAATCTTTATAAGCAAAAACCAAGGCGATATATTATTGACCTAAAAGAAATTGAGGAATCCGTGTAAACACATTTCACCCCTTGTCACCCCTGAGAGGTCGAATTTCGAAAAATCATTTCTTAGGGGGTTCTTAAGTCATAAAAGTGATATACTCCCCGAATTTTATGTTTCTTTGTCTAGACGAAATTCTATCGAATAAAAAATACCAATTTACAATTTGAAAATTAAAAAAACGGTCAAAACACTTTCTAAATATTTTAAAAAGGCACCTATATGCCAAAAAGGAATTTTATAACACAATAAACACAGAAGATGCGAAGGGTTCTATAATTCACCCTGATTATAGATTCACCCCTTTAGGGGTCGATTAGAACAAAATCCTGAAATAAGTTTTTTAATATTTACATGAGTAATCATTGTGAGCAAAAACCAAGTCGATATCTTATTGGACCTAAGAGATATTAAGAAAACCGTGAAGCCACATTTTACCCCTTTTAACCCTCTTTTCACCCACTTAGAGGATGAGTTTCGAAAAATCCGTTCTTAGTGGGTGTTTACGTCATGGAGGGAATACACTCGCCAAATTTCATGATTGTAGGTTCAGTGGTTTGGGCTGGGCGTTGATTATGAGTAGGTAGCTTAGTTACGATTTTATATATATAGATAAGTCAAGAAGCTAGTTTAAGGACAAACTTTTTGAGGCAATATCATAAAAATTTAAACAGTAATATTCCTTCTCAATTTATCTTCTTAGACGAAATATGGATTTTTTTCTAAAGGTGGGAATAAAAGGATTTGACAAGATGAAACCGTAAAAAATATAAGTTGTACAAAGGGGAAACGTTTTGTAGTGCTGCAGGTTGCTCAAATGGATGGATTGCAGGTGCAAGATTAATATTTTCAACTTCTAAAAAGGCTGATTATCACGATAACATAACAAATGAATTATTTGAAAAAATGGTTTAAAGATAAATTATTAAAAAATTTAGAAGAACCTTCCATAATAGTATTGGACAATGCATCATACCATTCTAGAACAATTAATAAAGCACCAACAAGTAACTCATCTAAAATCGAAATTCAAAATTGGTGATAAATAATATCATAAAACTTTCAAAAAATGACTTAAAATGTGAAATTGTTAAGAAAAAAATCTAAACCAGTTTATTTTATTGATACATTGGCACAAACGTATGGCCATGAAGTACTAAGATTACCTCCTTATCATTGCCAGTTTAACCCCATTGAACTAATTTGGGGTATAATAAAAAATTATTATGATAGACATATTGGTCAACACGGATATAGTGATAACGAAGTTTTGAAAATGTAGCAAGTAGCCTGTGATCAAATAAGTTGTGAAACTTGGGCAAAATCTGTTAAAAAAATCGAAAATTTAATAAATGAATTGTGGGAAAGGGAAAGGATTGTTGATGATATTAATCCAATAATAATAAATACAAGAAATGACAGCGATAGTTCAGATGACGACGATATCATGCATTACATTGATTATTTTTTTTAAATTAAAATTAAACATTTAACTGCAATTTGTAGCAATATATTATATGAATAAATATATTTTTACTTAATATTTTATTACTTTGTACTTAGGGGAAACATAAAAATTTAATTTAATCAAACAACAAATTATAATCCAAAATTTACGTATGAGTATAAATTTTTCTTTATTTATAATTATAACCTTAAAATTAATAATTTTGTTTGTTTGAGTACTGCTGTGAATTTATTTTCGTGCTCTAATTAGTAAATATATCTACAAATAAAATAATTTGGAAGGTTAGTTGTCAACTTGCGTCACTATACGTTACTATGGGTATGCAAATAATTATAATGATATAGACAGAGAAAACATATAGTATTGTTTATCGATACTTGTAGCAATGAACAGTCACCTATCAGCAATCCGATTATAAGTGTGAATTTTCACATCGCTTCGATAGAATCGCTTAATTATTGTGACCTTCTACACTGAACCAAACCCTTTTTCGGGCCGGTATTGGTCAAGTAAATCCTCCCCGATTACGGTTGGTACATGGCTGTCTTAAAATGTGTTCAATCCGATTATCTACAGCGAATTTGGATGTGGATTGTCGTAAAGATTAACATTTTTTATTTTTTGCGGTCAAAATTATAAAGTTGTCTCTTGTGCAAATATATATTTAGTTCAACAAAACATTAATAGAATAGACATAAAAATAATTAAAATTATTGCAAAGATAACCTGGAACAGAGCAAGCACTTAACCTAACTATCTACCACCTGTTTGAATAAATTTATTACAAATTAAACCTGTGCTTAAGCAGAAATTCTATCCACTTAGAAAATACAGTCTTTTCTATAAAACCACCATATAAAAGCAATAAAACGTAATGCACAAAACAAGAAATAAACTCAACTTGCTGAAATGTTAAAAAAAATATCTATAAAATTTTTCCTTTGTATCTCTGATCGTAATTTGAATAATCATAAAATTAAATGTGTAATAAAATATTTCTTTGTGATACCGTCTTTTAGTGTATTTCCCTTTGGGATTTACATTTGCGGGTTTTAGATGGAACTTTTGTAAACAAAGGGACGAGTTCTTGGTGTACCAGAAATTAAATTACTTATAGAAATGTCTGACATGTAAGGGAGACTTTTGATACAATTTCTCATTGACTCATTCACGTTTCAGCTTACACTTTGAAGGCTAAATCTAGCGCTATCTATAAAGACTCCTTTTTCTTTTACTTGTAGGTAAATATTTTCTTTGCAAAAGAGCTATGACCAATGAGATTTGCTAGATTTATATATTCACACGAACGTATACTTTTGTGTCTAAGTATTCATAATTAGCTGCGATATTAGACTGAAATCAAATGAAGTACTTTCAGTACCTTCAATTACTTTCAAGTAAGAACGACTTGAAAGTAAAGTATTTTTTTTACAAGTGTTTAAAGTCATTTCCATTTTCATTTAAACATTTTCGCATCCTTACTCTAGACTCTAGATCTATCTCGAAGTATAATAAAAATAAAAACATACATACGTACACTTTCAAATCGTACTTACTTGAAAGTACTGAAAGTATATAGACGATAAAATATGCAAAGCAAAATAATCAAGAAAAAAAATTTAGAAATGACGTCAAATATCAAAACAGTAAACGTATTGTAACTGGTGTCTGGAAAACCATAAAAGAAATAGTGCAACTGATTTTGCCATTGATGACCTACAACGTTCAGTTGAATAATTTATATTCTTTATTTTCCCTAGGCCTTACGGTGTTTAGAGCAATGTTTCTCAACATTTTCTGGCATGGGACCCCCCAAAATAACTTAAATATTGTCTACGGCCCCCCTATATATATGTATATGTGTGTGTGTTTATATATATATATATATAGGCTAACCATAATTATGAAACTCTAAACCGGGACAAGAACGGGAGCTAGGGCAAAGGAAAAAATGTAACCACAAAAAATTGTTTTATTATTAAGTCTTACAAAAGAAATATGCAGATGGTCTGCTGCAGCAGAAATTTAATTATTTTATTTATTGTACCAGTACAACAAATATTTTTAAGAGCAGGTTCTAATTTATAAATTGTTGCTGCTATACCAATATAATTCAATATTCATTTAGTCAATAATCGGTATTTATGAAAATGATTTAAAAAATAGTTTTGTTTCTCTAGTTATAGCCGATAGTGTATTCATGTATGTGTTTCTATATTGTCTATAGAAGCACATTCTACATAACAATGACTTACATTATAAAATTAAGAAAAATTTCTACAAATACCTTTCCAGTCGCTCCAATTTTGGTCTGCATGGAATCCAAACACTAAATTCCACAATATAACACACTATTTCAAGTATTTTCTGCACTTTTATCACTTAAAAATAACTAAAAACGTCAGAAAAAAATGAAGACGCCACTTGCAAAAATCACGTGTCACTACATATCAAGATGGCTAATCCTGATAAAGCTCATTAAGGAATATAGTCATTAACAATTAATACATAAGGAACAGAATTGCTTAAAATAATTCTTTATGAGAATAAACACATACATTAATATTTTATCAATAGTATACAGGTGGTTGAAATTGAACTACCGGGCCCAATACACTATTTTTTATTATTGAAGATGAGGTATAACGTTAAATCTGGAAGTTACTTGGTACTACATGATCTAAAATAGTTTATATATTGGACAAAAAAAACTGCTGGACCGCCACATTATATAGTTTGAGAAGGAATGTTATACAGGTATCTCAAATATATGCAGGTCAATTTTCCGTATACAATACTGCAACTATTGCCAAAAATATCTGTTTAATTTTATAGAAAATATAGAACAGGCGCTCATGACTGGTTGAAAATATTTAGCACGAATATGGTCTGTGTGAATCTGTGTTGCATTATGGCAGTCGAGACGTGATCGTTGGAGACGGGTTAAATTAGAGGTTTCGAAAATTGCGTGCGTGGTATGTGGAAACTGGCTTAAGATGATATTATGTTTTATACCCGAGTCAGCAATTCACAAGAAATATTCTGATGAATTTTATTTTACAATAAGTTTCATATGCAGCATAACGTGCAGCATAACGTGACTCCCGTTTAAGATATCAATGAAAATTAATGTTTATAACAGTGGTTCTTAATCACTGTTCCACGGAACACCAGTATTCTATGAACTTGTTAAAAGTATTCCGCAAAAATTATAACGTACTTTTATATGCAGGGTTATCAGACCAGTCTTCTACTATTTTTCTCTCGAAAACACGATATGCCAGCTGGGAAAAATATTTGATGGTCTGCCTAAAAAATCAAACGATAATGATGAAATTTTCCGGAACAAACCGGTAGTACAGGATATCAAGGACAACTTTACTTTTTTAAATGGTAACGTATATAATAATGATAATATATCTTTATTTAACATAAATTAAGTAACATAAGTCATCATCTAAAGCAGTTATCTGCCTTCTTACATCTGCAGAATCCTGCTATTTCATTGGAAGCCCAAGGCAAAAATCCACAATATTCTGTCTTGTTTTTTTAATTTTAAGGTTAAACGTTTTAAAATAATAATTCAGATGTTTATTATTGAATTTAGTCTTGATTAAAATAGATATTTTATAGCTGACAATATTTCTATATTTTTTTAAATATAGGTATACTATATTCACGTTGTAGCAATTAAGCGAGAAAGCTCTAAAAACAAATAGCCAAATCCACCTATGCTTCATAGACCTGGAGAAAGCTTTCGACCGAGTGAACAGAGAAGACGTCTGGTCGACACTTAAAAACAGAGGCATTCATGAAAGCACCATCTCAAATATTAAAAGTCTGTATACCGACAGCAAGAATTATGTCAGAACAAGAAATGAAGTATCGAGATCTTTTATAACGGAAAACGGACTCAGACAAGGATGCGTACTCAGTCCGCTACTGTTCTCATTGGTACTCAGACGACGCCATAAAAGAAGTAAGACAAAATATTAAAGAATATTCTGTGGACTACTGGAAAATGTGAAAGTAGCAGAACTTTGCTATGCGGATGACATGGTCATAATAGCAAGGAACGAGGACGAACTACAAAACAATCTGAACCAATACAATAAAGAATTGAAGAAAATAAATATGAAAATTAACACACAAAAAACAATGGTAATAAGCAGGACAAAAATACAACACAAAATAAAAATAGATGACAAAATAATAGAACAGGTAGGAAAATTCAAATACCTAGGCACAGTTTTCGCGGAAGATGAAAAAATGGATGAAGAAATTATGGAAAGAGTAGACGCAGCAGGAAGAATGTTCAATAGCATCAAAGTATCGTTCTTAACTAAAAAAGAAATACCAACTAACATCAAGGTAGAGATCTTCAAAAAAGTGACAGTACCAATTTTGATATACGCCTCAGAATCCTGGACCACTACAGAGATGCACAGGTCTAAAATAAGAAGCTCCGAAATGAGATTTTTAAGGAAAATCGAAGGTATAACAAAATTGGACAGAATAAGAAATGAAGTATTTAAAAATTAGGCACAAAACCAGTAGAGACTATAATAGAAGAAGGACAGCTAAGATGGCTGGGACATACACAGAATGAGTGAAGACAAAATAGTAAAAAGAGATTATGAAGCAAGAACAGTGAAGAAAGTTAGACCAGGAAGACCGAGAAAAACCTGTATCCAAGCAATCATTGTATCCAAGCAAAAAAACAGAATAAAACCATTTAATTAAAGTTGCGGAACCCCTGAAAACGATCCAAGGAACCCTAGGGTTCCGCGGAACACAGGTTGAATACCACTGATATAAAGCATTAAACAATTTAATTCCTTTGTAAAATAATGAATTTTGTCCACATGCTTTTTTCATTGAAGAAGTAGCTCTTTTTTTCTTAAAATATAATTCCTAATTTCATGTATAAAACTTAAATTCTCAGAAAGATAAGCGGGAATTTTACCTTGCTTTACTTTGAATATAAAAACTAACGTTAATAAGTAAATTCTTTGTTCAAAACTTAGCCAGTTAAGTGTGTCAAGTATTAATTTTACACTTGTCACTTTATTAACTCTAAAAATTGCACACATTGCTCTATTTTGTAATCTCTGTAATTTATTTAAATTTGAATTATTACCTAATAATAAAAAAGTAGCACAATAATCTAAATGTGGAGCACAATAGTTTTAAATAAATTAAAAGCCTGAATAAAGCTTAATTTATTTCTAACCCTCTCAAAAAAAAAAAAAAATCTATGTTTCTCACTCTCGAGAATATCTTTGGATAGAGCTTTTGAAAATAAACAACTTTTACTTTTAATATCTTTTACGGATTACGAAAGATTATATTCTCTATAACGACTATGAAGTAAAATATTTTTATTTAAAAGTATTCAAACTACCTTGAAGACTAGAGAATTAGAATTTATTGTCGAAGTTTTGCATACTACCAAAGATTCCTTTAAATCCTGTTGTGGACGCCCAGGAGTCCACGGACTACAATTTGGAAAGCACTAAACTAAAAGATGTATTGGTCAACAAATGAAATTTGATCAAGATAACGTAAAGAAAAACAGACAACGCCTAAATAAAACAAAACGAAAACAATTCTTAAACCAATTTTCCAGTGCAGACATTATTTTGTTGTTTTGTGGAGTCTATTGATCCCGGAGCAATGTACAAGATCTATAACGTATTTTTCAGAGAAGCAACTAGTTTAAGTAAACCACTAATAGTGTAGCAAGCCTCACATCAATCAAGTAAGCTATAAAACATAACCACAAAAGCTAAAATTTCTCAACAGCCATAAATCTTCACCACTTCCGTTTATTTTGAAAAACGTCGTTTTCTTTTAAAGCTACGCAATTTCCCTCTGCTTGACACAAGTCCAAAAGGAAAACCCAATGTATCGCTTCTGATTCATTGCAACTTGTCTAGGGCGGCGCCATTAGTATTCTAACCCAGTGGCGTACACGATACATACTTCTTAGAGTGCATTTATGTTGAAGCTGTAATAAAATCTATAAGAATGGCGATAAAATTTAATCAAACTTATCTTTGATGTGTTGATGATCAAAGTCTACCTAAAAATCGAATGGTAGTATTGAAATTATTCGGAACAAACCGGAATTACAGGATATCAAAAACAACTTTAATTTTTAGGGTTTTGTAGGTATGACCACCAAAATACTCTTATAACGTCACTCTTGTGTCTGTCTGTCTGTACGGTAGAAATTGGAGCCAAACGGCTGAACATAGAAAGTTGAAATTTGGCATACTTGTGCAACTTTTTGACCCACATATAGGAAAACTATAGAGTTCAAAAAAATACAGCGCGGGATAAATATAAACAAATATGTAATTAATTAAAAAATAAATATTTTTTTAAAAATTTGAGTGGCTTACCAAATGAAACCTCTTAATGCTTGGATCAACAAACAAATTTTTATTTTTGAAAAATATTTTTATTGGATTTTTGCCAAAAATGTGTCAAAAAACTTTTGTTCCTCGACCTATCTCCCTAGGATATAGATCTAAAAATCTAAAAAAATCTCCGTAATGAACATTGATGGGAACCAAAATAGCTCAACAAAAAAATTTGATCAGATCAAAAAATTGATCAAAAAATTTTTCGAAAAATTTTTTTTTTTTTGTGCCTGTTAAAAAAAAATATTTTTTTAAAATTTATTGTGTGGTATTAAAAAATGCTCTTAAGTCGTTAAAGCTTTTAACACTAATTTATCCAAAAATGTGCAAAACTTCTTGTTCCGCACCCTCTTACCAAAAAAGGTTAAACCAAAAATCTAAAAAAATTATAGGTAATGTATCTGAGCCGGAAACGTACGAGAGGAATTTTTGATCAGATAAGGTTTATGAAAAATATGGCAGTTTTTGTATTTAAAAAATCATTATTTATTAATTCATGGTTATATTATGGCTAATAATGTTATGGATTTTTTGTATTTATAGCTAAGATAGTGCGTGTATTTTTTTGGAATTAAAAATATTAAAAAAATAATATATTTTTTCAATAGTACACTCTGCACTGTAAAATATTTCTTAATAATCTAATGAAGACTTGAATAAGAAGCAAATGCAGAAAAAAATGCTGGTATTTTTGGCAAATTATTTAAATTTTGTTTAAAAAAATTAAATGGAAGCTTTAGTTCTCAAATATCAAATAAAACTGATTATCAAAAAAACTGTTGAATTTGATGTGATAAATATACCTAGACATCCAGTATTATATTGGCTTTTTACACCTATTAATCAATATCTTTGAAATTATTTTGCAATGGTCCAATATTAATGCGGACACCGTTATTTTGGACGTTTGCCATTGCTGATAGTACTAGCCTAGAATAATACAATGTAATGAGTATAAGTATCAAAAAGATATAGTACTTCATGACTATATAAAATATATTCGGATGTTTCGGAAACTGCTCAACAATCTGTTTTCGTCTTCATTGTATAGAATTAAAAAATCCAATATCTAATACATTAAAATCTGGACTATTTGGCGGTTGTGATTTAAGTCGATTTGGAACTTCTTCCTTGCAGTTCAGTACAATTTTGATCAAAATTCGCCATTTTATTAGAACAGCGGGTGTCACTTTAATTTCTCTAAAATACTCGGTTTTTTTCTGTGAATTACTTTTGACAGTGGATGTAGAAATAAATCGCACTATGCGAATAATATTGAGTACGATCAAGTCAACTCCTACATACTAGTTGTCAGTTCTGAGCCATATCCTGCCTCTACACTTACATAAAGAACATGCTCTTGTCAGTTCGCACAAACAGTAGAACAGAATCTGCAAATTCCCATTAACAGAAGTCTTTTCCTTTTAGTTACGCTACTGCCTTCTGTAAAGGAAGGCAGTAATTAAAGACAGGTCCTTGAGGTAACATGCTAAAATGCCAATCAACGTCCTCCAGTTTCACTAACTGATGAGTTAAAACTGTATGAATTAGAGTCAATTAGCAAGTCACTATTGCTAAGATTAATAGATGCTGACACTGAACAAGTTACTAATGGCTAACGATTGGGTATTTTGAAATGAAACCCTTTTAGAAGGGTGGATTTTTCATTTAGATAATGTATTTTTAGTCGTAAAATATTTATGCAACAACATTATGTAAACGGATGGAAAGTACTTCTAAGAATAAAAGGTGTATTATATTTGTCGTAAGTTTCTAGGACAGGGAGGGGAACTTTTCTGAAATAAAGAACCATTCCAGCAAAAATCCTACAAAATAAAATTTAAGGAGCCACAACTTGTTAACGGTAGTTATCTTATATGGTATTGCAATCCTGATCTACGACGATCACTGACAACTTTGTGACAATAATATTAGTTATAAATATATTAAAACAAATTGTAAGAAATTTTAACAATATAAAGACAGTCCTGTTGTAAGCTTGATAAGCTTAACGAGTCACAGAAATGGTGACCAGCAATTTATAAACATTTGTTAATAATTGATTCGGTCATTTTGAAAAGGGGTCATGTCCATTTTTTTCATAAAACTATCTTTTACCAGATTCTGTCCATTAACTTGTCTATTCATGTATTCCGTATGAAAACGGGTCTTTTTTCACTAGCAGAAGCAGTTTTAACAAGGCCAGACTTCTGTCAGTTTGAAAAAAAGTCGTCTCCGAAAGATAGCCCGTTTTCAAACTGAACCGGTGAAGAGAGTATATTGCCCTGGTGAATATGAAAAATTTATTGAATCCTCTGCAAACACACAGAAATTCCAAGTGAAACATTTACCGTATCAAGACGTAGCTGCTTTTAAAATTTCGTGGCCAGATTTTTTTCAAAAGAAAGTTCTGTCACAGAAAAGTTACGGAAAGAAAATTAGTCAAGAACAAATGATTCAATTTGCTGTCAATACGTTTTATGAATTTGTTTTCATGAGAAAAGAGCCAAGAGTGGTTGTTGTCAAACCTTATATCGATAGTCTTGTGTAATACCGTTTCCTTCTAAAGAAATCAAGAAAAACTTAAATTTCTTGACAGTGTATTTTGTCACAATTTAACTTGAATTATAATATTCTACCTCTCGACGATTCATTGTATCATGTATGATTAAATATGGACGTGATTTTTAACAAATACAAAAGAACGTAACATTATCTCACTATTTTTTTTTATCTCATTAAGTTGTTATTCAAAAACCTCCAATTTGAGCTAGCATCACATCTTCTTTATGATCAGAAATCACCGATCCACAGCAATCCATCATAACGACGGCCACGGAACCATCATTATCAACAGACGAATTTCAAATTATACCATAAAGTCTCTATAATTTTTCGTTAATTTCTTTTAGAGATGAGAACGTTGTATTCAGTTTAACAGGTGTATTGAACAGTTCGCACATCGCAAAACTTTACCAGAATCTGGATTTATGTTAATGTAAAGTAATACAGGTAGATCTCGATATACGCCACAGTTTCGTTCCTAGAAAAACCAGCGTAAACCGAACTGGCCTAAAATGTACCTATTAGGTCGTCATGGATGAAATTTGTAAAAAAGAAGGCAAAGTTGGTTGATAACTTACAAATATAAGTAATTATTTTATTCATCAAAGTATGCACCCATATTGTCTATACACTTTTGCCATTTAAGCGGCAGGTTGTTCAGGCCGGTGGTATAAAATCCTGGCGGACGAGAGTCAATGAATTCCTGGAAGTCCAGGTTTACAGCATTTTCGGAATTAAACTGTTTTCCTATTAAAAAGTTGTCCAAATTGCGAAAGAAGTGGTAGTCAGTGGGGGCTAGGTCTAGTGAGTATGGAGGATGATGAACAAGTTTCAACTCCAATTCCTGTAATTTTGCCACAGTCATTTGTGCAGTGTGTAGTCTAGCGTTATCATGCAATAAGATAGCAGTCGATCTGTTTACCAATCTAGGCTGTTTTTATTTAAGTTTTTGTATCATTTTGTCCAGTTGGTTGCAGTATATTTCTGCTGTGGTCGATGAGCTACGTTTTTTTTTTTTTTAAGTTACCTGTACGAAATTTGGCGAATCAATTTGATATTGTCTGCTGCGTCGTAGTAATACTAGAGCCAAATACACTATTAATGTTTCGCGCGGTCTGCGATGCCGTAGGTCCACGTAAGAACTCATACTTCATAATAGTGCCATTTCCCACAGTTCCATTTTCCACAAAATTATTTTTTTTTAAGTTTTTGATATTTTTTAGAGCTTACAATGATTTCTTTAAACAGACGAGAAATGAAATGTTCAAAAAAAAAAAAAAAAACAAACAAAACTGTAAAATATTAAACCAATGTGAAATAATAACCTGTTAAAGTTGGCAATATTATTAACTACAAGTTTCAACCTTGACGACCTGATATTATAATAAAAATGCTGAAATCTCTTAGAATCCTCAAAGGATGGTTTTGTCTCTTATTAATTATTTTGAAAGAGAGCGAGATAATGCTGGGTCTTTAATGGATTTGAAATGCGTGAGAGATGTAAATTAAATTTTGTTTATATTTATGATCTTTTCACTTGAATATTTTTCTGAAAATAATTATTAATTATCGTTTTAGAGAGTAGCTGCTGCATTAGATGTCAGCATTCCTAAAGTTAATAAAATCACTGCACAACAATCTAAAAGTGAAGATGTCAGTAGCCCGAAAAAGAAACAGTCACGTAATAAATCTGTTTAAAAATTAGACAATTTTACAACAGTTGGGATACGTAATGTAATTTATGAGATGTATCAAAAGTAGGGTGACCATTCGTCTCGCTTTTTGCAAGATTGTCCCGCATTTTGATTGGGTATCCCGCTTTAAGATACGTCCCGCATTGTAACTTTTGATTTCTTGACTTGTATTTGAGGAGATGAGGACCTTTTTTTTGCTCTTCACTTGGATTTGGGAGGTGAGAACCTTTTTTTGTTCTTCACTTAGATTTAGGAGGTGAGGACCTTTTTTTTGCTCTTCACTTATATTTTTTTTCACTTTTTTTTGCTTTGTCCCGCATTGCCTTCTTAAGAAAATGGTCACCCTAATCAAAAAAGTAAGAACACTCAACCAGTATCTGTACGTAAGGCCTCTTAACAAATACATTTGCTTTTAGGGGAGCTTGTTACTGTTGACACTGTAAATATTAAATTACACGAAACTGGACTGTATGATAGTGCAAAGATTAGAAAAGAATATTGTATTTTAAAAATAAACAAATTAACTTTTGACTATCGTAGAACACTGCTTTGAAAAGTGACTTGACAACCTATTTGACGTTTGGCATCTTTAATTTAACAAAGAAACACGCACTGCATAAAATGTATGGAAACAAAAATGCGTTGTTTTTTTTACAGCACTGCAACAACGAAAAACGCTAGATATAGTATAAAGAAAACTGGGCTTAATTTTAATGTAAAAACCGCTTGGGAATAAAGTATACCAAGCCCTTTTTTTTGTCTTCATAAACTTGACATCCGGTAAGTTATAATCAAGTTTATTAATATTTTTCCTTTTAAAGTATTTTTAATTAAGATCATTTGATATTAAAAATTGAAATAGCCATTTATCTTCAATCTTAAAGATAAGTAAATTCTTTTCTATAGAATCATACCGTAAAATCTTTAAAGGTTGTAAAAATTTTCTTCCCTAGGGACAAATGGCAATAACTGATCTAACCAAGCAATCAATCAGTGTTTAATTTTAAATTCTATCAATAATTCTACGATCAATGTGACTTTAACGGCATATTGGAAGTCTTGGTGCTTTACGGCGGTTCTTAGAAAGTCTTATTTAGAAACAGTACAACATACCAATCCATGACCGTGAATACTGATGCTTACATACTCAATACGAAATGGAAACTGGATTTTTGAGTGAAAATGAAAGTTTTTAATTTTTATGTAAGAATTAAAATATATTGACACGAAAATTAATACAGGTAAAATAAAAAATTGGTAAATTTAACTTTTTTGTTTTCTTTCTACGTTTATATGTTTAAGGTATTCAGTCTTAAACAGTCCTCTCCAGGATTTAAAATCTACTATTATATTGTACAAAGTGGTATGTATGTTCTATTCAACTTCTGGTGTATCTTCATTTTTCCGGTAACGCGGAGAGAGGAAAATGAACCGCCGTCTTATCCGGATGATATTTTTTAGTGCTTACGCTTAATTTTATTTCGACAGGGGGTACTGACTAATTTTAATTGATAAAAATCATGCATTTTTTCCTCGAATCCGTGTCGAATCAAAGTCACCATTGATCGGCACGGACAGGTTTTATCAGACGATAATTCAAAAATATTCTTAACACAAGACACAAGGCCGGTCCAGGATATCTACGGCGAGAATCAAAGTGTTAAATGGTATTAATGGTTCAGGATAGCTTTTTGGACGTGCGAGATAATATTTTGAGGTATCAGAAAACATTTTTCAAAGAATCTGGGACATTATTTGAGCAATTTGAGGTAAAATTATGCTCAAAAGGAGACAGCTGTCAATTTTTTTGCATTTTAAAATGGGCCGAGATTTCACATTTTGAACGTGTTTCTTGACAGAAGAATACTAATTAAGGATTTAAGGTGAATTAACGATAAAGTTTAAGACATTTGCAGGGCGAATTTCCATAAAATAGTGTTAAAAAAAGATTTATAGATATTAAAAATTTCAGGGTTAATCAAAGTGTTAAGTGGTGATAATGGTTCAAGATAGCTTATTTGACGTGCGAGATAATATTTTGAGGCATCAGAAAACATTTTTCAAAGAATCAGGGCCATTATTGGAAATATGCTTACAAGATTTCAGAAGGTGACAGCTGTCATTTTAAAATGGGACGAGATTTCACATTTTGAACGTATTTCTTGATAGAAGAAAACTAATTAAGTATTTAAGGTGAATTAACGATAAAACTTAAGACAGGGGGAATTTCCATAAAATAGTGTTAAAAAAAGATGAGCGACGAGTTTTATAATCAACAAGTGCGACAAAATTATATTAAAACGAGTCGCGAAGCGACGAGTTTTAACAACGTAGGGGAGAAGACCGGCGTAGCCGGGCTGAGGCCCCTAGTAAGTTAATAGGCTGTGTTAAGCACAAATAGCCTTTGTCGTTGTGCGCCAACAATTTTCATTAACTAACATACTAACTTTCTTTCTACGTTTATATGTTTAAGGCAGAATTTCCCAAACTTTTTGAGCCGCGGAGCACTTTTCACGAGAATAATTCGTTGGGGAGCACTGTCGTTGCTATATACAGTGGCCTACGCAGAAAAATATTTCGAAAGGGGGGGGGGATTTTTCACAACATCGGAATTTATACGTATCGAGAATGCGAGCATCTTGAATGGGGTAATTATAATTTTAGTTCTTTTCGAATTTTCGGGGGAGGGAATTCATCTCCTTATCCCTTCTATGCGTACACCACTGGCTATATATTTATATATATTTTAGTGGATCTTGACGTGTGATATGTTCTGGAAATAAATTTCTCAGTTGATCGATACAGGATAATTGTTTTATGACGATCCTGAAAAGTTATCTGGTACGGATTATAAACTGAGCAAAATGTAAGAATACTTTGTTAGTTAAAAGCAAAAATATTAATAAAAAATCAGCTGTGGCCACCATAAGACCGAACACTGTCACAAAATAGGTACTTAAACAAAATACTCAATCAGACCAATTCTGTAACTCAGTTACTATGATAATAGTAACTAAATATGTCATTATGAGCAAGATCAGTTACTATCATGAATGAAAGTCATTATACTTTTTATAACATTTTATCTTGTAGTATCGTTACTACACTGTAACTTTTTACAGAATTGATCTGTCTAACACAGAAATTATTTACCATAACCGCGGAAACATTACCTACTTATACGTATGACAAAATAAATACTTAATAAGTATTATTACTATAATAAAAACCAGTGGCGAAGGGAAACCTCCGCTAGACTTGCCCTCCCATAAAAAATATATTTAAAAAAAAATGTAAATTAAAAAAAAAAAATTAAATATTTAGATAAATCTTCAAAAATACATCAAATTATGTTTTATACAAATTTTTGTCCAAGGCTTGCTTTACAAGTTACGAATTAATTATCATGACCATGGAAACGTTACATATAAGTATGAAAACATTGAGACTTGGAAAAATTTTAAATAATTTTACAAAAAAATTTCGAAATTTTTCGTTTTATCAAAAAACGTCTCAAATAAAAGTTAATAGTTATTGCATTTATAGTAACTTTTGTTCAATAAATTTTTTCGAAATATTTTTCTGTTGCTAAATATTCGCAAAAATCTTAAAATCGACACGAGTAAACTCCCATTTCTAGTCAACCGATTTTTATAAAAAACAATAGGGTTCTTCCTATTTAATAGGAGAATTTTTTAGTACCAGAACGAACTCATTAAGTTAAACCGTTTTTGAGTTATCGTGTATACACACAGACAGACACACACACACACACACACACACACATACGGACGGCACTTCGAAAATAGGTTTTTTGGATTCCCTGGACCATGAAACGTGGTCATCCGTCAAAATCTCGACATCGCAAATTTTCGCGATTACAATACTTGCCCCTTATATATTAAGGTCGGGCAAGTAATAAAGTAAAAATAACGTAAAAATATTTTTTTTTTAAATCAGCTGTGGCCTCCACAAGACTGATCGCCAAAAATCTTCCATTTCTAGATGACCGCTTTTTACCAAAAGTAAATTAACTGATGCCATTGGTGTGAGAAGCTTAAAAAAGTGAAAGTTTCATAAAAATCAGTTTAGCCAAATTCGCTTTACACGTGTCCAAGGAGCGACAGACAGACAGGCCGACAGACATGATGATAAAAATAGTTAAAACATTATGTAGTAACCTCAATCCGTGGATATCCATCGAAATTTAAAAATGGCAAAATCGGTACGATCACAATACCGCCCTTATATGTATATATATATATATATGTATGTACCGGTTGGTAAAAACTTTTATTTATTTATTTTATTTATTTTCCATATAAGATATCAACAGCCACAATGTGTAGCCAATAACAGATATCTACGTATATACATATAATGTTACAATGCATGTTGAAATATAAAAAAATATAACTTAATCCATAAGTCTTAAGCATAAGAAAAAACTATTGAAATACTATCTTTATAATATTTGAACACACTTGTCGTCTACTGGACGTTCTGAGACGGAGACTTTGGCAGCTTTTTTTTAACAATCCGTTCTTTAGCCAGCGATCCATCAAAAAATAATCGCAGCAAAAACAAATAATAACATTGCACCACTATGACTTACTGACTTCCTGTCTGAATTATAATAGATATAAATAATATGGGTAATTCATATTCCCATTGCATGAAACGTCACAACATCCATTATCTATTAGTTTGTAAATTTTAAGGAATTTGTATTGTATTACGTAACTGTCAAGACTTCAGCCGACCAGACTGTTTGGTTGATTTGTTTAAATCACTTGTTTTAAGTAAGGTTGAATATGCTAGAATAATTTGGAGTCCTTATTACACAATTTGTATAGAAAGAGTGGAATCCGTGCAGCGCAAATTTACTAAGTATCTCGATTATAAATTTTACAGAGAAAATCCCTCATCGTATGCTGACCGGCTTACTCGCTATCACTTAACCGAATTGTCTAAACGTAGAATGATAATCTGTATGAACATATTATATAAAATTATTAATAATAATATCGACTGTCCCGACTTGTTACAACACGTTAATTTTAACGTTTCTGTGCAGACTACAAGACATTCCCAGACATTTTACTGCAGTAACAGTGTTAGTAATGTTGGTTTTAATTCCCCTGTTAATATCAGGATGCGATCAGTTAATGGATTTTCACAAAATTGTGACATATTTTTTATGAGTTTCAACCAATATAAAGCTTTCATTATAAACCAAATTATGTAGATGAAAAATTTCTAATATTTTTCTTCTCTTTATATATAGTTATATCTATTATGTAACTTACAAATGTTTGTTGTAATAATTACTTTTTTGTTATAACTTCTGTACGTGGGAATTTGCAGGAGCTTGTCTCTAATATATCAGCCCTGTAACAGAACAGTCACTCGGCTGTATATTTGTGTTTCATAATGGTTAAAACTTTTTCAATGACCAGTTGAACTATTGAGTGTCTTTATTAACATTTATTGGAGGCAGTAAAATATTATTCTACTGGCTTTTGTTATCGTCAGTAGCGTATCATTTTTGAGTGAATCGTTTGTTTTGAAAAAAAAAAAACACTATTTTCACAATGAACACATTTATTTTATTTACTTTTCTGTCTAACCTGCTCGTGGAGCACCGGTAGACGCTCCGCGGAGCACAGTTTGGGAAACCCTGTACTAAAAGAAAATTGAAATATTTTTAACCATCTTGTGGAATTTCACTGGAATCTTTATGTCAAGACTAGGTATAAATAACAATATTTTTATGGAAATAAGTATGTTGTAAATCATCGATGTTTCTTGTCCGAAATTTTCCCAATATCAATGTAAAACATCCGATATTATCAACGTTGTCAACAATTGGTCTTGTAAAACGATACCCATTCCTATCTAGGTGACAATATTGTCTTCCAACAACCAATAACCTAGGCGTTAAGAACCTGTTATTTTTATTACGGAAGATTTTCCTCTCTCACACAATCCATGAAAAAAACCTCAGCATTAATCAAGCTTATAAAATTATGGTAGGTCAAGTTAGTTGAAGAAATCGGAATCCACAATTTTTTATTATAAAATTCCCACATTTTGGGTTTGTCCCTGACATATTTATAATTATATTTTGAATAGTATAGTGGTCTAACCACATGTTTTTATATACTATAAAAGTCAGCAGAACTTCGCAAACATCCTAAAACCACCGTACAGTATGTTTGTGTTAAAGTTAGCTCTGTGTTTGGTGTTTTTAAACCCAGTTTTATCATACGATTGTTTTCATCAAAGGCTTAAAGAATACGGAACATGTGTTGAGTTTTCAAAATGTCAAAGTGCAAAGAATTTATTAAAAAATAACATAGTGCCACAGCATTGCAAATTTGTTAACACACCATTTGTTTGTTGTACCGATGAAGAATATGAAGATAACAGAAATTTTGAAAGAAAAGATACTGTAGGATCATTTGAAGTAAAGAAAGACTTTGAAAGAAGATTTCAACCAAATTTTAAAAGAAGAGAAGATAATAGGCCATATGACGTAGAACACCACAAAAATTTGGATAGAAATTTTCCACCATATTTTATGACAAAATTATTTCTTCCTAATGAAAGACCGTACGAAAGAGACGATGCCTACGATGAGAAAATGGATTTTCCTGAAGAATTCATGTCAACTAAAGACAATTCTAAAACAGATTTATCCATTAAACAAGAAAATGATCCTATTCCAAAAGTTTGGAAAGAAATTTTTGAAGGTGAGCCACATTTAACTAGTTCAAAAGAAACAAAAATTAATCTTCCAAAAGATGTTGAAATTATTACTTCCAAAGAAAATTCAGGTGAAGGCTTTATTTTTACTACTACAGAAAAAAGATTTGTAGAAGAAAAAACTGTTCCAATGGACGTAGAAATTATCGATTTGACAACAGAAAAATATTTTAAGAAAGACATAGAAGAGGACCAGCATAAAAAAGGTACTGAGGTTGAAGAAACACTTGTCAAGTATCCCAATCTTCAGAAAGGCATTCATACCGAAAACTCTCCCAGAAAAGGCACCCATCTAAAATCCTTAGCTGAAGAAAAATGTCAGGAATATGCAGAACAATGCAAACACTTTGTAGTTTCCGAAGAATTCAACATTGAAACCGAAAAACCTAACCTATCTTCTCATCACTTCGCCCATTTGGCTATGTTAGGCTACCAGTCAGATACTGGCATTCATTGGTTATGTACTGGTAGTTTAATAAGTGACCGTCATATTCTAACGGCAGCACATTGCATAAAAACACCAAAATACGGTATTGTTAAATATGTAAAACTAGGAGTAACAAATAATATGTTAAGTGCTCCTACTTATTTCGTTAATGACATTTTTGTAAACCAAAACTTTCAACCACCATTATCATCAAATGATATTGGATTAATAGAACTACATAGAAGTGTTAAATTCAGTATTAATATTAAACCTGCTTGTTTATATAATAAAAATGAATTAAATAAACATAAAATTCAAGTTTCCAACTTAAATAAAAATGAAAAAAATGTACTTAACCTCACTGATTGTGAATCAGCCTATAGAAGCCATGTTTTTGTAAAGGATGATTCACAAATTTGCGCGCGTAATTTGAATTTATTTGATTCAGTTGGACCTTTGGAGTTTTATGATAAGGATATTAAAATGAATTATGTTGTTGGTATTGATACTGTTGGGAAGAGTTGTGGTTATCCTGGATTTCCAGGAGTTTATACAAAAGTATCCAGTTTTTTGGATTGGATAGAGAATATTGTTTGGAATAAAGGAAAGGATTATAATGATTATGATGGATATCCATGAAAATTAAGGCAAGAAAAGATGATCAGTTTATAGATTTTTCAAGTTTGTTATACAACGTTAATCGATAGACCTGACACTTAAACAGCATCTTGATAACTGCAGTCAAGAAAACAGTAAATAATCTGTTACGATAACTATGCAATGACGTAGTAGTTGATAAATTTGCTGTGTTGACAGTTATTTGTTTACAAATGCCAAAAGAGTTAGGTTACAGTCAATCACTTCTAAAGGGATTAAAAACTTATATTCCCTATGGAGTAAAGGGGCTAATGCCAATTATGATATAGAGTTAAAAAGAGTCAAATATTTTATTTTTCAAATATATATTTTTTTTTTTTTTGAATATTTTAATTTAATATTCGAATTTATTTTATTTGAATAATATAAATTAGAACATTATTGCCAGTACTAGTTGCAATTCTTTAATTAATGTATATGTATATAATACTTTAATTTAATTACTATATGTATATATATATATATATATATATATATATATATAATTATTTAATATGTCTTATTTATTGTAAATTGTATTAATATTTTATTTTGTGATGAATGTAAAAAAAATAAATTTAATTATCATGAATAAATATTATTATTATCTTGACAGTGGCCATAAATCGAACTATTCTGACAAATAGTTACTTTTCTGATACTGACATTAACTTTTCGTAAAAGAATTTATATTTTTAGGGTTTTGTAGGTATGGCCAAAAAACCGTAATTCTGTCTGTCGGTCTGCTTGGTAAAAATTGTAGCCAAACAGCTAAACCTAGAGAGTTGAAATTTGGCATGCTTATACAACTCTCTGACCCGCATATAGGAAAAATACTAAAACATCTAAAAAACATATCAACCTAAAAAAAAAAAATATGTGCTCATCGAAAAAAAAAAAAATTTTTTTAAATTCTGAATAGGGAATCAAATGGAAGCCCTTAGTACGTGGATTAACGATCAAAATTTTATATTACGCGTTTTTTGCCAAAATTGTGCAAAAAAAAATTGTCCCACACCCTGTAGCCCAAATGGTTTAAACTAAAAAGTAATTTACATTTGTGTGAACCGGAATAGTACAACACGAATTTTTGATCAGATTATGTTTTCGGAAAATAACGCATTTTTTGTGTTTTTTGCTTGACCATGTAAAATATTTAATAACTTATGTAACAAAGTTAACCAGCACGCTTTCATGGTGTAATGGGCAAAACTAGGGTTCCGGTCTCGATACAATTTAATTTTTTCTGTATTTTTTTTGCATTTTTATTTTGTTTAAATTATTTTTTCAAAATTCTAGTTATATTTGGGCAAATGTTGCATTTATTTTTTAAAAGCGTAAATTTAATAATCAGTGGAAATTGTTGAAATTGAATACACGAAATCAGAGGGGCGGAGTTATGACTTAAAACAAGCAATGGGAGCCAAATTTTAAAATCTTAATGATCCTTGCTATATAAAAAAAAAAAATACTGCACATATTTAGAAACCTAAATAATGGTATTAGGCATTCGAAGTAAAATTAACAAAAAAAAATATTTTAACATAAAATTTGTTTTGGCATCCCAAATAATCATCATTCACTTACTAGATACCTGCGAAACCCTGAAATATGTGAAAATTCACACTTCACACCCATTTTTCGATTGACTGTACCGCACAACTTCTACACGAATAGTAACGACGCATCCTTCTATTTGGCTACTGCGCAACTGGCCAACTTAAGATAGCCAGACTGTATTAAAATTATTAAAACGAAAAATAAAAACAGGCCTATAATTATATAATTATGTTTTATTCATTATTTATTATATTATTTTATACAATATGTTTAAAAAAATATGTTTAAAAAATGAAAAAGTTATACAATTTTTAATATTAAAAGTATAAAATTTTAACTTATTGTTTTTTTTTTTTTTATTTAAAGACCGCAGTTTAATCTACAAGTATCATAGGATTATCCTTTAAGAGCATACATCACGGGCCAAGTCGTAATTTGGCATGCACAGACACTTTTTTGAGTTATATATAGGTAAAATATTGAAACTTCAAAACACATATCACTTAAAAAAATGTTTCAAAAAAATAATTTTGATAATTTTTGACTGGGATATTAAATGAAAGCTCATCAGGCACGCGTACACAAGGGGGGGGGGATTCCGGGTACCGCCCCCGCCCTCAGGAACAAAAAATCACCATTTTTATTACAAAAAAGTTTTTAAATTAAATTATAAAAAAGATGATTTTTATTGTATTATTATTTATATTATTATTTATATTAAAAATTAAACTAACATATAAACCCACTGCACTCTTTAAAATATCAATATTAAATTTTTATTATATTACGGTTATTTTTCCTAATTGACCCCTCCCCCAGATCAATATTCAGTGTGCGCGTCTGAAGCTCTTGATGTGTAGGTTGACGGGAGTAATGGTCGCCACGGGTTAAAAACCACTGAATTAAAATACCATAGATCTTATTACAGACGTTCATAAAACACAATATCACCCACTTATTCGTAAATCAATATCAAATTCATGACCCCAAACAATATTTTCAATCCACTCAAGATAACTATAAACTCTAGTATATATTCCTGGCACTCCTGGCACTCCACAGGACTTTCCAACAGATGTAATCCCAATAACATAATGCACATTATCCTGGTATTCAAAATATTCCAAAGGACCTCCAGAATCGCCCTTACAGGTATCGGTACCATCAAAACTGCCAGCACATAATTGGGATTCGATAACACCATTTTGAAACAAAACACGATTGATAGCATAGGTATCGTTGCACTGGTTAAAGATATGAAGACTGAATTTTTGGAGATTTTGAGTTTTACCCCAGCCAATTGCTTGGATAGGGTAATGATTTGGTAAAGTGTTTCTCGAATGCAAGCACGCTGGTTGAATGTTTGGTGACAGTTTTACTGATTCCTCCAATTCTACCAAACCAACATCATTGTAGGACGATGGTGCCTTATAATTTTCATGTACATAAGTCTGGATTACTAGGTAGATGTTTTCCAGGCGAAGTGTGATGACTGAGGTGCCTAGTTGGACGAATTTTACTGGTCCGTGTTGTTGGGAAATTAAACAATGTGCAGCAGTTAGGACGAAGTTTTCGTTTATCAATGTTCCTCCACATTCCCAGTGGATATCATGGAGAGTTCCATATCCCAAGGCTGCCATATGTGAAAACTCTTTTTTAATCTCCCTCACATAAGGCAAAAATTCATTTAGATCTCCACCTTTATCTTCTTTTGATTTAATACTATCACAATAATCTTCTGACTTTCTTTTTAAATAATTAGTACTTCGTGCTTTCGTATCTTCTTTTTTCTCAGGACAACAAACAAAAGGTTCATCTTCAAATTTACAATGTTGTGGCACTATTCTTTCTTTTAATAAATCTTTAGCTATTTGACAATTCTTGAAAGGTATGCACCATCCTGTTGATTGAAAGTGAGAATTGAAACACTGTTCACTATATACACTAGCGATTATAAAAATTAATAACAACATTTTTTCACGATGGTTCGTTTTAGACTGATGAAATTCGAAGATGTGCGAAAGACTTTATTCTGGGAATCCCCATGACCTTTTTGAATATAAACAAGTTATATTGACTGTAAATGATAAATATTTAACACATGATAATATAAGGAAAACAATTTTGTCATTTTGTGAAATTTCCTTGTAATACAGGATGGTGAAATATTTCATTGGAAATTTTAAGAACACAGTACTGACCAAATTCAATTCAATCAATCATTTCAATTAACTTTTTAATTTAAAATGTTTTACAATTCTTATAGACCGGGAGCTCATGACATTTTTGGTCTCCGATTTCATACAGCATGCCTTTTGGAGGAGAGAATATTTACCCTGTGACAAGAAAAAAGGGATGGTACTAAACCCCTGCACGCTTTCCGGTCATAGGGAAAATTGCATTTCTACTTGCACAAAATTTTTGCACTGATTTAATATTGCTTGCCCTTTTGTCAAAAGAAAGTTATAACAAATTTAAAGTCTTTTAATTATAGGCATGCTTTATGAAAACGCGGAAAATCATATTTTTTTATTACAAGATCACATGACCGTTTGAGCCCTTTGGGACCCTCCGAATCGCATGCATATATTTAAAAGACTTTAAATTTGTTATAACTTTCTTTTGACAAAAGGGCAAGCAATATTAAATCAGAGAAAAGCACAAAAATTTTGTGTTTAAGTGGAAATGCAATTTTCCCTATGACCGGAAAGCGTGCAGGGGTTTAGTACCATCCCTTTTTTGTTATCACAGGGTAAATATTCTCTCCTCCAAAAGGCATGTTGTATGAAATCGGAGACCAAAAACTGTCATGAGCTCCCGGTCTATTATACAAACATCGGAAAAGTCTAGGGATATTGAAAAAAATATGAAAATATATTACTTATTATACATTTAATGTTGTATTTCAATTAAAGTAGGAAATTATGAGTAGTTGGCTACGGAAAACAAGTAAAAACAATAAGCAACAAGACAAAACAAATACAAATTTGACAAATCTTTAATTTAAAACGTTTATATTAATAATTGCAGTGTTTTTAAGTAGTGGCATTATCTTTTAATAATGGAGCGACAGAATTTAACTATCCACGAGATGAATCGTGCGATGGGACTTCTCCAAGCTGGCTTCAGGCAAGTTGATGTATCCCAACGGATCTCAAAGTGTCACCCATCGGTTACAGAGGCATTATAGGGAAACAGGGAGTTAGGCCTAACAACATCCGGAACGTGGTCGCTGTCCAACCGCAGGTCAAAGCAGATTTTTGGTCTTAAATGCTAGAAGACAACTTACTATTTCAGCACCCTAATTGGTAAGGGAGTTACAGTGCGCGCATAACTTAATTCGTTAGTCGCGATACTGTAAGAAATCGTCTCCACGAAGCTAATATTCTATCTCGACGACCAATAGATGTCAACCCCTCTCTAGAGGCAAGCGCAGAGCAAGATTCGACTGGTGTCACAATTTTAAATATTGGTGTGATTGGGCTACAGTTTTGTTTACTGATGAGTCCACATTTGGAATTCATCTCGCCAAACAAGGGTATGGAGAAGATCCGGTAATTTGGAACGTTTGAGGCACGTCTAGGAAGTTCACAGTTACAGAGGTGGTACTGTTATGGCATGAGGTGGGATAATCATTGGCGGTAGAACTGATCTCGTTTTTCCCAATGGATTTTTAACAGCACAACAATATTTGGATAATATTCTTCAACCTATTGTGCGTTCATTTCGTGGTGCTGTTGGTGATTAGTTTCATCTTGCCCATTACTCGGCCACATGTTGCGCGATTTGTAATGAACTGACTGGATAACGAAGGTATTGATGCGATACCATGGCCAGCACAGTCACCGGATCTAAATCCAATTGAAGATGTGTGGGACATGCTTAAGAGAAGAATTACTCCACATATGGATAACATCCTAGTTAATTTTAGATTCAGAGAGTTTCTAAAAGCAAAATGGGCACAGTTACCCCAAGTCATACAAAAATGTAAATTAAATTTATTCAATTAATAACTTATTGGAAGATTAATCATTGAGATAATTCTTTTATTTAGTGCTTTGTTTCCTCTGTGTTAACATTTGTTTCCTTTGATATTAATCGGTTTATTAATTTATTTATATGTAGTGCTTATGTAAATCACCAGGTATGATTTGTACCAGTACCTACTCCCATCTCTAGTAACTAGTGTAGAACTAACTTGTTTTTATGACATCCTGTTAATACTAGCAACATATTAAATCAACTACATATAAACATTTTTTAATGCCATTTACATTTTTAAGATAATAATCATTAGAGAAAATACAACGAATAAATATAGGAGTAAGATATAAACTAAATAGAATATAATTTGTAGATCACAATTTGTAGAATTTCAAACCAAAGATTATTGGTACAGTTTAGTGTTATTTTATTTTTTTGTTTTTAGGGTTTTGTAGGTATGACCAAAAAACCCTTATACCGTCATTTTGTCGTCTGTCTGTCTGTCTGTCTGTCTGTCTGTCTGTCTGTTCGGTAAAAATTGTAGCCAAACGGCTAAACCTAGAGAGTTGAAAATTGGCATGCTTGTACAACTTTTTGACCCGCACATAGGAAAAATACTAAAACATCTAAAAAACATATCCCCCTAAAAATATAAACAAATATGTGCTCATCGAAAAAAAAATTTTTTTTTTTAAATTCTGAGTGGGGTATCAAATGAAAGCCCTTAGTACGTGGATTAACGATCAAAATTTAATTTTTGCAAAATAAATTATTTTGAGGCGATTTTTGCCAAAATTGTGCAAAAAAAATTTTGTCCCACACCCTGTAGCCTAGATGGTTTAAACTAAAAATGTGAAAAAATTCTAAGTAATGTATAATGGTGTGAACCGGAATAGTACAACAAGAATTTTTGATCAGATTATGTTTTCGGAAAATAACGCATTTTTTTTGTTTTTTGGTGACGATGCATACATGTTATACTCTTATAACACACCAAGTTGATAAGCGTTTGGTGGTCTAGTGGCTCAGTTGCTCGACAACCACACAGGATCGTTATTCACTACACAGGTTCGTTCCTGGCTTGTGGAGTAAATTTTATTTTTTGTTTTTTTTTTTTTCATATTTATTATGTTTAAATTAATTTGTTAAAATTCTAGTTATATTTTAGCACATTTTGAATTTAATTTTCAAGAGTGTAAATTTAATAACCAATTGGAATTATATTTTTATTCTGTGTCATTTATACGAAGCCAGAGGGGCGGAGCATATGATTTAAGACAACCAATGAAAGTCATAGGCCCAATTTTCAAAATCTTAATGAACCTTGTTATATAAAAAAAATACTGCACTTATTTAGAAACCTAAATAATGATATTAAGTATTCAAATTAAAATTAACAAAAAAATATTTTAACATAAAATTTGTTTTTAAAGCTCTGAGATTAACAGACGATAAATTATTTTAAAAAGATCGTTCATTTTACCGTGATTACTACAAAGCAAAATTTGTCCTACACACTCAGCATGCCGCCTTCACTTATTATATACCTGCGAAACCCTGCAATGTGTGAAAATTCACACTTCACATCAATTTTTTAGTATGAAGATTAAAATTGACCCCGGTCTACCATAATGTTGAAATTAGGTGCGGAAATGAGGACAGAGAAAATAAGTACTGGAGAACGGATGAACAAAGAATGTGTAGGATGTGTGGAGAGGAAAGAGACCTTTGAGCACTTGAACAATTGTGGAGAAATGAAAATTAAAGAAAGAACAAGAGAAAACGCGTTGTGTGAAAGGTGGAAACCCAAAAGTGGAAATGTATGGAGGACTTCTTAGAGAGAAGAGAAGATTTAAGACGAAGGTTCAACAACAATTACAAAGTTGTTTTTGAAAATAAATTAAATTAAAGTAAATAATATGTAGATTTTAACCGAAAGGTGTAAATCAAGTAACTAACCAACTAAATATTGAATAAATTCGGGCATGGAATCAAATAAATGAACAATATAAAATTCAATGCAATATTTTTGATAATTTGCAAAATTGTTATTTATAGTCTTTTATCTGTATTTTTTGACCTGTTGTGTTAAGGTCAGTATTGATTAAACTGGTCCCTCTTGATATTATGTAAAGTCTTTCTGGGAATTTCATCTCAATTTGTGAGTCATCTGGCATTTCCGAGTAATGAAATGGCAGAGAGAACATGTCTAGAAGATCAGGCGCCCGTGATTCACATTACGAAGTTGTAAAAAAACAAATTTTGACATTTTACGTATAATGGGAATACCTAATACTTAAGAAAATTTGTTGTTAAAATCTATTAAATCGATAAATTAAAATTTAATAATGAACCTTTCAAACTGGGAAGTATATCAAGTCTAATCTAAAGAAAAGTATATTGTAAAAACATTATACTTTTCTCCTAAGTACTACAGCTTTTTTTTTTGGTAATATTGACGTAAAAATCATAATGTAAAACAAAACTTTCAATACTATCCAACACAACTTTTAAAACTATTCCTGTCAAATTTTATATGAAGTATAATTACTATTCCAGGGATACCAACCAGTGGCGTACTCAAGGGGAGGATTACGGGGAAAAAATTACTACTTCTGGAGGTGGTTCTACCGGAGCTATAACTTCTTCTGAAGCAATTTCCAATTACGGCTGCACCGTTGCTGAAGATTTTCGGATATGTTTAGAATTTCTTCTATGTATACTTCCATCATTCAAATCTACAAAAACTGAACGACGTGTTTTAGTATTATTTATAATTTTACCTAAGTGCCATTTTTTTGTCAGCGGATCTTGAAATATTACAGAATCTTCTAAGCTCGGTAAATTTCGTTTACGAGCTGTTCGATTTGGACAACAGAGCCGTGTTTTGGCGCCCTTAGCAAATAAAAACAAGGTTCTCACCTCTCAAAATTTAACTGATGAGCAAAAAAAAAAGGTTCTCACCTCCCGAAATCCAAATGACGAGCAATAACACAAAAAGTCCTCACTTTCACAATGGCGCCCCTTAGTCAAGCCCATCAACGCTCTTTTCCTTAGTGCACCCAGGGCCGTCGCCCCCTCTACCCCTCCCCCTTACTGTGGCTCTGGTTTGATTGTAGTATCTCTTTTGCTTTTCTCTTTCGGTCTTCAGATCCTTTCAAACATTCTTTACTATTTTTGGCTTTAATCTATCTTTCTTGGTTGGTATAATTGATGTTATTTTACTTAAAAGTCTTTCATTTGAAGAATGAAGTTCATTAGTTCTTGTTATGTTCTTAATTCAACAAGGCTAACTCAAATGAAGTTTGATCTTCGTAGTATTTTCTTAAAATATTCTTTGCAGTTTGAACTGCTCTCTTTCTTAACCATTCGTATTGCTGTAACCAATCGCGCCAAATTCTCGACTTATCTGTTGCATTTTTGATGTTTATACTTTCTGGCGGTTTCGCCGAAAAAGATTGTAGATCCATTTTCTAAATCGCCAGGCATTCTTGTATTATTTTAAAAATTTCTTTTATTTTATTTTCATTTAACTTTAAAATATCACTTCTGGTATCATGTGTTGAGTTCTTTATTTAACTAACCAACTGTATTATTGTTGCTAACGTATACACATAGCTAATGCTATAATAATAATATATACATGTAAGGATCAGATCTAATTCTTGGACGTCCTTTGTAATATGTTACGTTAGTAACCATAACATAATGACATATATGTGACAGAATGTAAATAGACGTAGTAATAAATAATAATTGATATTATCATAAACGCTATAAAGCGTCCTATCATACATATATATATATATATATATATATATATATATATATATATATATAATACAGTTTTGATAATTTTAGTTTGCTTATAATACACTACTTTCAATTATAATTACTAATATAAAGATTTGTTTGTCATAACATCGAGTTTTTATATGGGGTTAAACATGACCTATGTTGCCCATTATGACACAATATCTATGATGCCGTTTGATAGTTAAATAAAATAATACTGCAGTCTAATGATCGAATGTGAAAAAGTGTGGAATGATTGTAAATTGTAAATATAATGTTTAGACCGTTGAACCGGTGGAGGGCGATGCAACAGTCATCTGGTTGAATTGAGTAGAACATCTACATCATCTGTGGAGTTGATGTACGTCATACATGGGCAATGGGCAATGGGCAGGGGAAGGCAATCCGCGGCTGCTGAACCCGCCCGGAGAACAGCGACAGAATGTGTGCAACCGGTTTGTAACTCAATGTTGCCACGTTTCATATAAACTATTACGACCCTATCACCATTGATTTTTGCACCTGTAACCAACAACATTATACAAAAAAATCATTATCATGCATTTTATCCACTGGAATAATTTCTACTAGTATGCTGCTTTTGATAAAATTTATAAACCAGTGGCGAAAGGAAACCTCCGCTAGACTTGCCCTCCTACAAAAAAAAAAATAATAATAATAAATTTAAAAATTATTTTTTTTTAAATCTTCAAAAATACATCAAATTATGTTCTATACAAATTTTTGTCCAAGGCTTGGTTGACTAGTTACGAATTAATTATCATGACCATGGAAACGTTACATACAAGTATGAAAAAATTGAGACTTGGAAAAATTTTAAATAATTTTACAAAAAATTTTCGAAATTTTTCGTTTTATCAAAAAACGTCTCAAATAAAAGTTATTAGTTATTGCATTTATAGTAACTTTTCTTCAATACATTTTTTCGAAATATTTTTCTGTTGCTAAATATTCGCAAAAATCTTAAAATCGGCACGACTAAACTCCCATTTCTAGTCAACCGATTTTCATAAAAACAATAGGGTTCTTCCCATTTAATAGGAGAATTTTTTAGTACCAGAACGAATTCTCTAAGTTGAACCGTTTTTGAGTTATCGTGTATACACACAGACACACAGACAGACACACACACACACACACACATACGGACGGCACTTCGAAAATAGGTTTTTTGGATTCCCTGGACCATGAACCGTGGTCATCAGTCAAAATTTCGACATCGAAAATTTTCGCGATTACAATACTTGCCCCTTATATATTAAGGTCGGGCAAGTAAAAAGCATAAGGAGCTAAATCAATCGTAGGAATGAAAGCTGAATTTCCTTAGGAAGATCCAGTTATAAAAGTGGCAGTTATTAGATTTTTAAACAACTTTGTTACCGCCAGGCAATACCATGTGCAATTATATAAGCCCTTTTTTGTGTTGAAACTATTCAAAAATTCTATTGGATAGTTTTCTGTTCCTGAGGCGTCCTCATAGTCCATTGAATCGATGCTAAGATATGTTGCAGACTTCAAAAGGTTCAGAACTCTTCGTTGATGCTTGTAGCATCTTAATTTTGGGGGCAAAGAATGGCTGTATTGGAATTGTTGAGAATAGCGCTGGCAGTCAAACTGCTTCCAAATGTAGCAGTCACTGTTGATTCAACGATGATGAGCTTATCTGGAATTTCAATGATATCCTATGCTAGACAGCGGGGCTCATAGGCTGCTGCCTACTCTGCCTATTACGTAATCCGGCACTTGTGAAAATCCACTGGTACTGGAATAGATGCATGCGAAACCCTAAAAACAATATGTTTTTAGCGCCGTTTGCCTTTTCTCAGCCAGATTCTCCAGTTACCAGTTATTTTTATCTTTCCATTCTCTATTTTCAGCCTCTGTTCTCCATGCCGTAATCTACTTCATCCCGCCAACATCTTCTTGGTTTACCTCTCTTTTTTCGTCCTATTGGTCCTCCAGTCTGTCACTCTATTTATCCATCTTACTTCATTTGCTCTGCTAACAAGGCCGTACCAGGTGAGACTCTTTTCTTCTCTTTATGTTAAAATGTCCTTTTCTACATCCATTCTTCTTTTTATTTCTTCATAGGCTGGTCTTCCAACTTAACTTAAATTATTTAATTTATTTAAAATATTTAATTAATATAAAATCATTTTACAAAGCATTCATACAGATTATAGCAAGTAAATATTTATATATAGATATACAAAAAAATTATGAAAATATTGTAAGATGAGAATAATTAATGAATTAAAATAGTGAAATGAATTTCGTGTGTAAACCTAAACCAGTGAGCCGTGGCGTATAAAATTTGGATGCGCGTTGGACTAACAGAAAAGTAGTAGTGAGGGCGCATTTGGAGGCGCTTTCTCTCTGGGAAGACCTTTCCCATCAGCCACGGGTCTCTGGCTGAGGTCAACGTGGTGGCCGAGCGCACTTAGTCGTGCGGTTTGTACTGGTGGAAACCCAGTACGATTGTCCGGTCTGTGGTTCGAGCCTGCTTCGTTGGTGATATTATTCGGGCGAGAATAATATGTTTACATTACTCTCATTTTCACAATCATTCACCTTTCATCCAGGTGTAGGAGCTCGCCCCCTGGCATCGGCGATTAGCCTCGTTGCAGAAATAAAGGCCGATGTAAAATAAATAATATAATAATATAATAATCTCTGGCTGAGGTATAAAGGACTCTTTTCAATCTACCAAGCTTTAGTGCTACAATTTCCAATACTTGGTAAACACCTCATGCAAATATTCGCATTTGACTAAAAAGGCCTCCTAACAGACTACATAAATAACAATTCAGTTATTTTTGTTTTATCACTGTATTCCCAGACATATCTTGGATCACTGTTTAAGTTTGTGTCTATATGCGTTATTATATTCTTCTCAAACAGCATTATATAAAATTGTAATAAGACATTAAATATAAGATGAATTATTTCAAGACATATATTAACAAAATTCTTTAGAGATATTTTTGAAATATTAGTCTTCTAATAGAAGAAAATGATTGTAAAGAATATAAATTACATTTTATTATTCCATGACATATGTTTGAAATAGCTTCTGAAAGCTTATGAAAAGAAAGATAAATGGTTAGACGAGTACATTATCCTAAAAGTAATAAGTTTTGGCCATTAAACCATGAAATTCTTATTTAAATAAAATGATATAGAAAAGCAATACTGAAAAAAATTGTTAATTGACCTAGAGTTATTGAAGTTATTCATCATGTGGTATTTACAATTCCTCCTACTATATTTATTTTTATCATTAAATGCTTTCTACATTCCTTTTCCCATATTTGTATTCTTTTAATTAATCCATACATAGAAAGCAAAGATCGTAAAGTAACAGTTCATAAAAAATAACTGTTTTAAGATAAAATCTTTGAAATAGTGAAAATTTGCACTGCTCCTTAAGATCAGGAACGTACCCAGATTTTTTCTTAGGGGATTCAAACATCTTCCTTGGGTGATTCCGAAGCCAAATTTTTTCTTCTTTAAAAACTATTTTTTTGAGTGTTAAGAGGAGCTCAAGCCCGTCCTTGGGTGCGCGCCTGCTTTATACCAGTGTTTTTCACCCGCAGTCCACGGTTAATTCTATCCGGTCCGCGTAAATTTTAAAAACATTTATCTAAGTGAAATATTTTTGTAAAATAATTTACGGCAAATTGCACATAAAATTATCAGTTTTCAATGACCGAATGTATGAATGTACGAAGTATGCTAGGCATAAAAAATTATGTGAAGTGTGAATTTTCACACATTTCAGGGTCGCAGGTATTTAGTAAGTAAATGATGATAATTTGGGATGCCAAAACAAATTTTGTGTTAAAATATTTTTTTTTTTGTTAATTATATTTCGAATGCCTAATACCATTATTTAGGTTTCTAAATATGTGCAGTATTTTTTTTATATATATAGCAAGGTTCATTAAGATTTTGAAAATTGCGCCTATGGCTTCCATTGGTGTTTTAAGCCGGGGTGGCTTAAAACATGATTTTGTGACGTGATTTTGTGTATTCAATTTCAACAATTTCCACTGATTATTAAATTTACGCTTTTAAAAATTAAATGCAACATTAACCTAAATATAACCTAGAATTAGAAAAAATAATTTAAACAAAATAAAAAAACAAAAAAAAAAACAGAAAAAATAAAATTGTCTCAAGACCGGAGTGAACCCTAGTTTGCAAATTAGAACGCGAGAACGCTAAGCATTACACTATCAAAGCATGCATGGTTTAGTGTGTTACATAAATTATTAAATATTTTACATGGTCAAGCAAAAAACACAAAAGATGTGTTTTTTCCGAAAACATAAACTGATCAAAAATTCCTGTTGTACTATTCCAGTTCACACCGATGTACATTACTTAGAATTTTTTCAGATTTTTAGTTAAAACCATCTGGGCTACAGGGTGTGGGACAACATTTTTTTTGCACAATGTCGGCAAAAATCGCATCAAAATAATTTATTTTGCAAAAATTAAATTTTGTTCGTTAATCCACGTCCTAAGGGCTTTCATTTTATACCCTATTCAGAATTAAAAAAAAAAAAACGATTTTATGTGCGGGTCAAAGAGTTGTATAACCATGCCAAATTTCAGCTCTGTAGGTTTAGCCGTTTGGCTACAATTTTTACCGAACAGACAGACAGACAGACAGACAAACAGACAGACGACAAAATGACGGTATAAGGGTTTTTTGGTCATACCTACAAATCCCTAAAAAAAGATTCTTGTGTCTGGGAACTTAAATATAAATTATTAATTAAATAAATAACTGTACAGAATTTTTCCAGTTGTTGACAGCCACTGTTTTAGAAACCCCTTACAGTTTTTCTGTGAAATAACATTCCCATTATGAAAAACAGTGATTCGTAAACAATGCAGACAAATTTCGACATCTACAGGATGAAAAGAACACGAATCTTCTTGCTTGAAAACCGGCCGAATGTCCGACATATTTACCTCCAAAGAACATAGAAAATTCCTTTTAATTAATTGCTTTAATTAGCTGTAATTGTGCGTATAAGGTTGGGACAACATCCGATTACGCCAGTTCTTGGTAAAGAGTTTATTGGAAAAACTTGCTGGACCAATGCTTCATCAAACTAAGAAAACTTTCATAAAATCATTTTACCAATATTATCAATTTATAAAGCATTAGGCTTAATAAACAAAATAATAGTAATTAACATTATTTGAATATTGTTAATTCTAATTCAGGATATTGGAAAACCTTGCTAAATTACAGATTTTTTTGTAATTGATTGTAATTTTATTATTAAGATGAAAAAATACACCAGCATGCACATATTAGTTTTTTTTTTAATCAATGCAGTCGTTTTTAAGTTTTGATGGAACACAAAAAACGATCTAATTTATATATTAGTATGTACTTCATTTTTTTTTAAGAACGGAGTATGGGCAAGATAGGAGCTATTTCAATCTTTCTTTTATTTGGGTAAGAACGTGGAAAAGTTTACACTGTAGAAAAATAGATTTCTATCTCAACTTATTCTGTTTTTCTCTGTTATTTTAAATTTGTAAACATAGGCGTACAAACTAAGTTTACAGTGAATATATTACTACCTATTATTTTTAATAAGTAAAACGGTGGTATATGTTTAAATAATGTTAGAATATAAAAGCCAGTGAATAAATAGATTTTAAATTAATTTAGAATATATACATTAAGGCTGCGTATAATCCCCAGTGGTTACTAATTTCTTATACAAAACTAAAAATCTAAAATGAAATTAATATCAAATCTATACATCAAATTTTGCACCGAATTTTTATCTATCTAATAAGATATTTTTAATTATAGAAACATTTATTGTAAAAATATTATCGCTCAATAACTTAAGAATAGACATCAGCGATATTGTTCTGTAATATTTTAAATCTATTTGTGGGTTTCGAATAACTTTTATATTTATATAGTTTTGTGTAGAAATATTCAAATAATACGTCAACATTTTTTTCGACTTGATTCCTTATAGTTTAGAATCTTCGTCGAAAAATATTATACTTGATGATAATAGAATGCCACTTGGTACATGTATTCTTTACGAAGATTAAATCATTTTTCTTGTAGCACCTATTTTGAAAACCGCGGCGGATTCAAGATGGCGGCAAAAATAGACTATCAAGTATAATAACTATAAGTAGTTTTCACAATAGAGCAAAATAGCTATAAACATATTTGTAGAATGAAGCTTTAGCTACAATTTGCCGCATCGTACGCAAATATGCGTCAATTGGTTTACAAGATGGCGTCTATAATGCAATTTGCTTATTTACAATTACATAACAGTTTTTTCTACAATTAAAAATATCCTATTAGATAGGTAAAAATTCGCTGCAAATTTTGATATATAGATTGTTATTAATTTTATTTCCGATTATTAGTTTTGTATAAGAAACTATTGAGAACTATCGGGTTGTGCGCCACCTTAAGAGAACTATTTTAAAATGTAGTCGTCTAAAAATGAATTAATGTACGCATGCCTCTGGTACCAACACAATAGTTGTTTTGCTGTCAACTGTCATATTTTTTGCTGTCAACGAGCACCATATTATTAATTTGTGTTGCCGTTATATGTATTATAATATGTCCGTATTACGTTTGTGTTATAGTGTCGATTAAATATAAACTTGAAGTGAAGAAGAATCCATTGATGATTCGGACTGATTTCAAAGTTTTGTATAAATAATAAATTCTAATTAAATCTTCAATTGTTATATTATTTTTTATATGTGACAGGTTTAAATAATATATATTTTAAATTAATGAACTGTTCATTTATCTATATTTTACAATTTATTTGGAAATTAAGAATAATAGCAATTTTATGAATTTAAATTATAACTTTTTTAAAAACATTAATTTTGAAACATCAAATTTGAATTTACCGCAAAATTTATTTAATTTTAAATTATAAACTATAATTTGATACAGTGTGAAAGAGGCCGCGCTCGCAGTGCCATCTACTTCGTTCTTTAAAAAAATAGAGTGTAGATTGGCAGTTTCTCTGCTCGTAGATGGTAGCGAAACTTAGTTACAAAAGCAAAATCCAACAAAATAAACATATTCGAACTTTCTAAGTGTTAAATATTGAACTTCTCTTTCGTGCTGGATCAGATATAAACGGGATTGACACGTATTGAAAGAAAGTTCATATAAAAGCCTTTAACCTATCACCAAATGAGTACAAAATTTTGTCTACGACCCAGATCAGTTGGCGGAACTTCAAAAAGTTTCTATGCTCCTATGGTAACATAAGTTTAAAACATTCTTAGTATCTCCCTATTCCTTATCCATTATACTAACATGAAAGCCCAAAATTCCTGCTAATTCCTGTCTAATTCCATATAAGCCTTTCAACAAGATTTTGATTTCTGTTAGGGTGCAGGAAATAACTTGTATTCTCGATCAAATACTGTACATAGTTTAATAGTTTACCGAAAGGGCACAGTAGTTACTAAATATAATACTTATTGCATAGAGCAGCGTTTCTCAACCGGGGGGCCGCGAAGTCATACGAGATCGAAACATGAAAATATAATAGCAATGCGCTCAATCTTGCAAGATATAAATTTTATTCATATTTATAAATACGGGTCTTATATTTATATTCAGAAAAATAAACCTTTCATAACATAAATAAAATAAATATTTTATATATTATTCTATCTAATTACTTATTTTGACAACTAATTTAAGCTACAGACTATTTCAAACGTTTAATCGGAACTAAATGGAGTATTAATTACCTAAAGTTGTCACTAGCTAACTTTATAATGAATAAAATGGACTTTTGCTAAACAAACTGATCAAAAGCAATCAAAATCCAAGTTGTACTTTGAAGTAGGTACGACTTAAAAGTGCAATATTTTTTATTATATTTTTTTTATTACTTTCCGAGCTACAGATAACTCAAGTGTAAGGATGCGAATGTGTTTAAATCAAAATATAAGGCACTTTGAACACTTGTAAATAAAAATACTTTACTTTCAAGTCGTTATAGGGAATATAATCGTCATATATATTATAGTTTTTTGTCAACCGTAAAAGATACTGAAAAAATGTTTAAGTAAAAGTTGTTTCTTTCGAAAAGCTCTATCCAAAGATACTCAATATGATATACGTTTCCATATAACATTTCGAAACTGTCCTTAATATCCTGTACTTCCGGAAAATTTCAATACTACCATTTAATGTTTTGTGTAAATTTTAATTCAAAATTTTTGCTTCATTCATAATTCAAAACTTGCTCACAATTTTCCTTTTCGAGAAAAATCGTGTTCCCTCCATCTTGATACACCATATATATATAGGGGGGCCGCAGACAATATTTACATAATTTCGGGGGGTCCCAGGCCAGAAAAGGTTGAGAAACACTGGCCTAGAGAATTTATCAATAAGTTAGTTGCGATTTTAAGTAAATGCATGAAATTTGGTTATGTCTGTATTCTGTAGCTGTATACGAAAACTGCCTACTTAATTCTCGGCCTCACAATGAAAAATTTTTCAATTTGCGAGTAAAATAAATTGTGTACCAATCGTTTTGAAATGCCTATGGCCTCCACCATTTCACGCTCTTTTATACATCTACTTTTCAAAACCGTATCATTCAACTCCTGAACAATTTCTTTAGAAATTATATTTTTTGGATATTCTTCAAGGCTGGTATGATAACGTGCAAATTCAGCAGCCCGTTCTTTATTGCTGAAAATGAAGGAACAAAATCTACATATACTGCTATTATCTTTGTTCAAAAGTTTATGTAAATAAAAATATTTTACTTTCAAGTCGTTACAGAAAATACAGTTTTTCGTAAACCGTAAAAGATATTAACAAAATTTTTAAAAGTTGTTTTTTTTTTCAAAAGCTAGCAAACTCGATATAGGTTACCATTTAAAAAACCAAAGTTGTCCTTAATTCCTATAATTTCGGTTTATTCTGGGATATTTAAATGCTGCCATTCAATTCTTATTCAGTAGACTTGATCGGTGATCAAATTTAATTTCCCAACTTCCACATACATCGAATATTTTCGAAATAAAAGAAGTGGACGGGTTGTATGAGACATCCTGTTTATCTATTTCACATACTCCTATGTAAACCTAGCAATAAAGTATTTGTACTACTCGTACCAACGTAATTCTATAATTTCTATCTTTATTGGTTATATCTATCTACTATTATATTGTACAAGTGTTGGTATGTATGTTCTATTCAACGTCTGGTGTATCTTCATTTTTCCGGTAACGCGGAGAGAGGAAAATGAACCGCCCTCTTATCCGGGTGATATTTTTTTAGTGCTTAGGCTTAATTTTATTTCGACAGGGGGTACTGACTAATTTTTATTGATAAAAATCATGCATTTTTTCCTCGAATCCGTGTCGAATCAAAGTCACCAATGATCGGCACGGACAGGTTTTATCAGACGATAATTCAAAAATATTCTTAATACAAGACGGCCGGTCCAGAATATTTACGGCGAGAATCAAAGTGTTAAATGGTAATAATGGTTCAAGATAGCTTTTTGAACGTGCGAGATAATATTTTGAGGTATCAGAAAACATTTTTCAAAGAATCTGGGCCATTATTGGAAATATGCTTACAAGATTTCAGAAGGTGACAGCTGTCAAATTTTTTGCATTTTAAAATGGGAGATTTCACATTTTGAACGTGTTTCTTGACAGAAGAATACTAATTAAGGATTTAAGGTGAATTAACGATAAAGTTTAAGACATTTGCAGGGCGAATTTCCATAAAATAGTGTTAAAAAAGATTTATAGATATTAAAAATTTCAGGGTTAATCAAAGTGTTAAGTGGTGATAATAGCTTATTTGACGTGCGAGATAATATTTTGAGGCATCAGAAAACATTTTTCAAAGAATCTGGCCCATTATTGGAAATATGCTTACAAGATTTCAGAAGGTGACAGCTGTCAATTTTTTTGCATTTTAAAATGGGACGAGATTTCACATTTTGAACGTATTTCTTGATAGAAGAAAACTAATTAAGTATTTAAGGTGAATTAACGATAAAACTTAAGACATTTGCAGGGGGAATTTCCATAAAATAGTGTTAAAAAACGATGAGCGACGAGTTTTATAATAGACAAGTGCGACAAAATTATATTAAAACGAGTCGCGAAGCGACGAGTTTTAACAATGTAGGGGAGAAGACCGGCGTAGCCGGGCTGAGGCCCCTAGTTTGAATATACTCAGATAAACAGTGGCAGTGGAAAGAGCAAAGGATGCAGCCATATTTCTTTCTCAATATCCGAACGAATGACAACTTCCTCGGCTGAACCGTATGCTCTCATTATCCGTTATCGACCTACTAACTTCTCCTCAGGTATATAAATATTTATAGTTTCTTAGTCTAAGCTTGATGTTTTTAGAGAGACATTTTAAATGTTGTTAACTAAATTCTATAACTATTTTATTTTCTGTAGTGTAATACAAATGACTTTTCTCTTTAATATTTCAACACTTATTCTAAAATATTTTCTGTAACGTCGTGCTTTTTCTGGAAAGCACATAAGCTCTGTAACGACACGTATAAAAGAAGCATTTGAACGGCCTGGACCAAATCTCGAACAGTTACGAAAATAGACCCCTTACTGCAACAATACTTGAAAGAGATTTCAATTTAAGTCACACCTGATGCCAATACGAATATATACTCTATAACAGTGCCTCTCAAACTATAAGAAACAGAAAGTATAATTAATTTTATAAAAAAAAAAAACATGGTACATGTTAAAGCCATTGTTAGACATCAGCTCTTTTCAAATATCTTGTTTACCATTTTTCGTTAGATCTTTTCAGTTTATTTGTTTTATATGTTTTTCCAACTATATTTATAATATTCAGACACAGATGTGATTGAAGAGCCGACTGTCATTGCAAATAGAAATGTTGAATGCTTATCGTTGAACTTTGTTCATGTCTTAGCCATTAATCATGAATTTCTACGGTAATAATACTATAAAAATAACTTCAATACAAAATATATAAAAGAAATTTTGCATACAAGATTGCAAAAGAAAAAAGACAATGAAAAAAAATATTATCTTTTCCAATTTACTTTCTAAGGAGCTTTTTTTTTCTTTTTAATTCCACTGAAAAGATGCTATTTTAAGGTTTTAATCACCATTCAACACCGTTATGACGAATACTTTTGTAGTTAATGTAAAAATGTGGTTTTTAAAGATGTTTTGTGGTGTGCTAACAAATTAACGCAACTTATTTTTTTTTTTTAATAGGGGATAGGCATGATTTTTTTAAATTTTTTTATTATATTCCTCTTGTTGCATATAAACATAAAAAACAGTTTTTAATTTTTTTTTTTTAATTTGAAGGCTTAAAAAAATCATAAATGTATGTAGTGCGCGAAAACGACGTGTGACGTCATACCCTTCTAACTGACACATGACACTACTAGTCTACCCAGCGTACATAGGGTTACATGACGAAATTTCACTGGACAAAATTACACGGGACAAAATTACACAGAAGAAATTACACATAGACAGAATTACACAGGGAAGAAATTACACAAGGACGAAATTACACATACGAAAATTACACTAAGACAAAATTACACATTGAATTTACTTTAATTTACACATACGAAAATTTTCTTCTGTGTAATTTTGTCCCGTGTAATTTTGTCTAGTGTAATTCTGTCCTGACACCCGTACATAG
This sequence comes from Liopterus haemorrhoidalis, assembly GCA_963971575.1. Taxonomy (NCBI): domain Eukaryota; kingdom Metazoa; phylum Arthropoda; class Insecta; order Coleoptera; family Dytiscidae; genus Liopterus; species Liopterus haemorrhoidalis. Next base: position 2,884,032 of record OZ020621.1, on the reverse strand, counting down.
TCTGTTGTGAACTTATTTGTTTGTATAACTTTTATAGGTTATGTAAAGTTAGAGTGATTTTAATTAAAATAAAGTTTAATTCTATAAAAACAATTTATACATGTTTACCGAATTAAATTTTATACTAAAATATATAAAATATGGAAGATCCAGGCCCCAGTACTTCGAAACATAGTCGAAAATATTGTTTAGTACCAATGTGCACAAATAGTTCAATTAGAAATCCAAAAAAATAATTTATATCATTACCTGATGACGAAAAACAACAGAAAAGCTATGAGGCGAAATAAAACCGATATTTCAGAAAAAAGTAAACTTTATGTTTGTGAAGACCATTTTAATGTGAGTACATATATTTTATAAATTATTTTAATAATAAATGCGTGAAAAATTGTTTAAAAACAAATACAAAACTCTCAAACAATACAATATAAACATTATGTTTTGTCTGTATCTGTGACGTCAAACCCTTACAGTCTCAGTCGTATCTACTCGGCAACTTTCGCGGCTTGGTCGGATAATAACAAATTTACAATATTTTAATTAAAAAATTTAGCTATAATATTAATTAAAATGTGATTTTTGTTGTGTTAGGTGACATAACTAACATTAAAATATCAAAAAAATGTAGTTTTAAGGAAATATAAATTTTATGCGTATCCCCTATTATTATTATTAACAATTATTAGTAGCTCCATATTCATTTCTGTTTCTGCAATCTGTGACAAAAATGGTTTTAATATTTGCTACCCTTTATAATTGTTTTACAGATGTTTAAAGTTTCTTTTTTCCCATATATATATATAATAAATTACTTAGTAATTAGAAAGTAAAAAAAGTTAAATTTCTTAAATATCATCCTTAATTATATGTTTAAAAATATCTTTTAATTTAATATATTGTTTAAAAAAGGTAGGGCCAAATAACTAGGATTGAATGTAAATTAAAATAAGCCGAAGGCAATGTTATTCAAGAGTGGTCTCCGCTTGAAATGCAGCGTTTCGCAAATGAAGACATTAAGACACTAGTAAACGTCTGATATTAGTAATGACAGGGGTATTAGACCAAGGTATAATCCCGCAGTCGTCCAACGTAAACTGTCATTACGTTTTCATTACATAAATTATATCTGCATAAGCGTACAACAAGAAGCAAGCACTTTTTGCATCTGTTTATATTTGCCAGGAATGTTTCACAGCACTGTATACATACTGTCTAATCTAACATAGAGGTAAGAAAAATATGGCTCATGAGCCAGGTCTGGCTCTTTTCGGATCCTAATATGGCTCTTAAGATCATTGGAGGGATTGATTAATTTTTGCCACTCGGTCAAGGAATGCATTTAGTCATTCGGAATAAACGCGCACCCAGAATTGACTAGAGAAAAATCCATTTCTATGGCTCTTCTAAATGTAAATTAGGCAAATTCTAGACCAGGTGTCATCAAAATTTTTTGACTGTAGAGAGCTTCAAAAATTTATCTACTTTATATTCAACAGCTCTAAAAGAAAATAAAAATGTGTATAGAAGCCCACAGCCAGGTTTAAAAAAATGTATGTAAGTGTGACTTTTCACACATTGCAGGATTTCGCAGGTATATAATAAGTGAAGGCGGCATGCTGAGTGTATAGGACAAATTTTGCTTTGTAGTAATCACGGCAAAATGAACGATATTTTTAAAATAATTTATCGTCTGTTAATCTAAGAGCTTTAAAACAAATTTTATGTTAGAATATTTTTTTTGTTAATTTTAATTCGAATACCTAATACCAATATTTAGGTTTCTAAATATGTACAGTATTTTTTTTATATAGCAAGGTTCAATATTTTGAAAATTGCGCCTATGGCTTCCATTGCTTGTTGTAAATCTTATGCTCCGCCCCTCTGGTTTCGTATACATGAAAAATAGAATGAATATATAATTCCAACAATTCCAACTGGTTATTAAATTTACGCTCTTAAAAATTAAATACAACATTTGCTAAAATATAACTAGAATTGTAGTAATTTAAACAAAATAAAAATGAAAAAAAAACAAAAATAAAATTGTCTCTTCTGCCCGAGAGCGAACCCTAGTTTGCTGCGTAGCAAGCGAGCAAGCTAATCATTTGACCAGGATACGCCTTCTAATATAGTGTGTTACATAACTAGAACTTTTGTACAACGTCAACCAAAAAATACAAAAAATGCGTTATTTTCCGAAAACATAATCTGAACAAAAATTCCTGTTGTACTATTTCGGTTCACACCAATGTACATTACTTAGAATTTTTTCAGATTTGTAGTTTAAGCCATCTGGGCTACAAAGTGTAGGACAAAATTTTTTCTGCACAATTTTGGCAAAAATCGCATAAAAATAATTTATTTTGCAAAAAATACAATTTTGATCATTAATCCACGTACTAAGAGCTTTCATTTGATACCCTACTCAGAATTTTAAAAAAATATATATTTTTTTTCGATGAGCACATATTTGTTTATATTTTTGGGGGTATGTTTTAGTATTTTTGATATGCGCAGGTCAAAGAGTTGTATAAACATGCCAAATTTCAACTCTTTAGGTTTAGCCGTTTGGCTACAATTTTTACCGAACTAACAGGCAGACGCACAGACAGACAGACGACAAAATGACGGTATAAGGGTTTTATGGTCATACCTACAAAACCCTAACTAGGGAACCTTATTTATGGATCACCATCGTATTATTTAAAAATTTGCTGCAATTTTATAGTAAAGCTACTTGGAAGTCATATTTTAAGATGAAATTCACCAATAATTTAGAGGAGAATGATAGTACTTTCTTGTAGATTTGTAACAGATGATCCTTGACAGATCATACTGAAGTACATAGCTTTGAAATATTAAATTTTCTTATGAAAGGATTGGAAATTTAATATCAAATATTAAAAGTCCAGATCCCATTTATCATAACTTGAAACACATAATCATTTTTCATGTTAGAAAATTTATCAAAACGTTATGTATATTGATAAGCTATTAGGGTAAGCTAGTAGTGTAACTTTGTTGTTAGAATATAGATACAAATTGTCGTATTGAAATGATATGATACATAATATAATTCGTGTAAGCAACAATGGTATCTCTAACGATATTTGCAATAAAATAGCAAAACGAAGTAATCCCTGACGTAACAATGCTTATGTAGCACTCCTACGGAATGCTTTGAACGCTCGAGGTGTGTCTATTTTTCTTCTAGTAGGGTGAGTCAATACCCTAGCTGTGAAATGTCATGGAGATTTTCACACGGATTTGCGGAAGACGATCTTGCGGAAGACGAAACAAAGTAAGAATTTGTTTTACTTCGTAAACTGCTGGAATAGTAAGCTATATTTAAATTTACACAATACCGCCTTTTTTACTTTTAAATACTAGGGTAGTTTAATAAATAAGGACAGTTAATTTATTTCTTAAACTACAAAAACTAATCTTGTCAACTCACATAGCAAACTGGTTCATAAATACTCGAATATCTTCAAAAAAATGTATGATTGGAAAAATATCTACTTGCTTCCTACTAGAATCTAAAGACTTACAAACTTACCCGAGATGCGCTCGCATCAAGATCTAGCTATAGCTATCCAGTTTTTCAGTCAGTCAGATTAATATTGTAAGCAAAGCCGAACGGCGTAGCGTAGTGGTAACACACGTAACCTGCGTTGCTAAGGTCTCGGGTTCGAATCCTGTTCAGGCATGGAATTTTCATCATGAAAAATAAGTATTGTCCTGGCTAATTGCCTTAGCATCACAGGTCATAAACTTGAAATAATATATATATATGAGTCATTCTTTTTCATCGAGAGACCCCATGCTGTCCAAAAATATATTAGTCTATTAAAGGTCTACCAGGGCTCATTCGATGCTTATTGTAGTCTAGTTTCGAAATCCGAGTGGCTCTTTTAAGGAAACATCGTAACTTATCAAATGTGGCCACCAATCCCACGTGATCTCTACCTTTTCTTCGATAAATCGATTATAAAGTCAACACAATCGAGTCAATTTGGGCGTCAAACCCCTGAAAATGTTACCTAAAGGTAGTTGAGGCGGCTGTTAATGAATCCAGGGTCAAATTTAGAAAATTCAATATGGCGGATGCAATATGGCGGCCGAAACCACGTGCCAAGTGAAGATTTTTTAAAAAATGATTTGATTTCAATATAATATAATGCCTGGGGGTTTATGGGGTCACTGATGATGAATTCAGGGTGCAATTCAGAAAATTAAATATGGCGGATCCAATAAAGCGGATTCAATATGGCGGCCAAAACCACTTGATGAAAAGAGATTTTCAAAAAATCACTTGATTTTGTCCTTATTTAATACCTGGAGGTTTATGGGATTTCTGATGATAAATCCAGGGTTCATGTGAGAAAATTCAATATGGCAGCCAAAATCACTTGACAATCGGAGATTTTCAAAAAATCACTATATATATATATATATATATATGTGTATATATTCTAGGCAGGGTGTTACAAAAAATTCGATAAATTTCGAAATAATTATCAGATCAAAATTGTCTGTAGTACTATTCCGGTTCACATGTGCATTACTCAATTTTTTTTTTTTCCAATTTTCCATGGGATAAAGGGTGTGGGACAAAAGTTTTCTAGACCATTTTTAGCAAAAATCATGAATAAAAATCCATACTTTCGAAAAACTAATCTGATCAAAAATTCCCGTTTAGCTATTCCAGTTCCTATCAATATACATTATTGACATTTTTATTAGATTTTTAAATTTACAATTTTTTCAACGACTCAAAAAAGTTTATATTTTTTGAAAAATTTGATCGAAATTTCCTATTGATATATTCCGATACCCATCAGTGAATATTGCTGATTTTTTTTTTTTTCAGATTTTTAGACCATCCCTTTTGGCACATTTTTTGCGACACATCCATAATCCAATGTATACAATGAATACATTGTATGTATACACATATATTTTCCTTTTTATTTGTTTTCTTTTTTTGTTTTATTTAATTTAAAAGTATTTATTTGCATATGTTGAATACCTTATTATTTTGTTATTCTTAATATATATTTCTTGCATATTCCTCAATAAATTAAATAAAAATATTTGATTAAAAAAATGTTGGACTATCTATTCATTAATGGGTTTCATTTGATACCACTCAAATTAAAAAAAAAATAAAAAAAAACAGCTGTGGTTACCGCAGGACTGACCGCCATCACAGAGTACTTGTTTAATTTATGCTGCTTTATCAAAAAATGTATCAAATAAAAGTTGTTAGTTATTGCTTTTATAGCAACTTTTGTTAATAATTTTTTTCGAAATATTTTCTGTTGTGAAATATTCGCAAAAATCTTAAAACCGACACGAGTAAACTCCCATTTCTAGTTAACCGATTTTTACCAAAAGTTGATCAACTCATGCTATTGATGTCAAAATCTTAAATATGAAGTTTCATAAAAATCCTTCTAGCTAAATTTGCTCTGCACGTGTACACGGACCGACAGACACACCGACAGACAGACAGACAGACAGACAGACCGACAGACATCATGCTAAAAATAGTCAAAACGTTATGTAGGGACCTCAATTCGTGGAGGTCCATCGAAATCACGAACTGTCAAAATCACAATACCTCCTTTATATATGTTGGCGGTCGGTAAAAACATTTATTTTTTCGTTAAATACATTTATTTTTTAAATATTTTTCCAGCTATGTATTTTTTTCTAAATCTCTATAATTTTCTTATATGCGGGTCAAATAGTTGTACAAGCATGCCAAATTTCAACTTTCTAGGTGTGATAGACACATGAGTGACGTTAGTAGGGTTTCAGGATCATACCTACAAAATCCTAAAACCATACAAGTTAAAAAATCAAAAATAAAATTCAAATACTAATCTACAATATACAAATTATTCATTAGAGATCCGTTATTTGTATTCATAGTCAACATTTCATCTCTGGGCAGCAAGGCAGCAATCACCCACGCCGTGTCAGAATCTAGCAGCTGCTCTCAGTCCTCGTCATTGTCCTGCAGCTAAACGTGATCAGTGTTCAAATAGGAACACACCGCTCCTATTACCATCGATAAATAATCCAACCATTTGATTGGGCCACCATTGTTTATACCAACTATTCTACTATAAGTTGTTTTTATACAACAAACCATAAAAGACTAAATCGATCGGTCGTGTGAAGAATTCTTTAATACACTTATGGTAATTAGCTGTTTATTTTATAGGGTTTAGCGTATTTGGTAGCAATTCACATTAAATTCATTAGAAAGTGTTTTTAAATTAATGTCATTTTAAAACTGACATTTGCAATTGATTTCTCTACCTAAACTAACATTTTTTTATCGTATTTAATTGGTTTTAGATTTATTTTATTAGAAAAAAATAACCTGATTACGACAAATTAAAATTTATTAACTAGAAACGACAGACTGAAAACATGAAATTAAAAATATTCAATTGACCAAATAAAATGTTATTATTGATCACAGTATTACGCCAAATCTGTGGTTTCATACAAATTAATGTCAAATAACAAAGCTGTAGTGATGATTTCTTATAAGGAAGGTATTGTGATCATACCGTTTTGGCATTTCGATGGATCTCCACGAATTGAGGTCCCTACATAACATTTTGACTATTTTTAGCATGATGTCTGTCGGTCTGTTTGTTTGTCTGTCCGTCTGTCTGTCTGTCCGTCCGTCTGTCCGTCCTTCTGTCTGTGTACATGATCAGAGCAAATTCGGCTAAAAGGATTTTTATGAAACTTCATATTTAAGCTTTTGACATCAATGGTACAAGTTGATCAACTTTTGGTAAAAATCGGTTGACTAGAAATGCGAGTTTACTCGTGTTGATTTTAAGATTTTTGCGAATATTTAACAACAGAAAAATATTTCGAAAATATGTATTTAACAAAAGTTGCTACAAAAGCAATAATTAACAACTTTTTGAAAAATTTTACATTTTTTCAAAGTATCTATCTTTTCATACTTATATATAACGTTTCCATGGTTATGTTAAAAATATTAGGCCAAGTTATTTTTACTCTGCTGCTAGAATGTAGGTATTTTGTACAAGTACTTTGTGATGGCGGTCGGTCACAGGTGGTCATAGCTGAATTTTTCACTTATTATATGTGGTTTTTTATTTGTTTTTTTTTGTGTGTTGGTAATCAGTGCAATAAAAAATATAAAACTTTGGCGATACACATTACTTTCTAAACTTGCCGGTCCGCGATTTTTTTCTAGGTTGAAACTTTTGTGGGTTTCGAGACATCTTGGAAGACTCAAACAGTGAATTGATTCCGGTTTATATGAATAAATCCAAGTTTCGTAACCTGTAAGGATGTTGTATACGGATTTTGCAGTGCCTAGGTTGTATTTTTTTAGCATTCTCTTACACCAATCAACAGGAGCCTTTTTTTGAGTTTCGGTCAAATTACGCGGAATCCATGGGGAAGAAATCTTTTTCACAGCTAAATCATGCAAAATCGAATGTATTGCAGTCTGCGATATGCCAAAAGATGCCTCTATCTCACGGTAAGTCACATGCCGATCTTCTTCAATCATTTTGCGCACAGCATCGATGTTTGTTTGAATCACAACCGATTTTGGTCGACCTTCACGAGATTCATCACTGACGGACGCACGACCATGACGAAATTCTGCAAACCAATTGTAAACAGTCTTTTCTATGGTGCTTCATTACCAAAAGTTGAACGAAGCGAATCTATGCATTGTTGTTAAGTTAGGCCTTTACTAAAATCGTAAAAAATCATCCAACGAAAACTTTCACGAGTAATATCCATTTTTTCACCAACTTTTTTTTCCAAAGCTCACTGTCAACAAAGTAGTCGGTCAATTTATAAGCTGCCAGTAATTTCACAATAACAAATGTCAAATTTTACGAATATAGTAATGACACATTTCAATATTGCCATCTAATGCTCGTTTGTAAAAACATAAAAGGTAATCTTCGTCCTCTATGGGCCGATTTCTGAAAGCTTAGTTAACTATAACTAAATGGTTAGAAAATGGTTGCTATGTTTACATATGGAATTGTTATATTGCAACCTAGTTTAACCATAAGATAAAACTCGACTATGTTTTCAGAAACCGGCCCTAAGTGATCTCTTACTAAATACCTGCGAAACCCTGCAACGTATGAATATCCACACATCCCATCAATTTTAAAATTAAAGCACGAGTCCAAAATTGAATGTTGTTTATCTACTGTACATCTGTTGTATTCCGTATGTGCAGAGAGAGGGTATGGATGGTTTTCTCCCATTCATGTTTTCGCTGTTCGTGATGACAGTATCGTATATGGTGATCGTGTGTTCCCTGGTGCAATGCACGTGACACATGTGTTTACGTCACTAAACATACCCCGGCGTGCTGGTACACGTGTTATTGACGCCGAACATACACCATACCCTTCCAGCCAATACTACCATACTCGTTCGGAAAAATAAAAAACACACGCCACCTGATAAACGAGTTACACGCCCTGAAAAACTAACTTTAAAACCTAGCTTATCACAAACATATTGGGAAATGATAAATTATTAGGGTTATTGCAAATGTACGAAGTATTGTGGAATGAAAACAATTTTCAGCTCTAGTTTCACTATGAAGAGTTATAATAGTCCTCTTAGATACACATACAAGCTGTGGTTGCTATATATTAAAATTCAAAAAGCAGAACACGCAAAGTGATGAGTAAAAAACACTATCCCAAAATCAAAGTAAGCAAAAATATGTCATCTTCCGAAAAAGCCGGACCTTTATGTCCACGGTCGGACTTATTAAGATAGTCAACGTGTGTTTATATATATGTACCTTATATAAACTTGAAAATGCTGTCGCACAAATTTCAACAAATTTCGAAAATCGTGAAACGAAAAAGTATTGCTATAGTTGCGACTATAATTTTGTTATTAATATATAGTAAGAAATCGCAATCTCGCCGATGTTGGATTTTCGCCGAATTGCAGTAAAATTTGTTCCTCGTTTGATGACCGAAGAACAGAAAGAAAATCGAGTGGACGTTTGTCGGAAACTCCTTGAACAAACCAATGACGATGAAATATTCCACAGTTTTGCCCAGTTTCACGTAAAATTTTACGTTACATCGTTGCTACAGAAAATCGCACATTTCAAAAATTGCCACTATCATTTAAACACGTTGCACTCAAATAACAATATCACAAAAACTAAACGAGATATCAACAATCCAAGCACGTGGTTACAGAAGATGTTATGTGCAACGCAATGCTGCCAACCGCATATCACTAAATATCCCAGTTGGCAAAAAATTACTGTGTAGTAACGTTACTACAAGATAAAATATTATATATATATATATGCCTTCTACCATATATGGTGTAGGCTGCATTTCTTTCTCCCTTTCTTTTATTTTATTTTTTTGTTTCCTGTATGGCGTTACGTATTTGTATACGAAGTTAGCCCATTCTTTTTTATTCTTCTTCATTTTTTTGGCTTCTACAGTCGTTTTTCCTCTCTTTTCTGTTATATCTTTTAATGTTTTATCCCATGTGTTTCTTGGTCTTCCTATTTTGTTCTTTCCGTATGTTCTTGTCTCCCAGACTTGCTTCACTTTTCTTGTTTCTTGTAGTCTGCGCATATGTCCCCACCAGCTCAGTTGCCTATTTTCTATGAATTTATCTATTGCCTCTATGTTAAGTTCTTTCCTTATCTCCGTACTTTTAATTCTATCCATTTTGGTCACTCCTTTCACCCTTCTTAAATACTTCATTCCTGCAGCTTGTATTTTATTATTTTCCCTTCTTGAAAGTTTTCACGTTTCGCATCCGAAAGTCAGTGCCGGTCTGTATATTGTTTTAAATATATTTAATTTTGTCTCTTTTGTTATTTCTTTTTTGTTAATAAGAGTACTATTTATATCATAGTAGAGTTTCATTGTTTTCTCAATTCTTGTGTTTATCTCCATTTCCTGTTTTCCATCATCTCGTATATCTACTCCTAAATATCTGATATTCTTGACTTGTTCTATGTTTGTGTCCTCTATTCTTATATTTAGATCTTCATCTGCTCCAATAATCATAACTTTAGTCTTACTTTTGTTCATTGTCATATTATATTCTTTGAATGTTTTATTCCATATATTTAGATTTTTTTGCAATTCGTTTCTTCCTTTTGTTATTATTACTACGTCATCTGCAAATACTCCTTCCGATATTTCTGTTATTCGCATGTTCCTGTATCCAATTCTGAATTTAGACGTTTCTTTTTTACTCTTTTTTATAATGTCGTCCATAAAAGTTATAAAGAGTGTAGGACTTAATCCTCCTCCCTGTTTTAATCCTTCTGCAGTTACGAAAGTGCTCGACTCTCTGTTTTTATATATTACGGCATTGCGGTTGTTTTCGTATATCTTTTTTAGTAATCTGATTATTTTATTACTTATTCCTCGATTTTCTAGTATTTTCCATAATGATAAAATATTATAAAAAGTATAATGACTTTCATTCATGATAGTAACTGACCTTGCTCATAGGGACAAATTTAGTTACAATTATCGTAGTAACTGAGTTACAGAATTGGTCTGACTATTAACTGATTCATCGTCGGATGAATGTGATGATGATGAATTATTTGAAAAGAGAAACGGAGTTTCACGCTATATAAAAGTGGAAAGAGATGAGAAACCAAGAAAAACCAGGATTCGGTCTTGCTTGTTATGGTTAGTAATTAATTTATGATAATTCAGAAACCGATTCCATAAATAGTAATTTTTCATAAATTTTGTATTTTCGGAATGTAAAATCGAGGTTGAAATCTAGTACTTACCATTCGTATTTGTAGTTGAAAGCCAGAGATTATTAAAGGAACTAAAGTTTGTCTTGCTTTGTGTATTTTCCCATTTTTGTCAGTATCTGTTCCCCTTTCATTTACTATGGTATCTACTACTCATCTTTTAAAATACTGAGATTTCTATTCCTAGTCTATACCAACTAATGAATTCAGAGCTTTAAAAAGCAAAATATTTAATTAACCTGACTAGCGAGAATAACAAATAACGGTTTATGACCCTGCCAGGTGCAGAGGTAAAATATGGCGAACGAGTGGGTGTCAGTAGGTCGTCATGATTTCAGATGATGATGTTAATGACTGATGTTATTGGTGAAAGTACTCATAAACCACAAGTAATTTGCTAGCTGAAAAAATGAATTTAATATTATGATATTAATATTTTGTAAGCACATGGATGTTGCAAGAAAAAGAAGAGCTAGCAACCAGGAAACCATGATACCGTCACCGATTTGTCAATCTGTTTGTCTGTATGTACGATAAAAAATACGGCTAAACAACTGGACCTAGAAAATTTAAATTGGCATGCACGAGTTGTGTAAATTAAGTAACCGGATTGGCAACATAGCGTTTCTTCTGGCAACATTTGGGACGCGGGAATTGGTGTCGCGGCAGGTGAACATATGATACACCTTCAGTACGAGTTTGAACTCACTATAGAAATTTTGTTGTCCGTAACGGTTTTTTTCGTGAAACCGTTTTTTCTAGTGTGTTCTAAAAATGACACTCATTTCAAGCAACGCTGTGCTATCAGGTTTTGCTTCAGACTTGGGCATAGTGCAACGGAAACTTTTGCAAAACTTCAACAGGTCTACGGAGACAGTCAGATCAATTCTGTAAAAAATTCCTGTGTAGTAACGTTACTACAAGATAAAATATTATAAAAAGTATAATGACTTTCATTCATGATAGTAACTGACCTTGCTCATAGTGACCGCTTTAGTTCGTATGATCATAGTAACTGAGTTACAGAATTGGGCTGTATGTCTTGTCAAGGACCCAGGTTTTTTGGTGGTTTAAGGCATTTTCAGAAGAAAGAGAGTTGATTGAATATGAATCACGCAGCGGAAGGCCTTCATCTTTAAGAACCGATGAAAATGTCGACAGAATCCGGGATCTTGTGCATTCAGATCATCGGTTGACAGTCAGAATGATCGGGGAAGAGTTGAATTTGACTCACAGTACCGTTAATCAGATTTTTACCAATGAATTGGGGATGAGAAAAATGCGCCTTGTCACACAGCAATTTCAATAAACCAGTTTTTGGCCAGTAAAAACATTCCTGTGGCTTCTCAGCCTCCTTATTCGCCTGACTTGAGTCCTTGTGATTATTCCCTCTTCCCAAAATTGAAAAATCACCTCAAGGAACGTAATTTTGGGATACTCGAAAACATACAAACGCCCGTAACCGACGAACTGAAAGCTATTCCCGTATCCGAATTTCAGCACTGCTATGAGGATTGGAAGAACCATCTCCAGCGCTGTGTGGCTTCCCAGGGAAGTTATTTTGAGGGAGACAATATTGAATTGTAATTCTATTCGAATATATTTTTTTAAAATCAGTCCGGTTACTTAATTTACACACCTCGTATACTTTAGCACACATACACGTTATAGAAAAAATATAGATAAACCTTTTTAAGACTGCAGCGCCAAGGCGCCAAAATCAAAACTAATCTAACTTTGTTGAAAAATGAAACTTGTTTTTGGCTAAGTATTTCTTTGAGTATTTTTTTAATAGACTTTTGTGACTTAATTACTGATTTTCCCTCGTACGTCCAACACACGGCCGCTAGCTCAGGTAGAGTTAAAGAGATTAGTAGTAACGAGACACGTCTGGGGAAAAGGTTCGCCTTCGCTGGGTTACACAATTAACCTTGATGGGACGTACATTAATAATTGTCGGTCCGCGAATTGATCCTCACCAGCTTAGTGCATAAAATAAGCTTACAGAAACTACATTATTAACTCTAAAACTGCATTCATCAAAGTTGTTTTATGATATATCCATGTTAAACTTTTTAAATAACGTTGTAATAAAAAGTAATGCTACATAAATTTGCTGAAAGAGAAGCAAAAAAACTGAACAATATTTTAGAAAAGTGAAAAATGCAAAAAACATTAATAAATTTAGCGAGTCAAGCAATAAATACGGCGGAATGAGCTCGTGTCGGCTTCATAAACTTGCTATGAAACAGCCATATACATAAATACGTTTCTGAATTAATAAAGCAATTAAAAAAGTATATTTTAAGCGCGTAATTCACTTGGATAAGTATGGACTGGAATCATAACTCGTATGTGAGATGTTTTTGAAATACTGTAATACTTTTCATAGCAATCCAACTGGTGGATGAAATCGTTAATTGGTGAATCCAACATGGAAAGATGAATTTAAATAGAAAAATTGCAAATAACGAAATGGAAATGAGTGGCTTGATAAAGAGACGTATGGAAAGAACAAAAGATCAGTTAAATTAAGTTTTTGATCATTTTGTTCAGCAAAAACCAACTTCAAACATTAAAAAAATAGCTCGTGACAACTTAAGTAAATTAAAATTCCATTTAGTTCCGCTTAAAGGTTTGGAATAGCCTGCATTTTCCGTATAATTTGTTTGTTGCTAATACTGTATTCTGAATTTTAATAATTATTGGAATAGTAGATTCCATACTGCTGCCACTTTTTGTGACTTAACTAAAGCATTTGATTGTCTCCCATTCTATATTGTGCAATAAATTTGACTACTATGGCATTAGTGGAGTTGCTAAAAAACTTCTAAAAAATTTCTTGTCAGTGAGATTTGCGTGAATAGTACTTTTTCAACGGTTCAATGAACGGACTTTGGAGTTCCTCAAAGTTCAATTTTGGGCCCGTTGCTCTTTATACTCTTTATAAATATCCTGCCAGCAAACATGACCGCCAAAACAATATTATTCGCGGATGATAGTACCTTCATCATTAAAGAAATCGACCAAAATGAGGCCATATTAAAGACCAAAGAAACACACAATGAAGCATTAACATGGTTCACGTCTAACAAACTGAGTATTAATAAAGAAAAGACACATGACCTAATATTCAGTCTTAACAGAAATTTTTCTAGAAATTCTGAATATTACGCCTGTACCAAAATTTCTAGGATTTATTTTAGACGTCAGACTATCGTGGAAAGATCATCTTTCTCACATTGCTGGTAAAATAAATTCCTATATTAACATGTTACGCAAAGTCTTGAACCATGTATCTGTGAAAACAGCGAAACTAGTATATAATTCTCATATACAGTCAAGTATAATGTATGGTATAATATTATGAGGTACCTCCGTACAGTGGAAAAGAATATACTGCAGAAAAGAGCTATTAGAGTATTAGCTAGGGTTAGTTAAAATAATCAACAGCTCTTCGTTGCTTTTAAAATATTAACTCTACCCTCTGTTTACATATTAGAGTTACTGCTGTATGTCAAAGAAAATCAACATGGCAGAAAGGCAAAAAGTGGCAGCAGGATATGAAACCAGAAGACGAGATAAACTCAAACTCCTCTTGGTCACATATAATATATCCAAAAAAATGCCATATCACATTGGGGCAAAGTTATTTAATAAATTGCTGAAAACTATAAAAGAATTGTCTGTAAAACAAATCAAAAATATTTAAAAAAATAACTTCTTAAAGAAAACTTATTATAGCAGTGAAGAATATTTAGAGGATGACACCTCAAATATTGTTATGTAAAATAAACATTTCTTTATAGTACAAATATGTAATAGGGACGTAAATTATGTATTTTATGTACCTTAAATTTAAATAAATTTATTATTATTATTATAATACTTCCAAAAAGCAATAATAAAATAGATTCTCATTGGACTGAATATTCTTTTGAACCATGTTAACAAATGAACTAATAAAGTTATTTAAAATAAACAAAAATTTAAAACCTGTAACAATTTTTCATGATAACATCCTTATTTTTTTGTTGTGAGACATTGATCGACTGATTATGAAAACTAATAACCAACTCACCTTTCAGACCTTGCCATGATTAATCAAACATACCAAGACGCACAGACAACTTAAAAAAAATAAACCCAGTTCCAATTAACGATTACATGAGAAGAATAACAATTGTCATTACTGCATTGTGATTTTATCGAAGTTGCGACGTTATGGAATTACGATATTCAATAAAATATCTTTAATCAAATTATTGGCATTTATAGAAAATGTCTTGATTATGGTCCTTTCATTGAGAGAATAGAGTATTTGTTCTGTATTATAATAATACATTTTTTTCTTGTGGGGAGGATCTTATAAATCAAAAAATTTTAACAATGGCAGGGATGGACCAGGACATTACTGACCCGACTGGCCCATTTAAGTGATAAAAAAAAATTGATGTGAAGTGTGAATTTTCACACATTTCAGGGTTTTGCAGGTATTTAGTAAGTGAATGATGATTATTTGGGATGCCAAAACAAATTTTATGTCAAAATATTTTTTTATGAATTTTAATTCGAATGCCTATTTACCATTATTTAAGTTTTTAAAGAAGTGCAGTATTTTTTTTTATATATCAAGGTTCATTAAGATTTTGAAAATTGCACCTATGGCTTCCATTGGTTGTTTTTAGTCATAGCTCCTCTCCTTTGATTCCGTGTACATTCAAATATATAATTATAATTTCAACAATTTCCACTGGTTATTAAATTTACGCTATTAAAAATTAAATGCAACAATTGCCAAAATATAATTAAAATTTTGAAAAAATAATTTAAACAATATAAAAATGCAAAAAAAAAATAAACATAATATTGTCTCCTCACGTAGGACTCGAACTCATATTCTTGGGCAGAACGCTAGTATCTTAGCCACTGCACCAAGAAACACGTTACTGTTTACCGTATTATAACTATAAGTTGTCAACATTATTAGCAAAAGAACACAAAAAATGTTTTTTTTTCCAAAAACATAATCTGATCAAAAATTCCTGTTGAACTATTCCGGTTCACACCAATGTACATTACTTAGAATTTTTTCAGATTTTTAGTTTAAACCATCTGGGCTACAGGTGTGGGACAAAATTTTTTTTGCATAATATTGGCAAAAATCGCTTCAAAATAATTTATTTTGCAAAAATAAAAATTTGATCGTTAATCCACTTACCAAGGGCTTTCATTTGATACCCTACTCAGAATTTAAAAAAAAATATTTTTTTTTTCGATGAGCACATATTTGTTTATATTTTTAGGGGGGTATGTTTTTTAGATGTTTTAGTATTTTTCCTATGTGCGGGTCAAAGAGTTGTATAAGCATGCCAAATTTCAACTATCTAGGTTTAGCCGTTTGGCTACAATTTTTACCGAACAGACAGACAGACAGACAGACAGACAACAAAATGACGGTATAAGGGTTTTTTGGTCATACCTACAAAACCCTAAAAAGGTCCGAGCTTCCAAAATGCAAATGATGACCAAAACAAAAGCTCATTGTCTCTAAGCTCTAAAACTCAAGTGTATTCCTTAAAAACATATATTTTTCGAGTGCTCAGGAGCAATTAAATTCAGGCGAAATACTTATTAAATTTTATGTTACTGTTTCCAAAAGTATTTACAATGTATTATATTGTTGGTTATTATCAATTTGTTACATTTATTTTATAAAATCTTCAATTAATTCAGACTACCATTTAACCAAAGAAGAATACATAATTACTCTCAGTTTTATACAAAATAAGTACCTTCTCCATAGCCTTAAACAATCAATTACACCTCTAATTACACATGCAGAACTTAATAAGTGATCACGCTATGTGTATTTAATTTAATAATAAAGTTTTGAATAATGACGAACTCGAAACGCATTTCTCAATGTTAAAATATTTATGTAGGCTACGGTTTATAAATCTCTTATAACGAAAACAACCTGTTATAAACAAAAAAAATATCCTTGAAATTTTTGTGTAGTAAATATTAGGTTTGTTTACTTTCATTTATTGTCAAAAGATGTCTCCACATTTCTAAATATACTTCCAGCATACACTAAAATATGTAAATATAATGCAGAAATTGTCTAGGTCCATCATAAATAATATATATATATATATATATATATATATATATCAATCCAAATTGTCCTCAGATCGAAATCGTCTTCGGATCAAAAATGTTCTCGGATTGAAATTGAATCATCGCACACGCGTATTAAGCTCTCGTTTGGGGCCTCAGAATATCAGGGATCTCAAAAATAGAATTCTTATATTTTTAATTTTCACGCTTTACTTTCTCATTTTTACACGGATTTTTATAAGGGGTTCGGTAGAATAGATCTTGATATATTGTTAAATGAGTTAAACAGAATAGGCGTACATGGTAAGAGTTAGATTGTTTTTAAACGTACCTTATAGATAGTGGACATTGTGTTATCGTTAATGGCTCTAAATCTGACTTCAGAAATTAATTCGGGTGTTCCCCAAGGTGGTCACCTAGGACCACTTTTGTTTAATATTTTTATAAATGATATAAATATGTGCTTTAATAAATGTAGCTTTCTTCTTTATGCCGACGATTTAAATATTCCTGCAAATTTTAAATACGAGGGACATTCAATAATTAAGGAGACAAATTGATGTAGAAAAAAAAACTGTGTATTTTTACAAAATGAGACTTTTACTACTTCTCAACATAATCCCCACGAATATTAATAAACTTGTCCCAACGATGAACTAGTTTTTTATACCAGATGCAAAGAAATCTTTGTCTTGTTGTTTGAGCAAGTTTCCCATAAATTCTTTGACTTTCTCATTGTCGCTGAACTTTTTTTCACGTAATGCCTCCTTGAGTGGACCAAACAAATGAAAATCAGAGGGAGCCAAATCTGGACTGTAGAGAGGATGAGGTAGTATCTCCCAACCCATTTTTTCAATGGTTTCTTGGGTCAGTTTGGCAGTATGAGGGCGAGCATTGTCGTTGAGCAATATCACGCATTTTCTTTGAGATCCGCGACGTTTTTCTCTCATTGCTTTACTTTTTTCATCAGCATGTCTGAGTAGTAGGCACTGTTTATTGTACGCTGTTCTTCCAAGTAACCACAAAAGACGACACCTCGGGCATCCCAAGAGACGGTCAACATGACTTTTTCTGCTGATGCTTGCGTTCAGAATTTTTTTCGGACAGGTCAGCTGGTGTGCTTCCATTCCATGCTTTTTCTTTTGGATTCTGGTTCAAAATGGTGAATCTAGGTTTCATCACACGTTAAATTATTGTTTAGAAAAGGGTCACCTTCCCTTTCATAGCGTTCTTTCAAGTTTGTATACACTTTGAGTCTTGTTTCCTTGTTTTGTTGAGTTAACTGTTTCGGGACCCACCTTGCACTTGTTTTGCTGTACTTGAGCTTGTCAGTGATAACGTGATGAACTGTGCCAACATTTACTGCAACTTTTTTTGCTATATCTTCAACAGTATTACGTCGGTCTTCATGAATAATGTCGTCAATGCGGGTTTCAAGCGAAGGAGTCACTTCAACTGGCCAGGACGTTGCTCGTCAGTCACTGAGGTTCGACCATTTTTGAATTGTTCTACCCACTAAAATTTCCGTGTTTCATACAACTCTTACCACACTGTAAAATCATTCGAGATTTTAGCCGGTTTTTCACCTTCAGAAAGCAAAAACCGGATCACTGAACGTTGTTAACTAATGTGGAAACTTCAAGCGGACAGGCCATCGTTAAATGCAATTTTGAGGTTACAAACAAAACAATTGTTATCCGTCAGGTGTTCTCAGCTCATCCCAGTGATTTTTTTCTACATCAATTTGTCTCTTTAATTATTAAAGGTCCCTGGTACTATTTAAATATATAATAAGTCGAAGCACTCTTTTGTTTCTAAATAAAAAGAAAGTTGACCGTAACTTTACCAGTATACTTTACCAGCTTTATTTTCGTTTCCTGATTTCCTCAATTTTAAAAATTTATAATGTTAACATCAGTTTGCTAAATTCAATTTGTAAAATGTCTTACTTCAGCATATGTATCCTCCAAATTCAATTTTCTGGAATTTCTTAATCAAAGCGAAGGTAGCATCTTGCAGTGCCAATATGAAATCATTAGAGAAGTTCTCTAGTTAACAGAATCGGTAATCAGAACGCGTCTGCAGAAACGTGTCTGGCATAGACCTCGCAGCAGGTGAAATTCACGATCCATGTGAATACTAGAAATGAATTAAATTATGTTTAATATACACCAGCATCTTTCAAAGTGTATCGATAATATTTTCTGGTATCAGAATTTAAATCCAATATTTTTGGATAATAAATTAGAAAGTGATAATCGAAGTTATGTTTATTATTTGTAGTGTAAGGTGTGTAAATATTAGCGGGAGACCATTGTTGAAGCTCGCTCTAAGATATTGAGAAATAATAAGCAATTATTCTAGCGCGTGTTGTACAAACTAAAGGGGGCAGCATAATAGACTTCAAGTGAAAGCAACTTCATGCTGAACACACCAAGATATATGGATTAATGATGTAGGTGTTAAGACAGAAAATACAGTGACGTCTCAACTAGGGCAAACAATATTGATCTATTTTAAAATCAATAAAATAAGATCGACAGTCTTTGATAATAAATGATAACGCCTAATATTTGTCGCCATTCAAAACAATAATAAATTGAATTTTTGGCGTTTTAGAAACAGGTAGAAGAACTAGAAAAATCTGAACTGAACTTAATCAGATCAAAAGAGATTTTTTTAGAGTAACTGTATTTAATGCAGTTCTCGATATTGTTATCAATCAAATTGATAATAGATTCAGAGGGATGAACGACGTTGTAAATTTGTTTTTATTCATGTCACCTCGAAATTTAATCAACTTGGATGAAACAAAAATTTGGAGTTCTGCCGAAATCTTACAAAAAAAAAAAAAAAATACAAAGGTGATGTTTCGTCCTATTTTCCGTTACAAATGGTAATGTTAGCTTCGATGCTTAATGAAGAAATCTCAACAATGAAAGAATTTGCCAAACTGTTAATAATTAAATATACCGCCCTGTCGGTCAGTTTTCCAGACGTAGTTATTGCAATTTTATTATTTTTAACACTTCCTGTCACTGTGGCAACGGCAGAGCGTTCTTTTTCCAAATTAAAGATAATAAAAAACTCTTAATAAACGCTTACATAATTTATCGTTGTTGAGCATTGAGGCTGAAATTGCTCAAGAAATGGGCATTAAAGACTTAATTAGAGATTTTGCTAATTTAAAATCCAGAAAGAAAGATTTAACATATTAAATTGATTTATTTATTTATATCTAGTTTTGTTTTGTCTATGTTTCATTTGTTTGATATTATTGTTTTTCTTTTATATTCATAATAAAATATGTATTATAAAGTAAAATGATTCTTTGTGTAAAAAGAATTCGAGGTTAAATTTCTTCAAAATTATGAGACGCTAGATACGAAAAGAAAAAAATCACATAAGGTTGGGGGGCCAATCGAATTTTTTGCGGGGGGGGGGGGGCAAAATTTGTAGTTCCGCCACTGTCGGTACGATTCAATTTTACTATACCATTATTTCTACGCCTTTGAGTAAATAATACTGAATCGTGCGTAATCCTAATAGAGTTTCATTGGGTTCTCTGTTTAGAAGAATAGATTTGGGATTGATTAATGAACTGAGCTCTTATGAATAGAACAATATCTACATAAACAAGATTAAGACTGTCTGTTCGTACGCATGAATCAAATATTTGAATTATCGTTAATATTAAATCATGACTACAAACTTCTAATTGTAAGTGTGTGTACACATATGTACATTCATATATATGTATGCATTTGCTGCTTATAATAAATAATATTGTGTTGTTTTATTCTAGATATTAATCTGCAACTATGTTTTGCATATGCAGCATCAGATGGTACTCAAAATATTTATTTTATTTTGTTTCCTAGTAGTTTCGTAGTTTCAAACTAAATATATTGCATTAAAATTTCTCTCTATTTCTATCTCTCTTCATTTTCTCTCTCTCTCTCTTCTTCCGTCTGTTGCTTTGCTCGTAATTAACTCTTTTGAGTCACAGTTGCAAATATATGTTTCCTATTAAATATTCACCACAAAATTTATAAAGCATTGAACTAACGTGGTATTTTTACTGTATGTTGTATTGAAATTTTAGGTCGTCTTGGTGATTGTTTAGAATAGTGCCGTTACTGGGGTGATATCACAAAACTGGCATCCAAAGTAAGCATAGTAAAGAAGCTCTTTACCAAACATTACCAAAAGCGCCTTCGAGCACTGTCGAACTTGACATCACGAAAACGCATGCCAAAATGCGGGGAGATTTTAAGAAATTTTTATAGTCAACCGTACGGGTACCTCGCGGTCAACTCAGAGGGATATGATGCCTTCTAAAATGCGGGGAGTTATCGTTAGTGTTTTGTCGGTGACCGTACGGATACCTCGCGGTCAACCGATAGGTATATGACGCGTCCCAAAGAGCGGGGAGATTTTGAGAAATTTTTATCCGCACCCGTACGGATACCTCGCGGTCAAGTCAAAGGTAAATGATGCCTGCTATAATGCGGGGAAGTATCGTTAGTGTTTTGTTGGTGACCGTACGGACACCTCGCGGTCAACCGATAGGGATATGACGCGTCCCAAAGAGCGGGGAGATTTTGAAACTTTTATCGGCAACCGTACGGGTGCCTCGCGGTCAAGTCAAAGGTATATGATGCCAAAGGTATAAGGGACCTCAATTCGTGGAGATCCATCGAAATCACGAAACGTCAAAATTGATATGATCACAATACCTCCCTTATAAATGTTGGCGGTCGGTAAAAAAACTGGTTACCATGGTAACATAAGATGGACGATCAGTAGCCTAACTTCTGTTTACTTGAAAATTATATGCGTTAATCAATTATGTGCAAAATCTGAGAAACTTTTTGTACAAAAGTGAATGTGTTCGTGTTAAGGCAGAGTCCCGTGCGCACATGTTTGCTTTAGTATTATATTTCTTTAATCGGTGGCTCTTTGTGTAATTGATACAGCAGTGTCTGGCTGTCACACACTGCACTTGTTCTCGTGTGTACAACACTGTTGCCACTCACCACCACACACTCCACACTCCACACTCCGCACTCCAGATACACTCGTGAATATTCAAAGGATGCGCTCTGCTCAGATAACATCTGATCAAACTGTTTTTCTTCCACTGTTGATCGTAGTGATACAGCACATAACAACTCATACTAACAACTGTTTTTTTTTAAATCAACTCTTTCATCATTTGTCAATGAAATGGTATTCATAAAGAATTATGCTGACTACTTGATTTAAATTGATATAATTGAAAAATAAATAATACCTATACGCTAACAAGAATCCATTTGGACACAATCATTTCTTAACAAATAAAAAGTCCGATGTACAAACTTACAGTGAAACAACTTGTAGCATAGTGGTAGATTTTTCCAAATTTCTGTCTTTCTCCGTGTTGCAGAGGGTAAATAGAATCTACAATTTTTCATAAAATATGAAAGCTGTTCGAAAGGTTTCGAACAGCTTCAAAACTTCTTCAGTTCGAAACCTTTTGGGACAATATTGTATTTATTTTTCTACATAGCCTCCATTCTTACAATGACTTACCAGCTTATATACAAAATGCCAAAACAATTCTATACGCAGATGATACTACACTACTAAATCAGTATCCATCGTTTCATGAAGTAACAACCAACAACATATTAGCAAGGAACGCTGCGAATGATTAGTTTTTAGCGAATAGACTAAGCCTAAATGAGACGAACACCAACCACTTATTATTTTCCCTACGGGAAATACCATATGACATTAGCCAAGACCCTGTAAAATTTTTGGGCGTTACCATCGGCGTTAATCTCAGCTGGGAAAGCCATATTGGACAGATCGCTCAGAAATTATGCATATCGGTATACTGCATAAACTTAATAAACTTAAAATCCAATGTGTCTCTAAATGTTCTATTAACTGCATATTACGCGCTGTTCGAATCTCATATAACGTATGCGTTGCTGGCTTGGGGACATTCTACCCATACCCAGCGAATATTTCGCTTGCAGCGACGAGTTAGAATTATTTGTGATCTAAAGTATAGACAGGACTGTCGAAAATATTTTAGGAGTGATGACATTCCCGTGCCTGTACATTTTTCACTGCCTGATTTTCATGCACATGAATATAAATAAGTTCAATAGCCAACAAGAAATCCGTAGATATGAGACAAGGGGTAAACACTTAATACGACCGACATACACCAGATTCAGTTGTACCAGATAATCGGTTAGTTATTACTCCACCAAATTTTATAATATCTTGCACAATATATTAAGTGTTTGCCTCTCAGCTCTTTCCGGAATACTTTAAAATCGTTTTTTAAAGAAAATCCATTGTATTCCTTTGAAGAATTCCTGGATAACGATTTTAATAACTTATGATATGTACACATATATTTTTATTTAAATTATAATATAATATTTTTTCAATTGTACTGATGTTGACGTGTGTAAAAATGTAAAATTTCAAACACAAATAAATATTATTATTATTATTATTCAGCTCTATACATTTAGCCCAACGCTTTTCAAGACCTTTCATTCTTTCAGAAAAATAAGAATTATCTAACCTCTCGAAATATCCATTTACAGCTTCGACGACTTATTTGATGAGAATTTCTTTCCAACCAAACATTTTTGAGTTTTGGAAACAGAAAGAAATCAGAGGGAGCCAAGTCTGGAGAGTGCGGTGCATGCTCCATTAATTCGAATCGCAATTCATGCAGTTTCGCCATCGCAATTACCGATTCGTGGGAAGCTGCCTTAATTTGATGGAACAAGACTTTTTTTCTTTGCCAAATGAGTCCTGTTAGAATTGATTTCTTCGTTCAATCTGTCTAATATTGACGCATAATACATCATTCCATCTTGCATTAGTCCATAAAAATTATTCCTTGGGAATCCCAAAAGACGGTAGCCATAAATTTACCAACTGATAGCATCTTGGCCTTCTTTGGAGTTGGTTAAGGATGTGCTATCCACTGTTTTGATTGTTCTTTGGTCTCCGAAGTGTAATGATGTATCTACGTTGCATCTATAGTGACAAAACGTCCCAAAAATGATTTTTTAATGCACTAGAACATGTATAGGCATGAGAAATGGTCATTCGCACTTGCTTTTGGTCGTTTGTTAGCAAAAACGGCACCCATTTTGCAGTGGGCTTTGTCATGTTGGTGTTGGCATATGAATTACCTACTTCCTCTGCAATCTCTAGCAATTTTAGTCAGCGATCGTTATTTACATCACGATTCCGTAGACTTTTCTAACCGTTTCTTCATCGCTAACTGTTTTCGGTCCTTGTTATATAGAAATCAGTACTGTTTCAAACTTTTCTCTTCAAAATATTATTGCATTCTAATTTTGTATTTTATTGTCGTCCGCGTTGTTGAAACAATTCTATACAAGGTATGTATTTATTTTCCCATGGTTTAGGGCTTGAATTTTTCAGAATGTTGTCGTTCAATTAATGTTATAGTCTTTTTCACACCTCCGTGAGAGTGAGTTCTGGCGGCAACACCATAAACTGCTATCTTAAATGGAATGGAAGAACATGGACAGCGAACATGGCACGAAGTTTACACTTACACTCACTATTTAACAGTGCGTGCCGGTTCATATCCCATATGCTACGACTTTTATGCTTCTACATAATATTTAGCTAGAGGGACTGTAAGAATATTCTACTTCCTCTATAGATTCTGAAGTCATTTATTTCTCAATATCAGATAATATGTTGCTTTGAATATGATTTGAATTTATTTTACAATACATCGCTTTTACTTTATTAGGATAAACAGCATAAAACTTTATCAATAAAAAAATATTTAACTTTTAAATTATCACCCCTTTTTTAACGAGCTTTTTCTTAACTATTTACCAACACACCACTGAACGTTTCTCAGATATTTTATGGTAGAACATCTCAAAGATTACACTGATCAACACAATTTTTGCTGACTTACATCTAAGACTTGTTTCTTACTAATTTGGTGCTGCTGAACTCAAATATCACATCAGTTTTTGCGTATCACATCAGATTTTTAACAACAAATACATATTTTCGGCCAAATAATGCTTCCTATCGTTTTATTTTAGACGTCGATACTGTAATTGGTACAAATTTGGCGAACAATAAGGACTAAATAATTATAAAATATTCTTAAAATTTTATTTATAGTGAAAGAAAGAAAATGAGAACAGTTTTAATTACATTTTAATGCATTGGAGTGTTAAAATAAAAATACAAAATAATTTAAGGATTAAATGGACGTTTGTAAGATCTTCTGGAGTGCACCATTTCCGATGAGTCTCTTTTAATACTCCAACAGTAGTCAGCCATCATGTGAGTATTCCACTTTCCTTGATAACGTCTCTCTTTTAAATCCTGATGGAAACGTTCACCCTGTTTATCACTAACATCTCCAATATTGACAGGAAATTTGTCAAAATGTTTAAAAAATTTCACACTCATGTTGCACCCCAGATGATGATAATTTTCAATCAAAATTTCAACGACCTCCACATAGTTTTCGACTTTTTTATTCCCAAGAAAATTTTTGACGAGCACCACGAAAGACTGCCATGCATTCTTCTCCATATCATCCATATGTACAGTGAAATGTGGATTATTCACTAATTTTCTAATTTGTGGTCCGTCAAAAATGCCAGCTTTCAGCTTCTAATTACTGAGACTTTGAAATGTTTCAGATATATATTTGAAACAGTCACCATCTTTGTTCAACGCTTTTACAAACTGCTTCATTAGACCCAGTTTAATATGAAGAGGGGGGAAAATGATTTTTTCAGGTCTATAAGTACCTGTATGTAAGGCGTTCCTACGAAATATATTGGACAACAAGAACGAAGTTGAAATTAAAGTAGACGTATATCAGAACGTGAAAAGGTGAAAAAAGTCAAAATACGATAGAACAAAAATTTGACGTGATAGGCGGAAACTGTTTTTGAAAACAGCACCCCAAAATTAGTTAAAAACAAGTATCAGATCTAAGTCAGCAAAAAAAAGTTTAAATTTGTTCACCAGTGTTATCCATTTATGAATAAGCTGCGCATTTCATGATTACATCTACTAACAATGAGATATTTAGAAATAAAATACGAATCAAAATAATGAAATAAATAATAAACAATTTGCATGATGGTATGCAGATGTGTCTTATAAATAGAAATCCTGGTATAAAAGTCAAAAG
Source organism: Liopterus haemorrhoidalis (assembly GCA_963971575.1). NCBI lineage: Eukaryota > Metazoa > Arthropoda > Insecta > Coleoptera > Dytiscidae > Liopterus > Liopterus haemorrhoidalis. The sequence continues at coordinate 2,857,867 of OZ020621.1, read as the reverse complement.
TGACATGTTGAATTAAAGACGTCCCATCAAAAAAATGTTGGTGAATGCACAAGTATTCAACACAGGTCATTTACTGCAGACATCATTATAACACATGACTTTACCGCTCTTATACAGCGGATGGCAATATGAGAGATTTATAAAATTAAATTTACATTAAACTTGCATTAACTCTAGATAAACACAGCCTTTAAAGATGGCGTCGTGAGTTTGGATTATGAAAATAGCATTGCGATTACAGCTAAATCTAACGTAGAATACAACTCGACGGAGAATGTTAAACGTCTATAACATTAAAATTGTAAAATACTTTACGAATCGCGAAATTTAATTTTGTTGTGAAAACAGTAGAAAGAATGTTTCAGTATACGAGGTGTGTAAACTAAGTAATCGACCTGGCAACATAGCGTTTGATCTGGCAGCATTTCAGACGCGGAACTTGAAGAGGCGGCAGATGAATATGTGATACACCTTCAGTACGAGTTTGAACTCACTAGAATAATTTTGTTGTTCGTAACGATTTTTTTCGTGAAACAGTTTAGTCTAGTGCGTTCTAAAAATGAGGTCATTTCGAGTAACGGTATGCTATCAGGTTTTTCCTCAGACTTGTGAGAGTGCAACGGAAACTTTTGCAAAATTTCAGCAAGACTACGGAGACAGTGTTTTGTCAATGACCCTGGTTTTTTGGTGGTTTAAAGCATTTTCAGAAGGAAGAGAGTTGTTTGAAGATGAATCACGTGTAGCGGAATGCCTTCATGTTCAAGAATCAATGAAAATTTCGACAGAATCCGGGATCTTGTCCGTTCAGATCGTCGGTTGACAGAATGATCGGGGAGGAGTTGAATTTGACTAACACTACTATTCATCAGATTTTGACCAATGAATTGGGGATGAGAAAAATCTGCATTTCACACATTTCAATAAACGAGTTTTTGGCCAGTAAAAACATTCCTGTGGCTCCTCAGCCTCCTTATTCGCCTGACTCGAGTCCATGTAAGTTTTTCCTCTTCCCAAGATTGAAAAATCAGCCCTGCCTAATCCATGATGGAATGCTGATGAATAATTTTTCTTTTGCTCGTCATAAATGTCTATACCTATTTTGTTACAAACTTGCAGACTCCTTATAGTAAAGTACCACCATGATCTATGATAAAATCAGTAATTTAGATCAAGAACTAACGTATAATTTAATACAGGAAGCAAATAGGGAAAAATGTAACCGGTAAAATTATTCTATGCATCGGCTTTGTTATTATATGCTTCAGTAGAAGATAATTTAAATCATTTTATACTTTGCATTTCATTGTACTTATTCGTAATTATTTTAGACAAGTGAATGGAGATTTATCCCACAAATGGTTAAAGATGTCGTATTAAATATAAAGGTTTTCAATAACTGTACTGTGGTCAGGGCGGTCTATTCTGTAAGATTTTCGACAATCATTTTTGCAGTATCCTGTTGATTTTCAAGTTCCGATTTTCAACACCTCATGTTCAATAGTTCTTCGTTTGTCACTCTATCTACCCACTGAATTTTCGACATTCTTCGATATCAACAAAAATGCGAGAATTATTTCATAAATAATTCACAAGTTAGCAACACTGCGGGTTGGATGAAACAACAATAGTGACAATTATGTCAGTTACAGGCTTGAGGAAGAAGCGTGTGATTTGATTTAATTTATAACGCACTCTATTTTTAACAAACGCGAGCTAGAAATGTAGCCTACAGAAGTCTCGGGTATTGTGACTGTTGACGACCAGAGGTCGTACATTAAGATTGAAACTTTACGTGGCAAAAATCTGACAGAAATCCACAGAGTTTTAAGGGAAATTTGTGGTGACTTAACAGTGGACCATAGTACAGTCTCTCGTTGGTCTAATTGTTGTAGCGAGCCCGGTACTTTACTTTACAACGTACCATTTATTGTCCACTAGGTAGCGAGCCTGTGATATTATATAAAGTCTGATATCAAACTGAAATGAGATTCGTGACTAAAGGAGTTCGGGTACTAGGCGTGAGTGTTATCCAGGGTTCATCATTATGATATGTGAATTAAATTATATGTATTAGTACTTACCAACCGACTGATCAGGCATCTTGTTAATAGCCTGGACTTTAGCTACGTTAAGTAAGACGGTATAAAATTAATAATTTTTGATTTATTAAATGTAATATTTACAATTAGTTTAAATGTTAAATAAATATGTCTGAAAATAATGATAAGATAAAACAAAGAGAATCGGGTAGACCACCAGAATGCCGACACAGTGCCTCTAAGAATTTAACAAATTAGATCTTTTCGCTAATCGGACCGAATACTGTCTGACTTTCTCTTAAGAAAGATAGCAGTTTTTATAAAACATTTCTAGGCATTTATAGGAAAAGGGTTTAAGCTTTGTTCGAGAAGATGCTAGTGTTCAAAGTTTTTAAGCAATAAATCTGAACAAATGTCTCATTGAACAATGAACGATTTAAAAATATATTTCTAAGGTGTACGGATTGTAAAGAAATACTGTAATAAAATTAAACATGTAAAAATCGTGTTGTAATATTTATGAAATGGCTCCCATAGCTACAAAAATAGTATATTAAACTACTGATTTCCTTGATGATCTCGTATTATACCGCTAAAATTAATTAAACGCAGTTTTTAATTCTAACTTTACGTTCTTTGTACTTCTAAATTGATTAGTTTCATAGATTTCCCTTGATTGTTAGTTTTTTATTCGAGGGAGTGTTGGTAACTGTAAATTTTTGTTGAATTGAATGTAATAACTGTTTATATTCAAGTTCCGGCTTCAGTGGATTCTACAAACGTTTTGCGTGAGTCTGCAGTTCCTATCTACAATCTATTTCATGTCAAAAACATATTGAAGTACGTAGATATTTTTGTCAATGTCAAATGCAGAATATGTTTTTCTGTAGCTTGAGATCATGGAATGAATTCGAGATATTACACATTGAATCGTTCAACTATACTTTTAGATAACATTTTCAAAAGGCCAACATTGCAGAATATTTCTTAGAGTGTAATAAATAAAAAGTATAAATTACTCTGTCCCATAATAGTTCACTTTTAGTGTCTAAATTTTGCCTCAAATTAATTGTCACATTTGTATAATGTGAATTTTTACACATTTAAGGGTTTTTTAGATATTTAATTTAGGATCTTGGCAACAAGACGTATTTATTATTTTGTTCTTAAATTTATGATTTTAGTTATTGTAAAAACGGAGTGAGAATGGAGCGATACAAAAATCACATGCTGAACCATAACTAAACAAAGACAGTATAATTTTATAAAGTTTTTGCTTTACTACCGCTAGAGGGATAACCCGTTAATTGAAGTAACCGATATGTTTGAAAAAATGAAGATTAAATACAATCAAATTGGGATTTATACAAAAAATATCAATTATCAGAAAAAACTTGTGACAACTTGCAAATGTGACAACTATTTTGGGACAGAGGGCGTAAGCTTTTTAACAAACCTGTTATGGACCAAAAATTAGTTGAAACTCACCTGAAAAAAGAAAAAATCATTAGTACCTATCCTTGCGAAAATTATTTCAAGAAATTTATCTTGATTTTGTGGTTTTAAAATATTTGCTATCGACCTAATCAACCAGTTTCCAAGGTATAAGTATCAGGTTTCAAAAATAAATTAAAATTGTGCTACTAAAAAAATACATTATTTGGAATACGTTTTTTGAACTGGAAAGAAGACAGTGTTGTAATAGATAATATTAATAAATATATTATTTAAAAAAATATACATATTTGTAAATATTTTTTGACATTCAGAAGGGTCAGTACTTATCCTATATAGCAATGGTTCTTAAACTGTGGTCCGCGGACCCCTGGCGTCCGCGTAGCCATTATAGGGAGTCCGCGAAACAATTTTGACATTAACTTTACATCCCCCAACTTTTCGCTTTTATTCAAATAACTCATTTAATAAAAATCCTACATGGTCAGCACTTTTTGTATTTGTTGTTACCTAACTAGTTATTGACATAACTAAACAACAATTAGGAAAAATTTAATTATTTTTATTCAACTGCAAATAATTTACAGAAAACATCTTATAATAAGATCTATTTTGACTGATATTTGATCAAGAAATTTTTGTATGAGCTTAACGTATTTTAATTTGAAACTTTTCTTTTTACTACTATTTTTATTCATTTTATATTTTTTATTCTATATGCTAACAAAAATGGTCATCTTTATAAATGCGCAAGACCATTTATTAATAACCAGCGATACATTTTTACCAATATTTATTATAACTTAGTGCCTATGAGATTACTGAGCCCGAAATTAAGTCTCAAGATCTATGGAAAATGCCTAGGGTAGGGATAGGGCCCGCAAAAAAAATGTTGTTTAAGAGGGGGTCCTCGGACTACATAAGTTTAAGAACCCCTGCTATATAGGGTGTATCAAGATAAGTTTAGCTACATATACATATGCAAATAAAATCATACAAAATTTAAAAAAATACATGCTATGTTTAATATCTATGTTTTAGTGGAATGAAAAAAAAAATAACATTTTATGTGCTGTACAGAACATTCAATATCCTGCATTAATTTCTTAAAAATACAAACATATCTGTAATCAAACGTGCACTTCGCAAACTTTTAACTGCAAACGGCTGCAGCTCCGGAAATATATAAGAGGCCGTTACCCCAGTTGATGCCAATCGCCGCGTTACCATGACAATTCGAGCTGCCAGTGCTTACAGCACATAGTACATCATAACTTGTAGACAAACTACTGGTTTTCGCATGACGCACAACAATAGTGATGGTTTTTAAATTAAATAAATTCAGAGATAGTGATAAATATTATAAGCATCTGCAATGTAAAAATTATTTTAATTTTGGGGATGCTGCAGCTAAACATTTATTATGTACCGGCCACCACTGGTCTAGATCCTTTAAAGACTGTAACAATGATGCTGGATATAACTGATTTTTTGCCACTCTTTTATATTCCAATATTTGCGTGAGTCCAGTTCTGAAAGTTAAAAAGTAATTTGTATTGACAGAAGTGAGAAAGAAGTGTGCGGAAGCGGTTTTATGTGATTTAGTCGAAACGCGTTATATGTCAACTGTCGTACCCAGCCATTTATTATAAAACATTGTAAAATATTTCATTGACAAGTCTGTCAAAAAATGCTGACAAGTTACGTATTTTTGACAGCTAAAAAATGAAATAAATATCCAAATCTATATTCATATAAATGACGTCAAAACCAAAATAAAATGATGGATATCGTTCAATGTTATTTATTTAGAAATTTTGTTACATTATTCGTGTTTTTATTCAAAAAATTAATTACGTTAAACGGAAGTTTTTATATTCTTCATAGTATGCATGTTAGCTAATGCCATAAATAATTGGAAAGCTTTCTGCAGAAAAGAACCAAACCATAAAAATAGGTTAGTGGTTATATCAGGTGAATAAATCAATGAGACATTAATTCGATGTTTTTCTCCGTCAAATAATCAATTGTTGACGTGCTGTTTGGGAGCTTTCATTGTCATGAAGAAGAATGATGCGAAGTTTTTGGTTGTTTTTCCTGATTTTGTCGATGACATCTGGCAAATAAATTATTGTATACTATTCAGCATTAACTGTTCCCCGATCCTCTAAAGGAATAGTTGCGACATGTCCAGTACAATCGAAGAAACAAATAATTGTCTTGGAAGTGCTTCGTGAACGAACAACTTTTGTGGGTTTAAGTTCATCTTGGACCCAAACAGTAGATTGTTGCTTAGTTTCTGGTTCATATGAATAAATCCAAGTTTCAACACCTGTAACGATGTTGTATACGGATTTTGTTGTGCCTAGGTTGATTTTTTTAGCATTCTCTTACACCAATCAACGCGAGCCTTTTTTTGAGCTTTGAATTATACGAAATCCATCGGGAACAGATCTTATTCACAGCTAAATGTTCATGCAAAATCGAATGTATTGCAGTCTGCGATATGCCAAAGGATACCTCTATCTCACGGTAAGTCACATGTCGATCATCCTCAATCATTTTGCACACAGCAACGATGTTACTTTGAATCACAACCGATTTTGGTAGACCTTCACGAGATTCATCACTACGAAAGTACGACCACGACGAAATTCTAAACAAAAAAAAACCTGGCTGATCGATCACAGCAGAAATATACTGCAACCAACTGGACGAAATGACGCAAAAACTTAAAGAAAAACAGCCTAGATTGGTCAACAGCTCGACTCCTATCTTATTGCATGATAACGCTAGACCACACAATGCACAAATGACTGTGGCAAAACTACAGGAATTGGAGTTGGAATTTCTTCATCTTTCATACTCACCAGACCTAGCCCCCACTGACTACCACGTCTTCCGCAATTTGGAGAACTTTTTAATAGGAAAACAGTTTAATTCCGACAATGCTGTAAAACTGGCCTTCCAGGAATTCCTTGACTCTTGTCTGCCAGAGTTTTATACCACCGGCCTGAACAACCTGCCCCTTAAATGGAAAAAGTGTATAGACAATATGGGTGCATACTTTGATGAATAAAATAATTCCTTATATTTGTAAGTTATCAACCAACTTTGCCTTTTTTTCTATAAATTTCATCCTTGACGACCTAATATTATGATAAAATAGGTAAATTTTATAATTATTGTTAAAATACATACAACTGTATTATAATGTCCTTAAATTGAGTAAATAATCAATTACTTATGTAAAGAAATGTTTATTCACATGTATAAAAAACTTCACATGTATTTTTTACTGTATTTTCCAACACCTGATGAAGCTAAAAGGTTTTAGCGAGACATTGTATTTTTAAAATAAATAATTTGTCCGAAAAGCCGAATGTCCTTTACTTTATCATCTACCATCTTGTGACTAATGTCTATTTGAAATTAAAATGAAATTAATTCTCCTATCCGAGTATCGATTAGACATCTTAGCAGAAAATCCGTTCTGCCGATAAGTTCTTAAGCGCGTAACGCCAAAGGTGATTATGATGGATGCTTCTTCCGACGCTTTTGTAATAAAACAACGCCTCCTTGATCACCGCCATTACAGACGTATAATTATTTGAAGCCGGCCGTGGATTAAACGCGTTCCGTTTTAATATCTGGTTACGGTACGGGTTACCATGGTAACCGCGTACACCGCAACAACAGGTGATGCATCCATTTTTAAGATGACGAACGGGTTGTGGACGATATTTTTTTATTAATCGTGTTACTTTATGATAAAATATTATAACTTAATACATGAAGATTTACATTCTGGTTTATGGAGATATACACAAAAAGATACATAGTCATTTTATGGCCGATGGAAGATATTAAAAGTTATACAAACTATAGAAGGCATTAAGACTAGAGTTCATTGACCAAGGAACTAAAACAAACAAATTTACTGAATGAAATTTGTAGAAAAAAAAGCCAAATTTGGTTGATAACTTACAAAGATAAGGAATGATTTTATTCATCAAAGTATGCATCCATATTTACTGTATTGTACGTTATGTAATTGGGATTGTTTTGGTTATTTTATTTATTTTATTTCTAATTGTAATGGCTAATACCCTGAACGCCGCAAGGCCTAGGGAGAAATAAAGAATATATATATATATATATATATATATATATATTGTCATTTTAAGTGGCAGGTTGTTCACGCCGGTGGTATAAAATCCTGGCGGACGAGAGTCAATGAATTCCTGGAAGGCCAGTTTTACAGCATTGTTGGAATTAAACTGTGTTCCTATTGAAAAGTTGTCCAAATGGCGGAAGAAGTAGTAGTCAGTGGGGGCTAGGTCTGGTGAGTATGGGGGTGATAAAGAAGTTCCAACTCCAATTCCTGTAGTTTTGCCACAGTCATTTGTGCAGTGTATGGTCTAGCGTTATCATGCAATAAGATAGGAGTCGATCTGTTGACCAATCTAGGCTGTTTTTCTATAAGTTTTTGCATCATTTCGTCCAGTTGGTTGCAGTATATTTCTGCTGTGATCGATGAGCCAGGTTTTTTTTTTGTTTTGTTTTTAAGTTACCTGTACGAAATTTGGCGAATCAATTTGATATTGTCTGCTGCGTAATAACACTAGAGCCAAATACACTATAAATGTTTCGCGCGGTCTGCGATGCCGTAGTTCCACGTAAGAACTCAAATTTCATAATAGTGCGAATTTCTGACCGTTCCATTTTCAACAAAATTAATTTTTAAAAAAAGTTTTTGATATTTTTAGAGCCTACAATGATTTCTTTAAACATGGGAGATATGTAACTTTCAAAAAAAAAAAACAATGGTAAAATATTAAGCCAATGTCAAATAATAAGCTGTTAAATTTGGAAATATTATTAACTACGAATTTCATCCTTGACGACCTAATATAATATGATTGGTTTTCAGATGCAATGTATTTTTAAATTTAATATTTGGGAGCATGTGTCATATTTATACTCTATCTCTGAAAGCCTGATAGTAATAAATCATTTTGTCAGGCAGTTACCAGTGGCGTGCACATTTTAAACACGTTTAAATTGGTTTTGTGTATTTCTATATTACTATTTATCATTTTATTAAACGCACGCCTGTGACCATATTTATCAAATCATTAAACACACCCCTGTGACCATATTTTTCCTCAAAATTTTAGGGTAAATTTTTTATGGCCTATTGTGTTTAACTCTAGTTCGTATTCCCATATAATATGTATGGCACACTTGGTTGTTTTTAACAATATTTCGTTTCGAACTATTCATATTTTGTCGCTTTTGTTTTACCGCTTCTGTGTGATAATACAATAACTTTTTACAAATAATAAATTTTATTACTATCAGTCATTCGGAGATAGAGTATAGTTTTATTTTATCTTTAATATTTAATTTAATTTAACAGTTTTTATAACTGGAAACAAGTTATGTTTGGAACTTTTTAGGTCCAGCCAGACTCACTATGCGGTTTTTTCTTTATCTAGGAACTTTAATCTAGATATTTTGATGTATTTCTCATTATTTCGGTAAATTTGAGTATTGGATGTACATAGTTTGATCCAGCAAGATATTCTATTAAAATTTCACGAATTGATACAATCTGTTTTTAATAGTAATTTTAATTAATCAAAATTAGATTGAAAATTACCTTATGATTATAAACTTCGAATTAATTTTTTGTTCAATTAACGTTAAATTGTTAGTTTCTGTCTACAAGATCAGAATACTAAGGCATTTTTTAAAGCACTGTTATTAAATACTTTTCCGTATCATTTTTTTTTCGTGGTTTATCTTTTGTGGTTACATAACCAAATTAATGCATACCTTGGCGTAGAAAATTTTATTACTGGGAGAATTTGATGTGTTCATGCTTAATTATTTTTATTAAGGCTATAAATTGTTTTTTACAGTATAGAGAACAAGGCCTTTGGGTTTATTTTAATATTAGTGTAAATAGTTTTATGGTTATCGTATGGGAAAAGGTACTATTAACTAGCACAATTATTCTATCTGTAGGCCTATAGGACGCAATATTTTCTGTAATTTTGAAATTTGAATTAATTTAAATTGATTATTAAGACTTAGCTAATCAGTTGTGACCTGACTGTCTTTAGTCAAGAACTGTGCAAAGATAAAGCATACAGCACACATGATTTGGCATAAATGTGCAGTATTAACTCTGTGGCGTGCAAGTTTTTTGGCACGTGACCACTATGTACACTGTGCAAAAAGTCAAAGACGAACACTTTGTTAGGATTGTGCAGTTATTCTCCCTAACCTAACATAACATTACACTGATAAACACACTATTTGTAACATGGCTATTTTTGAGTGTTTATTGATGTATTTTGATACGCTGAAAACAAATCTGAAATGGGAATTTTCTATCACCCATAGATTTTCTGTAACAGGCAAATTTATATTTTGTAATATGAAACATTTTCATATTGCGTCAATTCACAGCATGTATCTGTGGTGACGGTACACAAGTGGTTAAGATCAGTTTATTCTTGTTTATCAGGTCTAAAAGTATGCTTCAAAATAGATTGCGTCCATTAGTAAACTACAGATATCCGAATCTGTTGCATTTTCTATGTCGTGACTCGAGACTGGTTACTTTTCGAGTTCTAAGTAATTCAGTTTACATAAGGAATGTCCCCTACGTCAGGCACTAACTCTTGGACTAAAAAACATTAGAAATAAACCACTTGTCGATCCCAAAAACGTATTTTTTCCACCTTTACATATTAAATTGGGCTAAATGAACATTTTCGTTAAAGTAATTGAAAATGAAGAGGGTTTTTGTATCTAAAACAAAAAATTCCGAGAATTAGTGAAGCAAAAATTAAAGAGGGCATATTTGTGGCCCCACAAATAAGAAAAATAATAAAAGATGATGTATCTGACAGTATGCTAAATGAAGCTAAAATAAGAGCTTGGAGAGCTTTTAAAACAGTTGTTTCAAATTTTCTTGGAAATGTGAGGGCTGAAAATTACAGAGATATCGTGAATGAAAAGATATCTTGATGCCTACAAAGAAATGTGGTGTAGGATGTCTTTAAAATTTGACTTTCTGGATTCTCATCTACATTTCTTCCCATAAGGCCTGGGTGCAGTAAGTGATGAACATTGGAAACGGTTCCACCAAGACCTTTCCGCCATGGAAAAGTGATATCAGGGTAAATGGAATCCAGATTTGCTTGCTGATTACTGCTGGATATTAATAAGGTATGCCTTAGAAACAAAATAGCGACATAAAACATCAAAAACAACATTTTGAGGTAAGTTAAAATTAATAATATATATATATATATATATATATATAATCTAAAAGCCTTCTACCATAGTATGATGTAGGCTGTATTTCTTTGTTTTCTCCTTCTTTTCTATATTATGGCAGTACGGGTTCATGTACGAATTTTGCCCAGTCTTTTTTGTTTCTTGTCATTCTTTTAGCTTCTATAATCGTATTTCCTCTTTTCTCTATTATCCCTTTTACTGTTCTGTCCCATGTATTTCTTGGTCCTCCTATTCTTTGCTTTCTGTACCTTCTGGTCTCCCAGATCTGCTTCACTTGTCTTGTGTCTTGCAGTCTTTGCATGTGTCCCCACCAGGCCAGTTGTCTGTTTTCTATGAATTGTTCAATCGGTTCTATATCGAGTTCTTTTCTTTTATCTGTATTTCTGAGTTTATCCATCTTAGTCACACCCTTTACTCTTCTTAAATACTTCATCTCCAAAGCTTGTATTTGACTCTTTTCTCTTCTTGAAAGCCTCCAGGTCTCACTGCCAAAAGTCAGTACCGGTCTGTATATAGCTTTGAATACGTTTATTTTTGTGGTTCTTGTTATTTGTTTCCTATTGATGAGTGTATTCTTTATGTCAAAGTAAAGTTTTGTTGTCTTCTCTATTCTTGTATTTATCTCCATTTCTTGTTTTCCATCCTCTCTTATCTCTATTCCTAAGTAGAATTAATAATAATACGTCGCTATATTTCGCTAGAAACCAACAATACCTCATAGCAAAAAAATGACGGGTGATAGAAAAAATTTAAAGTCATTTTCAGCTTTTAGGTACAATTTTAAGTGGGATACACTATGTTTTGCCCATGTCACAAAAAATAAGTTTATTTTTGTTTACTAGTGTAATTAGTTTATGCTGCACACACCTTGAATAAGTTTAAATAAAGTATTTGATAGTGTATTGGTATCCCAGTACCGAGCACTACAGCTTGTCCGGGTTCTGGTAATTTGCACCCGCATCTTCCGTCTCTTGATGCCTTTGAGCAAAGTTGCTAACTCTAGTAGGAACAAAAAATTTATGTGAAGTGTGAATCTTCACACATTTCTGGGTTTTGCAGGTATTTAGTAACTGAATGATGATTATTTGGGATGCCAAAACAAATTTTATGTCAAAATATTTTTTTATGAATTTTAATTCGAATGCCTAATACCATTATTTAAGTTTCTAAATATGTACAGTATTTTATTTATACAGCAAGGTTCAGTAAGATTTTTAAAATTGCGCCTATGGCTTCCATTGGTTGCTTATATCATAAGTCCCTCCCTCTGATTTCGTCACAGAATTAAATTATAATTTCAACATTTACCAAAATATAACGAATTTTGACAAAATAATTTAAACAAAATAGAAATGCAAAAAAAAAAACAATAAAATTAACAGGATTCGAACTCTGCAACGTTCGCACTGCAATTTACAAAGTGCGTTACGAAACCATCTGAGCTACCAGAGTTTCTTATCTGAAGTGTTACATAGCGAATTATATATTTAACATATTTTAGTTAAAAACACAAAAAATGCGTTATTTTCTAAAAACATAATCTGATCAAAAATTCCTGTTGTACTATTCCGGTTCACACCAATGTACATTACTTAGAATTTTTTCAGATTTTTAGTTTAAACCATCTAGGCTACAGGGTGTGGGACAAAAAATTTTTTGCACAATTTTGGCAAAAATCGCATCAAAATAATTTATTTTGCAAAAATAAAATTTTGATCGTTAATCCACGTACTAAGGGCTTTCATTTGATACCCTACTCAGAATTTAAAAAAAATATATTTTTTTTTGATGAGCACATTTTTGTTTATATTTTTAGGGGGATATGTTTTTTAGATGTTTTAGTATTTTTCCTATGTGTGGGTCAAAGAGTTGTATAAGCATGCCAAATTTGAACTCTCTAGGTTTAGCCGTTTGGCTACAATTTTTACCGAACAGACAGACAGACAGACAGACAGACAGACAGACAGACAGACAGACGACAAAATGACGGTATAAGGGTTTTTTGGTCATACCTACAAAACCCTAAAAATTAAACTGCCAATGCAGCAAAATATTTTTATAATTTTTTCGTACTTATATAAGCCACACCTACTACAGATTTGTTTCCTTTAACAAAGATATCATGAATCTAGCATTAAATCAAAACATATTTCAAATTGTGATCAGTAGATACATAAAGTAGTAGATACATAAAATAGGACTTCAGTGCCCTCTATCGAGATATTAATTCAACACATAACTATCATATATCTGCCCATATGCTCCAACAGTACTACATTATCGAAAGCAATAATCACACTGGAACATTCACTCGCTCGTGTACAATCTGTACTCAGATGAATTATTGGTGAACGTTGCTAAGATATATTCAATGAGATAAATCTACGCAGGAAAATCTATGTTCGAATAAAGTAATCAATATACTGGTTTGAGACGATGTAAAAGAAATACAAATTCGGGTATACGCGGTGAGTAAATTAAGTAAGAAGACTGATTTTTTAATTATTTATTTTTTTTATTCGAATAGAATTACAATTCAATATTGTCTCCCTCAAAATAACTTCCTTGAAAAGACACACAGCGCTGGAGACGGTTCTTTCAATCCTCATAGCAGTGCTGGAACTCGGACACTGGAATAGATTTCAGCTGGTCGACTACGGACGTTTGAATGTTTGTCCCAAAATAACGTCCCTTGAGGTGATTTTCCAATCTTGGGAAGATAAAAAAGCCACAAGGACTCGTAAGGCGAATAAGGAGGCTGAGGAGCCACACGAATATTTTTACTGGCCAAAAACTCGTTTATTGAAATTGCTGTATGGCAAGGCGTATTGTCGTCCCCAATTCATTAGTCTAAATCTGATGAACGGTAGAGTCAAATTCAACTCTTCCACGATCATTCTAACTGCCAACCGACGATCTGAACGCACAAGATCTTGGATTCTGTCGACATTTTCATCGATTCTTGAAGATGAAAGTCTTTCGAAGCGTGATTCATCTTCAATCAACTCTCTTTCTTCTGAGAATGCCTTAAACCACCAAAAAACCTGGGTCCTTGACAAAACACTGTCTCCGTAGGCCTGCTGAAGTTTTGCAAAAGTTTCCGTTGCACTGTACCCAATTCTGAAGCAAAACCTGATAGCACACCGTTGCTCGAAATGAATATCTTTTATTTTTAGAACGCACTACAAAAAACTGTTTCACGAAAAAAATCGCTACGGAGAACAAAAATACTCTAGCGAGTTCAAGCTCGTACTGAAGGCGTATCATATGTTCACCTGCAAGTCCCGCGTCTCAAATGTTGCCTGATCAAACGCTATGTTGCCAGTCCGGTTACTTAATTTACAAACCTCTTATGTCTCTATGCAGAGATTTGAAATTTTATAGTAAATTTCTTTGTGTAGGCTAAAATGCCTTAGCTTCTGTTTCCCCTTCAAAGTATCTATATAATTCACATAACTTTTCCCATCGTTTTAGTATATCTTACCATAATAACAGTATGATGAACGGTGCTGGCTAAACGGCGATATTATTATGAAAGGGATTTGGTTAAAGGTAAGGTTTTTACACTCCACCGGGCGTCCTTATTCAACTTTTAAACTTTCATAGGATGATAATAAGATGCTTCAGCGATTTCTTTATGAAAGACCTGATATCATAACCCGCAGAGGGGAAACTATGGATTATTCTAAAAGGAAGGATGAGTGCTTGTTAAATAAGAGGGCGCCGGTTGACGGGCGTCATGACGCTCAGGAAATTAATGGAGTTATAGTTTAATAGACTGTGATTATAGGAAAAGATTGGAAATATTGGAGAATAATTAAGGGATCAGATTTGGTTATCGATCCAAATTTATATCATTATAAAAAGTTTTGGGATTAAATAGAATTAGTTTATACAGTGCCTTGGTAAGGGGTGTGCAAACGGTGTCACTGAAACAGGCACGAAAAAATTGGCAGCGCATACTTCTTGTTACAGCAAAGTAATGATCAGATGATGTATCAGACGTAATAGGTAATTTTTTTTGTGACTTTTAAGTGAAATTTAGTACACTAATACCTCGCTTTACGGCTTAGATACTTTCAGGGTAAATGACCGCAAAGCGAAAAGCCGTATAACGAATCAAATATTTCGATATAAACCCATATAAATTCAATAGGATCGGTTCCAATTTTTAGGGTTTTATAGGTATGACCAAAAAATCCTTATACCGTCATTTTGTCGTCTGTCTGTCTGTCTGTCTGTCTGTCTGTCTGTCTGTCTGTCTGTCTGTCTGTCTGTCTGTCTGTCTGTCTGTCTGTTCGATAAAAATTTTAGCCAAACGGCTAAACCTAGAGAGTTGAAATTTGGCATGCTTATACAACTCGTTGACCCGCACATAGGAAAAATACCAAAACTTCTAAAAAACATATCCCCCTAAAAATCTAAACAAATATGTGCTCACCGAAAAAAAAAATATTTTTTTTAAATTCTGAGTAGGGTATCAAATGAAAGCCCTTAGTACGTAGATTAACGATCAAAATTTTATTTTTGCAAAATAAATTATAATGACGCGATTTTTGCCAAAATTGTGCAAAAAAATGTTTGTCCCACACCCTGTAGCCCAGATGGTTTAAACTAAAAATCTGAAAAAATTCTACGTAATGTACATTTGTGTAAACCGAAATAGTACAACAGAAATTTTTGATCAGATTATGTTTTCGAAAAATAACGCATTTTTTGTGTTGTTTGCTTGACCATATTTAATGATATTATGTAGTACACTAAACAGAGCGCTTCGATGGTGTAATGCTTAGAATACTGGCGTTCTTATTTGCAAACTCGAGTTCAATCCGGCCTCAAGGCAATTTAATTTTTTCTGTTTTTTTTTTGCATTTTTATTTTGTTTAAATTATATTTTCAAAATTCTAGTTATATTTGGGCAAATATTGCATTTAATTTTTAAAAGCCTAAATTTAATAACCACTGGAAATTGCTGAAATTGAATACTCTTAGACTTACAACCAAGTAACTTATATATAATACCATGGATACAAGTAAAAAAATAAAATATATAAAATATATGTTATGTCATGTGTTATAATGCATCATATTAGTGACTAAATATATTACTGCTATACTGTTATTTATATTCCTATAAATACATGAAATCAGAAGGGCGGAGCTTATGACTAAAACAACCAATGGAAGCCATAATCGCAATTTTCAAAATCTTATTGAACCTAGCTATATAAAAAAAATACTGCACATATTTAGAAACCTACATAATGGTATTAGGCATTCGAATTAAAATTAACAAAAAAAATATTTTAGCATAAAATTTGTTTTGGCATCCCAAATAGTCATTATTCACTTACTAAATACCTGCGAAAAAAAAAATATATATATATATAAATATAATATAATTAGAATCTTATCTACTTTAATATTTATTGTATTTAAATTAATTTTAGAATATTTATATTTTGACGTGAGGATCATAGATTTGGTTTTTTTTTTTAATTATATTAATTTTTAATTTATTTAAACAAAAATAATTGTGTAACCTATTTAGTTCTACATTTACTCTATTTATAGCTTTATTAAGATCTTTATCATAGACGGCAATCAAGGTATCGTCTGCAAATAAATTAAATAATCAAAATTTACATTATTGGCAAAATCATTAATAAAAATGAGAAATAATATCGGTCCTAAACAAATTCCCTGTGGAGTACCCCAATTGTTACGTAATTTAGATTAATAATCATTGCCTATTTTAGTTATTTGGTACCTGTCTGATAAATAATTTTTAAACCACGTTAATGCTGTGCCACGGATCTTATAGTTAAATAATTTTTCTATTAGTATTCCTCTATCAATTTTTCAAAGGCTCTACGTATGTCTAGAAATACTGCAATAATGAAATAATCATAATGATAATTTAACACGGTTTTTGATTTTTTTTATATTAAAGAATCTCTAGAGCACATAAATTTTAAATCTAAGAATAACAATGGAATGTCCGTTTTAATAAAGGTCTTTATTTTTCTAGCCAACTTTTGTGTTTTTAAACAAAGGAAATCTTTTCTTTAATCCCTGAATGGCTTCCAATTTAAACTTTGATGTTCAGTTGGGTAGATTTTCTTTTAAACCGGATTAAATTTTTAAAGGGTTGAAACAAATTAGTTTTAAGAATTTATGCAGGGATTCTATTTTCAATTATTTTTTATTAAGTTACTCAAGAATACTCTTATACAAATGGATCCACAAGCGCACCAAATACAGACCTTTCTAAAGTATTAAGTAAGATTTGACGTGCAGAAATAGAATATTGATTCTTGTTGAATAAACTTATGTTCATAGTGCATCTGCTATATGTTTAAATCAATGACTCATTCCATTCATTCACGATTTTGAAGAAAAATGTTTATGGAGTGCAAAGTATACTTAAAGTGTCAGTCTACGGTCAACTTTAGCTATAAAATTACCTATTTAATAGACACTCAAACGTTACTATCAAATAAAACAACAACCGCAAAACCCAATTGGCTGTAACTTTAGATTTTATTATTAACTTTGATTCGTTTTGGTAGAGGGACATTGAGCGATAAATTCTATCATTAAGGCTGGATTCCAAGGAAAGCGTCAGTGTTAAAGCCACAGCTTGAGGTCTCACATTCAGGGCCGTCTTAAGCCATGCAGGGGCCCTTGAGCACACAGAGTTTGGGGCCCTTTTAGAAAGTAAAAAAAAAAATTGAATGAAAATATTAGTATGTACTTTTATCTAGTGACTTTTTTATTATCCACAAATTCATCGACTTCCTCGTTGTTGCTGAACTTTTTTCCACGTAATTCCTCCTTGAGTGGACCAAACAAATTAAAATCAGAGGGAGTCAAATCTGGACTGTAGGGAAGATGAGGTAGTATCTCCCAACCCATTTTTTTCAATGGTTTCTTGGTTCATCTTGGCGGTATGAGGGCGAGCATTGTCGTTGAGCAATATCAAGCCTTTTCTTTGAGATCCACGACGTTTTTCTCGCAATGCTGGCTTTACTTTGTTCATCAGCATATCTGAGAAGTAGGCACTGTTTATTGTACGCTGATCTTCCAAATAATCACTAAAGCCGACACCTCGGGCATCCCAAGAGCCGGTCAACATGACTTTTCCCGCTGATGCTTGCGTTCTGAATTTCTTTCGGACAGGTGAGCTGGTGTGCTTCCATTTCCTGCTTTGTCTTTTGGATTCTGGTTTAAAATGGTGAAACCTAGTTTCATCACACGTTAAAATCTTGTTTAGAAAAGGGTCACCTTCCCTTTTGCGTTCTTTCAAGTTTGTACACACTTTGAGTCTTGTTTCCTTGTGTTGTTGCGTTAACTGTTTCGGGAGCCACCTTGCACTTATTTTGCTGTACTTGAGCTTGTCAATGATAACGTGATGAACTGTGCCAACACTTACTGCAACTTTTTTTGCTATATCTTCAACAGTAATACGTCGGACACGAATAATGTCGTCAATGCGTGTTTCTAGCGAAGGAGTTGACATTTCAACTGGCCGGCCAGGACGTTGCTCGTCAGTCACTGAGGTTCGACCATTTTTGAACTGTTCTACCCACTTATAAAAATTTTTGCGATTTATAGAACTTTCACCATACTGTAAAATCATCCGAGAAAAGATTTTAGTCGGTTTTTTACCTTCAGAAAGCAAAAACCGGATCATTAAAAAGCAAAAACCGCCATCGTTAAATGCAATTTTGAGGTTATAAACAAAACAATTTTTATCCATAAGATGTTGTCAGCTCATCCCAGTGATGCCAACCTAAAGTCATGAAAGTACCAAACTCCTCCTTTTTTCTACATCAATTTGTCTCTTTAATTATTGAATGTCCCTCTTTCAACGTCTTAAAATATGAAATAAAAAGATTCATACGTGACGAAGCTACAACATTTTTAATTGATAACGCTTCAAGTGACGATCCCTTGTAGGCAAGAGTCACCAACTTTTGTTTTTGTTGGTACAATTAAAACCAAGCAACTGATCTGTTCCAGCTTATAGCGTCAAAAAGTGCAGCTTGCTGTATTTGACATAGTTGCAGCTAACTCCTGGTCGCTAATAGTCCATAATTGTGACATAGAAATCCGCATATTTAACATTAGAGTCTGATACATCATTCTGATGGCTGATTGCCACTATATATGGTTAGAGCAGTTATGGCCGGAGCTATAAACGGTCAGTGCTACGGTGATGGCTTCTAAGAGCTCATATTTACCAGTTAAATTTATAATAAAGCTTGTATTAAACGATACAAAAACATAACTGCATCTTAACATTAGCGTGTTTCATGGACGTTAACTTCGGAATGCTACTACAGCATCAATTTCTATAAAACAATATTTATAGCAAAAAAGATACATTTTAAAACATGTAGGAAAGTTAGTTAAAGAATACACATAGCATGTATGGCTATTAGCTCCCATCAAAGCTTAGGTTAAAGTGTTGGGAGAGGGTGAAAGATTCATTATCATGACCATCAGTGTAGCTTTAATCCCAGACAGTTTGTGGCTTCCTGTACAATTTTCCTCCATTCAGACCTATTTTCCGCTCTTGCTCTACAGTCTACTCTATTTACCTTTATGAATCCTGGTCCGCTCCTAAAGATGAAACGATATTATCGTTAGAAGTAAGATACCAATACCTTTCTTTCGGTACTAGTCTTAATTGTTTTTGGTAATATTTATACAGCAATGTGAATCAGCGATCTTGGTCGTAAATCAGGATATTTGATATTAATTAATGTTGTAATAATTTTTACTTTAACCGGAAAGTCTAAAACTAACTATTACAGATAGCAGTACCTAATGTAACGTATCACGCCAATAAAAGAAGGTACTATTTTCAAATCCGAAAATTATTATTTTGGAACATCAATCCATACCTTATCGTTTGATTACAGGTATTCCGCAAGGATCTAACCTTGGGCCTCAACTCTTTCTTTTGACAGTCAACGAAATCCCAAATTTAATAAAAAATTGCGATTGTTTAATGTTTGCAGATGATATAAAACTTTATAGAACAATATGTAATGCCAACGACTGTCAAATATTAGAGAAAAATATCTGTATATTAGAAACTTGGTGTCAAAACAATGGTCTGTGCTTTAATGCAAATAAATGCAAAATGATATCATTTTCAAGGAAAAAAGAAGTGCTCACATTTCAATAGAAAGTAAACAAACAGTCCATAGAAAGAGTAGATACTTTTAAAGATTTAGGAGTCCTGTTCGACTCTAAATTAACTTTTCAGCCTCATATTCATCATATTTTTTCCCAAGCATCCAAGAACTTGGTTTTATACTACGTACGGGCTATGAATTCAAAAACTGTAATACCTATCTTTAGCTGTTCAATGCCTTTTTCAGATCGAAACTGGAATATGCATTTATAATATGGTCCCCATACCAAGCGAAATACATAAATATAATACTGAGTATTCAGACAAGAATGCTCAGAATGGTTGCATATAGGTTAACCAAGGTATATCCCAAATATGTGTCAAGTGTAGATTTGCGGAATAAATATAAGGTTGTTACATTAGAGAAAAGACGTAATATATATAGTGTACTGTTTTTGCATAATATCTTAAACAATAAAATTGATTGTTCAGACATCTTATCTGATATCAGTATACGTGTGCCATTAGTTAGAAATAATATTTTTTCATGTAACAAATTCAGTACAGATTATGGACAAATGACTCCTGTACCTCGTATGTAGAGTGACCATTTTCTTAAGAAGGCAATGCGGGACGGAACAAAAAAAAAAGGTCCTCATTTCTGAAATCCAAGTGAAGAGCAAAAAAAAAGGTCTTCACCTCCCAAATCCAAGTGAAGAGCAAAAAAAGGCCCTCACCTCCCTAATCCAAATGCGGAACAAAATGTTAAAATGCGGGACTTTTGGGGGAAAAAATGTTAAAATGCGGGACGAATGTTCACCCTACTCGTATGTTGAGCTTATTCAATCAACTCCTAATGTATGATATGGACATAGATATTTTCAATATAGCATGTTGCCTTAAAAAAAAGGATGATTGAAATTTTGCCCTAAATGATTTTGATTCTGTTATTTATCTTTATTGCCTTTCGTATCTTATATTTGTATATCTCTATCTTATCTTTGTCTTTATGTAAATTATATGTGATGAGGATAATTTGATTGTAATATTTGTATTTCTCTTCTCTTTTTACCGACCGTCAACATATATAAGGGAGGTATTGTGATCATACCGATTTTGACATTTCGAGATTTCGATGGATCTCCACGAATTGAGGTCCCTACATAACGTTTTGACTATTTTTAGCATGATGTCTGTCGGTCTGTCCGTCCGTCCGTTAAATTTATTTTTTATTTTTATAAAACTTCATATTTAAGCTTCTGCCATCAATGGCACGAGTTGATCAACTTTTGGTAAAAATCGATTCACTAAAAATGGGAGTTTACTCGTGTCGATTTTAAGATTTTTGTGAATATTTCACAACAGAAAAATATTACGAAAAAAATTATTGCACAAAAGTTCCTATAAAAGCAATAACTAATAACTTTTATTTGAGACATTTTTTGATAAAACGAAAAATTTCGAATAATTTCTGTAAAATTTTTCGAAATTTTTTCCAAGTCTCAATTTTTTCATACTTATATGTAACGTTTCCATGGTCATGATAATTAATTCGTAACTAGTAAAGCAAGCCTTGGACAAAAATTTGTATAGAACATAATTTGATGTATTTTTGAAGATTTTGAAAGACACAGGTTTAAAAAAGCTCATACCTGGACTCACGACGTGCATCGATCAGGAAAGCGACTACTTCGAAAAATAGTGTTAGGTCACACTATTTATATATATACCTAAAATCACCCTGTTATTTTTTTTCAAATAAGTTGAATGAGTTTTTAAAAATTGATTCTCTTCCTTTCTATTTTTTCGTAAATTGAAAGAAGTCAATTTCCAGATATTATCAATAGCATTTGAAGTCAATCAGTTTAACTTTAAATCCAGTAATAGCATTCAAATAGGTACTTTAACAAACACAATATCACCTTACAGTCGCAATCTACGCCTCTGCAAAATGGCTTATGTTAACTTATGCAGAATAGGAAACAAAAATGATAACATAACTATAGTCGTTGTCATGAACGTTTATGTCAGATTAAGTTACGTTAGATTTAAGTTACGTATTTAATGTTTGTGTTATTTATACGTGTGTTGGTAACATTGTACGAAGCCGGTGGGTTGGTAACATTACTGTATGTCTTACTGAAAGTATTAAGGAACTGTCTGATTAACTAAAGAACAAATTGCTTCGTGATTTGGTATTTTATTGGTTGCTAACGGTTTATTAATACCGATAATAAGATATACATTTTGATTAATTTAGAGTTTTATAAAGCAACTAGCTGGCGTACCCGTACTTCGTACGATTTTTATAATGTACATTTTTGCTGTAACTTAAATCATAAATGAATCTCGTTTTAAAGCAGAACAGAAATTAATCGTTTCTTTATTCTTAACCACCTTTTGTATATTGAGAAGTGACATTACCGATGGCGACGCTGTGCTCCAAGGCAATATGGCTGTCGTCTCTAGTACTCAGCTGTCAATATGCTAATAGCGAACAGGTTAATTTAAGCACAGTACATTTTTATTTTATGAAAATGCGAGTAAATAATGAAATGATAGATAAGAATTAAGTATTAGTTTATTAAGATTAAAAAATGGAGCAGGCTCACATTTCATCGGCTCTGAGGAAATTTTGTGGACTGTCTTTTTTACACATTTTGCCGCAAAAGTCAAAATTATTGAGCGTAACTAAAAATGTATAAGTATAACAATTTTCAAACAAAATTTAAACAAAAAATTTTCATCAAAAATTTTTAAATTTTGGTCAAAATTTTTTTGACTCCAATTTTAGCCAAAATATAATTTTAAGCTAATTATGAGGTGAGGATTATCAAAAAAATATTTAAAAAATTCATGCTTTCCTAGATTTTTGAGTTAGAGCCGATTTGGGTCAGTTTTTTGCCTATAATTCTAAAACTTTTAGAATTATAATATAAAAAAAAAAAAAAATTTCAAAAAATTTTTTTGTTTAAAATTATGTTTACAAGTCAATTAGGACCTCAAGATTTCAAAAATTTGAACCGCAGGTCTTTATCGTATTTCGTTTTTGAGATACGTCCATGCGAAGATGAAAATTTCTGCAAATCACGCCATATTAAAATTTGTCATAATTTTAAAATATGTTAAACAAATAAGGCCTCAAATTTTTTCTAGACTAAATAAACTACGAGGAATCCAAAAATTCTAACCTTTCGTCGTTTTCTCTAACCGTTTTTGAGTTGTGATTTTTTTTAAATCAAAATTTTCACAAATAATGTAAATTATGCCATTAAAAAAATTGTCATATTCTCAAAACGCATTAAACGATAAAAGCTCCAAATTTTTTCTATACTAAATAAACTACGGGGAATCCTAAAATTCTAACCTCAGGTCATTATATCTAACCGTTTTTGAGAAGTGCTTTTTTTAAATTCGCAACTTTCACAAATAATATAAATTATGCCATTAAAAACATTGTCGTAATCTCAAAATGCGTTAAATGATTAAAGCCTCAAATTTTTTGTAGACTAAATAAACTCTGGTAAATTCAAAAATTCTAACCAGAGTTGTCTTTATCCGTTTTTGAGTTGTGCTTTTTTAAATCACAGTTTTCAAAAATAATGTAAATTACGTCATTAAAAATATTGTCATAATTTCAAAACGCATTAAACGATTAAAGCCCCAAATTTTTGTCCTCCCTATCTTTATATACTCTGTATATTGTTATTGTAACTAAAATATTCAATTATTATTGTAATTTTTTTTTTCTTATTCCTTTTTCTGGAATCTATCTATGTAGAAATTTAATTTACCTCAAGACGAGTACTTAACACAGAAGAAACTACTGTATAATGAGATTTAAACCAGTTTATGCAAACAACCTGTCTACCAGGGTGATTTATTAACAAGTTTGAATACCACTGGAAAGTATCTTTATAAACCACTTTTTACACTTAGCAGAGAAAGACAGAATATTCAAACACCAAAAGTGGAATAAGGATAAAATAGGGAAGCAAAGTTTAGAGCAAGATAGAAAATAGGAAGGGGGCATAACACAGGAACAGTCTCAAGTTGAGGACAAGGATAGAGAACAAAGAGAAGAATACTACGAGTGAGATAGAAAGTGGAAATACTTTTTACACTTTAAAAGATGAGGGATAAAAAATAGGTACTTTAATAGGTTTAACAGAGATAGAACACTTTCCCTTAAAGATTGAGCACTTAAAATTGCCAATTCTAAACTGGTAATATTTTATAAGAGTCAGAGGGTGAGTAAAGGCTGTCATTCTTTTAAATTATGTTTTAAATCGTTTAGCTTTGAGTTATTGCAGTTTTTGTTGTTGATTTTATTAAAAATCTTAATTTGTTAAGTGAATTTTGAGTTTAACTTGTTTCCAGTTTTTCATTTTGTAAAAAGTAACATTCAAAAATAATTCATTATTTTTAGTTCTTTTGGATATCAGATATATTTGAAGGGCTTGTGGCTCTAGAATGATTTGCACCATGTTTTCTTACGTAGAGGCCAGTTTGCTGATGACGCTTTATAGCGTAATTAATAAAGTTTTTAGCTACATCCAAAACACCAGCGCTATTCCAATACTGCGCCCATCTTCATTTAATGGCGCAGCTCCTACAACGTTTTCTGGCCATGTTTTAATTTTATTGCATAGAAATTTCTAAGATGGGTAACTAATGGCATCATATTATTTTAGCAATGAGTTATTTGTGTTAAAACTTATGTACTTAATATGCGATATTATATAATCTTCGTTTAAACGGGCATTATTTATTGTTACAACCTATTTAATTAGCATAAAAAAATATTTGTTTACGCAAACATTGTATTACCTCCCATTACTTAGTTTCCTAATAAAACGGTTAAATAATTTTTTATCAGCCATTAAAATTACAGCCAACATTAAGACAGTCCCTTTTTTGTCGGCCAGTATAATTTTTTTTTTTCTACCAATGTAATCAAAAATCGATTATAACAATTAATCAAATGATCTAATCTATTAATTCATTTTATTGCCATCTCTAAGTTGGAGAATCAATTGAGAAGTGACATTACCGTTGGCGGCGCTGTAATACAAGGCAATATGGCTGAATTGTCTAGTATACAGCTGTGAATATGCTAACAGGGAACAAGTTAATTTAAGCACAGTACATTTTTATTTTATGAAAATGTATCGACATTCTAACAAAAAATTAACACTAGAAAATATGTAATAATTTCAAACAGTACTACAGTTGCGTAGTACGATATTTGAGCACCAGACTGCGTATCCGAGCGTGTCAGTTCTCAATAATATTCAGACAATGAAGCTCAGCGAGTCTTTGAGAACAGTTACTCAAGTCAGTCTTATTTAATAAGTCAGTTCAGCGGGACAGTTAAGGTCGTCAATAAGTCAGTTTCATGGATGCAACATCAGCGTAGAGTTAGACAAGTGATTAAACTCAAGTGGAGATACTGAGTTAGTGGAATACAGTATTGTGACTTAGTGATTTAGTTAATCGAATACCTGGACTAGTTTGAACAGTTCACAGTGGATTAACTGCAGTATAAGCAGTGGCGGATCTAGCTTTTTGGGGGCCCAGGGCTTAAAAATGCCAAGGGGCTTTTCACTTATGTTGAATATTTTTATAAGTGAAGAGCAAAAAAAAAGTTCCTCACCTCCCAAATCTAAGTGAAGAACAAAAAAAAAAGGTCCTCACCTACCAAATCCAAGTGAACAGCAAAAAAAAAAGGTTGTCACCTACCAAATCCAAGTAAAAAGCAAAAAAAAGGTCCTCACCTCCCAAATCTAAGTGAAGAGCAAAAAAAAAACAAAAAAAAGGTCCTCACCTCCCAAATTCAAGTGAAGAGCAAAAACAAAAAAAGATATCTGTCCGAGAGGTTGAGGGCCCCTGGCGGATCCGGGGCCCAGGGCTTAAGCCCTATTAGCCCGTATGTAGATCCGCCTCTGAGTATAAGTGTATTTATTGTTTAAGTGTTAATCCAAGAGACGAAACATTTTCTAGTATTTTCTGTTTGATAGGTAAAAAATAAACATTATAAATCTTCTCTGTAAGTTATGCATGGTGCTTCTCAGTTCATAACTTAAGAATTATGAAACTGTTATCGCAAAAGAGCGATATGTGTTTAGTATAATAAGTGTTTTATTATTTAAAAATATCTGTCAAATAAATTAAAACTTGAAAAAAGATATTAATTAAAAGTTCAATATTTTTATCTCTCTTTTCTAAAGATTCTCTGATTTTATTTTCTTCTGGTTATGTCATTTTCATTAGAGTTAATTTGTACTTTTATTACTTTTTTCTTTCCAGTTTAATTAACTCTGGATTGTCGTTAGACTGTTAGATACCAGCATGCAAATTTGCAGGAACTCTTGAACTAGAAAAGATACATAAACCAAGTTCATTGTCCAACTTTAATTGCACAGTTAATTTAATGAATTATTTATGTAATAAAAACTCTTGCAATTTTTTCCAAATGGTCAAATAACTAATAGAACTGAGATAAATTTAAATTTTCTTACGAGCACTGCGAAAAATTAAGTTCCCGGTCTAGCCCATAAATGCCATTGCTCTGACAAAAATATTTTGCTCATAAGTTAATATATAGTGAGACCTTGACACTTGAAATAATGGCCCGGTTACACAATGCCAGTAACTTGCACAAGTTAGAACTTGCATCAGTCACTGGCATCGTGTAGACGTACATGCTAGTACTGGTGCAAGTACTTGCACCTCATACGAGGGATGTGTCCTAAATTCTGGGAATTGTGCTATAATTAAATTACGCAGAACTTATAGGCAATGTTATTGGTGCCAGACAAGTCTTGACATGTTTATGCAACTATCTAGTGCAATATTGTTCAGTCTGATTTAGGTGTTCGACTGATATAGACGCGTTTTCATAGCACTGTTTTTGTAACCATGGAAGACGCAGCAAAATCTCAAAGAGCAATCATCTTTTTTGTGGAAAGAAGGTGTGAAAACATCAGAAATTATTCAGCGTCTGCAAGAAATATTTGGTGAGTCTGCAGAATCCAAAAGTACTGTTTATCGGTAAATCGATCGTTTTAAAACCGGTAGAACATCACTAGAAGACGATCCACGCAGTGGGCGCCCAAGCACGTCGGTAAATGAAAGAAACATTACTGCCGTCGAAGACCTACTGAAAGAGGACAGGCGAATGACTATTCGTCAAATTATTGTGCGCCTAGGGATAGGTACATGACAAGTTCATGACATCTTGCACGATTGTTTGGGCGTTAGCAAG
The DNA here is from genome assembly GCA_963971575.1 of Liopterus haemorrhoidalis. Classification (NCBI taxonomy): domain Eukaryota; kingdom Metazoa; phylum Arthropoda; class Insecta; order Coleoptera; family Dytiscidae; genus Liopterus; species Liopterus haemorrhoidalis. The sequence goes on along the minus strand of OZ020621.1, from coordinate 2,830,641 downwards.
GTTTCGCCGCGCTGGGTGCCAAGGCTGTTGGGACCAGAACAGAATCTCAATAGGTCTGATACTTTGAGGACGGCTTAAAAAAATTAGTTTATCGTTGGGATAAATGTATTCAGTTAAATGGAGATTATGTTGAAAAACTACATTGTAATATTGACGAAAATTAACAAAATAATAAAAATTATAGCTAAATTCTCAGAACTTTGGAAACATTCCTCGTATTTAACTTAATAAGTATATTATAGAAGATTCAGGCCCGGTTTTTCCACCTTCAGATAAAGTTCCAGGTAACTATCTGACAGATAAGGTTTTTTGTAACTTCATCTACTGAGTAAATGTCATCCCTTCTTTCTATACAAATGTATCTATCGGATAGTTATCTAACGGATAATGAGACTGACGTATTGGATTCACTGACTGGTATTGACATTTATTCAGCAGATGAAGTTACAAATAACCTTATCTATCAGATAGTTACCTGGAACTTTATCTGAAGGTGGAAAGACCGGGCCTCAGTTAATTAAATTATTTATTGCGGAAACACTGCTATAAAGTCCGCTATAGAACCCCTATGCCCAGTGATTTTTGTATTTGTATTATTCCTATCCAGAAATTTTTTACCTTCATTCCATTATGCGCTTTTTTATTATATATACAAACTTCCAAATCCCATAAAAATCTCTATTTTTTATTTTCCAAAGTACATGAAATCACACTTCTCATGATTTTTTGTGAAGTCGGAAGAACATATGAGTCTCGTCCTAGGGGAACGCAGATTTAAAACAAAATATATGAGGTCGTATTTTATTTTTAAGCGAGCATGTCGCATATGTGAGACTCAGTAGGACCCTGCAGAGCTATTTACATGCAAATATGCTGTCTTTGTCAAGTGAAGATGGCACTGGGGTTCCTCGTACTAGCTTTTGTTTGTATAATAAGCACTTAAAACAGAAAATAAACAAATTTTAATATTTGTCGGTGCATTTCATCTTGTGTCATGTGAAAACAAAAAATTTAGACACTACCTAACAGAACAGATGAACAAATGACATGCATGTCACTGATGGCACGCCAGAAAATTATCTTGGCACGCAGGTCATTTGAAAACCAAGTTATTATTATTTTAATTTATTATAAAATAAACGCATGTGAAGCATGGACTATGACGGAAAAACATAAAAGCAAAATTCGAAGCACCGAAATGAGATTTCTGAGGAAAATTGAAGGCAAAACAAGGAAAGACCACATAAGAAACGGGACATTCCGGGAAAATTTACACACAAAGCCAATAGAAAACACAATCCAAGAAGGACAGCTAAGGTGGTTTGGACATGTTCAAAGAATGGGAGAAGAAAGAACAGCGAAGAGAGCATTTGAAGCAAGACCTGATGGCAAAAGACCCCGAGGCCGGCCAAGAAAAGCGTGGGAGACGGAAGTGGCACTAGCCATAAAGGACATAGGAGGAACCTGGTAAGACGGAAAAACTTTAGCACGAGAGGTGGCGTAAGTTCTGGAAAATAGTGCCACATAGAGACAAGTGACTCAACTCACACAGCCTTACACAGAAAGGTAGAAAGGCTTAGGATTAAGTAAAGTAAGTATAAAATAAAATAATTATGTTAAACTCGCTCCAACTCAGCTATGGAGTGCCTCAAGGTTCCATTTTAGGTCCTAATACTATTTTTAATTTACTTATACGATTTTTCTTTCAAATCAAACGCTCGGTTTTTATATAAATTATCGAAGAAATCTCATTGACTGAGGAAAAATCGCAAAATTACCTATAACAACAAAAAACGAAGAATGTTGAATTTAATAAAAACACACCTGAAAATTTTTACTATATTCTATAATAATACATAATGTTAAATTAATTTATAGGGCTCTAAATACATGGAAAAAAAACCTAGCAGTAAATAAAAAATAATAATTTTGACACAGTATTATAAAAAATTCTGCCATCAGAAAACCAAATACTATACACAACAACTGAGTTGGTTGCTAGGCTCCTGACATCTTCTTTTACCGGCGGAACGGGCCGAAAAAGTGTATGACACAATTTTTAATTTCAAAAATGACACACACTACCTTAATATAAACGAATTCGTAACATTATTAGCCATAATTTGAATATCGAGACCAAACAGATGTGTAAATACAAACAATTTTCTGTAAGATACTTATTCTGCACCTTCTCCAGCGGCTTATGCTCCTCCCATCCCCACACCTCCGCTCCATATATGATTATGCTTTTTATTAGGGCTTTGAACATGACAAGACACAGTCTACGATGACATGAGAATTGCCCATCTACTCCAGAATGAAGCCTTTGATTGGCAAAATTGGAGTTCAAAAATCCAAAAACCGGACCCTGCACCAACGGAAAATGGTAGAACAAGATTTAAATTTTATGTAAATAAAGAAAGAAAAAATGCAGAAAGTCTCATGAACTTTTGCAAGAACCTTTGTAATACAAGGTGTCACAAAAGAAATTTTATATTTAATGGATCGATTAAAAAAAAACTAAGCCGTATATAGAAAAAATGTTTATTAATTATTAAAATACACTTTTTGGGGATTTATTTCTTAAAAATAATATCGTCTAAATGTAGACCCTCGCGTTCTCGGCACTCGTTTAATCGAACAGTAAAATTACTTATGACGTCTCGGCAGGTGGACTCAGGGATGGCTGCCATTTCGTGACGGATATTTTCTTTCAAATGCGCCAGTGAAGTCGGTTTATTGGCGTAAACTTTAGATTTAAGATAACCCCATAGGAAAAAGTCCATAGGAGTTAAATCTGGACTGCGTGGAGGCAAATTTGTGTCACCTCTCCGGGAGATCAATTTGCCTGAGAAAATTTCACGAACACGTGGCAGAGACATATTGGACGTGTGTGAAGTTGCTCCGTCCTGTTGGAACCATGTTCTTTGGTTATAGCCAGGAAAGTTTTGCAGTTCAGGTACCAAGAAGTTGTCTAACATCTCCACATAACGCTCTGAATTGACTGTAACTGCACGCCCCCTTTCGTCTTCAAAAAAGTAAGGGCCGATAATTCCTCGCGCCGACATCGCAGCCCATACGGTCACTTTAGGCGAATGTAGGGGTTTCTAATGTTTGCGTTTCGGATTCGTTGCACTCCAGTAGCGGCAGTTCTGCTTATTTACATGGCTATTAAGATGAAAATGAGCTTCATCCGAAAACAAAATGTTGGTAAACGTTGAAAATCGCTTAATTACCTGATTTACGAAATTAAGCCTCTGACTGGCATCTTGGGGCTTTAATTCTTGCACCAATTGAATTTTGTAGGGGTGCAGCTTTAGGTCTTTGTGCATAATGCTATGTAATGATGATCTATGCACATTTAAAGCACTTGCGCGCTTCCGAATTGAAAGGTTCGGGTCGTCACGAACAGACTGATTAACATTCTCCACGTTTTCTACCGTTCTTGATGACCTAGGTCGCCCGGATTTTGATTTATCCAGCATTGTACCAGTCTCTTCAAACTTTTTAACCCAATGTCGAATGAGAGGAATGCTTGGCGCATCATTTAAGTGGCGAAAACCTCGAATACTGCAGAATTTTCTACGCGCTACAGTCGCCGATTCACCGTTTTTGTAAAACTCTCGCACGCATAACGCGCGGTCTGCTCCCGAGAAACGCTCCATAGCGATTGAATTCCCAAGAGCCAGGCTACCGATTGACATAACCCCCGCGCCCCTCGGATACGTTGCGTTCACGCAGTAAGCTAAATAAATATAAAATTTCTTTTGAGACACCTTGTAGTTTAAGTTGTATGTAGACGTGTATACACTGTTGCAGATCGTTTATATACTGTTAACAAACGTGGGAGGGTTTAAATAAAAAATATATCTACCGGTTTGAATTGTAATTCTTGTATAATGCAGTGAAGTGGAGAGTGGAGGCAGTGTTCGAGACTAAACAACACAGCGAATGGATGGGTTGTATCTATGGCAGTTTGTTTATAGTTTAGTATTAGCTATAATTGAATTTATAGCTATTGCCTGTGTTTATTTGATTTCCAATTACCGTATATCAGTTCTCTACTTTATAAATGGATTCGTGGATAGGCGGAAATTAAAATAATGGCATCGTTAATAACAATTACGAATAAATAACACCGAATTGATAAATTTAATTAACTTTTCTATCAACAACCACCAAATTCATATCTTATATAGCCTTCATTATTACTTACATGTGCAAGTTATATGGGAAAATCTCTCCCTTTTGCACTATCAGTAGAAAAGTCATTGTATATAGTCTTCTATCTGCTATAACCGTCTGTCTCTAATATACTTTGTACAGAGGGTTCACAAATTATTGACAGGCGTTTGAATTTCCCGCTCATTAGATTAACTTTATAGGTTGGTACTTACCAGTGGTGCACATGGGAAAACTTATAAAGGCAAATTAATGAGTTATTGCCAAATTATAACACACGTTTTTAGGGTTTTGTAGGTATGGCCACCAAAAAACCCCAGACAATCATGTGTCTGTCTGACACTGGCTTCGTGACTGTCAGTCACCTTGAAGTGGGAACGGAGTAATTCCTATAAATGCGGCACTTGGAATTTTCCACCACCGATTCTATGTCAGAAGGGACCTACGGTATAACTGGTATCGGGTCAATACCATAGGTATGTCTAAGATGAAAGTTGAGCACGCAAAAAGTAATATTATGTTGAGACACGTAGCTCAACGCTGCAAGAAATGGACAAGCAGACAGAATGGTTTCAGGATGGTGGTGGCACAACCTACAGAGTGTGGACTCCACCATTTGGAATTTGCGGGGTCTGTACGCAAAAGTGTTTATAACACCATCCTGACACGCAAACAATCCCAACATAAAGGCTCTTTCCATCACTCTATTCAACCTTCCATCTCTATTAAACCCTGGTTTCATAATCTTCACCTCAATAAAAGAACTATCTGCACAATTTGCCGGATGCGTCTTTCCTTTGTGCACTTCCACAGAAGACATGTACTAGATACATCTCTGTGAGACTGCGGAGAACTTGGTACCGTAGACCATATGATTTTTAATTGTCCTATCCACTACAACAAGTCTTCTTTACTTTACCTGCATTTATCAAAACTTCTCCCCACTCATATTTCTATTAAATCTATCCTGACCAACCCCTCCCCAGCAGTTTGCAAGAAAATTATTGGTTTCCTCAAGGAAACCAACTTAAATTTATAAATAAATAAATAGCTATGCACTGACGAAATGGTGATCTTACCAAAGCCAACAAATCAGAAGATGAAGACACGGAAACACAAAACCTTCCGTTTCTAATTTCAAACAAGAAGACTTAAGAAACGAGAACGTGAGTTCGGTGGACAAATCTAAACTTTTATTATGTTGGAAGAACACAGAGTGCATATTTTAATTCATGTTTTTTTATCGAGATGTCTATATCCTCTCGTTGCATTGTATTTCAATTGTATTATTATTTGGGGTTAATCAGATCTTAACAAGCGTCCACTAATCGCAAACTTCAGTAACCTTTTGATTCAATTATTAAAAATATTAAATTTCTTCGCATATTTCCGTGAATCAAAGTGAGAACCCCTTGGGGATCCTTACCCTGTTTTGGAGACCACTGATTTAAGTTTTTTCTCCTCCAGTTTTTGACGTTCTTCCGCCAATTTGTTTCAGATCGGAAGTAACATTATCCCAGCCTTATCCTGATATTAAAATTGCCAGTTTGTTGAGTTAACTTGTGGTAGTCTCAGTGGAAATATAAAATTAATCAACTACTCAAAAACTTTAATTAAAGAACGAACTCTCTTGCATCTCTTCAAATAATTATTTTAATTAAAACTACCTAAAATCTCATTCCGAGAAAACCCTAAGAATGCGAAAAGAAAATTAACACTGGATAATTATATGCGGTCTAATTAATGAAATTGCTACTTAATTTCACAGATGCCTAAACTTGAATTTAGTCTTTGTGTTTCGAGTTTTAATTTGACCGCACATTGAAGTTTGGCAATAATCTAGAATATCAGTAATAATCAAGACGCGGGCATTTTATGCAAACGTTATTAAAAAATAAATCTTATCTTAAAACCACTTCGGCCAATGCTCACATTACGCCGATATAAATGATGAATACATGACACAGTTTTTAGGGTTTTGTAGGTATGACCAAAAAACCCTTATACGTCATTTTGCCATTTTGTCGTCTGTCTGTCTGTCTGTCTGTTCGGTAAAAATTGTAGCCAAACGGCTAAACCTAGAGAGTTGAAATTTGGCATGCTTATACAACTCTTTGACCCGCACATAGGAAAAATACTAAAACATCTAAAAAACATACCCCCTTAAAAATGTAAACAAATATGTGCTCCTCGAAAACAAAAATATTTTTTTTTAAATTTTGAGTAGGGTATCAAATGAAAGCCCTTATTACGTGGATTAACGATCAAATTTTTATTTTTGCAAAATAAATTATTTTTAAGCGATTTTTGCCAAAAATGTGCCAAAATTTTTTTGTCCCACAGCCTGTAGCCCAGATGGTTTAAACTAAAAATCTGAAAAAATTCTAAGTAATGTACATTGGTGTGAACCTAAATAGTTCAACAGGAATTTTTGATCAGATTATGTTTTCGGAAAATAACGCATTTTTTGTGGTTTTTGGTTCACAAAGTACAAAAGTTATACCAGTGTAAGACAATCACATGCAAGGTGTGCGATAGCGTAATGGGTTAGAGCACTAGTGTCGTATGCTAAAATGCGCTGGAAACGACGAAGAGTTTCGAGTTCGAGTACGGAGTGAATTTTATTTTTTCTGTTTTTTTTTTTGCATTTTTATTATGTTGAAATTATTTTGTCAAAATTCTAGTTATATTTTGACAAATGTTGTATTTAATTTTTAAGAGCGTAAATTTAATAACCAGTCTTATTATATGATTAACAGACGATAAATTATTTTAAAAATATCGTTCATTTTGCCGTGATTACTACAAAGTAAAATTTGTCCTACACACTCAGCATACCGCCTTCACTTATTATATACCTGCGAAGCCCTGAAATGTGTGAATATTCACACTTCACATCAATTTTTATATTTATAAGGCTATATCTGCTTTTGGTTTTTTTATCCTTAGTTCAATCCAACATTGAAGTTATTTCAGACTAAAACAGAAAATGTTCACCCTATATCACATATTTTGAACGCCTCAATCTAAGGAAACATTAGACGGAATTACATAAAACTGCTTAACAGCCCAAATGACTGATGGAAACTTTACTTCCGATTCTCTCCCCATTCGGACGTATAAAAATAAAAGTTTTAAGGAAGTACACCCGCCTACACCCCAATAGGGAGAACTAGAACACCAGAGGTTCCAAAAATTAGAAAACCAGTTAAATTTACTCCTAAGTAGACAAACAACAGCATTGCTTACATTAACTTTAAAAGCAAGTGTCCTAGTTATATATCCTGATTTATCGACCAATACCATATGTTTCTATCAGTTTAATGGCAAATCCTATAAAAAACAACCATTAAAGATAATCAAGAGGATTCGGTATCTAGCAGGTTTTAACGATTCACAAATTTAAACAACTTAAAGAAATTGAAGAAATGGCAGTTACAGATTATCAAGAGAACCAGACTTTAGAAGAAATAAAATTTGAACGACCAATGTCAAAAGAATATAAGATGAACAGGTAATCGTCTGGGAAATTTATTGTAATGCTATTTCAGCACCTGAAGAAGCTATGAATTATTTAATATTCTGCGTAATTTACACAAGAATCGTTCACGAAAATCGTTCGGCAAATATCGTGCAGTGCAGTTTGTGTTGCACAGTCGTAACAAGTTCAGATCGTGCGGCAATACTGTTTTTCGCGGTAAAAATACAAGTTATTATTTCTACAAAACAATATGTGTGAAAACAATCAAGATATAATTTAGACCGGGAGCTCATGACATTTTTGGTCTCCGATTTCATACAGCATGCCTTTTGGAGGAGAGAATATTTACCCTGTGACAACAAAAAAGGGATGGTACTAAACCCCTGCACGCTTTCCGGTCGTAGGGAAAATTGCATTTCCACTTGCAAAATTTTTTTGTGTTTTTCTCTGACTTAATATTGCTTGCCCTTTTGTCAAAAGAAAGTTATAACAAATTTAAAGTCTTTTAATTATAGGCATGCTGTATGAAAACGCGGAAAATCATATTTTTTTATTACAAGATCACATGACCGTTTGAGCCCTTTGGGACCCTCCGAATCGCATGCATATATTTAAAAGACTTTAAATTTGTTATAACTTTCTTTTGACAAAAGGGCAAGCAATATTAAATCAGAAAAAAGCACAAAAATTTTGTGTTTAAGTGGAAATGCAATTTTCCCTATGACCGGAAAGCGTGAAGGGGTTTAGTACCATCCCTTTTTTGTTGTCACAGGGTAAATATTCTCTCCTCCAAAAGGCATGCTGTATGAAATCGGAGACCAAAAACTGTCATGAGCTCCCGGTCTAATTATTTATGCCTGCAGCATTTGCAAAATAAATAGTATAGACATGAACCTCATGATGGAACAAGTAAATACACACAAAAAGACTGTAAATTTTCTGGATACAAACGGAAATGTATTTTAAATTGATTTGTAGTCACGTTTGGAACAATACTCTGCATATTCAAACACTTTTTCCAAAATATTTTCTGGTTTGGAGAATTCTTCTGAATTATCCTCATCAAATAAAATTTCTATTATATTACTTAAAAGCATCCCAAAACCTTCATGCGTCATTTTTATATTATCGTACAAAACAAGTAGCAGGAGACAAACTGCATATAATCAAACATACATAATTTATTTGTTAAAAAAAAAAAAAAAAAGTATAACAAGAATAACCGCACAATCTGATCAAAACGTTCGTCTTTGACTTTCTTGCACAGTGTGCACAGTGGTCACGTGACAAAAAAACTTGCACGATACAGAGTTAACACTGTTATGCCGAACGCACCTTTTAATACATTTCTACTTTGGTTTTGAAATCATTTTAAAATTCCAAAAATGTTTAATAACACCCAATATTTCTCATTTAATAAAGAAATTCTTCCAATAATTAACTGAAATCTTCAACTTTAAATGGAACTAATTTAAAAGTTGAGTACTGCTGGGGGTTGTAGGCTATCCATTGGTGTATATCAGCAGACATTGTTCCCTTGGTCGATTAAGCTATCTCGCTGGTAGGAACACAAGAAAGGTGGAAACCGGATTACATTTGCGGGTGATGCAAGAGGGAAATCCTTCTAAGGGGGGGCTTGAATTGCCAGTGTGGATTTAGAATTTTGATTCGGCAGTTGGCAAGATTGTTTAACGAGATGGATCGAACAGAATATTTTATTAGCTATTAAAGAATGGTATTTTTATCAAGACGTGACAAGAAATTTTATATCTATAATTTGTTTAAACGAATTATAAATCCACGAGCTAACACGGCGCAGAGTATCTGCAAAAGTCGTTTATTAATATACTTGATCAACTAAATTAGTACAGCTAATATCTAGTACCATATATAACAGTCAATTTCAAGCCTTTATACACCTTCAATCTTTTCAAATATTTCACTAAAAACCACATCAATCTGTGAACCAATCATCACTCTTCAGTAACCTGCCTTGCATTGTACTTTCAGCAATTTTAATTCAAATGTTATCCCGTTTCTTTTATCTCGACAAAGCAACATATACAGTCTGTATAATAAGACGTCCTTGTTGATTTTTGGCGAAATATAGGAGGGAAAAGGAAAAACTAAAAATAATTTAAAAATTTACTGTAAATATTATTACTCTACTACTTAATAATTATTAGAAACATCTATTACACCTGAAGCGCCCGCTTAGGGCGTACCACCTTTTATTTTTCATTTTATAACCTAAATTATATTTTATTTCCGTTTAGTTATCAATTTTATCTAATTTAAATAAATATTCATTTTATACAAAAACATGTTTAAAATTTCGCTATATTTTATTCCTAAAATACAAATATATTTTACCATATACTTTACCGGATACAATAATATTTTATATAATATTATATAATACTATAATAATTTATTATTGTATTAATTTAAACCTAATTTTAATATATTTAAAAATAACCATTTGTTTTCCTAAAATATAACTTGTTTAGAGCCGCTGATATGTCAGTTACTAAATTCATTCCGATCGCGCTGATCGACCAAATATGCAACGATATCTTAATTCAATTAATAATTTTCTACCAAGACCAGCAGAAGTGTTTTTGATTTTTATATTGTGAAATAGTTTAAAATCAGTTTTAATTTACTCAGGATCCCCTGATTTGTGTAAATTGTTAATTAATATATCAGGCTATATTAATTATTAAATTTATATTTTGTTAACACTTTTTCTGGAGTTTTCCCTCCAGATTTCTTTTGTGCTTAAAATAGGACATTGTGGCAGTAATTTATTAATTACTGCATTCTTGTAAGACCAGAGAAAAAGGTTTGTTACTAATTTCCTAAATTTTAGTTAAAAAACAGTCTATTTTAAACTAATTTCAAATTTTTTATTGAGTGACGTCACCTGTCGCTCCAACTCAGAACGAACGCGTGTTTCACCATTTGTACCTGTCGTTCGATCTGTTTAAATAATTTTTTATTTGTTTAATTTAGTCAAATATATTTGTTTTAAATTCACTAGTAGATCTGTGCCCATTTCTCAACATTTTGCGCTGAGAAATTATTTAAATTAGTCCTTTTTTGTAGATTTTGATTTAAAAATTTTCTTTAAATTTAGAATCACGATTTTTTATGAATTTGTTCTGGGATTAATTTACAGTGTAACCGACCGTATTCACCGCCACGCTTACCGCTATTAATTGTTGCAGTCTGCAACAATTAAAATTATTTAATTTTTTTTTTTTTTGACAAATTATTTTTTTTGTTCAATTATTTTTTTTGATTAAGTTTTTTTTTCAACTATTTTTTTTTGATAATATATTTTTTTTTATTATTATTTATTATTCCTGGCAACGCTACACCACCTATCATTATTAATTTTTACACTGTAAATTTCCCTAACATATTAGCGATCCCCAAAACCTTTTCTCTCTTTCATTCAATTTTATTGGCAACGCATTTGAACCAAGAACCTGACCTTATTTTTTATAATAATAAATTCTCCGATCCGCGCACCGCGCATTTATAATTTTAGACATTTCAAAGTCAACCCTTGTGTGTCGTCGTGTACTCCTACCCTACCTGGGCCGGTAGCGGGCGCCACAACATCTATATCTTAACATCTTAATGAAAATTAAGCTGAAAATTTATGTAGACCTTATTATGGGTAAGTAAGAGTATGTGTAACTTATATCGATTCTGTTCTGTTTGACCAAATATTAATGTGTGGTTGGATCTTATTTGCACAATAATGACGTGATAATTTTTAAAAGCGAAAGAAAGTTGTGGAATGCTGTTAATGATAGTGCCATTATGTTCATCTGCAGATATTTAAACCTAAATGTACGCGACCTGTTTTGAAATCTTTAAATCTGTAAAATAAAATCAAAACTTTTTAAAGCAATGTTACCTGAACTGCTATATATTATTAATTAAAAGTATCAATTAACTTCATAAATGCTAATTCAGATGTCTGAAAACAAGAATAGTTTTTCAAATTTTCATGAATTTTCATGAAGCTATTACAAAAAGAGTACCGTTAATCATAGATGTAAGATGAAAGGAGAAGTACTTTACACTTTTCATGAAAGTTTACAAACGCTTTTTGTGATACATATGCTCCTTTTACACCATACAGTATAGGGTTCCTCTAGGTTTAACTGTCTTACACATTTTTACCCAATGCAGTTCTAGGGTGTCAGAAAGAGGTTAAGTATGTGCTAAGATCTTTCAGTGGCTTTAAAGGACGACAGAGTACTCATGGACAAGTTGATACTCTTCCTGCGAGAATCGAACTTGTGAAGTCTTGTACATTACTTTTAAAAAATAACAATCAGGGAAAACAACTATATAAAATCCTAAAAGATTGTTGGAAAGAGAAAGAAATCAAGAATCAGTTTACAAATTGGCCCACGACAAAGTTCGCCAACTTAATAAGAAATGGCACAACACCAGAAGACATCAGAAGACGAAGAAGGCCAAGACATGCAAAACAAGAACAGTGGAGCAGAATGAAGTAGTCGCGTTATAAATTATACAAGCACGTAGTTACACAGAAATTCCCAAGTACAAAAAATGATAGCTAGATTCAGATGTGGAAACTAGGAAAAGCCAAGTTGCTTGTGAATGAAGGAGGAGGAATAGCTTTGCAGGATCTGTTGGAAAAAATCTGAAACTATCATTTACGAAACGATGAAGAAGTGTGTGGAAATGAATATGGTGAAAACTAAACAATAACTAGGTGTCGGTAATTCATTTCAAGGAAATTTTATTAATATCTATAAAATACAAGTGATTCCCTACAAATTAAATCAAAAAAATGAACCATATCAAAAAAAATTCTGCCAGCTCTTTGTAAGCTGATAAATAATGTTTCAAAGATTCTTGTTTACTTATAGGCGCATGGTTAGGGTGACCATTTTCTTAAGAAGGCAATGCGGGACGGAGCAAAAAAAAGGTCCTCACCTCCCAAATCCAAGTGAAGAGCAAAAAAAAAGGTCCTCATTTCCCAAATCCAAGTGAAGAGCAAACAAAAAGGTCCTCATCTCCCAATTCCAAGTGAAGAGCAAAAAAAAGGTCCTCATTTTCTTAAATACAAGTTACAAAATGCGGGACAATGCGGGACAAAATGTTAAAATGTGGGACTTTTGCGGGACGCATCTTAATGCGGGACAAAATGTTAGAATGCGGGACAGTCTCGCAAAAAGCGGGACGAATGGTTACCCTACGCATGGTTCATACGTCTACAAGTGCTGAGAATTTTTATACGTGACCGGGAACATTTGAAAGTAAAGGATATTTATTATCGATGGTCGGCGTTGGCTAGCCAGCACCTATAGTCTCCAGCAATAATCTTTCTACGTGTTTGTACCCGTACTTCTCACAACGTGAAAAAGTATGCTTTTACATTTTATTAACTCTGTGTTGTATTTTATGTTTCCTTATCTGTTTTCTTCAATTTCCATTTAAATCTTTGATGTTATTCTAAGTATTTCCATGTGAAAACTATCACGTAGTAAATGTGCAATATTTACCGAGGTTTTAGCTTTCTATTTAGATTGTATTCTGTTTTGTGTTTGCCAGCATCTCATGTAACTGAATATATTGCATGGTGGCAGTCGCGACTCTTTAAAATAACGACTATTCTATGCATTGCATCTCGCCACAAATGCGTTTTAGACGAGGAAATATCGCGACTTTGTAAAGTGGATTTTGTTCCCTGCCACCGTTCATTTAAACATCTAAAAGCTAAAGCGGTTTTACGGCACTATTCAACGATCTTAAGAGGTAACACACGCTTGAATAAAACTCTAGTTTCTAACCAGTTATGACTAGAAACAAGCTTAATATATTTTTATGGTTTTGTAGGTATGACCACCAAAAACCCTTATAACGTCTCTCATGTGTTTGTCTGTCTGTACGGTAGAAATTGTAGCCAAGCGGTTTAACTTATAAAGTTGAAATTTGGCGTGCTTATACAATTCTTGACCCACGTATAGAAAAAATACTGAAGCAAATATTGAAAGAGAGAAGAAACACAAACAGATACGGAGACACGTAAGATAAAACTAAGAAAACAGAAATAATGCAAAGATAAACAAGAACATTTCAAAGAAAAATGAAAAAAGAAGAGATATGTATTTAACACAATTAAATTATTAGCAATAGATACAATGTATTTCAAAGCCCAAAGGCATGAATAAATATTATTATTATAGAAAAAATACTGAGAGTTCAAAAAAATACATCCCAGGATAAATATAAACAAATAGCAAACTGAAATATGTATTTAATGAAAAAATATGTATTTTTTTAATTTTGAGAGGCATATCAAATGAAACCTCTTAATGTGAGGATCAACAGGCAAATTTCTGAAAACTCGATTTTCTTTTGTGGTTTTCATCAAAAATGTGTCAAAAAACTTTTATTCCCATCCAATCTTCCATATATGTTGAACTGAAAATCTGAAAAAATCTTCATAATGTACATTAATAGGCACCAAGATAGTCCAACAGGAATTTTTAATCAGATAAGTTTTCGAAAAAATATCGATTTTTTGTAGCGAAAAATATACTATTTTTAAAATTTATTGAAAAAGAGATTTTTGAAATTCGTTTCTTTTAGGGTACATTCGATTTGACGCTCCGAGCGTTCCGAGCACGTTCTGTACACTCAAACGTGTTCGATTTGACTCTCTGAGTACACTCAATTGCATTCGTTTTGCGATCGAGCGAGAATTTAGAGTGCGCTCTATGTGTTCGGCGTTTTAAGACCGAGCATATGGAGTATGATTTAAAAAAGAGGGGGAACGGCTGGAAAGAAATGAAAGTTTAAAATTAAATTATAAATGAAATAAAAATAATAGCCTTAGACAAATAACAATAGACAAATAATATTGTTATTTGTCTATAGCTACAGAGTACGGCCATTTTATGTATTTGTGACGTTCTGTAAACAGCAAAAAAATTATTAAAATACACCGTGCATAAAATTAAAATGGAAAAAAATCATTAAATTAATTTATTAATTATTATTTAATTTTTAATTAATTTTATTTCTTCATCATTGAAAAAAAATCAAGGAAAAACCGAGGTATATTATTTTGATTCATGACTGACGTGAACTAATCTGACAGTAAAAACGCCACCTAAAATTGTAGGGTTAGATTTTATAAACATTACGTCACAAGAACGCTCGCTCCGTTAGTGCTCTATTCATGACGTCACCATCAACTGTTCGCTCAGCGCTCGCTCTACCCTGTACAACTCGAATGCACCCTTAATAAGATTTTAACAAAAAATGCTAAAAAGTTCTTGTCCCGCTCCCTTTTACTCAAAGGGGTTAAACTAAAAATCTGTAAAAACTATGGGTGATGTAAATTGATTTGAGCCGGTAACGTATGAGAGGAATTTTTAATCAGACTGCGTTTTTGGAAAATATTGCAGTTTTTGCTTTTTTTTCACAAAATTACTAATTTTTTAAATTAATACTTCTTTTATGACTAATAATGTTATGGATTTTTTGTATTTATGGCTAAGGTAGTATATGTCTTAATTTAAAATATAATAAAAACTTTAACAGCCGAGATTTGAGTTCATATTTTGCCTATAGGTGGAGTGCCTACTACGAGGATTGTCTCAAAAGTAATTTACAAAAAAACTAATAACAACACAAACTTCACATAGGAGCAAATGGAGTCTTCATAGTGGCTGGAGCCTGACTGCCGGATCGATCGACGCACGCGCATAGAAATTTTACAGTGCTGCCACTACACCTAGACGCAAATTCCCTGAGACTCCCAGACTTTTCCCGCCAACCACACGGATTAAAAGAATAGTGTAACTTACATTAGGGACGACCCTCGTATTATACGCCATGATTCAACATATTGTTTGACTTAGTTTATTTTTTTGTTTTTAAGTAATCAAACAACTATAAAACGTAATATGTATTACTGTATACCCCTTTATAACCACATTGACCTGAGCCTTTCGACAATATTTTAATCCATAGCTCCTGGTCCGCGGATGATTGAAGATATCTAATTAGTGATGTTAGATTTTGAGGTCTAGTATGTGTTGGTATTGTGTGATTTGGATTCAGTTACCTAGGTATGTCCCTTATTATCCCGTTGACAGGTATTAATCGTCAGGGTGTTATTGATAGAGTAAGTGCGTGATGTAATGTGATATTAATGGTTGGCAACTGTAAGACACGCGGGATACGATACACGGGGAATTACACTGGACATGGATAATGCGTTATCTTGTCGTGGGGTGTCACCACTCTAGATAAACGTCTTTACTCACTGTATTACCAACACCACAAACAAAATGATTCACAACTAAAGTATCATATTCAGTTTGTCTTGAAAATTGTCAAGCAGGTATTTTGCCTTCAACAAAATTGTCTTATTAAGCACCACGAATTTTTAGATATTCTTTATGCCCTTCCACTCTAGTTTATCAGTTATATCTGTCTCTAGGAGATACTCCTTCCTCCAGATTTTTAGTAAAATTTTCAATTATTCAATATTACTCTCTAGAAATGTTAGATGATCTCTTCACCTTTTTAGAAGGCTTCCTATAAGTCGAAAGATGTTCACTACCCTTCATTTCACTATTATTTCTGTTTCTTTTTCCTTTTCCACAGTTGAAAATCAAATTTGAATAACCATTTTTATATTTCAAACTTTCAATTGCACGTAGTTTAAGTTTGCAAATTTATAACACAAACTAAAACAAAATATAACTTTAAACAAGTGAAATGCATTTTAACTTGAAATTTAACGTCATAAACATATAATTCACAAAATAAAAATTGCTGTTAGAAACTTTTATGAAGTACAAACAGTCTGACATATTATTTTGACACATTTTATTTTCAAAGTTTGGATAATTTAAATGTTTTCTGTAATAAATTAACTTTTTAACTTGAATAAATTAATTATAATCTTTTTAGGATTTTATAGGTATGAACAAAAAACCCTTGTAACATCACTGTGTCTGTCTGTTTGTTCGGTAGAAATTATGGCCAAAGGTCAGGACTTAGAAAATTGAAATTTGACAGGCATATACGAGGTGTGTAAATTAAGTAACCGAACTGGCAACATAGCGTTTGATCTGGCAAAATTTGTGAGGCGGGACTTGGAGGAGCGGCAGGCGAACATGTGATACTCCTTCAGTACGAGTTTGAACTCGATAGAGTAATTTTGTTGTCCGTAGCGATTTTTTTCGTGAAACAGTTTTTTCTAGTGCGTTCCAAAAATGAGTGACATTCATTTCGAACAACGGTGTGCTATCAGGTTTTGCTTCAGACTTGGGCACAGTGCAACGGAAACTTTTACAAAACTTCAGCAGACCTACGAAGACAGTATTTTGTCAAGGACCCAGGTTTTTTTGAGGTTTAAAGCATTTTCAGAAGGAAGAGAGTTGATTGAAGATGAAACACACAGCGGAACGCCTTCATCTTCAAGAACTGATGAAAATGTCGACAGAATCCAGGATCTTGTGCGTTCAGATCGTCGGTTGACAGTCTGAATGATCGAGGAAGAATTGAATTTGACCCACACTACCGTTCATCAGATTTTGTGACACCAGGCGAAAAATTAAAGAAAATTGTATTAAAAGGATGAAAAGAACACGACACATTTCAAAAAACAGTTATTTCTGATAATTCATATACAGTGAAATTTTTTTTTTTTTATTAAGTACTACATTCCACACATTTAATATAATTTAAACCATAAATTTCGCAACAAATCGGTTAGAACTGCTGTGCATCATAATTCACCTTAATTCCTTTCCTCCATAGGAAATATAGGTTTACAATCTCTTTTTACAAGTAGTTCGATATAACCTAACTTTTTTGACAATTAGCGAAGTGGCAACAAAGGACGTATATCAACTGTGACGTCATCTCATTGTTATGGTGAATGGACTCTATGGAGTCGTTTTAGCCATAGGTGTAAGCAGAAGACGTAATTTATAGTAGAAATGCTTTATAATGGAAATTTTTAGTGAATGGTTTTGTTCGCGATATCTATGATGCTCTTATTATTTATTTATTTATCTATGCTGCTTTGTTATTAACAAAGTCAAAATTGTCTCCAATAGTACCCAATATCCGGATTCAGACTGGATAGACACTGGAAGAAGAAGAATTTTAGTTACCACGATTTACTACTATTAAAAATGACAGTATCAGACGTTTATTGCATTAAAATTTCTGTTCAAAACTATTTAAAAAACGAGTAACAAATCTCCTAGATCAAAAGTCGATTAACATTGTATTGGTAAGGCAGACTTGTCAAGTCATCTCAGACCTGGTACTAAGTGTTATTTTATTATGTTGGTACAAGAGAGGGTGTTTGTATGCGTTGTTTTCTAGGGGAAATCTTCAGAAACAGTCGTTCAAGCATAATTAGAAACGTGTATACTGTGAAATCGTGATCACAAAAACCAAGATGAGAACCGCCAATGGAATACTGGTTTATTTTCAAGAAATTAATTAACTAAATATTTGTTAAACTCTAAAATTAATTAAACTAACGCAGGTTTTAAACTAAATTGTAATTAAAATTTACAAATAATTCTGTTCTTGAACACTATCAGTCCAAACGTTTCCTTTTTTGTTCTTTTCGTTTTATTTATTAATTTTACATCGGCTTATTTCTGCAACGAGGCTAATCGCCGATGCCAGGGGGCGAGCTCCTACACCTGGATGAGGGGTGAATGAGTGTGAAAATGGGAGTAATGTAAACATATTATTCTCGCCCGAAATATCACTTGCAGGGACTTGAACCGGCTACATCACAATACAGAGTGTGTTTACCAGTCAGAACTGAGTAATTTAACGAGCTCGGCTACTCTGTTGGCTTTTGGTTTGGGCGTTTTATTTATTTATTTATTTACGAAATTTGCTTACAGATAAAAATCCCAATAGCAAATAAAAAATATAACATAAAAAGAAATACATAATAAAGAAAAAACATAGAAAAAATACATAGTAAAAAATTAATACATAGTAAAAAAAAAAAGGAAAATACATAATAATTCAGGCAAAAATAAGTGATTTTACTATGCTATTTGGATTTTTACTGGACGTTAAAAATTTATTAAACAAGGATAATGTTGATAACGATCTTGAAAAGAATTGTAAAAATCTGGGTGAATTAGATGGCACAAAACAGTTTTAGATTAATGTAATGATTTTATTTTATACATCTAACAAAAAAAAAAAAAGTCTCTGATTCCAATATCTCAATTTAATTTTTGTGTGACAAAGCACGCTTGAATGTTACCTTGTCAAATACATTTATTTCAATAATGAGCTCTGAGGAAAAGTAATACAAGTGACATTTCTACCAAAAATGTAATAAGTATATATTTGTACAACTACCACATATAAAACTTATTGCTCTAGTGTCTTTTTATAGTCCATTTCAAATAAGAAAATTAGACCAATTCTGTAACTCAGTTACTATGATCATTGTAACAAAATTTGTCCCTATGAGCAAGGTCAGTTACTATCATGAATGAAGGTCATTATACTTTTTATAATATTTTATCTTGTAGTAACGTTACTACACAATTTTTACAGAATTGATCTGAATGAGTAAAAAAACAGGAGTTGTTTGACCTTGTTTTTTACATGTAAACAAATATGCATTGTGTCAAAATCAACGACTGTTCGACGTCTGTCATTTTCTCGTGAATAAATTAATATTGTGAATAAAAATATTTGGTCGTCAAGGATGAAATTTGTAGAAAAAAAGGCAAAGTTGTTTGATAACTTACAAATATAAGTAATTATTTTATTCATCAAAGTATGCACCCATATTGTCTATACACTTTTGCCATTTAAGCGGCAGGTTGTTCAGGCCGGTGATATAAAACCCTGGCGGACGAGAGTCAATGAATTCCTGGAAGGCCAGTTTTACAGCATTGTCGGAATTAAACTGTTTTCCTATTAAAAAGTTGTCTAAATTGCGGAAGAAGTGGTAGTCAGTGGAGGCTAGGTCTGTTGAGTATGGAGGATGATGGAAAAGTTCCAACTCCAATTCCTGCAGTTTTGCCACAGTCATTTGTGCAGTGTGTGGTCTAGCGTTATCATGCAATAAAATAAGAGTCGATCTATTGACCAATCTAGGTTGTTTTTCTTTAAGTTTTTGCATAATTTCGTCCTGTTGGTTGCAGTATATTTCTGCTGTGATCGATGAGCCAGTTTTTTTTTTGTTTTTTTGTTTTTTTGTTTTTATGTTTAAGATATTCCGACCAATTCTGTAACTCAGTTACTATGATCATAGGAACTAAATCTGTCACTATGAGCAAGGTCAGTTACTATTATGAATGAAAGTCATTATACTTTTTATAATATTTTATCTTGTAGTAACGTTACTACACTGTAAATTGATTTGATTGTCTGCTGCGTAGTAACACTAGAGACAAATACTTCATAATAGTGCGAATTTTCGACCGTTCCATTTTCAACAAAATTAATTTTTTTAAATGTTTTTTATATTTTTTAACGCATACAATGATTTCTTTAAACAGGCGAGATGTGTAACTTTCGAACAAGAAAAACAGAACGATAAAATATTAATACAATGTCAAATAATAAGCTGTTAAAGTTGGCAATATTATTAACTACAAATTTCATCCTTGGCGACCTCATACTTAAATTATCAAATACTGGTTATATTGCTTGTGGAAACTGTATTTTGTTCTTTATATTTAAACCGCGTTTCTGTTAACACCTCTATAATTTATTAATATCCATCTTGAATTTTTAACAGTCTGTTTCAGAAATATATGTGGAACGAATTTTAAACAAGCATTGTATTAAAAAATAGAAGACATGCAGTTTACAGTGACAGGAGTGGCAAGTATGACAATTTATAAGGTGCGGCCTTAAACGTCAAAACAGACAATTGCATACGTAAGATATTAAAAGATTTACCCCTGTTAACCCTACAAGTACCATTATAACACAATCTCCTATGACCAGTACCCTTGTTAATATCCTTTTCACACTAGATCTTTAAGACGAGTGAACTTAAAGTTCACCGATGTTTAAGATCGGTATTCTTTCACACTTGATGTTTAAATCTCCGGTGCTGTCATCAGCTACAGTAATTTTGTCCTTAAGTTACCGTCATGAAATTACCAGTTTTGAACTGTCTGCGCAGTCGCACATTTTGAATTATTATAAACAATTAAGGATATTTCATTTCATTCTACAATAAAGGCACTACAATAAAGAATATATTACACCTGTATCAACATGTAAGTCGATACATTTTATCTCAATTTTTGTAGCTCTGTATTTTATTAAACACATTATTAAAATAAATAATTTTATTATAACAATAAGTATAAATTTCTTATAACGTCGATATAATACAGTATTCTTGTTTATGATAATATAAAATGTTGACAGCACAAATTCAAGGAGTATTTTTTTATAATAGAAATTAAGTTGGCAATTCGGACGAAGTTTAAGACGCATATCTCTGTCTTAAACATCGCTTGTATTTAACCGAGGCCATACGGTTTCACATTAGCGTTTAAAGATACATTCACTTTAACATCTGATCTTAAAGATCTAGTGTGAAAAGGGTATGAGGCTATAAACATTTAAAACACAGTTATTTTATCATTACCAACTTATAATAGTAATATTTTAGGATATTTCCAATTAAAAGTTGTCGATATATTTTTGCTAACACGTGGGGAAAAGTGCTATAAATCTGCACACGTGCCGTTTTTGGCGGGTGCTGATAATGGCTTACTTGCTGATTGATTATCGAGAGGGCGCAAGGGTTTGCAGCTGTTTCAATTTTGATTAATTCCGCAAAAAATTCTTTATAAAAAAATGTCTTTTATAAATTCCAAGAAAAAGAGTAACAGGATATTAAATTTTATATAAATTTTAAAATGACACGACTTTTATACATGTATTCTACTAGATTTTTTTTTTGTCAAATAATAAATTATTGTTAAACAATTTCTAAAAGTATTTTTATTATAATAGAAACAAGCTTTTATGTTATACATAATAGGAAATTGCGGGAACATTGATAAAAAAAAAATTAGCAGGCCATATTTCCTTTCGCAATATGTATCTATTTTTTTTTTTATCCTTGGTTCTGCTGAAAAATTTCTTTAGCTCGGTTAACACGCAATAGCGTCTACGTAAATATACATATTGTGTAAGAAATCTTAAGTCTGCCAACGGAGCGGCCGAGCGCATTAAGTCGTGCGGTTTTAGACTGTTAGAAACAGGCGTGACTAGGCGGCCGGTGGTTCGAGCCTGCTTCGTTGGTGATATTATTCGGGCGAGAATAATATGTTTACATTACTCTCATTTTCACAATCATTCACCCCTCATCCAGGTGTAGGAGCTCGCCCCCTGGCATCGGCGATTAGCCTCGTTGCAGAAATAAAGGCCGATGTAAAATAAATAATATAATAATAAAAAAAAATCTTAAGTCTGGTTTAAAATAGATATAGGGGAAACCGGGGCATAACGGGCTCCCGGGGTATAACGGGCTCCCTTCTTTTTGACTGTTAAAGCATGCCGCCATGTTTGGGTTCATTCCAGTCACGTTCAGTACTTCGGAAGTGTCTTCCGAGAGGGTTTGTATGACTGAGAGCTGGCGTTTACATTTTGTAAATTGGTGAAACGTGTTTTTGCTACGTTGATATATTTTTCACACATATCCAGACGTTGATTGCTCCAGTGCAGAGCATGTGGCAAGTGGACACATTGTTCTTGCGCTGGAGAAGATGATAACGATGAGGAATGCAGTCACGTGTGTTCATTCTGCGCCAGATTTTAGCTGATTGCCCATTATACCCCGCCTATTCTCATTCTGCCCCGACACCGGGCCAAAATGAGCACAAGGAAGCCTTTGTTTATATCGTCATAACTTTTATTTTTGTATTTTTTGAAGTTTTTTACTGTCTGTAAAAATTAAACAATAAATTATCTTACGAATAAAAGTATTTCGAAATTTTTTACGATATTCCTTAAGATTTTATTAATCCTTAAGGTGCTCGTTATGCCCGGGCTTCCCGTACTATGGATACATAAGCATAAAAATTACACTACTCTCTTTGTTCGATTATTACAAGTGTATCTGTTTGAAGAGACAAGCACAGTCTTTGTGATTTTTATGTTATGCCTGTGAATGTATCCCTTATAAATGAGGCTTAAAGCCTGGTTTATAATAGAATAAACCCATAGCAAGGTCGCATAGCACGGCAGCATAAGGCATAACCTCTGTGGTTATAATGAAATTGCATACGAACATTTGCAGTTATGTTAACTAATGGCAGTCAATTTTTAATTTTTTTTTTACAGTAAAACGAGGTTAAAATGGAGGAAAATAATATTGCTGGAGTAAAATTATTTAAATTATATTAATAATATATTGAACAACCCTACCTATTGTATATTATTACCTATAGATAGATAAATTTGTTTCACCAGCAAAGAAAAAACACAATTTGAGCCACTAAAACATCTTAGAGTTTGGTCCACTCTTTAAAGCTATACCAGTATGTTCCATTCTAATACAATATTTGCACAATTTCACAGTTGCATAATTTAAATATGTATAAAACATAAATATTAA
Organism: Liopterus haemorrhoidalis; assembly: GCA_963971575.1. NCBI lineage: Eukaryota > Metazoa > Arthropoda > Insecta > Coleoptera > Dytiscidae > Liopterus > Liopterus haemorrhoidalis. The sequence continues at coordinate 2,807,317 of OZ020621.1, read as the reverse complement.
AGTATGTAAGTGTAAAAAAAATAAATCTGTAACGCATATGAATTTCAGATTCTGTCAAGATAATGTATGAGACTGTTTAGCATTTGTGAAATCTGACATATTTGTTCATTTATACACAAATTTATGTACAATAATATATTGAGAAATTTTTAAAATCTAGGGCGTATGAAAATGCAGTCACACATCCTGAGTTTACATTAAAATAATTAACTATATTTTTGCATTACTTTTACTAAGTTTTGTTGAAATCATAATGTTAGATTACGAAAAACTGTATGTAAAAATCACCAACATTAACAAGTCTTGTCCATCATCGACTGATGTTGGACTGCCTTTAAGAAAACTGTCAATCAAACTTTTTCCGTCTAAACCGACTATCTGCCGTTGACTTTGAAATCATTCATATCATTCTAAAGTATTTTGTCTTGGTTATGAGAGCTCCATGCATTTATCTGTGACAGTGTTGATCGAAACCCGGTGTTCTTCTGCAAGTTCTCTTCTTCTGCTGCTCTGTTGATTGTATACCAGTGCTTGGTTGCCTACCAGTTCCTAATATTACGTAGAATCTATTCTATTGTATATACAAAAAAATTGTTACTTGAAAACCGCCAGTGGAATTGCTTTATTGGAAATGATGAATACAATTTTCATAGTAATCTCAAACTCATTACCAATACTACTCCCAAAGCTTAGGAGACGGATGCGGATACGGATACATTAAAACCGTTTCGACTGATCTCATTAGCTTTGTGTGAATATGTAGTAATTTTTAACATTTTACACACACACACGTACTCAATTTTTCTTAATTTTAATACATAATATCTTCATGAAGTTTGTAATATTCAAACACAATTCTTGAAAATATATGGCTATAAACTAAATCTAATATTGGTAATAAATCACAATAAGTATGTAATATTATCTAGCACCAATAATAATGTCATTTCTAAAGTCACAAATAACCATTTAATATGCGCAATAGGTCATTAATTGGTAGGTTTAATTGTGCAATACAAATCCACATATAAATCCTTGCTTTCTATTCAGTGTTTCGACTATGGCTGTATGCACTGCCTGAATACACAGACTCAGAAGGATCAATATCGCACTAATTAGTACAGTATTAACTGCTTGCTTTTCTAATTAATATCTAGAAACCTTAGATCGCAGGGTTCAAATTAAAGATAATGACTCGCTTGTTAACCTTCATAAGATGAATTATATAAAATTGTTATAACTAAATTTTGTTCCAATAAGCTAGAATCTCGTTTAATTCCGATAATGCTGTAAAACTGGCCTTCCAGGAATTCTTTGACTCTCGTCCGCCAGGGTTTTATCTCTACCGGCTTGAACAACCTGCCGCATAAATGGCAAAAGTGTACAGACAATATGGGTGCATACTTTGATGAATAAAATAATTCCTTATATTTGTAAGTTATCACTCTACTTTGCCTTTTTTTTTCTACAAATTTCATCCTTGACGACCTAATTTATATATTTTTCCGATATATATTTTTCTAAAATTATTGGGAAAATAACTGAGTTGAATTTTGTGAAGGAGGTAATAATAAATAATCTCATAATTATGTATCACATGTAATCTAACATTGGATGCTGTAGGAGGCAACTTTAGTTATTTCTCATTTGACTTACGTAAATTTAACTGCATTTTGTGCAGTTTATGTTGTAAATTTGGGATATTTTCGGCAATATTCTCTAATCCTGTTTATGGAAAAGTCCGATGATATCCATAAAGGATATTGACGGTTCTTCCAAAACCAAACTGGATCTAAACCATATTATATCATTAATTTTCCTAGAAAATTTTCGGTTGATCTTATTTGGTTAGGCATTAGAAAACTTCTGAATGTTTTAAATATTCAGGAGGTTCCAAGTTATTTTGATGGGAATAAAATAGCATGGGAGGTCACCATCCATCACCAGCTCTGAATATATTACGGGAGACGGTCTGACGTATGCATACGTAGGGGGCACAGGTGAACATATTGGTTGTTATAGATCAATCTATTGTTGTTTCCCCCAGCTAGCCCTCACAATGGGGATGTTATTAGCCTAGAATAGGGAGACTGTTCACGACATAAAGGGTGTATTATACATTTTGATTGGATGTGATTTACTTAAGATTTTGTATCATATTGCCAGAAACTATATGAAAGATTGTGCTGTGCGTCAAAAATGTTAACTAACTAATTAACTTTCAACTATCGCAATAGAACAGTAAACTTTTTTTTTATAATACCCCAAACCGTGCTGGCTCTAGAAATCCTGGCGCCCAGATTTTACAGTTTCAGGTTAAAATAACTGGAATTTTATGGTGGAAATTTTCTAGAGCTAATATTTAATCGCAAGTACTTACTTTATAATTTATCTTCCTAAAGATAATTGAAAACTAAAATCAGTAGTTCAAAGTTTAGTTGAAAGGTATTATAGTCTATGATTTATACCGTATATTCAAGCAATTGTGCCAACAAAAGGTGTGATTTATCGCAGCTGGCTTAATTAAAATATAGAATTAATAATCTGGTGTCAGATATATGATAAACTTAGGGTTAGCACATAATATTCTATTGTCAAGTATTGGCACTTTGCCATACACTGAACTTTACTCAATAATATAGATAATTAAATTAAAGTTGGTATTCCTGAAGGTTTAAATCGCTAAATATTTCATTAATCATTCATTTTCTAGTTATAGTTACTAGTGATGGGCTCGGAAGATTTTTTTGCAGGGGAAGGCAAAATATGAAGGCTTATTTTTGAGTCATAGTTGACCTCGATAACTGGCGTGATAATAATTGATATAATAGTGTTTATAATGCCAAAAATTATTGAAGACAAAATTATTTAAATTATTAATAAGGTTCACACTTCTAAATATCAAGTGATATAAAAAAAGGGTCCTCGCTTCGGAAATAGAAAGTGATGACCTAAAAAAAGGGTCCTCACTTCTAAAATACAAATGACGACCTAAAAAAAAGATCCTTATCTCTGTTTTCTAGTGTGTTTGTGTGTTTTTATTTTTATTTCCTTCCTTCTTAGGGGGGGGGGCGAAGCCCCGGGCCCCTCCCCTGGGTGCGACAATGTCTCACTGGTATGTTGTTGGGCATTCTAATGACGTGTCCGTTCCAACGTATTCTGGAACTTTTTATGAAGCCAATCATAAAGGTCATCGTTTCTCATCATTTCTTAAACGCAGCTCATCATTTCTTCGGATTCTCCATATTCTATCCTCTTGGACAGGACCGAAAATTTTCCGTATAATTTTGCGTTCAAAGATTGTCAGCCGACGTTCTTGTTCTTGTGTAATTTTCCAAGATTCGCTTCCAGATATGAGTATGAGTTGAAGAAGGGTCTTGTATAATCTTATTTTTGTGTGCCGGGATAAATAATATTGCCAGCCTAATTTTAAAAAAAAATAAATTCCATAGTTACCTAGATTTTATCTGGATCATATTGTATTTTATCTTTGCGTGTATTTTATCACGTAATAATATCTGCTTTCCTTTATTCAACAATTACTGTAGACAAAATAACAAATGTAACATCGCCGTAAATAACCTGACATTTTCATCTTAACTAGAACTTAATATAATCTCTGTTGAAATACGTCAAAACTTTATGACAAGTCTGTTATCCTTGATGCTATGCAGACATGTACCATTTGTACAAAGTGACATCCTTTAAATACATTAGCACTCTATAATGACAATTTACAGGGTTGCCATGTTTACTCCTCCTTCACAAGTTAATCTTGAGATTAAATCCTTTACAAGTTTTGGAACTAGTAAAGTTTCTTGTGCTTCCTAGTTACTTTGATAGATCTAATGGATAGACCTAGTAAGATTTAATTAGTTTATAGATTTTGGACATTTGTATAACTAACTCTAATTTATTAGACAAAAGGTATTTGTGAAAAAACTGTTGATTTTGATGTGATAAATATACAGTTGTGGCGAACTAATTAAGAACGGCAGGTGAAATTACATACAATGTTCTCTAGTTTTAACAATAGTCAATAAATCGCCAAATATGTACTAATTTTTATATGCCTTATACTATACCCCAAAGTAAATATTGCATCATCCAAAAATATTCGGTCGTAAAATTTGTTTAGTTCAGTTCATGCGTATATGTGCATGTTTCAATTGGCGATATAATTAGGAACGACATTACAAAATATTATTTTGTGAAGTCTGAGCTGTGTCAACAAACAAAACACTGGTAAGAATTATTAATACAAGGGTTATAGTAGTAAAATCAATTTTGTTTTTTGTGTTGTAGGTTGTTTTTTTTTTTTTTATTACGGGTAGAAAAAAAATTTGCGCACCAGGCATGAGGGATGCCATAGTCAAACTGCATTTAAATGAAAATATGTCTTATGGAGTAATTGCAAATAAATTAAAATGTTCTAAAATTATGGTTTATAACGCGGTGCAACATTTTAATAAACATCACACCACAGAAAATGTAGCTAGACGACCTCGAAAAACTTCAGAAGTGGTGGATCGACGAATAGTTCGATTAGCAAAAACTAATCCCTTTCTTAGCTCCAAAGAAATCCAAAAAGAGATATTTGCTGAAGAACCTAATGCACTATCAGCTCGTTCTATCAGAGAAAGATTGAATGAGAACTAACTATTTAGAAGAGCTGTAAGAAAGAAGCCACTACTTTCATCAAAAAACAGGAAGGACAGGCTAGCGTTGGCCAAGGAACATAAAGATTGGACTATTTCCCAATGGAAGCATATCCTTTGGAGCGATGAAACGAAGGTTAATCGATTGGAGTCAGATGGAAAAAAATATGTACGGCGCTCTTTTTACCAATCAAAATATATGAATACATGCATATCACAAGATCGTTCTTAATTAGTTCGCCACAACGTACCTAGACATCCAGTATTATGTTGGCTTCTTACACCTATTAAATACCTGCAAAACCCTGAAATGAGTGAAAATTCACACTTCACTCCAATTTTTTTTAATTGGTAATAAACGAGGTAATAAATTACTGCAAGCTGAGCTGATTCAAAACTTTGGATAAAATTGAGGAGGGAGCCAGCACTGCATAAGAGGTTGTAGCGCTAAGGAGTAAGTAAGAAAGTTATGAACAAGCTCCTGTCAAACTTTGTGAGATATTTTTTTAGTTGTAAAATGCTGTCATCGATTCGATGTAGCTGTTATGTAAAGGTAAAACAGTAATTAATGTGTTGTCGGTGTATTCGAGTAGGGTGCAATATATTTTCAAGATAAAACTGGCAGAATAAAATCCAGTTTTCATTCTTTTCCGCCATTTTGCTTATATATGCAGCCACTGTTCCCTGTAAGTTTAACATGCTATAAATCAGTTAGTCTAATATATTCTTAAACTTCCATTAAAGTAAAATATTAAAACAAGGAGAAACGTAATCTAAATGGCGCACGAAAGGAGCCAATTAGCTAATCTTACTGATTCAACTGCATAAAAATATTTTTCTTATTGCAACTGAAGTTGATAAATTTTTAAATGTTTGCATTTAAAGATTTTAAATTTAATTCAACAAAGCAAGGGTGTAAAGGTGACAAAATTCTGATTATATCTTGGTTTATTAAGGGTAATTATGAAATAGCATTACTTGTTGCTTAAAGGACGAAATCATTTTGGCAGAAATTTATTGTAAAATATAATTCGTACTTGGTTTGAATGATATTTAATCGTTGAGCCCTTTTACCATCTCTGGTGTCTTTGTGTGAGTATGAATTCTATTTGTACTTGTTTTCTTCTTTCACGAGGGAACGTCTCCACATTTTTTCATTCCTTTCTATTTTGAGTCGTACTTCTTGCTTCACTCCAGGGAATCGTGGCGTACGCAGAAAAATATTTCGGGGTGGGGGGATTTTTCACAACATCGGAATGTATACGTATTGAAAATGCGAGCAATTTCGAAATTCGGTAATTATAATTTTAGTCCTATTCGAATTTTTGGACCCCCCCCCTTAGTTCGCCATTGCAGGGGGTTACTCTTCTCTCTACAGCTTTTCTTATTTCATCATTCCATTCCTTCATATGTCTTCCTCGGCGTCTTCTTTTAGATACCCTGGCTTTATGAACCTTTTTTGTGTATCTACCTTCACCTATCTTTTGTATATCACCAAACCATTTCAACTGGCCTTCTTCTATCACTTCTTCTACTGGTTTTGTTCTTAGTTCTTTTCTATACTTTGTGTTTCTTATTCGGTCCAGTTTCCCCTTGATCTTCCGTAGGAACCTCATTTCGCTGCTTTTTCATTTTTATAAGTTGTTATGAGCTCTTCTTTTATATTTTGAAGTAGGCTTTTACTAAACAAAGTTAACACTTACAAACAAAGCCTCACTTACGGTAAAAGTTACTAAAATTGAAAATCTAGTTCCGCCTAAACCAAAGAAACAGGCTTTAGCTATATATTTTAATTAAAAATCGTGATTTAATGTGTATGGGAATAGGTTTTCATGTCATCACGCAATATTAGAAAATAAACAATCATTATTGTATTTGAGTATCATTTTATTGTCATTTAACTATATTTCTATGGCTTTTAATCTTTATATTTATTAAAGTATTCCAGTAAAATGCGCCGGCATTACCTTTATTGCTTATTATTAAGATATAAAATTACTGTGATTTCAGTTTGACATGCCATTTTCAAATTATGATTTCTATCTAAAGATATAATGGCATCTAAATGCATTTCTTTAAATTCCATCAGTACATTTACCAATTGTATATTAATTTTATTACAGTTTTGAAATGTTAGGGACAAATCGAAGGTAATGTTGCTTAAGATTCCTAACTAGTTGTATCATAAATGCTATGGAAGATACATTTGAAGCATTGTGTGCCTTCTTAGACTTATCTGAAGCATTTAACTGCGTATCTCACAAAATTCTAATAAACTAGAATATTATGGTGTAAGAGGTAAATGCTTAAAACTTTTGAGATCATATTTAAATAATAGTCAACAAGTGATCTCGTGGTATGCCACAGGGATCCATATTAGGTCCATTTTTATTTTTACTTTTTATTAATGATTTACCTACTAATATTAATGCAAGTACAGTTCTTTTTGCAGACGATACATCATTCACAATTACCCGAAAGTATTATGATGATGCACTTGCTGACATTAAAACCATAATGAAGACAGCAAAACCAGAAGAACCTAAATGCACTATCAGCTCGTTCTATCAGAGAAAGATTGAATGATAACCAACTATTTGGAAAAGCTGTAAGAAAGAAGTCACTACTTTCATCAAAAAACAGGAAGGACAGGCTAGCTTTTGCCAAGGAACATAAAGATTGGACTATTTCCCAATGGAAGCATATCCTTTGAAGCGATGAAACGAAGGTTAATCGATTGGAGTCAGATGGAAAAAAATATGAACCAATCAAAATATATGAATACATGCATATCACAAGATCGTTCTTAATTAGTTCGCCACAACTGTATATACGGTAATGTAGTAGAAATTCACAAACATTCTCAGAATTTAATTGAATATTTTTGCCTACATGCATTTGCTTTTACTGCATCCCTTCATCAGAAAGTCACGTAACGCCATTGAATCATAATATTTAATTTTACAAATTTCCGAATTAGTCATCAAACTTAAGACTAACTTGTGAAACCATTAACGTAATTTCTAGAGTATTGGTTCTCTCGAATTGCATATACATCAATCAAAGTCACTTTACGATGATACGAATACAAGCTGCGTACAATACCGCATACACCATCACAATGTGTAATTAATATTCCCTATCAGTTGGCACTCCTGAATAGATCGATCCACTTAACTCTGTCATTTGCAGTTGGCAGCACTGTTTACAGCGTATTTTATGTTTTATTTGTTTTTAGGGACTGATGCATTGACAGTCATTTTAGATAATGATGCACATTTTTTCTACAAAAAAAAATTGGAGACTGTATATTTAATTTGTTGGAGTATGTAAATTTGGGGATTTTTTGGCCACCACAGATGTATAATATATCATCATCAAGCCCTGTTAATCTTCTGGTGATATTGAAGTGCCTCTAAATAGCACTAAGGCTCTCAATAAAACTATGCCATTGACTGCAAATCAGTAATGTCACTGCAATCTTTCGTCTAAGTTTTGAGAGCTCCATTCATTTATCTCTGACAGTATTGATCGACGTGAGCCATGCTGTTATTTTGCTGCTTTTAGACTACTAATAACCAGGAAAATATGTAATTATAAATTTCCAAAACTCCAGCTGTGAGAAATGGCCCCTACCATGGTGTTAGTTGTCACATTTATTTTAAATGAAGAAACATGTTATATATAAAACATTGACGATTTTCAAACTCTAAGGTTAAACGATTAAAATCACCACATTCATTTATGATGCCTGGTAATTTTTATTGACATGATACTGTTTTTACATAAAATACTAAATAAATAATAAACAAATAATTTTTGAACAGAATTTTTTTGAACAGAAAAGTTTTTTCTCTTGCCTTGCTTTTTTATCTTCTTCTATTCTGTAGTTTGACTGGGGTGTCGGTCAAAATAGCAGTTTGCCTTTTACGACTCACTTTGGATGTTTGCCATTGCTGATAGTACTAGGCTAGTACTATCCTAGTACTATCAGCAATACCTAGTACTATCCTATCCTATGACTAATACTGTCAGCAATGGCAAACGTCCAAAATAACACTGACCACATTATTATTGGACCATTGCAAAATGATTTAAAAGATATTATCACTGTTTTGAGATGTAAAAACGTTAACATCTAACGTTGTTCAAGGTTTTATTATACTAAATATCTAACTTAATTCATAATTTAATTAAACTTTTAATGTTTGTAAGTGGAATCTCGATAATTTTTATAGTTCCGTCTAGACTTCGTGGGAGGTTTCTCTCTTATGAATATGAAAATGTGAGAATCCATTGAAAAGATTCCAGAAATTATTTATTTTATATCATCAAGAGTTTTAGCATACAATCACGCATCTCTATGTCGATTCACTTCGAAAATTTCTAACAATATTTAATAATAAATCCTAAAGAGAACCTCGCATTTTTATATACATTGCAGAGAGAATGAACAGGCAGACCTAGCAGCAAAAGAGACAGCAAACCTCCCAATCACATGTAGTTATCTGTACCTACCAGCGACATCAAATCAAACTTAAGGCAAGACATAAAAGAAGACTGGAAACGGCAATGGCACAGACTAACGAACAACAGACTTCGCCATATAAAAGAAGACACCAAACCCTGGGCTCCAGTAGGCGACAGAAAAGATCAGAGAGTTCTTACAATACTTAGAATTGGCCACACATTAATTACACAATTTTTGGATTCTGATCTATTCAGAGCTGCTGTATCAAAAGACAGAATAGAAGATGATCGGTGTTGGTCACGTGTATACCACATATATACGCGTAGTTTTTTTTAAAGATTTTGATTTGTGGTCATAAAAATTTATTGTATATAATAAGACGAAATAGTGTTTTGATTATATAGTCAAAATATTCATTTATAATTTGTATTTTCTAACTTCAAAGCTTTTTTCTTAATTTTTAATTAAGTCATAAAATTTTATTACCAACAAGTACGTGTGAATTGTTTAATAAAAAATGTTAAAATTATTACTTATTTCTTAATAGTTTTTTTTGTCTTATGATTCATTTTCCTGGATATATTGGAAAGATCTAACTTTTTAGATATCCGAGTTGGATTTTATTTAGTAATTATAACAAATAAAGTTGAAATATCGTATATTTTTCTTTCGTTTCTGTTTTATTTAGTTATTTATTCTAGCAACGTTCTATTGATCGTAGTTTATATGATGAATCCATTCGTTATACCTGTCAGAAGGTCCGCGAGAGAGAAGACGCTCACACACACGGAAAAGTGAGATTTAGCCCCTCGAGGGAGTGTGTCTTGCGTGCAAGTTTCGGGACATTAGCCCGTGATTAGCCCACACTAAACTCCTAGTTTGTTAAAGATGGATTTAAGACAGGGAAGCACTGGCCCAAGAAAATAAAATAGTATCGATTCAGTATTTACTTTTATTTTTCTTGCGTATGATATTTAATCTTTGGATGAGAACCAAATAGACCCTAAAATTGGTTATAAAAACACGACAGAGGAAATTTTCATACCATCACAAAACAACCAAACAATGTCCAAATTTAAATGTAAATAGGAATCTATATTAATAAAATTGAAGGCTGTATCTGTTTTTTATTTTTTCCACCTGATATTTGGTTACAATTTTTGTGTCTGTCTGTCTGTCTGCCGTTTGCCTGTCTGCCTGTCTGTCTATCCAAGATTCACGCAAAAACGGCTGGTCATATTTTTACGTAATGTGGATGTTTTTTAATGATGATAAAACAGGAGTCTATTTTAGGGTGACCATTCGTCCCGCATTTTGCGACACTGTCCCGCATTTTAACATTTTGTCCCGCATTAAGATGCGTCCCGCAAAAGTCCCGCATTTTAACATTTTGTCCCGCATTGTCCCGCATTTTAACATTTTGGGTGAGGATCTTTTTTTTGCTCTTCACTTGGATTTGGGATGTGAAGACCTTTTGTTTTTTGCTCTTCACTTGGAATTTGGGAGATGAGGACCTTTTTTTTGCTCTTCACTTGGATTTGGGATGTGAAGACCTTTTGTTTTTTGCTCTTCACTTGGATTTTGGGAGATGAGGACCTTTTTTTTGCTCTTCACTTGGATTTGGGATGTGAAGACCTTTTGTTTTTTGCTCTTCACTTGGATTTTGGGAGATGAGGACCTTTTTTTTGCTCTTCACTTGGATTTGGGAGGTGAGGATCTTTTTTTTGCTCCGTCCCGCATTGCATTTTTAAGAAAATGGTCACCCTAGTCTATTTAGACTAGAATAAATTTGAGACCTTCTTCGTTTGGCATATTTTAAAATTATGACAAATTTGAATACAACGTGATTTATAGAATTTTTCATTTTCGCATGAACGAATCTCAAAAACGAAATGCGAAAAGACCTGCGGTTGAAATTTCCCCTTCCAGTTCTTTCTTCACCCCTTCTCATATGCTCCTTTCTTCCTCCCCCATCTAGGTCCTCCTCCCTCCTCCTCTTTCTTCATTTCCATACACCTTCCTATTATCCTTTTATCTTAATCCTTCTTGCCTCTAATTCTCTCGTCCACCTCTCCCCCTTCCATCTTCCTGCAGAAGGTCTACTGTGTTCCCCGACCACACTGTCATCTCCCTACACCTCTTCGCGAGATGCCCTATACCTTCTTCCTTCTCCCCGCACATCCTGCACATCTTATCCTCCCATTTCCTCCAATAACTATTTCATCTTTCTACATTCCCGCACTTAGCCTTGCAATCCTCCTAACCCTCCTTCCTGACCTTCCTCTTTCTCCCTTCAAGTAGCTTGGTACCCCTATAGTTCTGACCTCCTTATATCTCCCTGCGCTCCTTGACTTGTCTATTCTGTCTGTCCTTTCTTGTTCCCCCACTTCCTTATCCCTCCTCCATACCTCCTCATTCACGCTTATTCCTTCATTTCTTTTCCTCTCCACCTTTGTCTCATCCACTCCGCATTTTCAGTAATACTCTTTTCTCATCTCCCCCCATGCGGATCTAATATAAATTGTACTTTATCATTATTATTATTTTTTATTTTTTATTTATTTTTTTTTTTTTTGCACATTAGGAACGATTTCAGGCGATTACGGCGTATAATGAAGTAAGTTAACTTGTTTTCGTGCCTAAAACTCAAAGTGCCACTGAAAGGATGCTATTGAGAACTTAAACACCATTCAAAGAACCGTGACGCGTACTCTTAAAGCTATACCAGTCGAGGGGCCCACCCACTCATTCCAATGCTTTCAACGATGTTTTTTTTTTCACGTTTATGGCCTTTGCAATTAGCCAGAGTAATTGTAATTTTTCTTAATGAAAATTCCATGCTGAACGGGAATTGAACCCAAGACCTTAGCAACGCAAGGCACGTGTGTTACCACTACGCTACGCCGGACGGCTTCAACGATATTGAAAAAATTTCAATTATTTAGATTTTACCATAGCATTCTCTGTCATATCTTGGCACTCTTTGTAATTGCCATTGACTCTTCATGTTGGCTAGTATATTTTTTTTTATGTTAAAATTAATCTTAATCCATAGCTGTTCTGTAAACCTCGCGTGCGGGTATAAACGTTGGATAATGATGCGAAAGCAAATCCTGACAGACAGGGCGATGGCCTTGCTTAACCAATAATTACCGGATCTTTCTTGGCAGGGTGGGAACGAACAGTACTGTATGTCAGTCAGCAAGAACTGACATGGTTTTGTGGTAAAACGATTGCCTACAGAACACAAAAACTCGAATTCAATTCCCAAAGTCTTCAAAATTCTCTATAAAGTTGTGCGTCTTCTTAATATGTCAAACTAAACAATTTTGTTCTATTGTTGACTTATTTTATTAACATATTAATCCCTTAATTTATAAGATCGATCAATCAAAGTCTAATCAATTAGTCTAGGACAGTATCATCTATATCACGCGGCATCTCTTTACCGCTACAAGAAAGTTGTGACCACTTTCTCAAAATATATAAACAGTTTAGACGGCGCGCCATCTTAAGGCATATGACGTCATACTGATGTGTGCTTCCATCTATCATCCTTATCAGCGTGACGATCTTCAAGATAGATCAAATTAATATACATGAATAAAATTATATTAAAACTATAAATATGCAACAAGTATTGTAACTTAATTTGAACTTAAATAAACAACATACAACAGTGTAGAGGTATCCCAGAAACTTTGTTTCTAAATAATTGGCAACTGTCAAATTTTAGAATAAAACTAAACTTTGTTTTATTCAACTACTGAAGATGGCTACTTCGTAGGCGAATGTACGTCTAGTGACAATAAAATAAAGTAAATTACTGAACAATTTACTTATTTCATCATACACTTCAGCTTTTAAACTTTATATTTTGTGCAAAGTTTCTTCCCAAGTATTTAAATTAGTTCACTATCAATTTTCCGTTTTTCTGTTATTTATTTCATAAAAAAATTAATACATTTACAAAACATACCATGTTATTACATATAAAACAATATCTACATTTTTAATGGCTACGTTGTTGTTGTTTGTTCATAATTATCCTTTTAAAACAAGGCTCATTGTTTGAAAGAGCCACGTGTAAAGCATCAGATGCATTTAAGCAATTTCTGGCTTTTGTTTTGACGAGCAAAAGTGATGAAAAACTCGTTTCACAAAGGTAAGTGGTGGCAAATGGTAAAAGTGTCTCTAATGCTGCTTTTACCAATAGACCATATTAGTGTATCGTCACATACATGTGCTGCCATCTGAGAGCTGAGTCCTTTTGAAGTTTAAAATACATGGGACATTACTTTTGTTACCTTAATTTTATAAATATTTTCAATTTTGGAGCATAAAATATGTATTTTTGATAAATATATACTAATATATACAGTCCAGACACTTTATATTTATAGAATGATGATTTTATAAATATATAAATACGGATTCGAAGATATATTTATAGGTTACGTTTTTAAATAATATGAAATTCGAAATATCTTTAGTATTTATTTAATTAACACTAAGTAATCATTAATATTTTGTTTTAGAATGCATATTGGTGTATTGTTTTGCTCCAAATTGTAACAATTACATCTACATTATTAATTGCAAATTTTTTCGTTTTTTGACAGATGAAAATGAAAAACAATATTGGAAAATTAAAAACAACATATTATTCCTTTAAACCATTTAGATATGGCACACACACTTATTGCTATGTTACTTGCCATAATAACGATTATTAACGTAAATTTTTCAAAATTAACCTGCAAAATAATATTGTTCTGCAAAAATAATGACATATTAAATTATAATGTATAAAATAAGAATTTTAATAAATAAATATTGATTTCTAGTTTTGATGTGAAGCACTCTCTTACTTTGAAAACTTAATTTATATTTCCAAAATACAATTTAACAAAAAAACATAATGCTAAATTCAAATAAAAGGAATCCAACCGCTAGACGGCAGCACTGAATCCCATTTTGTGACGTAGTTACTAATATGGTCTATTCTGGATAAAGCTCTACCTGCGTACACCAGAACTGTTCTAAGTCCAGTTTTTCAAATACCATTTCAATAAGTGCATTAGCTCTATACTGCTATAAGATCGTCTTTTAATAAAACGTTGTCGTCCATTGAATTCAGGTCAAACAAAAATTGATTGAGTAACCATCTATTAATTTTGCCTATGTTTCCCGTAGAAAAGTATCCATCAAATGATTCACTCATTTGGTGGAGGTGTAATTTTAGGAGTGGGGGAAAAGAAAATAAGGCTTCTCATAAACGGTTAGGCGGTAATTTTCATTAAAAATTTAGAAACTTCTCTCGCACACCTAGCCATGCTCTCTCGCACTCCCAGGGGTGCCCAGGTCCCCGTTTAAGAACCACTGCTTTAGTTTATTACCATTTTTTTTGTTTTATCATTGTTTATTTTCATACAAAAACCATTATAAGATGCAAATATGAACTTCAAAGAATGCTATACTATTAATTATAATTAATACAATTTACAATAATTATCAGCCAATTAGAATTCAGATCGGCAGTCACATGACAACACACATGTCATATTTCAACTATACCTACATCAGCGTAGTAAAAAATTACTTAGATATCATATGTATAAATTAGCAATTACCTTAATTTCATTTTCATTATTTCATTCTCTGAATAACTCATTAGTTAATTGACGTGATTAATATTCAAAGTCTAGATAGTAGGACATAAAAAGTCCATTTAGGTCTCGTTTACGCGGGTTTTGAACCATTTAAATAGTGGAAAAAAATTAATTAGGTAAAATCACATGAAGAAATGATGGTGGATGAAAGAAAAGTATTGCAAATGACAAGTTGATAATCGATAGTCATCAATTCTAGCCCAATAACCCTTTCTGTATTTAATATCACTAGTATACTATAGTGCGTTCGAAGGTGAGTTTGCAGTATAGCTCTTATGGCAAATGGGAGCGGTGTTGCCAAATGTTGTAAAAGTGTCAAATGTGTCAATTATAATAATATGAAAAACTCGTATTATTTACAAAAATCAACTCTTATAAAACTCAAAATAACACTCAACAAAAACAAATGGCCATTTGTAGAATACTGCGTCTTCACAGATCAGCGCGTTTTAGAGCTGGCAACGTCGACTAGCAAGAAAAGGATAGCGTCATTCTGTAAACCCATTAGAGAGTATGAAAAAGAACTACTCCATATGCCCTGTACTGCAAACTCACCTTCGAACGCACTATAGGATGTTTCGAAAGAATCCGAGTTTTTGCTCGGGCAGGAAAAAGAGTTAACCTTGATCAGGTGCGACGATGTCTTCTTTAAAGTGCTCCCATTTGGAACCCACACCTTTCTTCCAGAGATCCTACCAATTCAGGAAGCACACCTGAAACTCAGTTTTTGGGATATATTGCATCTTCGCATTCTCTATGAATTTTGCAACGACGCGATTTATCTTTAAATCTTGGATTAAATTTTAAGAAACAAAACATATACAACTTTGCTTCCCCCATTTTCCTATAGATGGCTTTAGCGGTAAGTAGTGGTCGAAAAAAATATATCATAGACGTCATGCAATAAACTTGGACAACTGTCAACATAACCCCATAATAACATTAGTCGATTTATGTCTGCATCATAAAGTTATTATCGATTGAAAATGTCAGTTTACGAGCCAAATTCTCGTCATTTGCGGGAGGTTTTAATTTTCTGCTTCAATATGAAGAAATCTGCGGCTGAGGCTCATCGAATGATTTCAAATACTTATAGTGAGGCCGCTATTAGTGAAAGAACGTGTCGTGAGTGGTTTCAACTAGAGATGGGAATTTCGGCTCAGTTTGCGGAACCGGATCAGTGGAGGTCGTTCAGTTTGTTGAGCCGTTTCATTGATCCGGCTCAGTGATCCGGTTAAGTAAACATGTTTCCAAAACACAGGACGGTCGTTAGTTCGTAGGTAGAAAGTCGCTTAGAGCCGGTTCTTGCTTAGAGCCGGTTCTTACAATATATGAACTGTAAATATGATCCCGAGACACAGGTCGGTCGGTCGTTCGGTCGTAGGTAGAACGTCGTTTACAGTCGGCTCTTGCTTAGAGCCGGTTCTTGCAATATATGAACTGTAAACATGCTCCCGAGAAACAGGTCGGTCGGTCGTTCGGTCGTAGGTAGAACGTCGCTTAGTGCCGACTCTTGCTTAGAGCCGGTTCTTGTAAACATGATCCCGAGACACAGGTCGGTCGGTCGTTCGGTCGTAGGTAGAACGTCACTTAGAACCGACTCTTGCTTAGAGCCGGTTCTTTTAAACATGATCCCGAGACACAGGTCAGTCAGTTGCCGGTCGTTCGGTCGTAGGTAGAACGTCGTTTAGCCCCGACTCTTATCTAACATTTTTGAAACAAACAATTCACTTTATGTAGCTACTGTATTTTGAACCAGATGTGTTAAGTTTATGGCGATGTTTATTGCCCTTATAAATCGGACATCTGGGATTTGGGCAATATTTTTAATATTTTTATATAGTATGGTTGTAAGAAAATACAGACTAAGCCGATTAGTTTCAAATAAACTGCCCTACAAATTGATGACAAAATACACTTTATGATAATACATTACAAGCCAAGTTCTCGCGAAGTTCAACATGACATCGACCCAGATCCGGATCACTCCGGTCACTGTTCACAATCGCCCGACCTATCGTATTCTTGAAACTTGAAACTATACAATGAGCCGTGAGCCGGCTCATTTCAATTTGGTGAACCGTGTCACTTTGGTCATGTACTGAGCCGGCTCAGTGAGCCGGTTCGTTCATGAACGACCCATCTCTAGTTTCAACGCTTCAAGAACGGTGATTTTCAAGACCGGCATAGCGGTGGAAGAAAGAAGGTTTTCGAAGATGCAGAATTGGAGGCTTTAGTTGATGAAAACTCGTGTCAAAGTCAATAAAAATTGGTACTATCATTGGGAGTGACTCTACAAGCAATTTCAAAACGTTTTTTACAATAAAGACTCGCATTTCGAAACGCCTAAAAACGGCGGAAGCAAAGATGTACACCTATAGTTTTTAGAATTACATTACATAAACTTTACGTAATTACATTACATAAAGTAGTAGGAAGAAAATGGCATCAATTAGCCAAATGCAGGAAAATATAAGAAGAAGAGACCTTCGTCCAGGTGTGGATATCCACAAGCTGAAGAAGAAGAACTCTTTCTGGGTCTTTCTGAAAGGGTTCTTCTTATTCTTTTTTACTGAATTTCTACGATCTTCTAAGCAAATTAACAACTTCAAATATGCAGTTTGATTCAGAGTACCTTTTTCAAAAGCTGTTTTAATTTCAAGTGTTTTGTCACCGTTTTCTCAAGTTTATAATAAAATATCACAATAACAAGTAACTTGTCAATCAAGTCCATTTTAAAAATCGCCAGGGATAAAGAAAATCGAATCACAAAAACCTTATAGCGTTGTGTGTCTGTCTGTCTGTTTGAGAGTTCTAAAATCATCTAATGACATGTTTATAAAAGAAAAACCTAATTAAATATAACTTTCCCTTGTATAATAAATAAAATCATTAATCATTGAAGTCTGTTGGAGATTTCCAACAAAAACTCATCGTGTTTTTAGTATTCCAACGTTCTACATTGATGATGATAAATGTACATTGAAACACCCCCGATTTAATTTACTTTTTGTCCGCTTGTTCTCTGGTGGCGTTGCACTTCCTAAGAAAGTCACAATAATTGAATTACATTAACGAGTATACGCTATTAATTCTGCTATCACTGTACACCATTGTTTGCTACAAATCTTCAGGAAGAAGGCGGAGAATACTCAAAGAAAAATGTCAGGATAAAAGTAAACAAAATAAGAAATGGGATTAATTGATAAACTTAAGCAAAATCATGGCTTTAGAGATGAATTTTTGGCAAAGTTGTTGTGGAATGGAATCAGTGGCAGAACTACCATACCACCAGACACCGTAACGCGGGGGGGGGGGCGAAAATTTGGATAAAATTAGTCGCGTTTTATACTGAAAAATAAAGAATTTACTTTTCATTATAAAACACATACATAAAAAAATAATACAAAAAAATTTACATTTTTTTATCTTACGTTTAGTAAGACCTTAGCAAAACAATAGCGAGATTGTTTATCCATATTCAAAATAGTAATGCAATTCAAAAAATAACATTTAAAATAAATATTATTACAACGCGATTAAAGGAAGACTGCGAGGATGGCGTTATCGGTGTTTTTATTTATTTTTATTTTTTTTATTAATCTTTATTTAGAGACGCTACATAATTGCATAGATTTTCAGAGTTGCTTGCAACTGGACTGTTGCCTCTGGTGTCCGTTGTTAGTGGGTGGGACTGATAGGGTAGGTGGGGGGACGATAAGGGATGAACGACGTTGTAAATTTGTTTTTATTCATGGCACTTCGAAATTTAATCAACTTGGATGAAACAGAAATTTTTAGTTCTGCCGAAATCTTACAAAAAAAAATACAAAGGTGATATTTCGTCCAATTTTCCGTTACAAATGGTAATGTTAGCTTCGATGCTTAATGAGGAAATCTCTAAAATATCAACATTGAAAGAATTTGCCGAACTTTCAATAATTAAATATACCTCCCTGTCGGTCAGTTTTCCAGACGTAGTTACTGCAATTTTATTATTTTTAACACTTCCTGTCACTGTGGCAACGGCAGAGCGTTCTTTTTCCAAATTAAAAATAATAAAAAACTATCTACGAAATTCTACTAGAGAAGAACGCTTACATAATTTATCGTTGTTGAGCATTGAGGCTGAAATTGCTCAATAAATGGGCATTAAAGACTTAATTAGAGATTTTGCTAATTTAAAATCCAGAAAGAAAGATTTAAGCCCGGTCTTTCCACCTTCAGATAAAGTTCCAGGTAACTATCTGACAGATAAGGTTATTTGTAACTTCATTTGCTGAATAAATGTCATTACCAGTCAGTGAATTCAATACGTCAGTCTCATTATCCGTTAGATAACTATCCGATAGATACATTTGTATAGAAAGAAGGGATGACACTTACTCAGCAGATGAAGTTACAAATAACCTTATCTGTCAGATAGTTACCTGGAACTTTATCTGAAGGTGGAAAAACCGAGCCTTAACATTTTAAATTGATTTATTTATTTATATCTAGTTTTGTTTTATCTATGTTTCATTTGTTTGATATTATTGTTTTTCTTTTATATTCATAATAAAATATGTATTATAAAGTAAAATAATTCTTTGTGTAAGAAGAATCCAAGGTTAAATTTCTTCAAAATTATGGGACGCTAGATACGAAAAGAAAAAAATCACATAAGGTTGGGGGGCCGATCTAATTTTTTTTGCGGGGGAGCCCAAAATTTGTAGTTCCGCCACTGAATGGAATGGCCTAAATACACTGTGTGACAAATAAAAACTTTTTTCTCTAACATGGATAAAATTAACTATATTTGTATAATACTGTCCCACTCAAAATGAAAATGACCTTAAAATTTTCCCAACACGTACAGTTTTTTTGTTATGGCCAGGTATCATAAATTTATAAATACACTGATTAGTTACGTATGAAATACGTTATTTCTTTTTATTAAGTTTATTCTGCAGTCTAATAATACGAAATGAAGATAATGAAGTATTTCTGAACTATATTTTATCATATTTTAATTAACCACGAACAATAAAAATAAAAACAAACGTCAAATTTAGGACTTTCTCTTATGGCTTGACGATTCCTCCCGTAGCATCAACCAGCAATAATCTACCAACAATTTTGAATTCTATTTTCGATAGTAACGTTCCTCTAATCTTTTTATGTCCTGATGGAAACGTTCTCCTTGTTCGTCACTCACCATTCAAAGATTTGTGGGGAAAAAGTCGAAATGGGAATGCAAGAAATGTATTTTTAAAGATATTCGGCAACCCAGTATTTGATACATTTTTAATAAATTTTCTACTAAAGATTTAGCGTTATCAGCCATGTGGTTACCCAAAAAGCATTTGATTACATCTTTTAAAGATAACTATGCTGCCAATTCTTCATTTATGATCAAAACCTTATCAAAATCTTATTTTTGTTAAAAACCCGTAATTGTTGACGGGTTAAACAACCTAGTGTTATAATATTGAAATTAAAAAATATGTACTCACCTTGGTAGATTTAGTAGTTTAGTAGACTTGGTAGACTAAGTCTTCTTTAAAAACCTCTGCACACTATTTTAACACAAAACACTAAATTAACACTATTTTAATACTAACATTTAATTATTTACACTATTTTTAAACACTGTTTTATTAATTTTTATTTTAAAAACGTTCAATTCTTGCAAAGAATTCATCCTAACTGAGTATTTTAACTTGTTTATACCAAAATATTTCGTTTTATCACTAGGATTATAGGATTAACAAGTGACCTTAGGAAAAAATGACGTCACATAGATTTCATGCACACACTTGCTAATTAGGTATATATGTACGAAATGTTACTATGTATAAAATATGAATATACAGTATTGAGCAAAACAAAGGAAACTTCTTGAAAATCCATAAATTTCAA
The DNA here is from genome assembly GCA_963971575.1 of Liopterus haemorrhoidalis. NCBI lineage: Eukaryota > Metazoa > Arthropoda > Insecta > Coleoptera > Dytiscidae > Liopterus > Liopterus haemorrhoidalis. The sequence goes on along the minus strand of OZ020621.1, from coordinate 2,786,615 downwards.
TTTATTCATTTAATAATTTAACTTAGAAAAAAAAAATATTTCAAAAATATTTCCACTATTTCAAAGTACATAGTTTTATTGGTTTATAAAACACTTACAAGGAAATTTCATAAAAAATTAATATGATATTAACATAACATTATGATTCTAATAATTTTTGTATACGAGCAAAACAAAAGAAACTTATTTATTTATAATAATAAGTAAAATATAAAATTAATATTTGGTCCAGTAACCTTTGTTTTTTATAACTTCTTGGCATCTATTAGGCATAGACTTTATTAAATTAATAACAACATCTGAGGGTACTGATTCCCAAGAACATTGTATAGCTTAATACATGGCCGCTTTGTTGGTGTATCTTACGCTGCCAATTTTCCGATCTTCTATTGCCAATAGATTTTCAATTGGATTGAGATCGGGTCTCTGGACTGGCCAATCTAATACTCGAATCCTATTTGGTTTCAACCACTCAGTTACAAGTTTAGATTTATGCTTAGGGTGTTTATCATGTTGGAACCACCACGATAACGTCATATTTTCTTCCGCGTAAAGATATGTACATAATTCGCTCCAAAATATTTTTCTGGATAATATGATATTCAGAAGACCCAGAAAATCATATATGGAGAAGAGGAGGCCTGGAAGAAGGGACTGGAAGACGAATAATGGTTTTGCAATCGCTTTATTTGTTATACTGAAGACTGTCTGTACTAATCAGACTTCAAAACGTATTAAAATAAAAAGTATTGTGCAATTTTCTGCAAAACATATCTTGTAATTTACAACATAGTATAACATAAAGTCATTAATGTAAAAAATTAAAATTGCAATCTGCAATCTGCAGTTGAACCGTTTGTCTGTTTTATGATTGCAGTCTTACCAACAACATAACCTAACCGGTCCCTCGCGCATAAATCAATTACAATACAACCTCTCAATGAGCGACCATTACTACCAACCTCTCTTTAAACTAATACAGACATTAATCACAGTGTTTTTACGTTCATATGTTGGTAACAGTGGTATCTAAGATACGTCACTGGGTAGCCTATAAGCCCACCCATGACTTATGATATTTTTACTCTAAGTTCATTATTTCTGAATCTTAAACAAGGAAATACATTTAGATTTCTAAGACTCAAGTAAATATATACAAGGAAATAGCTGATAGTATTGATCAGACTTAATGAGACGGTGTAATAGGATTTAGTTTGGTCGCAAGTAGAAACATAAAATCTTCCTGCAGCAAATAATACAATATATTGAAAATTAGGACAAATACATTTTCATGAGTAAAGGATAACTTACAGCTACATATATACTATTTCCAAAATGAAATGGCCACTCTCCCTTTCTGATTCCCATAATGACTGATAGTATAACCATTATTATAACCTACTGCCTATTCTTTCCAAAAGAAGAGCGAGAGGTGATCTCATCCAAACATGGAGAATTCTACACAACGATTTTTCCCTTAACTTGTGCTATATGTTCAAGTTAAGTAATAATACAAGACTTCGCGGACATACCCTAAAACTAAGTCGTGAAAAATTTAAACGAATCCCCCGTGAGAATTTTCTTACGAACAGAGTTTTCCATAAGTGGAACGAGTTACCCAGAGACACTGTGAGTGCAGCTTCAGTGAACTCTTTCAAAAACTGTTTAGATTCCCAAATGTCAACAGTGTAGAATCTTTTCTTTTTTTTCTCTCTCTCTCTTTGCTATTTTTGTTTATTTTTGATTATTGTTACTTATTTTTTGTAAATATTGTTAAATTTAATTGTAAAATTTGCTAAATTTAATTATTTATGTAGAACAGTGTAAAACTTTTTTTTTTCTTTTGCTATTTTTGTTCATTTTTGTTCTCCTATTTAATTATATTAAAAATGCTAATTTAATTATGTAAAAATTGCTAATTTTTGTTATGTATAATTGCTGTATGTAATGTAACTATTGAATTTACAAGCTATTAAGCTTTAATTCTGTACAGTATAATAATAATAATAATAATAATTATACCTGAGTTTATGGTTTTGTTAATAACAGATGCCAAGACCGTAATAATTATTTAATATAAACTTGATTCCTTATATGCTATTTAGAATAAACTGTATATACTCATATGACAGTCCTTCACATTTTTATCAGGCTAAAGCCTGGTTTATAATAAGCCCATAGCATAACTGCATATGCATTAAACAATAGATTTGAGCCTTCAAAACATCTGTTTGTAATAAACAGAACAAAGAGAGTAGTGTAATTTTTATGCTTATGTTCCATAACATATCTATTATAAACCAGGCTTTAGGCTGCCTATATTTGAATTATAAATACAGGCATGTTTAAAAATCGGAATACAGATAAGAGAGGATGGAAAACAAGAAATGGAGATAAATACAAGAATAGAGAAGACAACAAAAGTTTACTTTGACACAAAGAATACACTCATCAATAGGAAAGAAATAACAAGAACCACAAAAATAAACGTATTCAAAGCTATATACAATCCGGTACTTACTTTTGGCTGTGAGACCTGGACGCTTTCAAGAAGAGAAAAAAGTAAAATACAAGCTTTGGAAAATAAGTATTTAAGAAGAGCAAAGGGTGTGACTAAGATGGATAAAATCAGAAATACAGATATAAGAAAAGAACTCAATATAGAACCGATAGAAAAATTTATAGAAAACAGATAATTGGCCTGGTGGGGACACATGCAAAGACTGCAAGACACAAGACCAGTGAAGCAGATCTGGGAGACCAGAAGGTACAGAAAGCAAAGAATAGGAAGACCAAGAAATACATGGGACAGAACAGTAAAAGGGATACTAGAGAAAAGAGGAAAAACGATTATAGAAGCTAAAAGAATGACAAGAAACAAAAAAGACTGGGTGAAATTCGTACAGAAACCCGTACCGTCATAATATAGAAAAGAAAGAAATACAGCCTACACCATACTATGGTAGACGGCTTTTAGATATCTATATATATATATATATATAAAGTATAGGTTTCTTTACCAAGAGAATATTGTTTTATTTATATATATATATATATATGTTTAAAAATCTTCTTGTTTTAAAGTCTTTATAGTCTATATTAAATACTTCAAATTTGCGCAAACAAAAATCATTCTTTTTTTTTACAACAAAAATAAATCCTTGCAACTTTACACAAATAATTACACATATGGCTAACTTTGTATAGAAATTCTATTCCGTCTTCTTCCAACTTTTTTATTAAAAGATGCACAGATGGCACTATATTTTTCGTATAAAAGTCGTATATTTTATTTATTATTGTGACATAAAACTATCTATTTTCTTGAAAACTTGTAAATCAGGTCATTTTCGCTACTGATTTTTGCCACGAACATTGATACGTTGAATTGTTCTGTATGGAACACTAGTTAATTCCACAGTTCTAAATATAGGTTTGTCATTACCTTCCGAAACTAACTTTTTATAACCGTTCCGAATTTTGCAATCTTCTGACAAATTTTTCTTTAGTAGCCACGTCCACATTTTCGCATTCCACGTCAACTTCCACATGTTCGCACTCCAAATCACCTTGCACAGATTTACTATTTTCAATACAGAAATTAGGAATTTCTTCAAAATCAAATGGTCACCACAGAGCCATGTTGTTAATGTATGCACACTATGAACGTTGAAAATTATCTAACAAACATGTATAACAACCCCTAAAATTTAGAAACAATAGGATTATAAATTTGGAAAATATCCTTAATTGTTTACAAGAAACTTCAATTGAACTAGTGTTACGTCTATTCGATTTAAATTTAAAATATCATTAATACCTCTTGTATTATTCTTACAGCTACGAGTTTTGGGATTACTGCCATAAACCCATTACTGCATTGTTAAGCTTCTTCACAAGAGTGGCCATCTCATTTTGGAAATACTATACGAGATTTTAATGCGATTATGGTAAAAAAAAATGCAATATCAATAATGCGAAAATTGACACTTTACATATATAGTTTTTTATATCGTGAGGCCTTATTGCATGTGAGGCCTTAAGGTGTATCTTGTTAAGCATGCATGTACGTCCGGCGCTGATGTTATTATCAATTTCTCATCCTTATTAATCGCTGACATTTATCTTCAGTGCTTAATAAAGCGTACGGCAGAAATCGTGCAGAAACAAATTATAATAATCATATATCAAGTCGCATTTGTTTATTGGTATATTGCATCATTAGTTTATATCTTAATACACACCTGCCCTCCGTTTCACTTATGCATTTTTATACATTCACAGTGGGGAACTTGTTCCTTAATTAATTGACAAAGGTTAACGATCGAATAAACGCAGAAATAAATGCTACAAAATAATTCAATTCAATCGAAAAACAAAAAAGATTTTTGTTCTTATCATATACAATTTTTGTTATATACGTTTTTGCTATTGTCAATAATAAGGGAGTTATTTTAAAAATTTTGCTTTAAGTTGTTCTCCCGTTACTCAACAATTATTCATCTAAAGCAGGGGGCGAGCCGCATGCGGCCCAAATTTTACATTTATGCTGCCCGCAACGACTTATTCTATAATAAATTTTTATACTATCAGATCAATTCTGTAAAAATTTACTGTGTAGTAACGTTACTACAAGATAAAATATTATAAAAAAATGAGTTTCATTCATGATAGTAACTGAGTTTGCTCATAGAGACAAATTTAGTTACAATTATCATAGTAACTGAGTTACAGAATTGGTCTGTATATGTCTTATATAGGGAAATAAATTTAAGATCGTAACGATGCGTTGGTCAATTTTGAAACGTAGGGAGAGAGAGTACTTAATGTTATTGTTACATAGCTGTGAGAGTAAAATTATAGGAATAAATATATTTTACAATATTTTGTGAACCTGTTTTACTATTTTATCAACAAGCAAATACATACAAATGTTTATAAAGCCTTTTATTTGCATGACAAGCCTCTAAAAAAAATAAAAACTATATTTTGTGATATAGATTATGGTGCAAATTTTGTAGTTTTGCCTTTAATTTCAAAACTTTGGCCGAAACTTCAAAATGGACCCTTTATTGATCTATGACCCAAAATACATATTTGTACCAATTTCAATGAAATCGGAGATACAAATTTTTTGTTTGAAATTCGAAAAAATCATAAGGGATACCCCTTATGATTTTTTAAATTTCCTGTCAATCTTGAAGATGTTAGTGATGAACAGGGTGAACGTTTCCATCAGTATTTAAAAGAGATGGAGAGACGTTATCAAGTAAGGTGACTCACATGATGGCTAACTACTGTTGAAGTATTTAAAGAGACTTACCGGGAATGGTGCATTCCAGATCTTACAAACGACCATTTAATCCTTAAATTATTTTGTATTTTTATTTTAGCAATCCAATACATTAAAATGTAATTAAAACTGTTCTCATTTTCTTTCTTTCACTATAAATAAAATTTTAAGAATATTTTATAATTATTTAGTCCTTATTGTTCGCCAAATTTGTACCAATTACAGTATCGACGTCTAAAATTAAACGATAGAAGCATTATTTGGCCGAAAATATGTATTTGTTGTAGAGCAAAAATCTGATGTGATACGCAAAAACTGATGTGATATTTGAGTTCAGCAGCACCAAATTAGTAAGAAACAAGTCTTAGATGTAAGTCAGCAAAAATTGTGTTGACCAGTGATAATATATGGTGTCTTTAATACAATTTGTTTATTTACAATGTAAAAACTATTTAGTTATTTTAGTTTTAATTATAAAAACATTTATAATTAAAAATATCCAATTAAATAGATAAAAATTCGCCGGGGTAAAAAATGGGTTTCGAAACCGAGAGCTTTGGCGACTAGAGGATTTCTCCCTCTGCAGTACCAGTGCAAGTATATCGTATAATCATACGTTTATTAAGAGCAGACTTCAGAAATGAACAAAGTTTTTTGGAGTTTAGAAATTTGGCAACGATATGGTCAATAAAAATTAATTTATAAGCAAAAACTTCATCGAATTGTTTGCCAGCACTGAAATATATTGAGATCGCATATCTTGTGTAACAAAGAGAAGCTACTGAATAGACCACGAACAAAATTGCGAAAGAATGACTCGCAGTTTTTGTAAATAAATCCCAGTAAAAGATGGCTGCACATGCATTTCACGCCATTTTTCACGTCCTTACGAAAACCTATCTAAAATCCAAGTTTTTAACGTGACAAAGACATTATTCGCTTCAAGAAGTAATCTGAAAGAACAGATTCAGCCAACTGTACGGTAACATGAAACATTTTAAGATAAGATTACGTTGAATAACGTTGAAAAAGTCTGTTGTCTTATTTTTATAAGAGCTATGTCTTCAGATCACATGGAATTTTAAACTTACAAAAAATAAATAACAACAATATAAAATATATACGTAGCGCACTAGAAGTTTTGTCGTGCGCTAATATAAACAAACATAGCTATATCGAGTTTGTACCTGTATAAAAATCTTTCATACAAACACAGCCACAATTTTTCTATTATGCATTCATAAAACCCTAATGACACTAGAACTTTAAGATAAACTTTAAGATGAAATAATTTAACTTAAGTGATAAGTGAAGTTAAGTCCACCGATGTTTAAGATCGGTTTGCTTTCACACCAGACGTTTAAATCTGTGGTGGTGCCATCTACTACGGTAATTTTATTCTTAAGCTAGTCTCAGGTAATTACTAGTTTTGAACTGTCTACGCAGACGCACATTTTGAATTATTATTAAACACGTATGGATATTTAATCCAATCTACAATAAAAAATTCATTAAAGATCGGTTTGCTTTCACACCAGACGTCTAAATCTGTGGTGGTGCCATCTGCTACGGTAATTTTATTTTTAAGCTAGTGTCAGATAATTACTAGTTTTGAACTGACTGCGCAGACGCACATTTTGAATTATTATTAAACACGTATGGATATTTAATTCCAATCTACAATAAAGAATGCATTAAAGATCGGTTTGCTTTCACACCAGACGTCTAAATCTGTGGTGGTGCCATCTGCTACGGTAATTTTATTCTTAAGCTAGTGTCAGGTAATTACTTGTTTTGAACTGACTGCGCAGACGCACATTTTGAATTATTATTAAACACGTATGGATATTTAATTCCAATCTACAATAAAGAATGCATTAACATATAAATCGATACATTTTACCTTAATTATTGTAGCTCTGTATTGTATTAAATACATTATTAAAATAACTAATTTAATTATAATGGCAAAATTTTCCTAGCGCCCTACGTAGCTAGCACATGGTTTTCCATTTACCATTTAGTATATTTTCACTGAAGTGGGTCTAGAAATAAACGAAAAGTAAACAAAACTCATTACAAATGGCCCCAAACATCCACTCGACGAAGCAATTTAGCTAGGACAACTAATATCAGAAACTACCAGGAAAAAGAAATACATCTAAGAACATCACTAGGATGGAAAAGTTCTGGTCTCTGGGAGGAATATTCCAAGACAATTTCTCAAAGGATATAAAAAGAAAAACTTTTATTACCTGCGTAATTTCTGTACTTAACTATGGATGCCAGACAACTACAAAGAAGCAAACTCAAACATTTCAAACATGCCAAAGAAAAATGGAAAAAGTTATGTTGAAAATCAAATTAAAGGACAAAATAAGGGCAACATTAATCAGAAAAAGAACCGGCTTCATGGATGTAGTATAGGAATCAAAGAATTTAAAATGGAAATGGGCAGGACACACAAGCCGAAGAGAAGACAATAGATGGACCACAGAGTCAACAAATTGGCTTCTTATGTTCAAAAAAAGGCGCAGAGGAAAGCAAAAAACCAGGTGTGAAGACATTCAAAAATCAAGAAGGCAAACTATGGAAAAGGACTGCAATGGACAAAGAGATATAGAGATTAATGGGGGAGGCCCATGCCCAGAGATGAGTTTCGTGAGCAAACCACCTAAATAGATTGTAAAAAGTACCATATGTAACTAATTAAAAAAAAATGTATTAAAATAAATATGCAGCATACATAAGGGTGAAATAGGATTAACATACATGGAATAATTTGAATAAAAGGCATTTATTATATATTTTCACTATATTTTCATCATTATTCATTTCCTGCTTTCTTTAAGGCTCGTCGCTATATCTGTCTTGGTCTATTTTTTTTATTATGGATTCCAATTAATTTTTTCTTTTATTTACTCTACCAGATTCCCAATTATCCATAGCATTTATAATAATATTATTAACACCCTTGGCACGTACAAATAATATATTATTATAGTCATAACTTAATTTTTTAAAACTATTTCTTACAATAAAAAATATGTTAGAACATAAAAGATATGATCTGTACATAAATCGGGTAGTGAACTCAGAACCTGTTCATGTTCTGCCTAGAGAGACATCTTACATCCACTTATAAACTACCTGTATCTTTTAATAACATATTTGTTTTCTTTCAATTATTTATGTTAATTAAAAAAGATAGTACAGTTCTTTTTCAACAAATTAATTAATTTAATAAATGAAGAGGCATAATGCATAACCCATTTCATCACATTTTTTTTCAAAATCGAGATAACATTTCTTACTTTAAAACCCATTCAGAAAACAGAAAAAATATGAACAAAATTAATCACTTTATAATGTCGCATCGAATTGTACAAGATAAACCAGAACCATCTTTATCCACAAGCGAATCTGGTGCAAAATCAACTCTTTCGTGTTTGTTTTGAATACCCAAAGTTTTGATGGCTGTGATAAAGCTGGTTTTGTTTTGTACCTCCTCAAATAGTTATGGATTAGTCGAATAACGAATCGACATGTGGAAAATGCCATCTATCGGCATACTATTGAGTTACAATAGAAGTAAATACAATAGGGACATTTTTAAATGTCCCAGCCTTCATTTATATTCCATACATATGTCAATAGAACCAGTGTAAACATAACATATTTGTTCTTACCATCCGTGTTCAGGTAACGTGAATATACTTAACCTTGTATCAAGATAAATAGAAGATCACAAACAGAACACAGATGAGCAAAAAATATTTGTTCATACCATATTTACTTGCCCCTGAAGAAATTTGTAATCAAATTTTAATATTCTGTCAGAGTATTTAAAAAAACTCAAAAAACTGACAGTAACATTGTTCCAAATAGTCATAAAAATTGTTTGTCTTACCTGTGTCTATGTAGTTGATCAGCACTAGCCCATAGGCGACTCGCTGGGGAAGGACAATTGGATTTCCTACTTGAATTAGGACTAAGAGGTTTAACACTCTTAACAAAATCCTTGCATTGTTGTATCCAATTCAACGACTTTGCGCGTTTCATATTAAATTCACATTTTCTCTACGCACTTCAGTTCGCTCCATTTAAAGTATTCGACTGGTTAACCTGTAAAATAAAAACTTGATGTGAAGTGTAAATTTTCACACATTTCAGGGTTTTGTAGGTATTTAGTCAGTGAATGATGATTATTAGAAGACCAAACGATGAATGCCTGTCACTGCATAACACAATTACAAGTGATGGTTTTAAATCCTTTAAATCAATAGGCACGGCAAGAAGGTTGCCGTTAGATTTTTTCTACCGTGTTTCATATATTTCTAATAATAATATAATACATATTTTAACGCTTTTTTTTTGTAATATTGCAAAAATATCAAATCCAGACCTAGACACACTGCGGGCGATCTTTTGTCACGCAAGAGCATAACGCTTACAGAGACATTGTTTATATTGCGACTATATGAAAAACTAACAGATTCTCTACTAAAAATGGAATCCCAGCAACCAGCTAGTTATTTATTTATTTTCCTAGTCAATATTTGCAAAATAAATTTACGTACCTCTTCTCTACCCATAACAAAATGTATCCATGTATATATAAATATATTTTTTTAATTTTAGCTAAGATATTAAACGAAAATCTTAATACTTGGCAAAATTTAGTCAAAATGAAAGGATTTTTTGGTGGTCATACCTACAAAACCCTAAAAATAGACATAATTACATTACTAAAGACAGACAAGTTATTGCTTCTATGTATAGACGTCTAAGACTATCTAGGACAAAGATTCTCTACAGAGGGGAATTTCCCCAAAGAGATAACCCAGCAAACATTTTTATACGGGCCAGTACTGGTAAAGCACATACTCCCCGGCATTGAAAGTAATGGGCCAGTACCCCGGTGTCCCCGCGGCCGTTACTGGCCCATTGATGTATCAGTTGCCGTCCCAGCAACGGTAAAGTGCAAAATAATCGCATTAGTTGCAAGATTTATTTCTGATGGTTTTAAGTAAAAAGTATGAGTGAAGAAGAGTGCTTATAAAATGCTGGTAAAGTACTTCGTATAGGCGGAATGCGAAATACAAATGTGAAGTACATTATTAATACTGGCGTTGCACTTACTTTTGGTGCCAGTACTTTACCAGCATAAAAGCAGTTTGCCGGCATTCGGCCGTTAGTTGAATGTTTGCTGGGAATTTTAGGGTTTCAGGTGGGAAATTGAAGCCTCAATTAGGCTGATGAATTAGGCTTCTTCTGTGCTACGTCTTCTAAATTTTGTTACAGGTGATCCAGTTGTGGACTTTTATGAAGGCAACAAGCAAAAAGCTTAGATTATTTTAGATGTGGGCGTAATTCTTCCTGGAAAAACTATGAAACACCAGCGTACTTAAGATGTTAACCATAAAAAAAAAACAGGAAACTCGAGTATTTAACCAATGTTTAATAATTGTTTCTCTCGCGTTATCGTTTGAGACTGCATTAAAGATAATCATTAATTTCTGCAGACAAAATGCACCAAAGTTTGTTTTCTGGTATGTAGTTGTAAAATTTTTAGACCTACTACCTGCATCTATACATTAGATTGCAATTTTTTCTAATTGTTCTCATAAATTAGATCTATTCCTGTAAAGGTTAGTTTTAAAGTTCAATCTAAATCTAGTACAATATATAACACAACTATAGTTATAAATAAGATTATATTAACACGTTGTACAATTTTATTGGCGTCATTGATGCGTAGTCTTGTACAGATTGTGTTGGCAGATGTTAGTTTATTCCATCGAGTTCATCGAGTTTACCAATCACCATTTAAATAAAGCAAGTATTTCCGGAATTCCATAGACAAGCAATCGTTAAATAGTTTCAAATAGAACTGTTTATAGTTAGAAATAGTTTCTAACTATAGAATAGTTATAAGCAAATATAAATTTGTTTCTGTAAGCAAAATACAATGCAATTTCAATTTCAATTAAACGTGTTTTAAAGAAATGACACTTTGATTTAGCAAGAAATTTTAATGTAAAGTACATAACAGAGCTCTTGTAAAAATAAAATAATTTTTGATTGAATAATGTAGTTGCAGGCTCGAGGAAGAAGCGTGTGTTTTGTTTTCATTTATAACGTACTCTTTTAACAAAATATGAAATGATTTGGACTTATTTCTACTAAATATGTATAAACAATGCAGCCAGTACCAACATTTGTGTTTTTCGACAATGCAATCGACAATGCAATTTTATCATTTAAAAAAAGATTCTAAATTTATCACCACCGCGAAAATTTATTTGGCTTTTTGTACAATTCAGACAATATGCAAAAGATGACTGAAGACGATCTGCTTAAATGTTGCAAAGATTTAAATTTGTGTTTAAAAGACGACATTGATTGTACAGATCTTTTTTATGAAATTAAAATGTGTCGTCGGGTATTGTCGGCTAGAAATACAATTTTAGAAATTTTAGAATATATTTACAAAAACAATTTATCAGAATTGTATCCCAATTTAACTGTTTTGAAAGTAATACTGACAATTCCAGTAACAGTTGCATCAGTTGCAGAGAGATCGTTTTCAAAACTGAAAATAATAAATAACTATTTACAATCTTGTATAAGTCAGGAGCGATTTTTTTCATTGGAAATTTTGTCAATCGAGTCCGAGTTGGCAAGAAAACTAAATTATGACGAGATAATTAACAATTTTGCAATAAAACATGCCAAAAGAAATTATTAGTCATCATTACTGGTACGGTCTTCAAGGCCCTTGAAGGCCATAGCCGTCCCAATCGTCTTCCGCCATTCTTTTCGATTTTGTGTTATTGTCCTCCTGTTGTGTGCAGCAATAAACCGAGCATCCTGTGTTACACAATCAACCCATCTAAGCTTTGGTCTACCTTAATTCTACTACCTACTGGCACAATACGAAAATCTCTTTGTACATGGTTTATTTCATTGGCTCCAGTCCATCCTAGTCGATTTAATTAAACTTTTTTCTTCATACCGATTAAACCATTTTAAATTATACCCGCATCTCAATAAGGCCCTTTTACTTTAGAGTACAAAATATTTTAGTAGAAATTATCCGCGATGACAAACTGGATTAATATGCAGACAAAAAAAAAAGATAAATCTTATATAGTCTGTTACTAAGCAGCAACTTGTATATTCTGGTCGGAAATATAAAACACACCACCGCAACATAACAGGTGTATGGGTGGACTTGATTAGCCAGTGCATTGGCCTCACTCCACTAAATACTAAGACATATGCTTTTAGTACTAAAAACTATTGCGGTCTTATATTAGTTCTGCAAAAGACTGTTTCCTTCTCAAATCATAAACTTGTTTATGATTTATTTCATACAGTCATGACTTTTATTTCTTCCTTTATGTCTTCAGCCATCTTGAAGTCAATTTAAAGAACTTGTTATTAGAAGTGGTATAGGTAGTGCACAGTTCTGTTTGTTTAACACAAATGTACACTGAGTATTTGAAAGTAAAGAATGGTATTTACAGAACTGTTAATGGTAATAACAGATGGTAATTTACTAGATCATAGTTATGATCAAAATATAAAACCAAATTAACTTATTATAAAGATTCAAGACAGACAGGGGAAGACAAAATTAGACCGAATAAGAAATATGGAATATAGATAAATAAAAATAATAATAAAGCTTTATTAAAATAAAGTTACCTTAAAGTAAAATAAAGTGAGGTATAAGTCACAGAATCATGAAAGTATCTTGTAGTGACAAATTTTCAAATAAAAATCAGCTGTGACCACCACAGGACCGACCCCCATGACAAAATACTTACATAAAATACATTCTAGCAGCAGAGTAGAAATAACTTGGCCTAATATTTTATAACAGAGATATATTTATCATGACCATGGAAACGTTACATATAAGTATGATAAAATAGATAATTAGAAAAAATATCGAAAAATATCAACTTTTCTTAAATACATTTTTTCTAAATATTTTTCTGTCGTTAAATATTCGCAACAATTTTAAAATCGACACGAGTAAACTCCCATTTCTAGTCAACTGATTTTTACCAAAAGTTGAACAACTCATGCCATTGATGTCAAAAGCTTAAATATGAAGTTCCTAAAAAGAAAGTTTCCTGAAGTACATAAAAATTCTTTTAGCCGAATTTGCTCTGCACGTGTACACAAACAGACGGACGGACCGACAGACAGAGAGACAGAAATACAGACAGACAGATGGACAGACGGACAGACAGACCGACAGACATCATGCTAAAAATAGTCAAAACGTTATGTAGGGTCCTCAATTCGTGGTGATCCATCGAAATCTCGAAATGTCAAATCGGTATGATCACAATACCTCCCTTATATATGTTGGCGGTCGGTAAAAATTGGGTACAAAAGCTGTACAAGAAGCGATAGATGAAGGTAGAGATACGAAAAAGTTATACGAAGTATCGAGAAGACAGAGGAAGAACTGAGTGACGAAATTAGGAAAGCAGTAGACAAAAAATTCCCATGGAATGAACAAGAAGTAGAACTCAAAATACGAAATAAGGGGAAAATCTGTGACGATGTTCTTGTATGAAAGAAGAGAAATACAAGTAAAATTCAAACTGAAACGAAACCCCACACCAAAGATTATTTAAACACAGTCACTTAAATAATTTGGTTCTTCTTTGATGTAATAAATAATCCCAATTTTTTCCATGAATTTCAACCTGAACAATAACAATTTTAAAAAATCCTTGGTCAAAAAATTATATTACAGTGTTTACGTTTGTAAAGTGCCATAAAATAAAATGACCTTCCCTCTTATTGTGTGAAACATTCAGCATCTCAAGCTGAAGCAACCATTACACGGCTGTAAGACATCTCAACCGTAAAACCAGTGTTAAATGTTTCTTCAGTGCTTTGTCCGTCGGTGAAGAGTTGACAGCGAACTCGAGCGTAGGAAGACATGATGTTATTTGGTGGGTGTTATTGAGAATTAATTGAAATACTGGTATTTTATATTTTTACACATGAAAACAGATAAGTATATATATCTAAGAATTATTTACAAAATTTTGTTTTATTTTTTAATGTATTATGTAATTTTTATTAAGTATGCGACAGAAAAAAAAAATTGAAAAAAGGAAAAATAGTTATCCAGATGCATCAATATGTCATAAACTATCCACTAAAATCCTAAAGATTATATTGCTGACACTTATTAACCAGCGACAATCTATCGAAGATTGGAGAATGACTAGAAGTCATGTACTTAGTCGAAGACTACGAAAGCATATGTTAATCATATTTTTGAAATATGTGATGCTTTGGCCCGCTATTATATACCACGTCGCTCAATACCAGGTCTACAAGTATGAAATGCGGATTTTTTTTTTAAATAAAACACATTAAACTCAAAAGAACAGTAAAAGTTTATTTTTTCAAAGTATGCTCCATTAGAAGTTATACATTTTCCCCATCTTTCAGGCAATTTGTGAATACCTCGCCAGTAGAACTCTTCCCCTTTCCCCGCAAACCATTCATCTAGCTATTCTTTTACATTTTCATATGAACAAAAGTGCTGCTCGGCAAATGCGTGACCCATCGATGCGAACAAGTGGTAATCTGAAGGGACCAAGTCTGGTGAGTAAGCGGCATGGGGTAGCACTTTCCACTTGAGTGCCTCCAATGTGTTGCAAACTGCTTTTGCCTTATGTGATGGAGTGTTATCGTGAAGAAAGATTACCTTGTGCTGTCTTCTTTCGTATTCTGGTCATTTTATGAGCAGCGAATGGTTCAATTCGATCAGTTTTTGTTGGTAGCGTTGGGTATTAACTGTTTCACCAGGTTTTAACAATTCATAATAGACCACACCCTTTTGGTCCCACCAAGTACAGAGCATTGTCTTTTTTCCAAAGCGATTCGGTCTTGCAGTTGATGTGGATGGTGAGCCTGGGTTCACCCATGATTTTTTGCGTTTGGGATTTTCAAAATAAATCCATTTTTCATCGCCAGTAATGATACGATGCAAAAAAGACTTTCTTTTGTATCGTGCAAGCAAAATTTCACAAGTGTTTTTGCGTTTTTCCATCTGCCTCCCATTCAATGCATGTGGAACCCATCTGCCGACTTTCTAGATCTTACCTACCTCTCGTAGGCGATTGCAAACAGCTTGTTGACTAACGCCTAACTGCTCTGCTAGTTGTTTTTGGGATTGACTATCGTCTTCCTGTAGCAATGTTTCCATTTTTGTATCTTCATATTTTTTTGGAGGTTTTCTATGTTCTTTGTCTGAAAGATCAAAGTCACCACTTTTGAAACGCCGAAACTATCGTTCACACGTATCTTGCGATGGAGCATATTCACCATAAGCTTCTCGAAGCAGTCGGTAGGATTCAGCAGCAGTTTTTTTCAAATGAAAACAAAACAGTAGTACTGTCCGCGAATGCTCTTTATTTGGCACAAAATTTGACATTTTTAACACAGTAAAACAAAACTATATGATCACTTTTCAAATTATAACCTATACGCATTTGACACTTAATGATAACTTAACAAAACGCCATATGTGTTGAAACTTTGAACTATACACTCTGTGTGCGCGGCAAGTTTGAAAAAAATCCGCATTTCATACTTGTAGACCTGTTAAGTCTCCGGTCTAACTAAGAAAAACATTTTTTTTTTTTGTTTTGAAATTCGACTTTATTCATCAACATCTTGAAGCGTGATACATTCATTCCAACGCTCCTCTAACTTTTCAATGCCTTCTTTGTAGAACGATTTGTCTTTGCCCTCAAAATAGGCCTCGGTTTCGGCAATCACTTCAATTCTCTTACCCTGGAGTATCTTTTTGAGGTCTGCAAAACGCCAGTAGTCACTGGGGGCCAGATCTGGATAGTACGGTGGGTGAGGAAGCAATTCGAAGAGTAATTCATTCAATTTAACCATCGTTTTCATCGACTTGTGACACGGGGCGTGGTCTTGGTGAAAAAGCACTGTTTTCTTTTGCATGTGCAGCCGTTTATTTTTTTTATTACTACACTCAATCAATCCAATAATGCCATGTAGTATTCGCACCCACTTCGAAAGCAATTTACGCATTCTCACATTTTCGTGCAAAATTGTAAACACACTACCTTCTGATATCTTTAAGGTGTCAGCTATCTCATCAACTTCACTTTACGGTTTTTCAAAACTATTTTGTGGACTTTTTTATGTTTTCCGGAACAACCGGATTTTGTAAAATAGATGGAAGAAGAAAGACTGGTGTTTACAAAAATGGACGGCTAATGGGAAGAAGATACAGCAGATGACCGCCTAAAATATGATTGAACTGATTTTCTTCCACCAAAACTGATTTTCTTCCTAGTAAATACCAGACAACAAGGAAGAATTTCTTAATCAATCATGGAAGACGAGAATACATCCATTATTATATTTTCTTCTTCAAGTACTATTTCTAATGATGGCTACATAGCAATTTTTTGTATTCAGCAGCTCAAAATATATATTTGACAAGTTGTACCTTTCTCTTGGTTCTCTTTATTCAATAATTTTCAAACCTCCGAACATAAATCTATTTCATGTTATCAAAACTTTTATTTAAAAGTTGAAAACGTTGATTATATATTTACAAAATTCAGAAAATTTTAATAATTTAGTAATAACACCTGTGTTAATATTCCTAACAGTATTATGGTAAATATATTTTATAAATTTGCATTGTAAATTTTTTAATAAACATATTTCTATCGACAAGTCTGCTTTTATCAAATATATGATGACTGACCAGACATATATTTTAAAATGACAATTCCAAAAATGCCAATACCAGAATTTAAATAATGCTATTTCCAACTGTATGCCTACCAAATTTCGATCCATTATGGTTTAACGGATAGTACGTAATGGAGAGTAAATAGATCGTGTTAGCGAGTTTATATATTTGGGGAACTACGTAGATGAATGAAGAGGCACTGATAAAGACCCAGGACCCAGGAGAGATAAAGAACCAGAAATTCGTGTTAACAAAATCTGGAGTTCTAGAATATGAGCAAATAAGATCAAACTGCGAATATTCAATACTAATGTGAAATCTATCCTATACTACTGCTGTGAGACATGGAAAGTCACCAAAAAGATTACAAACCCATTCCAAGTCTACAGAGTGATTATTTAATGGCGAGACGATGTCACCGAATTTTACGTGCCTTCTAGCAGAAATACTGGTGAATACTATGATTATAATAACTATGATTATGAAGAAAAAAAGATTATGCGCGTGCGCGCATAATCGCCTGCTACGATGTGTATGAAACGGCAAATTATTAAAACTTCCAGTGACGTCGTCTCGCCATTAAATAATCACTCTGTATGTTAACTTCTGTTTACGCAGAATTTTAGTATTTACTGGCCAGAGCGAGGGTCTAATGAAAGCCTGTGGGAACGCGCAGAAAACAACGGGTCGAATAAGAGATAAAACGAAAAAATGGAGATGGCTGTACTAATACTTATCTAGACCTCTAGACCATGTTGCAAGAAAGGCCCTCGATTTTATTCTTCAGTGCAGTTGAAAAGGAGTTTGTCCAAGAGCCATCAGGAAACGAAAGATACTGGCAGAGAATGAAAAAATTAACCAGTCAAGGGTATAAATGAAATACTTGGCAAGGATTGGCATGGTTCAATCAATTGGCTTTTACAACCCTTAGATGGTTTTTGCCCCCTCCACAAACTTCTTCCATCTTCCGCGGTCACGCGCTTACCTTCTCCAATTATGGGCATCAATTTCTAAGACAGATTTGAAAACGGCACTCGTTCGTAATCTAAGGATTGTACTTTAATTTTGATCTAATCTGACTGAAACAAGTAATGATGCGTTATATTTGTTTAAGTGGTCACGTGTCTCGGTTTTAGAGGTAGTATGACATCTCGATGGATGGTGTCGACCTCGGGAGTGGTCTTAAGAGCACCGCAGTCTCAATTAACTTCCAATAACACCCACCGTGTGCTCGCAGCACAACCCACACACTCCACTTCTCGGAGAAAAATTCACATTTAAAAAGAAAAGAGATTATAAAACTATAGAAGCTAAATTTTTATCCGTCCGTTAGCTGCAATAGACAAATGAAGGAATTCGGATTAGTACGAGGTGTGTAAATTAAGTAACCAGACTGACTGCATAGCGTTTGATCTGGCAACATTTGGAGCGGCGGCAGGTGAACATGTGATACGCCTTCAGTACGAGTTTAGTAATCGCGAGAGTAATTTGTTGTCCGTAGCGATTTTTTTCATGAAACGTTTTTTCTAGTGCGTTCTAAAAATGAGTGACATTTATTTCCAGCAACGGTGTGCTATCAGGTTTTGCTTCACACTTGGGCACAGCGCAACGGAAACTTTTGCAAAACTTCAGCAGACCAACGGAGACAGTGTTTTGTCAAGAACCCAGGTTTTTTGGTGGTTTAAGGCATTTTCAGAAGGAAGAGAGTTGATTAAAGATGAGAAGAATGCGCCTTGTCACACAGCAATTTCAATACACGAGTTCTTGGCCAGTAAAAACATTCCTGTGGCTCCACAGCCTCCTTATTCGCCTGACTTGAGTCCTTGTGACTTTTTCCTCTTCCCAATATTGAAAAATCAACTCAAGGGACGTCATTTTGGGACACTCGAAAACATTCAAACGTCCGACCAACTGAAAACTATTCTAGTATCCGAGTTCCAGCACTGCTATGAGGATTGGAAGAACCGTCTCCAGCGCTGTGTGGCTTCCCAAGGAATTATTTTGAGGGAGACTATATTGAATTGTAATTCTATACGAATAAAAAAAATAAAATAAAAAAATCAGTCCGGTTAATAAGAAGCAGGGAAGGAACAAGAGAGGAGGTTTTGAACGGAAGTGGTAGAGGATATACATGGATGAAGAATGTAATAACAAAGAAGGAGATTAAAGACAAAAATAAGAGAAGAAAAATCTACAGAAAATACCAGAATAAGCTACGAAATTAAAAATAAAGAAACTAGTAAACAGATTTCAAACCAACAGTAATAATTTAAAAATAAATAAATTGAATTTAACTGACTCCTTTGACATATAGTCCGTACCAAATTAGTTTTGAAGATCGCAATAAAATAATAAAAGTGAACTCATAAAATCACAATAGAAGTGATATAACTAGGGGTGTCAACCCATAGCCGTAGGGATTAGTTTTTCACTTTACGCATCTTACTTAAAGGATTAACAAAAACAAGTATACTTATTTATAGTTAGTACTTAAACGTCTGTATGCGCCACTGACCGTTGACTGTTTACAACGTGGTTGTAAACATGAGCCCTAGTTCTTTTGTAGTTTAACAATGTGATTATAGTTATACGGGATGATTGTTTTATGCCGAACTTCAAAAATAATATGGTATGTTCAATAACTCGTGGACCTCTGGTTGAAAAGCGTTGGACTTTGGTACAGAGGGAAGATGCTTGGACTCACAAACTCATTAACCAACCAATGAGATACTTAAAAACGTCGGTGGACTGTAACTCACTCAGTGTACTTCAAAGCAAGATGGAGTATTGGTGTCAATGAGACCAAAACCGACTAACAATTCCAGAGAAAAGAGTTTTATTAAGTTATATAGAAAACCTAACGGCATCTACATTTTAAAATAACAATCAAACTTTTACGACTTGTATATTACTGTGACGACTTGAACTTCTTGTATTTTTATGTATGTTTTATAGCCTAATACATTTGACGATCTTTCTTACTTGAATATTAAAAGAGTCTTCATTATTTTCTCCTTTGATCAATAGTACACTTTTATTTTTTGTTATTTATATCCTTATTTCATATTTATATATGCAAAGAACGATCTAATTTTGCGAGATTAGCGGTTAACTATTTTCTAGAACCGGTAGTGCTTAATAAAGAAAATTTACGATTATGAGATGGAGTCAAAGAACACGTTAAACTTTTGGATTTTCTTTTATGGTGATGATTAAGTTATTATAACATATAAATACTTTGCTTACGTTTTATATAACAGTTATTTAGTAGAAAATAAGAAAAATAACTATATTAATTCATATGAAAAGACGATCAGCTTGCATGATAAAACCTTCTGCCCTTAAAATAATTTAATAGCTAAAAAAAATTGCTGCACAGCTGGTAATTTTTTGATTCAAATTAAATTAAAACTTAATTATTTACTTTTTTTCTTCTGTTATGTTGTTTCCTTTTTTACTTCTCACAAAATTGCTTATTATTTGTCATTTTGCCATTCTACAATCGACACAATAGGAAATAAAAATCAAGGGTAATAACAATAATCATTCTGTCTAGACCTTATTAAATATAAAACGAATCGAATGTCCTTGGAAAAGCATTAAATAAATCACGTGCAAATTGCTGCAATTCTCATAATTATTCCAGTCTCTCAACGGATTACTATTCTTATTCCCACATTATATTTATCAAAGAAATCAACTGAATTGTACAATTGATAAAAATACATATCAAAAGGGCGCTTGAAAATTAACAGAATCACAAGAACAAGATGGAAATGGAGGATTAGTTTGTAAGGACGATAATGCCTAAGAAGAAAAATAAAGAGCATGATCGATAATGTACGAGGGATATTTCCTAAATTCTGGGAATTGTGCTATAATTACATTACGCAGAACATATAGGCAATGCTATTGGTGCCAGACAAGTCTTGACATGTTTATGCAACTATCTAGTGCAATATTGTTCAGTCTGATGTAGGTGTTCGACTGATATAGACGCGTTTTCATAGCACTGTTTTTGTAACCATGGAAGACGCAGCAAAATCTCAAAGAGCAATAATTTTCTTTTTGTGGAAAGAAGGTGTGAAAACATCAGAAATTATTTAGCGTCTGCAAGGAGTATTTGGTGAGTCCGCATAATCCAAAAGTACTGTTTGTCGGTGGATAGATCATTTTAAAACCGGTAGAATATCACTAGAAGACGATCCACGCAGTGGGCGCCCAAGCACGTCGGTAAATGAAAGAAACATTACTGCCGTCGAAGACCTACTGAAAGAGGACAGGCGAATGACTATTCGTCAAATTAGTGTGCTCCTAGGGATAGGTACACGACAAGTTCATGACTTCTTGCATGATTGTTTGGGCGTTAGCAAGGTTTCGCCGCACTGGGTGCCAAGGCTGTTGGGATCAGAACAGAAACTCAATTTCAAAGTTCTTTGAGGACGGCTTAAAAAAATTAGTTTAATCGTTGGGATAAATGTATTCAATTAAATGGAGATTATGTTGAAAAACTAAATTGTAATATTGACGAAAATTAACAAAATAACTAAATTCCCAGAACTTTGGAAACATCCCTCGTATATAGATCCCAGCCAATGATTTTAAGAATCATATTAAAATGAAAACAAGTTCAGAATAGAAAAAATATTTATTATTTATGTGCATATGGTCGGCATATATTTTTGACACATTAGTTATCTGTTAAGAATTTACGATTCACTTTTCATGTTAACTTTACAAAAGTCTCACGTTACAATAATAAACTCATCTGTTCTTATCTTAAATGCCCTTTATAAGAAAAAGCTCTTCATCATTTAACATTTTTAATATTTTACTCTAATTGAATGATTATACTGAATTTATTTATGAAATTCTATTTTTGAAACAATACTAAAATTACCTCCCTTACAGCCTACTAAAGACCTTTGTTTGGAGCATCTTACTGTACGAAGGTGAAACCTGGACACTAAGAATGACAGAAAAAAGAGGATGTAAGCATTCGGAATGTGGTGCTATCGAAGAATGTTGAAAATACGATGGGTAAAGTGACGAATGAACTCTTGCGGCAAATGGAAGAGGAACCATGTCTGTGGAGAATGTTGCAGAAGAAAAGAGATATTTGGATTGGACATATTATAAGACACGAAAGACTGGTGAAAACGACACTGGAAGGAACAGTCGAGGAAAAAAAACAGTAGGGATAGACCAAGGCTAGAGTACGTGAAACAGATAATGGAAGATATGAATTGCAACACGTACGTGGAGCAAAAAAGACTGACTGAGAACAGAGAAGCATGGAGAAATGTTGCAAACCAACCTATCTGTCGAAAATCTAAAGAGAAAGATATCTAAAAGGCTTACCGATTTGTTTACAAAAACAGCAAAGCACTAACCACTACACTCAAACTTTGAATCTAATCACTAAATTTAAAACACTAATTATAAAACACAAAACACAGTAAAAATCACAAAATTTTAAAGAATAACTTCACTTTTTAGTGTTTAAAAAATAGTTTTAACAATATTTATAAGTAGAAATAAATAATCAACTTATAAGAAAGTAAATTTTTTAACATGTAGCACTTACACTCTTCAATGCCACTTTAATAATAAAATATTTAAATATTCAATTAAACTTTTTCTTAAATAAATGAATAATTAAGGCTATTAGCACAATTTTGAACAATTGTATACATTTATTATATTATTATTAACTAATTTTAATATTTTTATTGCTAACTTGTTTACTGCATAACTTATTATTTTTATTTTACAATATAAATTGCAAATAATTTATTAGACATGTCAGATATTTAAATCACCATTGAACCACTGCAATTCTCCTCCATATAAGATACAAATAAATTGTTAAGATAACTAAGTCGATTATTATTAATCTTGATAAATTATAATATGTAAATTATATTCTATATAAAATAAACCTGTAGCATTTCATTTAAAAATCTCAAACATACAATTAAAATATTTGGAAGTAATGTATATTTGACTTACGGTGGCGAAACATGGACCTTAATAAAACAAGATCATCAAAATAGTCTTGGAAATTTATATAAAATTTTCGAATCTATCTAAATTATTGGAAAATGGAGCAAATGCAAGAATTATATCCGATTATATACTACATATAACTGTTTTTTTTTTAATTTAAATGGAACTAGATTTTGAAAACTAATAACTTTTAAAGTTTAAATGAGGCTTTTGACAATTTTGTTTAACAAAAGCCCACTTTAATCGTTAAAAAGTCAGTTCGTGACAACAAAAATAAATATTCCATTTAGCCGCTTAAAAGTTTGGAATAGCCTATATAACACAAATACCAGGCAGACGATTATAGTGTATATATCAAGAAAATCCAATGTTAAAAGTTTGATAAAGAAAACATCTGTCGGCCAGGTGGAAAACTTTCGTTTTTTTGAAGATTATGCATTAAAAGACTTCAATGATTAGTTAAACGACGAACCCGCAATTACAATAAATTTTATAACTAACCTGACAGTTAAGACAGTTAGTAAATTTTTTGGTGCACAGCAACGATGGCTATTTGCGCGACAGTTAAGAGTGCAAGTGGATTTATTCCCGAAGTTTTTCAACATAAACAAAATAATTTTTCTAAATCTTTAGGACTTTAGTTATGCCCAAAATATACAATCATTCAGACCTACAGAGTACAAATTTGGCATTCATATACAACTCTTTAACCCGCATATAAAAAAATACTTAGATTTATTTTATTACTTAATGTTTTTTTTTAAATTATAGATATATGGAATAACAGAAGAAAAGTAGCAAGGAGAATTTTGACAAAAATGTGCAAAAAAACTTATTGTGGGGTATTAAATGAAATCTCTTATACTGGGATTAACAAATTTTTAATTTTTGCGTCACTATTTGAATGGAATAACAAATGAAAGATCATGATTTAACCAGTTTCTTTGAATTAAGCGGAATCATATTTTGAAACTAGTTACTTTTAACGTTTAAATGAAACTTTTGATCATTTTTAACCAAAAACCAACTTCAATCGTTAAAAAGTAAGCTCGTGACAACTTACAAAAATGAAAATTCCATTTAGTTCCGCTTATACGTTTGAAATTGCCTATATGTGAATTAAAGAACAAAATTTTTATTAAAAAAAAATATTGTAATGCAATTTTTGACAAGAATGTGCCAAAATTGTTATTTTTGTTGTATTAAAATCTTTTAAAAAACGGAGAAACGGAACCCGCACAAAAAACGTAAATCATCAAAATTTTATTTTCAAAAAAATATTATTTTCGCCAAAAATGTGCCAAAAAAATTTTGTCCCTCACTCTATTTTTCTAAAAAATCATATACTGTTTTTATTTATTGCAATTTGTATGCTAAACTCAACATTTAGGCTTCAAAAATGTTTTTAAAAAATATCATTTTCGCCAAAAATGCGCAAGAAAACTTGTTTCCCTCACTTTATTTCCTTAAAAAATACATATACTGTTTTTATTTATTGCAATTTATATGATTAACTCATCATTTAGGCTTCAAAAAATTTTTTAAAAAATATTATTTTTGCCAAAATGTGCCAAAAAACTTTTGTCCCTCATTCTATTTTCCTAAAAAATACATATACTGTTTTTATTCATTGAAATTTGTATGATAAACTCATTTACGCTTCAAAAAAATTTAAAAAGGCAAAAAATTATTTAATTAAATTTAAAAAAATATTTTGATTGATATTAAATATATTATAATTGATATAATTATATAAGAACTACACTGAATTATAAGCTATTAGCGCCTACCACTAAAAAACAATATTATAATGACTTTAGTAGTGTAATTTTTGACACTTTAGGTTATTAGCACTTAAAACAACTAATTTAAACAAATATTTTTTATTTTAAAAACCATATTTATGCATATTTTTCACACTTTATCACTTTAAAAATCACTTTTTCTCCTCCATTTTTGTTTGTTGGCACAAATCACTTAATTGATGTTCAACACTTTTTCACTTTTGATTTTGAACAGGTTGGTAGTGTAGCGAGAACTAGGCGGGCAGCTCTTGCTGAGGTATCCGCGACCGAAGAACTCTTTCAACTGCTGTCTAGAAGAGGTGAATTGAGAGGGCAAGCGAGGTTTCGATTGGATTCAGAGTCGGAGTATCTGGTTTCTGAACTGAGATACTTTTAATCACGATGCGGAGTTTACTACAATCAACAAGATTATTAAAACGCAAAGTTATATAAAAGAAATATAGCTAAAGATTGTAGGATTAATATCTGAGATTTAACACATTGCTGCCGTATGTATAAATTTAGATGCACACCAAGTGGGTTTTGAGCGCAGTATTGGAACTAATTAATTTGACTTAACACCCTTTTCCCTGTCACCTAAAAATTATTGTTATTATTATTTATTTAATTTTTTTCGTTTTGTTTTGAATTCACAGTGTAAAGACAATTCACAGAAAAAATTCATATATATATAGATTTTTCAACAATATATAATTGTCTATAATTATTATCATTCACCTCCCGCTTCTTCTAACGCCTTGCTCAGGACTGCAATAGTTTCACGAGTTTCTGAAATAATTGAAATATCATATTCTTTTGAAAATCTCCAAAGTGGCTTTGAAATTCTTCAAAATTTATTTTGAAATTCTCCAAAGTTCTTTTAAAATTCTTCAAAATATTTTTGAAACTGTTTGAAGTTCTTTTGTAATTAATTCTAATAACTGACAGTATGATTCTAATAAACGACTAAAATATAGTGAATTTTATCATTTTGAATTTCCATAATAAACCGCGTCTACTGTATCTGTACATTTAGTTTTCTAATTCCTAGCCATGTGTCTGTATGTAAGCCTGTGGCCGTAAGCGTTCAATCGTTTGTACATGCTGTTACTAAGCAAAGGTAAGGCCTATGTCAAATAATTTGTGTAATATATGATTATACAAATTACAGGGTCTGCTTAGCCATTCGCAACCGGTTATAAACTATAAGTATATTACTCCTAAATGTACACACACAGCAAATAATTCAAAAGTGTAAAAGTTCATTCTCAGTTTGGTTAAAATTTTCATTTAAAAAAAGTAAAAAGTTCACTTTTTTAACCAAATCACCGTGTAAATGTTCATTTATTTAGATAGTGTTATTTTTATTATATATATATATATATATTACTTTTTCAGAGTTAAAATTAACACAACTTTAACACTATTTATTTTCTAACACTATAATTTAACCAGTATGTAAATGTAAACTTAAATTTAAACGCTAAATTTAACCAAAAAATAAGTGTAAATAATTAACACGAAAAGCAAGGTACTTGGTACACTAACTTTACTTACCTTTACTTAACACTACTTTTTAGAGTTTAGGTTGAAAATATGGTCACGAAATCTGGTGGTCTAGGCTCACATCGGGTTGTCGCGCCAATGATGATGTCTATGAGTCGAGTACATCTTACCCCGTCTTCAATAATGATAATCAATGGGATTCCGAAATCTAACGTTAGTTCACGCCGGCGTAACATTTGAAATGAACTAATTAAAAACGTTTATTTCAAAATATCTGCAAAGTGATTGGTTCTTTTCAAATTTCACGCCAGCATGAACTAACGTTAGTTTTTGGAATCCCATTGATTATTTTATGCGACATGGAATTATATTCTTTCAGTATTAGCCTTCAGATTAGTAAAAAATGTGTATTTTTATTAGATTTTAATATAATATTCAATTTTGTCACAACGTAACATTTTAATCCAATGAAAAGAAAATTGCACTGGCACCAGGGACCCTATTAGGAACATAACGCGGCAATCAACGTATTAGGAATGAATCTTCATTATTTCATTATTGTGCTGATCCAGAGTGCTCCATAAGTACCATAAAAGCTAAGACATCCAATAACTTCATAATGGGCAAACGAGGAAACCACAGAATATTCGTTCTCCAAAGGTTCGCAAGAGTTTCCAATTTAATTACTATCAAACGAAAAAATTGTAGTCTTTATCATTTAAATATTGCACTGACCCGTAATAAGTACATCATACTATTACCATCAAAACAATAAATACATTTCTTCGATACATAACTCAAAATAACCACCAAGTCTTCAGCTATCAATGTCTTATCAATTACATGAGATAACATATATATATATATATATATATATATATATTCCATTTGGAAAAGAAAGCTACCAGGTAAAATCTAATTAAATAGATAGGCATGTTTTGAAGAGGCACTTAGGATTTTTATTGTTGTCAGAATAAACATGGAATGCTAGACAAGGTAGCGTAAGGTAGTATTTCTAACAGTGCTATAGAAGACTCGATGACAGACTTTAATATATGGACACTTTCACATATACAAACAGAATTTAAATTTATAAAAGAATACTTTAAAACAGCGGTACTCAATCTTCTTTCATCTCAAAACAATAAATATTCACCAGTCAGTTTAGATCAGTGACACTCAATCTATATACATACAGAACAATATCGTTCAAAATTAATTTTTATTACAAAAAAGGTTTTTGCCGTGGTTTATGAATTGGGATTCGGCTTAGCGAACCTTAAGGTGACGCGGGGCCGTTTCATTCCAAAATTGAGAACGCAAAGTATGTTCTTACACATCTAAAACCACTTCTAGACTCCAAATATTAGGTGTACCGGAAATTTTTTTCGTTTATTTGATATTATTAAAATAAAAACCAATCGAAAGAAAAAAATTTTTTTTATTGAGTAAAATAGTTACCATTGTGATCTATAACACTCTGCCATTTATCAGGAAGAGAAAATATTCCCGATTTATAAAATTCCTGATTTTTTTAAGGAAAAAATTGTTCAAAACTCATTTTAACATGGTTCATATCTCTAAGTGTCTTGTTTCTTATTAAGTGTTCCAGTGACCGAAATTAGTGATAGTCGGAGGGTGAAATGTCTGGTGAGTAGTGGTGAAAGGTCTGGTGAGTAATTTTTTCACGTGTCTTTTTTTGATGAATAAGGTCAGGCATTGTCGCCTTGAAGAATAACTCCTCTTCTATTCACAATTTCTGGCCGATTTCTGGTCAAGTAGTGATTCAGTCGATACAATTATTCACAATAAAGATCAGAATAAACACTTTGCCCCGGTTTTAACGTCTCATAATAAATTATTCCTTTATAGGGTCTTCCAGATCGAAGTTCATCATCCAAGCATAAATTTCCTGATTTAAATATTTTAAACCACTATTGACATGTGCGTACACTTAGTTTATCACCATTAACAGTGCAAATGTTTTATGTAGCAACTGTAGCAGATTTTTTTTTATGGTACTCATACAACATTAAACAGCATACAAAATGTTTTCATGAAAACTCTTCCGCCATTTTAAAATGCAAGGGTTTAAAATGAAACGAAAACAATAATTAGGTAATCAAGATTACAGTGTTTAGTCATAACGTAAAAGACGTCTGTTTAATTCAGCGAATAAGTAGTGCCTAGTTCGCATCATCATCATCATCATCAAGCCTTGTCCATCATCGGGTGATTTTGGACTGCCTCTAAAAAGAGCATAGGCTGTCAATAAAATTTCTCCATCTAACTCGTCTATCTGCCATAGGCTTCAAGTCGGTGATGTTGTTATAAATTCTTTTGTCTTGGTTTTGAGAGCTCCATGCATTTATTTCTAGCAGGGTTGAGCGACGCCAGGTGTTCTTGGGTCGCCCTCTACGCCTACTGCCCTGAGGGTTGTATGCTAGTGCATAGCGACACACTTCGCTAGGAGCCCTTCGAGTAGTTCGCATACTGTACTAATAATAAAAACGAAAAAACTTTCCGACACACCTAATACATGTAAGTGTCTAAACCAAAGGAATCTTAAAGAAGAGAGAGATCCAGTCAACATTGGAGAAATTAATCACATCCCCTCCAGCAACAAAAAAAAAAAAAAAACAGAACTGAGAGAGAGAGAAGAAACTCCCGAAATTTCTGCAATACCACATTAGCTTCTGAACCTTTCAAGGAGACAGCCTGAAGATGATTCTCGCATCAACTGAGAACTATGGATTGTATGAACTGTATATAAACTGTAATGTGTAAACAATAAATCTGCAACTTTTCAGTCCTCCTTTTTGAGATGTTATGGTATGGATTAAAAGGTTTCTGTATTGAAACTTATGGAAAATCTTGATCAACTAACGAATAATGGAACGAAACTTGGAACGAAATCAATTATTTAGCCGACGAATTATTGTATTTAGACAAATTTCAATATATGGACAGTACCGCGACATACGGTATACTTAGGCACCCCCACAGCATCCCTACATTTCAGTAAATACTATATATATATATAAGTCTATGTCTTGATTGCTCAGTAACGTCATGTTCTTCTTATAAAAAATCGACTATAAGTTTCCATCCCATTCTCTATTTCTCTATACCAGGCCCTACATGAACGCCAAATGGTCAGTTACACATATCAACTGGTCCTGTTATCAATATAAACCGGTATTCATTTGTACGATGATATTTGAGGGTAAAAATTGTCAAAGGTTCGACAATTTATCTGCAAACTTATCTTAAAAACCGTGTGATTTTTTTAGATTATTCTTATTCATTTCGTATACATTGACTCGATTTTATGTTCATAATTCTAAACGCGTCTCTGGAAAATTCTGTCCATAAATTTGATTTTGTATTGAATATATATTACAAAACATTTTCCGAATAATTTTATTTTATTTCCATTCATAAAAATTCAATACAGTTGGAAAAAGTTTAAATTTTATTCTTACAAGCGTGACCTAAATATTATATTTGAAAAAGCAAATATTCAATACCAAATACATAACAGATCTAGATATGAAATAAAATTCTTATATGTTGCAATATAATATGACTTATAATATGACATTCAGATCAATTCTGTAAAAAGTTACTGTGTAATAACGTTACTACAACATAAAATATTATAAAAAATACAATGGCTTTCATTCATGATAGTAACTGACCTTGCTCATAGTAACAAATTTAGTAACTATTATCATAGTAACAGAGTTACAAAATTGGTCTGTATGAGTTACTTTTAAGGAATAAACTAAAATCAACATATGGTTGGACATTACACGGTACAACAGTGAATTTGATTTTTTCTGAACGTAATTGAATAGCTAATGCAAAGAGGTTTTATATTCCTCATAGTAGGCATTTTACCGAATGCTGTAAGTAATTTCAACTCGACTGTATCAATAATGTCAATTTTATTAACGATGGTGTCCAAAGATGTTTCAAATTAGGTCGCACAACTTGAAATTATTAAATTTCTTTTCAATGGAGGTGTAAAAGCAACTAAGATTCATCAGATACTTCAAAAATAGTTTGAATAAGAATGTTTATCACACAGAACAGTCTTTGATTGGTGGAAATTCTTTCTGGAAGTACATGAGCACCCGTCATAACTATCGAATGCAGCCCGTTTAGCTTATATTGTGCATCCTGGGAACATTAAAAAAGTTGACCAGCTCATTTGGATCAATAGGCGAATATCTGTCAAGCAAATGGCTGGGATAAAAAAAAAATGTCTTTATTTTAACACGTTTTTTCCAAAAATGTACTAAAAAATTAACTGTACCGCACCCTTTAACCAAAGGGATTAAACTAAAAACGATAATAGATAATAAACCTTTTTGTCGAAGGGATTTCCACTCTTTCACTTGCAAAACTGGTGTGTATATGAACTTTATCGAAGTCTATAGGTCTGAGTGATTGTTTAAAATACAATTAAACACTCCACTCTTCTTCACTGTAAGCATCGAGAAAACTCCTTGGTTTATTTTGGTTAAATAGGTCCACACTTTGCTTCTTGGTAGTGACATTTTTGATTAAAATACAAAAATAACTAATAACATTTCATAACCTCAAACGTTGAGGAAGAAGGGGCCAAACGCCAGCAACTTCTAAACCGTTCAACGCATGTTTCTTGGCGTACTATGTCCTGCGCCATTGCAATTGCGTACCTCTTCTACCAGTTTTTATAAGAGTACTATTTCTAAAAGTGTTTCTTATTGAAAAAAATTTAATCACAGAAATATTTATATGTGTATAAATATAAATTTTACGATATTGTTTTAACAAGAAAAAAAAAAAGAAAAAATACCATACTGGATTAAATGTACTGATATTAATAAAGCATCGGAAGATTAGTATCGATACTAAAATCATGATATCGAATGAAAAATATCGATACTGGTATCGTATCAATAGTATCGGAACTTACCATATTACGTGGTTCATAAACCATTTGCCGCCACACGCGAATTAAATACCTATAAAACCCTGAAATGTGTGAAAATTCACACTTCACATCAATATTTTATAATTATTGTTAGTGTTGTTATATTCACTGTCCATGTGGTGTTGTGGGAATGAAAAAATCTTGATAAGAATGATTTAAGTAACCATCCTATACAATTACAGTAATAAAGACACTGTCTTGAAATTATCTGTTCTTAATTATGATCGGGAACACCTCTCTAATACGGGCCTGTCCTGAACAGAAGGCAGTTCTTTCTTACTTTTACTGTTGATCTGTTTCACGTATGTGATTGAAAACCCGTTTTAAACCCACTCGCAATATAGAAATTCGGTAATCCGATTACTCAATAGATGGCCTTACTACCACGCAATAAAATATTATATTATAATAACACTAATAAATTGAACAAATTAACTAATTAAATAAGAAATGAATAAATACTGTCAATCACTAATAACGAAGTTCTTAGGAGGTTGCAAAAAGATGTTGAAGTTTTAAAAAACGAGGATTAGAGTGTCTAGTACAATATTTGACCACCAGGCAGCGTATTAGAGCGTGTCAGTTCCCAATAAGATAATTATCATTTCATTAAAATCTAGTAAATTTAATTTTTTTCCCAATAAAATAGGCCAATTACAATTAAGCTTTTCGAAATACTACTACTTTCCTCTAATACAATTTTATTATTCTAGCTATTATAGCTTTTATTTATCATATTTTGTAAATTCAAACAATCGCCTAAAAGATAACTTTGATAATACGTTAATGCTTTGTTGGTGGACTATATATTTCCTTTCAAAATTAATTTAAATATTTACATATGCATCTGTATTGAATATTCAATAGCTTGTTAGAATCTATAGTTTATGAAAGATAAATCAAATGTCAATATGTAGGTGTTGAGGGAAATATTGATTAACTATTGATTTTCTATTAATCAAGAAATCAAGAAAGTTCAATAATTACATAATTACAATGCAATTTTAATTGTACATAATAAATCTTTATTTATTGTTAATTTAATCAATTAGTATTACCAATCACTATAATTAACAACAATAATTAATAGACTATTAAATGCATACCAGATCAATGTTTATAGATATCAATATTGCAATAAAATTCTTATTGGCATTTGCGGTATTTGTTATAGGCAAGGTTTCAGGTTCAAATACCGCTGCAGGCATTAATGCATTTTGCATTTTTTAAATTTAAATAACTACAAAAATCTCTTGTTGTTTACAATGGTCTAGTACAGGGGTCGGCAACCTTTCAGTGAATGTCGTAATCGAAAAACTGCGTGAATATAGTTGGCTAGTGTTACCTCATGTTCTCTACAGTCCGGACATGAGTCCACCAGACTTCGACTTATTCCCAAAGTTGAAAAAAACTATGCATGGACATTGTTATCTATCTCTGGAAGAGCTTAATGCTGCCGTTATATATAAAAACAATAACATGGAAGAGCCGCTAAAAAATATATGCTATATTTAAGAAAAAAACGTAAAAATTGTTATTAATATATAATGTATAAATAAATTAATATTTATTTATACATTTAGTTTGTGATACCTATTGCACTTGCCAGTATATTACAATATAATTTTTTTTTTACTGGGACCATTTCTACTTGCATAGTGTTCGATAAGACTTCAATATTTGGTAAATATTCAGTAATCCTTAACTTAAGACAGCACTCAAGTTTCAGGTCTGTAAGATTACTTCTTAACTGACTATTAATTTCATATGTGAAAAGACTTGCTCCCAGTAATGTGTGGATCCGAAAATTGTCAGTAGTCCAAAAGCATAATTTTTTAAATGATTGAACGATTCTGGAAGACGATTCCAAGCTTCGAAAACAACTTTATCTACATCTTGAAGATTGCGAATTTCGGTCCACTTATGCTGGATAAAATGAACTTTTTTCTTTCTAAACTTTCCAGTTCAGAATAAATTTTAAGAATATATTATTCCATAAATCTTTGTATTTCAAATCCAATAATTGAAGTTCAAATTGTACCTGATTAATCAATGGGAATGGTGATAACTGTAATTGCTGCATATCTGCTTCAATTGGTTTTGTAAAAAGAGCTAGTGTAGCTTTATATTTTCTAAACTCTTTAAATCTTTCTCCAAAAGCTTCTTGCATGTTAACAATAGTTTGTGCAAAAAAAAAATTGCATTAATAACGTTGTTATTGTCCTTATGTTTTTGAAAATTAATAAAATGTAAAAATGTTTCTGCACGTATATCATTCATCAGAAATTACTTCTTCTAAAAGGGAATATGCAGCAATTCGGGGAATTACCGGGCGTGAATTGCACCGTAAAACATCCTGAACAATACAAAACCTGTATAGTACAGGCAGAATGTTAAATATATATTATATTAAAATAAATTAAAAAATAAATTAATATAATAAATTAAAATAATGTAAGCGCGCCATCAATGTAAGTCCCCGAGAATCAGATAATTTAAAGACCCATC
Source organism: Liopterus haemorrhoidalis (assembly GCA_963971575.1). Classification (NCBI taxonomy): domain Eukaryota; kingdom Metazoa; phylum Arthropoda; class Insecta; order Coleoptera; family Dytiscidae; genus Liopterus; species Liopterus haemorrhoidalis. Next base: position 2,752,749 of record OZ020621.1, on the reverse strand, counting down.
TGTAATTCCTAGTGAATCGCACCCATGCTCTTTGACGAACAATCAATCTGACTGGCAGTGCCTAAGAAGATTTAAAGTATAATAATAAAATAAATTAAAAATTCTATAAGTAAAATTAAGTAATAATTAACAAAAAAAAATCAAACCCGTCAGATATAAACATAAATCTTTTTAAAACGATTTTAATAAAATGTTTTTCAAAATTAATGGAACCACAAAACAATCAAACATTCTACAAGTTTTTCTAAAATTTATGACATTATTATGTTCTGAGTTTAGTAACATAACCCAAGAGGCAACTTCATAAATAATATTTCTTTTATCAGTTCGAAAATAAAAACTTTGTCTCGTTTGTCTTATATGCTGCCCTGAATAATTCAATATTATATTTGGCTTTAGAGATATTTTATCTTCCAATTAAAAGTTTTGTAATGGGACGAAAGATTTAAAAAGAGAGGAGTGAGGTGGGAGAGAAAGGAAGATTTTGAACGTTTGTATTGTTTACCTGTGTACAGGGTGTCCCAGCCAAGTGGCTCACCATTGTTAATAATATAGATAGAAATTTGGTTAAATGGACAAAATTCGAGTATTTTTTGTAGGAAATATTATGACAGACTCAAAAATATTTTTGTATGTTTCGTTGACCAGATATTTTGAAAATAAACATTTTTTTAAATGGAATACCTTGTATATTGTTAAGCCATTGGAATAACGATTTTTTTGTCTTTATAAAAAACTAAACATGTTTATAATGATTTTTTTTAATAACGGAGATATCAACGTTACAAATTTATAAAAATAGTACGATTAAAAACTTACATATAACAAAAACAAAAGTAAAAATTACCAAGTATTTTGGTTACAAATATTGTTCAAATAAATATCCATTACTGTTTAATCACAATCTTATTCTCTTTCTTTTATGTTTCGCATTACATTGCGTAACATATTTTTAGAAATTTTGCTGCAAGCAAGAGATTTTTTTTCCATATTTTTACGTATTTTTTCATGTGGGTATTTTTCTGTGAGCTTTTTTTTCCATATGCGTATTTTTCTGTGTGCAGTTTTTAGGGTTTTGTAGGTATGACCAAAAAACCCTTATACCGTCATTTTGTCGTCTGTCTGTCTGTCTGTCTGTCTGTTCGGTAAAAATTGTAGCCAAACGGCTAAACCTAGAGAGTTGAAATTTGGCATGCTTATACAACTCTTTGACCCGCATATAGGAAAAATACTAAAACATCTAAAAAACATACCCCCCTAAAAATATAAACAAATATGTGCTCATCGAAAAAAAAAATTAAATTCTGAGTAGGGTATCAAATGAAAGCCCTTAGTACGTGGATTAACGATCAAATTTTTATTTTTGCAAAATAAATTATTTTGATGCGATTTTTGCCAAAATTGTGCAAAAAAAATTTTGTCCCACACCCTGTAGCCCAGATGGTTTAAACTAAAAATCTAAAAAAATTCTAAGTGATGTATATTGGTGTGAACCGAAATAGTACAACAGGAATTTTTGATCAGATTATGTTTTCGGAAAATAACGCATTTTTTGTGGTTTTTGGTTCACAAAGTACAAAAGTTATACCAATGTAAGACACTCACATGCAAGGCGTACGATAGCGTTATTGGTTAGAGCACTGGTGTAAGCTAAAACTCGCTGGTAAACTAAGGGTTTCGAGTTCGAGTACGGAGTGAATTTTATTTTTTCTGTTTTTTTTTTTGCATTTTTATTATGTTGAAATTATTTTGTCAAAATTCTAGTTATATTTGGACAAATGTTGTATTTAATTTTTAAGAGCGTAAATTTAATAATTATCTTATTATATGATTAAGAGACGATAAATTATTTTAAAAATATCGTTCATTTTGCCGTGATTACTACAAAGTAAAATTTGTCCTACACACTCATCATACCGCCTTCACTTATTATATACCTGCGAAACCCTGAAATGTGTGAATATTCACACTTCACATCAATTTTTTTTATTGCGGTATTTTACATGTGCGGTTTTTTTCATGTGCAGTATTTTTGTGTGCGGTTTTTTCACCGAATCGTGTCTTTATGCCTATCCACATTTTGAATTAATTTCATACAAGCATTGCTAAATAGTTTATCAATTAAATTAATTATTGTAATTATAATAATTAGCTTTAATTTCCATTTAAAATTTAGATCTAAAGAAACTTGTTTTGTGTATATAAAGAACAAACAGTGCAATGCGGGTTAGAGCATCTTTTTTTGTCCAGTTCCACTTAGAAACTTACAGACAACTTCTACAAATGACAAACAGAAAAGTAAAGTTTCAAAAGAGAACTATTGCATTAGTAATACTTACAAAAAATCTTATCAGCCATGTTTAAAATTATTTAGTAAAATATATTATAATATTAAGGTTCTATTTTATAATGCACGTTCTCTTACCTAACGTGACAATAAATAATATTTTTAATTAATATCATACGATTATTCGTGAGTAGAGATAATTAGATATAAATCAAATAAGACATATATATATACACCCACGAAATTTTAGGGCTTGTTACGACTATTTATAATTAACCTGTCTTTTTACTAGTGGCAAATCCTGGGCATTATATTTAGACTTGCTGTTATAAAAGATTCAGAGATATAGCTTTAACTAATAGGAGTATTTTATTATTTAAATCAGGACTGTCCAACTTATATGACTCCTGGCCATTTCAACATGCCACAGTTGAATATAAAAATCACAGTATTCCTGAACATCAAATTCAATTGGCCTGTAACAATTAAAAACGGTTTGCCTCAAGGGTCTGTACTTGTTCCACTAATGTTCAACCTCTACATCAAAGATTTGCTGGAAACTAAACCTGAAAATTTATATATGCTGTTGATCTAGCCTTAGCAGTTCAAGATAAGAATAGTAAAAATAATGTTGCGATTTTTAACGATGATCTCGGCAGTTTACAGCAGTACTACAGAAAATGATGGTTCCTGCCTAGAGCTAGAAGTCTATTTTTGAGGTACTAAACTAAAATACATCCCTCTGTCAGTCAATCTTGGAGTAACTCTTGACAGATCAGTGACTTACAAGTCTCACGCTAAGGTAGCATAGAAAATCAAGACAGTTTTGACAATCTCTTAAGGTAGCTTATATCTTATATAAGCCATAGAAGTCAAGCTGTTTGTATTAATAATTTTACTTCAAGTTATGTAAGGATAACTTCAGGCGTGCCACAAGGATCGTACTTAGGGCCCCTACTGTTCTTAATGTTTATTAACGACATCCGCATTACAAAAAAAAATTAAAATTTCTTTTATTTGCACATGATATAAAAATTTTATGCCAAATCATCATCAGACGCTGAACTTCTCCAAGCAGATATAGATAATCTTTACACTTATTGTCACAGGAATAAATTATTTCTAAACCTCGGTAGAGAAGGTAGAGATCTTCAAAAAAGTGACAGTACCAACTTTGTCATACGCCTCAGAATCCTGGACCACTACAGAGACGCACAAGTCTAAAATAAGAAGCTCCGAAATGAGATTTTTAAGGAAAATCGAAGGTAAAGCAAAATTGGACAGAATATGAAATGAAGTATTTAGAGAAAAACTAGGCACAAAACCAGTAGAGATTATAATAGAAGAAGGACAGCTAAGATGGCTAGGACATAAACACAGAATGAGTGAAGACAAAATAGTAAAAAGAGTTTTTGAAGCAAAAATAGTGAAGAAAGTTAGACCAGGAAGAACACGATGGAAAGAAGTATGGAGAACAACACCAGAAAATAAGTAACTAGACTATAACCTTACGCAAGGTAGAAAGGCTTCAGGATTAAGTTGTTTTTTTATGTCCCTCCCCCTGTCCTCAAAAGATTTACTAAATTTCTACCACTAGTTCTACAGTGAATTTTTTCTGAATCAGTATTCTATTTGTTTATCTCCCATACTTGATACCTACGAAATCCTGAACAAAGTGGAGATCCACCCTACTCAAAAAAATTTATTTTTATGTTTGTCAGAAATTTAATACTCAATCCGGTTCTGTATTGTGCCTAAATCGGTGTAATTTTTTAAAACAATTTATTTAGGAAAATTGCCAAGATACATTTTAACCAAAATATGTTTTAAATAATTTGTCACAAGTAATATCACATGTGTTTCTCGCATCACGTGCCTTGGACTAATTATAAATTTATCTGACCTAATATTTTACTTGAAATTTTAGTATACATAATCCATAACAACCCGACAGAAAATATTGCTATTTTAACTGCTGAATAAAAAAATATCATAGCCAAATCTTGTTTAGTTTGGAGAAACATAAATGGGGCCTTAATTCTTGGGCCCTTAATGGGTATTTTTCTCTTCCTGGGTACTATCAATTGGAACTTTTTCCTTCTTATTCTAATCTTCCAATTTTTGGTTAAATACAACATCTGGACTCGATTAAAGAACATCAAAAGTTTGTTAAATTTCGTAATTCATCATGGTAAGTACAATATGGACAAATTATACATTAAACAGTAACTAATGTCGTCTTAAGAGTTTGTGTGCCGTTAGGTATCAAACTAAGATCATACCTTATCGGGAAGAGATCAGACATGCCGCGGACAATTTTCCTCTACAATTGACAGATATATTACTTACTTAACATTAGATTATTCTGTGCAGCGTGCAAGAGAAAACGAAATGACCAGACAAATGTCGTTGTTTTCTTTGTAATTTGAATGGACATTAGAAAAGGTTACTCGCATTTTTAAAATCTTTTTAGGATTTCGTAGACTCTTTGGGTTTGAAAGAATAAAAAATATAAAAATTAAAATATTACTCTCAACAAAATATTAATAAAATAATACAGAAATAGCAATGTAGTACCATTTTTATTAAATAACATTTTTTTTAATACAATCCCTACTTGCGACCTTCGTATTTTATCCAAGTTATCTCTCCAGAGTTTGGAAAGTCCCAGCAAACATTCAACCATCGAATGCCGGCAAACTGCTTTTTCTGTTGATAAATTGCTGGCACTAAAAGTTTGTGCAACGCCAATATTAATAATGTACTTCACATTTGTATTTCGCACTCCTCCTATACGAAGTACTTTACCAGCATTTTATGAGCACTCCTTATTTTTGATAATATGTTACATTTTACTTTTGTTTCACCATCGTTAAATAAATTTATTCAACGAATAAAGTTGACAATATCGCATCATTCTATTGACAGCAACGTTAATTTCTTCATTAATAGTTTAAAACCGATGTGATATTGACAACTTTATTTGTTAAATAAATTTATTCAACGATGGTGAAATGGCCAAATGAGTATTTATTTTGCACCTAACCATTAATTTATTTTAATACTGGGTAAGTATAAGGTAAATATACATATGTTACATTTGAAATACTAGAGAGTGGGTATAATATAAGCACTGGTCCGTCAGAAATAAATCTTGTAACTAATGCGATTATTTTGCACTTTACCGCTTGCAATTGATACATCAATGGGCCAACTAACGACCACGGGGACACCGGAGTACTGGCCCATTACTTTCAATGCCGGGGAGTATGTGTTTCAACAGTACTGGCCCGTATAAAAATGTTTGCTGCGGTGTTTAGGGTCATTATCTTGCTGGAATACAAAACCTTTCAAAAATACGCAGTCTAGAAATAACCAAAACTATTGGTATTTTAATGATTAGTCCGAGTCCGAATGCTTTTGATTCCTTTGGAATTTAATATTTTAATTAATATTCTAACTACTGTAGGTGGTCTAACATTAAATATTTTTCATTACATTAAATTTCAGTAAATATTAAATAAAAAATTTAAAATGACATTTTAAAATAAAATTTATAAATCCATACACGGAATAATGTTCAAGTTTCTGATGTTTTTGCTAGTAATTTTTTATTTTTATTTTATTTTGTTGGTAAGCTTGCATATAATGTACGATACATACACGCTGTTAAGAGTATGTATTTTATTTTGTTGCGAACAGTAATTTTAGATTTGCCTTGCTTAATTATAAAGTGAGCTTCGCGCGTATTGAAATTAGTTATAATATGTATAGTTTATTAACGCAACTTTGTGGCTATTTTTAAATAATATGTTTATATATTTTAAGACTAGGGTTCAAGGGCACTTACAATATATAGTTAAGTTCAAAGAACATCCGGGAAAAAATAATAGAATTAATTTTCTTTTTCTTCTTTGGGTATTGTTAGTCGGGTTGACTTTTGGCCTCGCCTACATAAGTTCTCCATCTTGATCTGTTAATTGTCACGTCTTTCCATGTTTCCTGTATACCAATATTTGTTAGATCTTCTACTAGCTGATCTCTCCATCTCTTGCGAGGTGTTCCCACTGGTCGGCAGATATTCAATCTTTTCTCCCTTCTTTTCCTAACCATTCCACTGTAATCGTCTACCTCTAAGTTCTTATGTGATAAGCAGCCTTGAGTACAGTTCTCGAAGATTTTTGTTCTAATAAAATAAAAGTAATAAAATTAATCTACAGCCAAATGTTTTTGAAAAATTCGTAGGAATTTTTATAAAAAATTAGAATTTGATTTTTAGAATTTCGTACAGGGCCGGACCATAGCATAGGCAAATAAAACAAATGTCTAGGGCCCGTTTTTTTTTGGGGTTTGATCACACTGTCCACTGTAAAAAAAAAATGCTGATGAAAATAAAAGTTTTTCAGTAGATTAATAAAAAATATTTTACGGTGTAGAGTGTAGTGTGGTGTGGTGTGAGTAACTCAGTTCACAACTATTAAAAAATTATATTATGTTTTTAAATATTTTTAATTGCAAAAAATACACGCACTATCTTAGCTATAAATACAAAAAATCCATAACATTATTAGCCATAATTTAACCATGAATTAAAAAATCATTCATTTTCTCAAAACACAAAAACTGCAATTTTTTTCAAACGCACAATCTGATCAAAAATTCCTCACGTACGTTTTGCACATTTTGGCTAAATTCGGGTTAAAAGAAAAGAATTTAGAAAAACTATCTATCGTTCCGTAATCTACGTCTTAAGATCTTTCTTTTGATACTACACAATAAATTATTTTGTTTTATCAACGACACAAAAAACCATTTTTCGAAAAATTTATCTGATCAAAAATTCTTGTTGAACTATTTCGGTTCCCATCAATGTTCATTACGGAATTTTTTTTTTTAGATTTTTAGATCAATCCCTTTGGGAGATACATTTTTGGCAAAAATCCAATAGAAAAAATTGATTTTTCATTTGGTATGCCACTCAAATTTAAAATATATATATATATATATATATTATTTTATTAAATACATAACTGTTTATATTTATCCCGCAGTATTTTTTTTTTTTAACTCTATAGTTTTCCTATATGTGGGTCAAAAAGTTGTACAAGTATGCCAAATTTAAACTTTCTATGTTCAGCCGTTTGGCTACAATTTCTACCGTACAGACAGACAGACAGATAGACAGACAGAGACAAGAGTGACGTTATAAGGGTTTTTTGGTGGTCATACCTACAAAACCCTAAAAATGCTCAGGCGCTACTAACCCGCTACTATACGCTAATATACCGTACAGACAGAGAGACAGACAACGTCATGAGTGTCGTTGAACACGTGGTGGTCATACCTACAAAACACTAATAAGATGGCCTACCGTTCTTCTTTGGCCAGGACTCCTTAAGATGATTTTTGTCCTGCCCAACTTACATATGTCCTCCTTTTGTCTTGCTTTAGAAATGCTTGTCCTTCTTGTCCTATCTTGTCTTGTTAAATAGGGTTTATTTTTAATTTTGTTTTCCTTGTTACTAGCCATGTACGTAGCCATCTTCAGTAACTGACTGAAACTGTTTCAGCTACTAAAGATGACTACTTTACAACCCAAATGTACATCTAGTGATAATAAAATAATTTATGAAGTAAAGAATAATTTGTTTAATTTTACCCCATCCTAAACTTTACGAAAACTCTTAACAATTAATGTTTAATTTTTTTTTTTAATCTTATTTTAATTTACATTAAAACTCCTTACGAACAACCCAATACTATTAAATGCTTAAGACTTGAGTTCATGAACTCTCTGAATCAACTATTTGCTAAAAAAATAATCAATAAAATCCCTAATCTCTTCGTGAAAAGACAATTTTCTAACAAACAAGAAATCAGTAATCCCTCTTTCACATTTATACCGAAAATGTTGAATTTCTTTCCCTTCAAACCATGGTCATCCTTTTATGCTTTCATGTGATCATCAGTGTCCTAATCCTTCTCTTGTTCCTTGCAACGTCTCTATCTGTTTGTCGGTAATCCCTACGTAACTCGCCCATTTGTCTGGCTAATCTCTGGCAATATCTCGCGCGAGACCTCTTACAGCACTCCTGCTTTACGGCCACAGCCATCTGATACGTATTATCATGATAACTCTCTATAGTCACGATTCCAAATGAATTGCTAAAATGGTAGCTCTGTACGACCCTACACGTGAGTTCCTACATCCTGATACCAACAAAGAAAAATTACAAGATAAAAAAAAAACAACAGATACTTTACCGATTGTTAATCCAAACAACCAACCACTACACGTCACAAAATTTGTTCATACAATTAACCAACCAATACACGTCATAAAAAGGTTCATTCATAACACCAACCAGTACACGTTTCTAACATTATTCATCCCAATAACCAACCAATACACGTGGTAAACATTACTCATCGCAATAACCAACAGATGCATTTTAAGGGTTTTATAGGTACGACCAAAAAACGATTATACCGTCATTTTGTCGTCTGTCTGTCTGTCTGTTCGGTAAAAATTCAAAATTGTACTCAAACGGCTAAACCGTAAAACATTTTTTAGGGTTTTGTAGGTATGACCAAAAAATGCTTATACCGTCATTTTGTCGTCTATCTGTCTGTCGGTCTGTCTGTCTGTAAAAATTATAGCCAAACGGCTAAACCTAGAGAGTTGAAATTTGGCATGCTTATACAACTCTTTAACCCGCACATAGGAAAAATACTAAAATATCTAAAAAACATATCCCCCTAAAAATATAAACAAATATGTGCTCATCGAAAAAAAAAATATTTTTTTTAAATACTGAGTAGGGTATCAAATGCAAGCCTTTAGTACGTGGATTAACGATTAAAATTTTATTTTTACAAAATAAATTATTTTGATGCGATTTTTGCCAAAATTGTGCAAAAAAAAATGTCCCACAGCCTGTAGCCCAGATGGTTTAAACTAATAATCTGAAAAATTTCTAAGTAAATGTACATTGGTGTTAACCGGAATAGTACAACAGGAATTTTTGATCAGATTATGTTTTCGGAAAATAACGCATTTTTTGTGTGTTTAGTTTGACCACGTAAAATATTGAATAGTTTATCTAAGAGAGTAAACCAGCATGCTTTGATAGTGTAATGGCTAGCATGCTCGCGTTCTAATTTGCAAGTTTAAGTTCGCTCCGCTCTCAAGGCAATTTTATTTTTTCTGTTTTTTGCTTTTTTATTTTGTTTAAATTATTTTTTCAATATTCTAGTTATATTTGGGTAAATGTTGCATTTAAGTAATGTACATTGGTGTGAACCGGAATAGTATAACAGGAATTTTTAATCAGATTATGTTTTCGGAAAATAACGCATTTTTTGTTTTTTTTTACGATGTACAAAAGTTATAGTTATGTAACACACTATACTAGAAGGCGTATCCTGGTCTAATGGTTAGCTTACTCGCTTGCTACGCAGCGAACTAGGGTTCACTCCCGGGCAGAGGATTTTTGAATTTTTTTTTCCATTTTTATTTTCTTTAAATTATTTTGTCAAAATTTTAGTTATATTTTGGCAAATGTTGCATTTAATTTTTAAGAGCGTAAATTTAATAACCAGTTGGAATTGTTGGAATTATATTTACATTCTATGTGTCATGTATACGAAACCAAAGGGACGGAACATATGACAACCAATGGAAGCCATAGGCGCAATTTTCAAAATCTTAATGAATCTTGCTATATAAAAAAATACTGGACATATTTAGAAACCTAAATAATGGTATTAGGTATTCGAATTAAAATTAACAAAAAAATATTTTATCATAAAATTTGTTTTTAAAGCTCTTAGATTAACAGACGATAAATTATTTTAAAAATTTTAAAAATTTTGCCGTGATTACTACAAAGCAAAATTTACTCAGCATGCCTCCTTCATTTATTATATACCTGCGAAACCCTGAAATGTGTGAAAATTCACAGTTCACATCAGTTTTTTAGAAAAAAAATAGTCTTATGTGTCTGTATGTCTATCCACAGTTTGAAGTTTTTCGCTTTCAATGACTATCAAACACAAACTAAATGACGCAGGTGGTTAAAAATTTTACAGTAGACATTCAAGATTAGGAATTATGAAAAACAACATTGATTTGATACTGGTAGCGCCATCTCTTGCCTAGGTCGATTACTTTTCAACCGCCCCTCTTAACAAACAGTGTAGAGCATGCGCAGTGTGTCTATATTATATGACGTAATTGCAAATTATTTACGTCAAAATCGGACGGAACACATTCCATTTTTCCAGAAAAAACAATTAACTCAACAAAACTATGTTGATTAATTTAAAAAACGTAAAAAAATCTTTGACGTAATCCACAACATTTTGAAAAATCTAAACCAAAAGTAACCAACCATACAATTGTTATTTCAATAGTCAACCAATACACGTTATTACAGAAATATTTATTTACATACCTTAAAGATTTTCTTGTGTTATTACTGTTAAAAATTTCAAGAAGCGCTGTATTTTTTTCAATAAATAAACTTGAAACAGGTTTTAAGATATAATTATGTAATTTGTCACCTATTGACTTGTGTCAGTGTTGTAATAGATAATTTTATTTATAATTTTCTTAAAATTTAATGAACAATTAAATAATATTCTAGAAATAATTTATTAGACAACAAATAATTTAACTTCATAACAACAGTAAAACCTTGTAATAAATTGTTAATTTACTTATTGTATTGTTTTATTTAATTAATATTAATAATTAAATGGTAAGAATTACCTTGACGGTAGTAATTATAAGTACATTTCAGTTAGTTATTTTTTTAACGAAGACGTCACAAATGCGTGCTGTTTTGCATGTAATGCCCTTGTAGCTTCTACGAAAAAAATATTACATAACAGCTAAAATCAAGAGTAGCATAATCTACCACATCAAAACACAAAGTAAATAAAATACTGTGGGGTCTAATAATAATAGTCCTTAATTTGGATTAATTTATACATTTATAAAACAAACATAAAAAATGAAGAAAAATGTAACAATTGAATAGCCGGTCGCTATGGCGTAGTGGTCAGCTCATTTGACTGCTAACCATGGGGGCTCGGGATCGAATCCCGGTGATGGCATGGATGTTTGTATTTGTTGTAAAAATTACTAATGTATCCATAATAAAAATAAAGATATCCTGGTTAATGGCCATCGTAGCTAAGACCAAAAATTAATTAATTAAAAAAAAAAAAAATTGAATAACAAGTATAAAATTACGTAGCATTATCTCACGGAGCCCATTTCTGAGCATGGGCCTTCCCAACTTTTTCTATCTCTCTCTATATTTTGATTCTCTTCTCCACATGCTGCAGATTTCTTCAAGTGTATCTTCCCAGCAAACCCTTTGTCTGCTTCTTTTTCTGGATATGTCTCTAGGAAGCCAATCTGTTATATCTTTTACCCACCTTCCATTCTCATAAATTGTCTTGCCCATTTCCATTTTAAAGATTTACAAAAACTAACAACGTCTAAAAAATTCAGCTACTCCTTGGGTCTAGTATAGATGAAGATAAGTGATCCTCTGTACAATCTGCGAAAGCAATGTTTTTCTGAAAAAATCCTTGGAATCCTTCTTTTACCCTCAATGCTTCTATCTTTAGTAGAAAGTCACAAGGACTCAAGTCACGCGAATAAGGAGGCTGAGGAGCCACAGAAATGTTTATACTGGCAGAAAGCTCATTTATAGAAAGGTTTTTTGGAACCATTTTTGCTTAGATTTTTCTCATCCCCAATTCCTTGTTCAAAATCTGATGAACGAAAGTGTGAGTCAAATTCAACTCTTCCCCAATCATTCTGACTGTCAACCGATGATCTGAACGCACAAGATCCCGGATTCTGTTGACAGGTTCTTGAAGATGAAGGCCTTCCGCTGCGTGATTCATCTTCAATCAACTCCTTTCCTTCTGAAAATGTCTTAAACCGCCTTAAAACCTGGGTCCTTGACAAAACACTGTCTCCGTAGGCCTGCTGAAGTTTTGCAAAAGTTTCCGTTGCACTGTGCCCAAGTCTGAAGCATAACCTGATAGCACACTGATGCTCGAAATGAATGTCACTCATTTTTAGAACGCACTAGAAAAAACTGTTTCACGAAAAAAATCGCTACGGACAACAAAATTACTCTAGCAAGTTCAAACCCGTACTGAAGGCGTATCACATGTTCAAAACTGCCGCCTCTCCAAGTCCCGCGTCCCAAATGTTGCCAGATCAAACGTTATGTTACCAGTCCGTTTACTTCATTTAAACACTCGTATTTTAAGTAATGGGACTCTGCCCAGGTCCCAGGAATTTGTGGCGACTTCCCCCGTCTTTTCATTTTATTCTCTTCTATTTTGTCTTCCTCATATTACGGATTTTGCATATTGTTTGTATTTCGTTTAATCCAGTAATATTTTACCTGAAATGAATCTCAGGGCTTTAATTTTTACCGTTCATTTGGTCAATTTCCTAGGTTATTATTGATATTATTGATTAATATAAATCTCCCAAATTGTACACTTAAATTTTATAAAGGACGCCTCTGATATTATCTTAGTCAAATTTTTAACACAAGTTTTGCGTGTCAAATTTGAGCTATTCAGCAAAATCATTTCTGTGAACAGATAAGAAACTCGAGAATATATGTGATCATGCATTTCTTAAAACATCGCTCCAAACAAAAAACAAAAAAAAATATCTAGTATTTGTTACTTAAAACGAAATATTTCGTACCATGGTTGGGAGAAAACGCCCGTGATAAATTAATTTTAAAAAATGCAGCAGTTACACATCGTTGTCAACACATTTTCCTCTTATAGAAGTACTATTAAGTCTTAAGCCTGGTTTATAGTAGCTACATAACATAACGAATGGCATATAACATAGTATGTCTCCACAGCACAACGCACACGCCATATCTACGTTGTTTATAATAGAACCGGTGTACCGCATTAGTACCTTAGTCAAAACGCGGTGCTCTTCTTGATTTGTCATACAATATTGGATTATTTTCCACTAATTCAACGAACCTCGCTTCTTTTTCCATTTTTAATAAGTTGTAACACAATAATAACCAAATAAATATACAAAAACTTGACAATTGTCACGTACGGCGCATGCTCGCCACTCTCTTCGGTGATTGGCTACGCATAGCCTCCACAAACATGAATGGTAGGGTGACCATTCGTCCCGCTTTTTGCGGGACTGTTCCGCATTTTGATTGGGTGTCCCGCTTTAAGACACGTACCGCATTCTAACTTTTGATTTTTTTTATTTGTATTTGAGATGAGGATTTTTTTTTGCTCTTTACTTGTATTGGGAGGTGAGGACCTTTTTTTTGCTCTTCACTTGGATTTGGGAGGTGACTTTTTTTTGCTCTTCATTTATAGTTGGAAAGTAACGACCTTTTTTTTCTTTGTCCCGCATTGCATTCTGAAGAAAATGGTCACCCTATGAATGGTCAACTTGGTGAATTTTTATGTTATGCAGTTGTGCGTCTGTGTTCTGCGGTCGTATTATAAACAGGACAACGATAGTACTATCTTTCAACTTCATTAAGTTATGGAGCCATCCTATGCATATGCTATGCGTTACGTTATGTGTCTATTATAAACTAGGATTTATGTCACTATGCGTTTCTGCGTCTGTGGTTAAACTGGTCTGGTTTGAAGGGATGGTACCATCATACTTTACTTTTTTAATCCCAAATAATAAAAAATTAAAAACACAAGATCGTTCCGAATTGAAAAAGCTTGGGAAGGCCTACGTTCAGCAGTGGACAAGAAAGACTGATTACTGATGTTGATGATTAGTTTTACTGGCTAAACCCTAAAAAATATCATGAATTAACTGGAATATAGGTCTGGGTTTGCGCACGCATGTTATATAAAATATCTATAAAAACCCGACAATTATTTTACTACTAATTTGTACTTAATACATCCCTGAATAATATTAATTTTGACACAATTTCCATTTCATTTTCGTAAAGAATAAAAAAGGAATTAAAATAATCTAAATAGTTGGCAGAAGGTCATAAACCATTGCCAAAATCATAAATAAAAACCAATATGCTAATCAAGTGGATTGAGATGATATTTCAGTACCTACACTGGTTTCTAGATAACGTACAATGACTCAATATTTAGTTGTAATTATGCATAGATATATCTATTAGACGTTTTTAGTTCTGTCAGTTTGAAACTAGGAGTGAGTTGGTTAGCATCGTTATTATGACTAACCTTCTACTTGGACTGTTCTTAGTAGTTACGTTCTTAAAAATGTAAGTATTTAAAATAATATTCAATAGTAAACATTTAGTAGATTGTGATTATAATTAAAACTATTTTATTTTCTTGCACTTTTTTAGTTCCTCGACAAGTTATGTGAATTTCCCGGAATATTTTAAATTTGGGATATCAACTTCGGCTTATCAAATTGAAGGAGCATGGAACGAAGATGGTAAGTAATTTAAAAAACAATTGTACCTCTAATACCGATAACTTGCTTAACGACAATTTGCTATAGCATCCCCCTTTACAGTAACAATTGAAGGGGCATGTGGATGAAGGTGTTATGTAGCATTTTTTGAAATTTTGAAATTTTCGTTGGAATGAGGTTTAAAAGCTTCTTTTATCCCAAACACAACACTCAGTTTCCAATAATCTATATTTTGGAAGATACAGATAGATAAAGGTGTTATGTACAAAGACCGCAAGTAGTTTTTTTAGGTATTACACAGTAGCGAAAGAAGAAAAAATTCAGTAATTTGTCGAAAAAATCTAATTCTCACAATATAATAAATTTGACAGGCTTTCAACTGATGTGACAAGTGGCGAGATAGCGGAAAATAAAAAACACAATAACTTACTAAATGTCAATTAATACAGAACTTAAAATTTGTAACATAATGCCTTCATCTTCTTGCCCCTTCAATTATGTCTTCCATATAGTCCTAGTTACGCGATATAGTGACTTTTTAGCAACCATGAGGTGGACTTTTTTTAAAATATTACTATAGTATTTATCTTAGTGCAAGTTTTATCAGTTAAACCGGTATATGACGGTTTTAGTGCTGCGCATGCATCTATAAGTGAAAAAAAATTCGAATAGTGGATTTTTTCGGTTAATGACTATTGCTTGCAAGGCTGTGAAGTAAAAGTCGGAATCGGAAATAGAGTCAAAGTCGAATTCGATAACAGTTTTGGTTAACAGAAGTCCGTAAAAATGAAAAAAAATTGACTCTGCCTCCGACTAAATGTATTAGGTGTACCGGAAAGTTTCTTCGTTTGTTTGGTATTATTAAAATAAAAACAATCGAAAGAAAAAAAATGTACTTTATTGAGTAAAATAGTTTCCATCGTGGTCTATAACACTCTGCCATCTATCTATAAAAAATGTCTTGCGTGCAATCACTGACACGCGTGTCGTAGGTTTGCCAACCCTGACCTACGAGATGCAAGAAATCAAATATATAAATACATGCTATTTTCAATGCCAATATTTTAAAAAGTAAGTAATAACAACACAAATATGTCATAAATACACCCAGAAGTTCACGTGCTAACAAATATGAATTAACCCTGTACTGCATGAATTTTTTTTTTTGCTGAAATAATTCATGAGCATTAGGAATTGGTTCTTATTGATAAAAAAAATAATTAAAAAAATATATTTAAAATATTAATTATAATTTTTATGAAAAAATAATAATTAAAATAGTAATTTAGGGTTTGTGCCATACATGGACCATTATGATTCTACATTATGTTACAAAAGAAAATGATTCCGTATTATTTGCTCGTCAATTGCTAGGTGTTCTTCATTAGGGATTAAAAGCAGTCGCCCTCGAATTTTTGAAAGAAAAGGTCGAATTTTCTAGTTGTCCTTTCTCAATAAATTCAGAATTTTCGTTGAAGTGCAAATTCCGCTTGATATCTTCAAATCTATTGCAGCCCGTTACTTGAAATACTGCAGGATCCATTGCTGTATATGTGGCATATATGAACATTCATGAAGTAACGTACTGATTCAAGTAAAAGCAATTTTTTAAAAGTAAAATAAAAAATAAAAATCGGAATATGCCATATATGGCACACGATGCGGTAAAGGGTTAATAATATTAAGGACAAGAATAATATAAAAAGATAGTCTGAATTGCTAGGTTGGTGATATTATTCGGGAGAGAATAATATGTTAACTTTACTCCCATTTTCCCAATCATTCACCCTCTCATCCAGGAGTAGGAGCTCGCCTGGCATTTATAATAAAATAAATAAATTTAAAAATATTTAAAAAAAAAAATTCCTTGACTTTTTGACGAAAATATCACTAGTGATATTTTCGTCATAATCCCCGTCCCTGCAACTTCGTGCGTCCATTAAAAATCATAGTCCTAGTGCTGATACACCCTGTATAACTTGATTATAAAAGAAGGAGTCGATGTCTGACTCGGAGTCGGAGTTGAAGTCAGAGTCGAAGGTAACAAAAATTCTACATTCGTTGGTTACATAAAATCCGGAGTCGGAATCGATAGTAACAATTATTCCCAAATCGGAGTTGCAATCGACAGTTTGACCGACTCCACAGCCCTGATTGCGTGGAACCTGAAGTGCCTTTATTACGGGGTACATCTGTATAGTGTAAACATGAAGGCCTTAACTTAAATGTTAATAGTATTTTATCAATTTAAATTATTATATATCTCTTAAGATCATTTGTTTAGTGGCAATGACCTTAAAGAATTTGATTTATTGTGTTTAATAAACGAATCTTCTTAAATTCAAATATTATTTTCATATCTACCAGTGACGTACGACAAAATATTTTACAAAGTTTAATCCAGAAATAATTGGACTAGCACCATAAAACTTTTTAATAGAATAAATTCATTACCTGTTTATACGGGGCTAGGTATTATAATAGGAACGGTCAAAACACTGATCACGTAACTGTCATAAGTATGGCCGGAAATCTAAACCAGTGGCGAAGGGAAACCTCCGCTAGACTTGCCCTCCCATAAAAAAAATTAAATTTAAAAAAATAATTAAATTAATTTTTTTTTTTTTTTTTAAATATTTAGATAAATCTTCAAAAATACATCAAATTATGTTCTATACAAATTTTTTTCCAAGGCTTGGTTTACTAGTTACATTAAGTATGAAAAAATTGAGGAAAAATTTTAAATAATTTTACAAAAAATTTACCAAAATTTTCGCGATTACAATACTTGCCCCTTATATTTTAAGGTCGGGCAAGTAAAAACGGAGAACATACCTTCTCTACCCGTATCAACTTAAGTGTTGGGAACCTATTATTTTTTAAGTATCTTAAATAAAATTTACGTAACTTGTTATTGCAAAATTCATTACGTATACTATAAATAACATACTTTTTTGGTTTATTATTACTCTAAAAATAAAAACCCCATTGTCATAATAACAACAAAAGAAGAAATATTAAATTAGCTTATTATTATAATTATAAATAACATAGGATCTGTTGTTGTTCTGTTGTAAAACTGTTGGCTACGGAAAACAGAAGCACGGTTTCAAACCCTACCAACACTAATTTCACCTTTCGATACTTAGCAAATCAGGTTAGGTTACGACTCAATTTCTAATAATTAAAATTTAAAATATTGTTTATACTGTAATAATATGGTCGGACGACTTTAAACCACGTGGATTTCTATTTATTTTGAAATGACTTTTTTCAATATTTGCAAAAAATATTGTCCCCCACCCAGGACCGTACTTATGCACAAGTGCTAGAGACGCTAAATGGGGACCACGTAATTTTAGGGGCCCACTGAGTTCTACGAAAAGCCGCTGCATTAGAAGAGACCTCACCTCGACCTAACATCTTGGAAAATGTAAGGGCCTTCCATCACTCCATAAAATGTTTATTTTCTTAATGTTTAGGGTATCAAAAGAAAGCTCTTAACAAGTTAATAAATAAAAAAAATTAAATATTTAATTTTATTTTCCTCTATCCTATCCGCCACTTCATGTCTATGTGTTCAAAATTTGATTTTAAGTACTTGTTAAAAATTTGCAATTCAAATTTTGTAAAGTAAATAATCTTTTAGAATTAAATGATTTTTTAAATATGCTATTAACAAAATTTATATGCACATTTAAATATTAATAGCTGTCTTTAAGTCGAGTTTTTATATGATACACGTGGAGTAGTTTTTGCCTTACAACTCAACATTATCTTAAACACAAGAGTCTATTAAAGATAGTGTCGGATTGAATAAGCTACAGCTAAGATACTAACGACTAGTTTCTCAATTGGTAGTTTTTTTATTCAGTCTTATATACTTTATATTATTGAATAATGTTTTTATAAACATAAACACTAATTTATATATTAGTATAGATCCATAGCACAAGCACATCATGTGCATAAAGATGAGTACAAAGCAAGTCGTACCCTAAAATGCGAAGCCACTTGATGCTTGGGAAATTAATTACAGTTCATAAAATTCCAATCCTGTGGCCACGAAGATTCAAGAATCCATCCATGAAGCCATTAGTGGGGGCAAGAAAATTATTTTTATGTGGGTACCTTCACATAGGGATAGAAGGCAAAGAAGAAGCTGACCAAGTAACAAAAGAAGCCGTAAATGGCAAACTAGTAGATATGCATATACCTAGCTATGACTTGAAGAATTATATTCGAAGAAAAAATGGAAAAAAATGTAAAATTGCCTGGCAAAATACAGCAGACATCAATCGCCTCCACATAATAAAAGATACTGTAAATCAGTGGAATTGTCGTACAAACAGAAGAGAACAAGTCATACTGACAAGATTGAGATTTGGCCATACTATGTACACCCATAAGTACATCTTTGAGAGAACCGATCCACCAATATGCAGTACATGCAATACTAGACTAACCGTCGAACACATCCTCCTAGAGTGTGACCAGTATCAAAGACAAAGAGACTCAAACTCCTTACCAACTACAATTAAGGACCTGTTAGCCAACAACACGGACACAGAATCCCGGGTTATCTAATTCTTAAAGGACATAAACATAGCCTCAAAAATATAACTATCCAATTTAATGAATATACTACTAATATAATATATTGATAAAACTATATGTACAATCACACACAAATGTATATACCGGGTGAATTATTTAAGGAGCAACATACATGTTTCACATATAATGTTAATGAAGTGAGTTATTTCATTTGCAACATAGCATATTATGAAAGCAAGCAACATGGCAACAGATATGCAATGTTGATTAGATATAATAGTTATTTGACAAGTTCTTAGACGGCTAAAAAATAGTAAATTAGAAACAATAAATTAATTTTTATTAGTTTGTTTATATTTACATACAAACAAAAATAATAATGTCCTTAGTAGCTATGGTAAGTTCAAAAAATATTTTAAAAAATAATATTTTGTCTTTTCTATGGATACGATAAGCATTTGTTTTATGGCTATGTTGCTTTTAAAATAACTCACTTCATTAACATTATATGTGAAACATGTATGTTGCTCCTTAAATAATTCACCCGTATGTAATATTAACATAGGTAACATATGTATCTGGTGGTCAATAGCCTGAGAATCTGAGGCAACCATTAATTAGTTTAAATAAAATAAAAAAATCTGATTTTATGAAAATCCATTTATCTACTCAGTTATTAATACTGTAGAGCATAGGTTCTCAAACTGGGGTACGCGAAGCATCTATTGGAGGTACGCGAGATCATTCACATAAACATACACTTATAAAGCCATATATACAAGTATTATTTTAATTTATCAAAATTGGAAATTGATTCTAATATTTTATTTAAAATTTTAATTGCGTCTGCTTTGTCTTCTTTGTTTAACAATTTTCAAATTGTTCCGATTTTTTTTACCTTTTTGGGGGTACACGCCTGTTCTGGAATTGACATAAAGGGTACTCAAAAAAAAAAGTTTGAGAACCTATGCTGTAGAGTATAGAGGACAAGAATAATGTATTTTAACTCAACAAAGTTAAATCTACTGAGCAGATGTAAAATTATTTCAATGTATTTTTATTGTTTTAAACCAATTTTTCACACTAATTAATAGAAATAAATTTAATTAAAACTGCAGCTAACAATATTTTAATAAAAAATGTTAACGATTGTAAATTTTATATTCACTAATTGTTAATTATTTTAATGAAGGTAAAGGCGAAAATATATGGGACCGATTTACACACGACCACCCAGAGAGAATTAAAGATCGAACGACAGGAGACGTTGCATGCGACTCATATCACCGATACAAAGAAGATGTCCAACTGCTGGTCTCACTAGGAGTCGACTTCTATCGCTTCTCTATTTCATGGGCTAGGATTTTACCCACAGGTAATATTACGCGGTCTTTAATCAGAACTGTGCTAAATAATCAGTAAAAGTATTACAAATATCAAATAATAAATAAACAAAAGATATTCGAGGTGTGCAAATTAAGTAACCGGAGTGATTTTTTAAACTTCGTGCCAAATCTCAGCAATATCGTTCCATAAATAAACGAGTTATAGCCGTGCTCCACTTTTGGCCGAAACTGGAGCATAATTTTTTGTCAAAGTCCGAATTTCGCACTTTTAAGGGTACATACAGAACCATCTTGATGTCCTGATTCCAAAAGTGTGATGTTTTTTAAAATCGTGCCAAATCTCAGCAATATCAGTCCATAAATAAGTGAGCTATGGCTCTGATCCACTTTCGGACAAAACTGGAGCACTTTTTTAGTCAAATTTTAACAACTCCTGCCAATAAGACTTTACTTTTGATCCCCAATACTAAATATCATCTAAATAAGTGAATAAATTAAAGAGTTATAGACTTTTTTCAACATTGAGGGCCTCCTGAGGCCCTTCTTCTACATATATTCCATTTTGGTGCACCTACATTCAAAGATTACATCATTCCACACCCCTGTGCCAAATCTCAGCGATATCGGTCCATAAATAAACGAGTTATAGCCGTGCTCCACTTTCGGCCGAAACTGGAGCAGAATTTTTTATCAAAGTCCGAATTTGGCACTTTTAAGGATACAGGCAAAATTATCTTGATGTCCTGATTCCAAAAGTGTGATGTTTTTTAAAATCGGTTCATAAATAAGGAAGTTATAGCCATTTGAACTAGTTTTCACTTAATCTGCTCTAGTTCTCAGATTAAGATTAAGGAATTAGTTCACCCACTTAATTAATAAGTTCACATGCTACGTCATTTAATCCTCTTAATTGGTTTTTAAACCGAATTTTTGATCGTCCATATTCGTAAATATCCGTCAGTTGCATTAATTCCATAATTTAAAATTGGTGGCAGCAGGAAACAAAGAAATTTGGGAATTATTTTAATATCTATGAAGGTCAAAGATACAAGTTCATTAGTTTTCAATATATTATTAGGGGGCAGCAGGTGTCAACATGTCTGACAGTGACAAGCCAAATTGATAAAATGGGTCCCTGAAAAAATTTGAGAACCAAATTAGTATATATATTTTTTTTTTGTAGGTTTAACAAATAAAGTGAACAAAAAAGGAATTCAATATTACAACAATCTCATCAACGAGCTATTAAAATACAACATCGAACCTTTTGTCACAATCTACCACTGGGATCTCCCTCAACGTCTCCAGGACTTAGGTGGTTGGACCAACCCCCTCTTAGCCGATTATTACGTAGACTACTCCAGAGTGCTCTTCGAACATTTTGGAGATCGCGTAAAAACTTGGATAACATTTAACGAACCGAAGTTGATTTGTTTTTTCGGATATGGAGATGTTAGAATGGCACCAGGGTTAAATGTGACGGGTATTGGTGACTATTTGTGTGGGCATACTGTCCTCAAAGCTCATGCCAGGACTTACAGATTGTATCAAAAGGATTTTAAACCTAAGCAACATGGTAAGTTAATTTTACTAATATGCAACTGAATGGAAAACGTAGTTGGGAAATTGCAGATGCACTGTAATCGCTGGACTATAAATTATGTTCCCTTGTGAAGAGCATGACTTGGTATAAAAAACAATTAAGTACTGATTTAATACAGAAATCTCTGGAAGATGCAGTAGCAATTTTTCCAATGTGTTAGATGCATCACGCACAGCAAAAATGTAAAAGCAAATGATTGCCATTTTGAATAATTAGTTTGTATTTTATTTGTGAATATTATAAAGTTCATTGTCGTTTTCATTTTATAACAAGAAAAAACAAAAAAGAACTATGTACCTAACTTTGATAATGCTAGGTGTTCTTCGTCTAAAAAAATGACCACCTTTTTTGTAGGCAGAGTTGGGATATCTCTTCACACAGAATGGTTTGAACCTCAATCGGATCGCGAAGAGGATATTGCAGCTGCAGACAGAAAATTAACTTTTGATGTAAGTTGATCTTTTCTCTTTTTCGTACGTCAGTTGGGATGACTCTTTGCACTCCTATCAACCATCCATCTTGCTTTACGCTAGATTTTACAATCAAAAGAAAAAAAAATTCTGCAGTCCAATAGATGTCTATTCCAGATTTTCTATATTATTCTCTTCATTTTCATCACCTGTCCTATCCACTGTAAAGTTTTATATTATTTTTAACATCTACTAAATTAATAATACTATATTTTTTAGTTTGGTTGGTTTGGAAACCCAATTTTCCATCCAGATGGGGATTATCCATCTCTCATGAAAAACAGAATCTCTACCCATAGTCAAGAAGAAGGATACTCATTTTCACGACTTCCAAAATTCACTCCTGAAGAAATTAAATATATCCAAGGTACCAGTGACTTTCTAGGACTAAATATGTATACTGCAAGTATGGCTGGAGATTTGGAAAGGGTAGACGGAAATGGAGAACCATCATATACTAAGGATGTTGGAGTAAATGCTTGGAAAGATCCAAAATGGCCAAAGGGATCTGCTAAAAGGCTTTATGTATGTATTAATTATAAGAATAACATAAGACGAATTTTATTATGATGTTTTAGTCAAATGGACTTATGGCAATTATGTGGCAAATCTGTTTTTGATTTTGTCTGCAAAGCTTACAGACAAAATCTATAAGAAACTGTCCATAACAACACATAAAACAACTCCTTAGATACGATCGTCCGTAGCTTGCAGATTTGCCACAGAATTGCACCAATAATCTGTGTTAAAATACTGGATCTGCTATTTTATTTTTTATTTTTTAGGTTGTTCCTTGGGGTTTAAGAAAACTTCTCCAATGGATTGTAAGGAAGTATGGACATATGAACATAATAATTACCGAAAATGGCTATTCAGATGTTGGCGAAATTGAAGACAGCAAAAGAATTAGTTATTATCAGGTAATTATTTTAGGTTAAGGTTAGTTGTTATGTTGGTTTGTATAGATTATTTTAATCACATGACCTTTAGGCGTTTAAAAATGAACGTTGTAGGTCATACTAACCAGATATTTACACGTACGAGATAGGTCTTTAATGTTTTATGTGATTTGAGTTATTTATAACCATTTAATGAATCATATTGCTATATTGTGATAATATATTGATTATATTCAGTGTAGAAATTCCAAAGTAGAGCTGATATGCAGCCATTTTTGTGAATTTATCGTTTTTATTTATCACTAGTAGCAGATTTAATATATTCACATTTAAAATTAAGTAAGCAATATTTATAACATAAATATAAGTAAAATAATTTATCATTATATGACGAAAATGAAAAATATTATTAATATATTTAACATCTTTTTATATATAAAAGGCAACGTTTTCCTATCTGTATGTGTGTATGTTGGTCTGTCTATCTGTTTGTCTGTGTCTGTTTGTCTGTCTGTCTGTCTGTATATCTTTCTGTCTGTCTCTCTATTCGTATGTGCGCTTTTCACTCTTTCAAAATTGAAAACTATTATTAATTTATTTAACATCTCTTTATACATAAAAGGCAACGTTTCCCTGTCTGTCTATGTGTCTGTTTGTCTGTCTATCTGTTTGTCTATCTGCCTGTCTGTATGTCTGTATGTCTGTATGTCTGTCTATCTGTATGTGCGCTTGGCAATCTTCTTTGAAAATTGAAAACTATTAGGAGTATTAATTTATTTAACATCTCTTTATATATAAAAGGCAACGTTTCTCTGTCTGTCTATGTTTCTGTTTGTCTGTCTATCTGTTTGTCTATCTGCCTGTCTGTATGTCTGTATGTTTGTATGTCTGTTTATCCGTATGTGCGCTTGGCACTCTTCTTTGAAAATTGAAAACTATTAGGAGTATTAATTTATTTAACATCTCTTTATATATAAAAGGCAACGTTTCTCGGTCTGTCTGTGTCTGTCTGTCTGTTTGTCTGTCTGCCAGTCTGCCTGTCTGTATGTCTACCTCTCTGTCTATCCGTATGAGAGCTTTTCACTCGAGAAATGATAATCCGATTTTCATGCGTTTTTTTCTATCTGTTTCTTCATCATCTGGTCAGATTTTCGGTTGTTTTATTAAAATCAATTCAGTAGTTCCAAAGTTTTAATTAAACTGAAAACCAAAATCCATGTTTTCCATTTAAATTTAACGTATTTTCTTGAAATTATCAGAGACAACTATGTTTCGTCAGCAGCAAGGTTGGTATACGAATATTAATAAATAAATAATGCTATAAGGATGAATGTACTGGTTGTCCCACAACTTCCATTTTTAAATGTCCGTTTGACGTTTGACATCACACAAAATGATCTATGTATGCGAATATTTTATTTTTTTCGCTTACCATCTCATTTTTCTCTTGCTGGAATAAATCTGTATACTTTCTTTTTAGGAACATTTCAAATTTCTTCTACAAGCAATCAGACTGGATGGTATCAACGTCACAGGATTCACTGCCTGGAGTCTTTTGGATAATTTTGAATGGTTTAGTGGATATGTGTAAGTTTTTTTTTAGAACCAGACTTATTATGAATCATAATAATATTTAAAATTTTGAATGATTTTTAGGGAACGTTATGGACTGTTCACTGTTGATTTTAAGAGTAAGGATCTCCGCAGAATACCAAAGAGAAGTGCCGAATATTATAAGAAGGTTATAACGTCTAGAAATATCGACTGGGAGTACAATAAAGGCATTATTATTAACTCAGGGACTTACACCATATGTGTTCTAGTTTTACTTCACGTACTTAGAAACATTTTTTAGATTTTTAAGTTTAAGAGCTTTGTTATAATTTTATAATAAAAAATATTAAAAATTCTTGGCAATGTCAGTATTTTCATATATTTTGTCTATCAATACCTATCAGATCTATCAGTACTTAATATTGACTACTTTTGCAAGATTCAACACCGTGAAACAGAGCCAAATCTAGAGCGAGGCGAACGAGGCACTCGCCTTGGACGCAGAGTTGGTAAGGGCGCAGAAATAAGTTAAGACGCAAAAATCACTCCTCCATTTTTTTGGTCATCACTGTGATCTGTCTTCCTTTTTTATTTAGTGAAGGATGGAGGCGCAATACTGTTACTTTGCCTCGGGCGCAAAAATTCTTTTGTCCGGCTCTGCCGTGAAATATATCAGTGATTTTGCAGTGGATTTTTATATCGTAGCGATTATATGCAGCGATTTTACAATAACTATTGCTCACAATTTCTGGGATATTATTGACTACTAAGATGAACAACAGAAGCCCAAGTTTTGACCCCTCCTGTACACCACTGGTTGATATATAATTGTTAGATTTTGAGTCATTAATTTCCACGTATTGCCAACATTTAGGCTAGGCTAACGTCGGCTCTGAGGCTTTTTATTTGGTTTTTAAAAGTAACCTTATATATGTGATTTAAGACTAAAGCTGTATAACAATCTCCAAAAAATTTTATAAAAAATTTTTTTCCTTAAATTTGAAATTTTGGTCAAAATTTTTTTGACTCCGATTTTAGCCAAAATATAATTTTAAGCTAATTTTGAGGTGAGGATTATCAAAAAAATATTTAAAAAATTTATGCTTTCCTAGTTTTTGAGTTAGAGACGATTTGGTTCAGTTTTTTGCCCATAATTCCAAAACTTTTGCCCAAACTTTAAAATTGACCAAATTTTGTTGATCTATGACCAAAAATGCACATTTGTACCAATTTTCAATAAAATCGGAGACAAAAAATTTTTGCTCGAAAACTGAAAGATGTAAGGGATTTTACGATTTTTTCAATTTTTGGCCATTTTCAAGGGTTTTGGATTACTGCCCATACAAAACTTAGTAATTGGGTTATTAAAGCCCAAATTTTTTTTTAGACTAAACAATGTAAGAGAAATTTAAAAATTCAAACCGCAAATTTCTATCCCTAACCATTTTTTAGCTAGGATTTATTAAAATTTTCCATAAATTAAAATGAATGAAAAATTTTCAAAAAAATTTTTTTGTTTCAAAATATGGTAACAAGTCAATTAGGCCCTCAAGATTTCAAAAATTTCCACTGCAGGTCTTTATCGCATTTCGTTTTTGAGATACGTCCATGCGAAGATGAAAATTTCTGTAAATCACACCATATTAAAATTTGTCATAATTTTAAAATACCCAAAACAAATACGGCCTCAATTTTTTTCTAGATTAAATAAACTACGAGGAATCCAAAAATTCTAAGCTCAGGTCGTTTTCTCTAACCGTTTTTGAGTCGTGATTTTTTTTTTAATTCACAATTTACACAAATAATGTAAATTAAGCCATTAAAAAAATTATCATAATCTCAAAATTTATTAAACGATTAAAGCCCCAATTTTTTTCTAGACTAAATAAACTACGCATAATTCAAAAATTTCAACCGCAGGTCGCTATCTCTAACCGCTTTTGAGTTGTGCTTTTTTTTAATTCACAATTTTCACATATGATGCAAATTATACCATTAAAAAAATTGTCCTAATATCAAAATGCGTTAAGTGATTAAAGCCCCAATTTTTTTCTAGACTAAATAAACAACGTAGAATCCAAAAATTCTAATCGGAGCTCGCTGTCTCCAACCGTTTTTGAGTTGTGTTTTTATATTTCACAATTTTCACAGATTTAAAATAAAGGTAAATTGTGCCGTTAAAAAAGCATATAGAACAAAAAAGATGTGTCATCTTACTATTTAGCGTAAATATCGGACAGACAGACAGACAAAATTAGATTTTTGTTTGTAGATATTGTAATTGGAATCTGAAACATGTAGAAAGCAAATATGAGACCAAAAAAACAGATTAACAGATCAATTCTGTAAAAATTTACTGTGTAGTAACGTTACAACAAGATAAAATATTATAAAAAGTATAATGACTTTTATTCATGATAGTAACTGACCTTGCTCATAGAGACAAATTTAGTTACAATTATCATAGTAACTGCGTTACAGAATTGGTCTGATAGCCTGCAATTTTATTAATATAGATGCACACAAACATACTCTTTTATATATTTGTATATCTGTTAGTTTCCTGATCAATGATTTTTTTTTAGACCTGACCAAAGAAAATGCTTGGAAAAATCCAAAATAACCAAAGGGATAAAAAGATTTAAAGTCAGCCATACTGGGACAGGAAATGTAATAATTGCTTAAAATCTACTTTAAATTTCCTCTAACAATTTCAAAATAATTTCTTCCTTCCTTTTCAATAAATCAAAATATTTTGATCTCAAGATTTAAGATTAAATAACGAAAGACAAGATTTAGTACTTAAGGTGAATAATCAAATTATACATACAAGAAAACGTAGCACAAGAAATAACCTATAAATTATTGTAGCAGGTTTGTTTGACAGCGATACAAACATTTTTTTTTAAGTACAATATGTCTCAGTAGAACTTGGTGTTAAGGCAATAATTTTAAAAAACATATTTCATTCAGATGACAGACTGACATTAAAAAACATGTTAGACAATATGTTGTTTTCAAATTAGTTCAAATCACTGTTATTTATTAGAAATCTATTAGAAAAATTAAATCAAGTCAAATGTACCTATAAATAGAGCCCTGCAAATCCGCGAATATCCGCCATTTTTCTGCGGATGCGGATAAATTATCACTTAAATCGTGCGGATGCGGATTATATATCATATCCGCTTATCCGCAATATCCGCGTGAACATAAAATCTTTGGTTGGACGCCTCTTCTTACGGAAGACGCGTTTAGAACCCCAAAAATGTATCGCTGGCATTTGTATTGTGCTTATGGCAAGAGTGCAATAATGATACGTTACGCCACTTTTTACTTTTTTAACTCTTCCCGATATACGAACTTGCGGAAAAACAACAAATCGTATTCCATTGGACAAAAGGACATAGTGCTACTCTAGAAAATGAAACAGCGGATAAATTAGCGAAAGAAGCCACCAGCAAGGGAACTCCACTGGATATATCTCTCCCCCCAAGCGATATAAAAACAATTCTCAAAAAAAGAACAGAAAACATATGGCAAAGAGAATACACTGCAATGAGTTTGACTATAGGAAAAAGATATGCCGAGATTCAGCCGGTGCTAAGAAAACCTTGGTTTTTTTATTACAACTGGAAAAGAGGTGAGATAGTTAAAATCGTACGACTAAGAAATAATCATGGGTGTTACCCAGCACATCTATGCAAGATGGGCATGATTGAGTCGCCAGTATGCGACTGTGACTATGAGTCTGATGCAACTATGGAACACATCATATTTGACTGCCTACACTTCACGGACGAAAGACGCGACTACATACAGGAATTATCAATAAACAGAATTAACGTTCCTACAACAATGACGGAATTATGCAGAAACGAAAAAATTTACAAATACGTAATAATATTTCTCAACAACATAAAACTAGACATTTAAAACTGTTCTTAGAATTAACTGTACATCTCTACTGTCTTCCCTTCCGATGGTCTGATTCCAGTTTGTATAAATCCCGCAGAGACGGACCCCTCTGCACTATACTTTCCTTCTTGTGTACTTATGTTATCCTGAGTTAGGAAATATTGAACAAATACCACGTCTGGCTCATTGTTCTAGTTAACAAAGGCCGTTAATAAAATTTTAAAAAAATAATAATAATAAAAAACTCTTCCCATGAAGTCCTACTTTACGCTTACTTAAATAGTTAAATATAGTAGAGTTTAAATAACAGTTGTAAATACAACAATTTCATTGGATTTATTGCCAGTTTATTAATTTAAAAATAATTATGTAACATATCGCTTTATTTGCATTTTTGGAAATATTAGTAAAAATTAACCATGTGCCCATATGCCACTTTTGAAAACATATGAAGCTCATATCAAATTTGAAAAAATAAAAATATCTTAAAATTCTTTAAATCATAATAATTTAGTTTTATTATTAAGAACTTATTTTTTTAAATTTGCTGATCTTATAGGACTTTCCTTGTTATTTATTTGTCATAAATGTAATAAATTAATCTGTTTAATTATTTATAAACTAGGTTATTACCCGTCAACAATAACGGATTTATAACATAAACATTTCAATTGTTTGTATGTAAGTGTATTTGGTTTTATTTTTTAACGTATCTTAATTTCGTAAAATTAACCAAAATAATATGTATGTATATCACCATGTCAGGTATTTTCGAAAAACAACATGACTCACTATGTAAAAAAAGAAATATTAAGAGAAAAGATGCAGAAAGAATGGTAAAAACCCAAGTTAATAGAGTCAAAAAAAAAACTTTTTTTTATGTTTTTTAAAAACCCATAATTGTTGATGGGTTAAACAACCTAGTGTTTTAATATTGAAATTAAAAAATATGTACTCACTTTGGAAGATATAGAACTAAGCCTAATTTAAAACCTCTGCACACTGTTTTAACACAGAACACTAAATTAACAATATTTTAACACTAACTTTTAATTATTTACACTATTTTTAAACACTATTTTTAATTTCATTATTTTTTATTTTAAAAACGTTCAATTCTTGCAAAAAAATGATTCTGAGTAGTTTTAACTTGTTTATACCAAAAAAATTCGTTGGGATTATCATTGGGATTATAGGATTAACATGTGACCTTAGGAAAAAATGACGTCACAATGTTTCCCAGATACAGACATTTGCTAATTACCTCCTTCCTGTACCCACTTTCATCTTATCCCTTTTCAGTTCCTCTCTTACAATATACCCTGGTGTTGTTCTATCTACCCCTAAGATCCATCTCAAATACCTCTCTTGTACTCGTTCTACCTTCTCCCATTCCTTCCATCATCTCTTCGCTAATATGGACCGAGCTTAAAAATTAACATAGAAGGAGAATAAAATGAAATTCTGGAAATTAAAACACAAATTAAAGGCTGCTGAATTTTATTTATAATTATACATTATCTCATAATCCATTTGACAAAGCAGGTGTATATTTATTTTTTCTATTTAATATATAATTTTGCCTTTTCCATAGTAATTTGGGTATTTCTCTTTTGATCTACGCAGAGGTGTCATATAACGCGATGCATGGAAAGGTGTCAGAGTAGGCATTGTTATCACTTGATGCCTCCAGACATGTGGTCCGATAAATCTTCGGTGCGGCTTCAATTGAATACCATGAGCAGCTAGTTCCCTTCGCACGATCTGGTCACAATGCTGATAAAAATAAAATAAATTCAAATAACAATAATAAAATGCCGAAAAATTAAGACAAAATACAGTGCGACCTCAATAATCCGAAGCCTCAAAAGATCGGATTCTTCGGTAATCCGGCCAAGCATTTCAATTGCATTGTGTACTTTATATTCCGGATTTGAAAGTACTCGTTAATTCGGACCTGTGATTTTGAACCAAAAAATATGGTCACCTTAATTTTATGCAAGTATTTTGTGGTGGCCACACCTGATTTTTTTAGTTACAAACTGCTTCAATTAAGTATCGAAAAAAATTATTAGGACATTTCATACCAATTGTGGTTTTTCTGTTTGTTCTTCACTTGGTTCTACCATTGGAAATTTCGGTTTTTCCGTTTCAGGACTTTCATGAGAATCTGATTCCGGTTCTGAATCAGGAATCGGTTCAACTTGAGGTTCTTCTGGAAAATCAGGGTGTGCAGTACATTCCGATAATTGTCGTTGCAGATCTTTTATTAATTCTGGAGTACATCCTTGCTGTTGTAAGCCTACTTGTATCCTTGCATGTCCCTCCTGAAATTATTAAACAGAATTAAACAAGACAATCAGATCAATTCTGTAAAAAGTTACTATAATAGATATCGTGTAGTAACGTTACTACAAGATAACTTTTATAATGACTTTAATAGTAACTTTAACATTTTTCGTATTCTGTAATATCTAACTGTAGTGACTTCTCTATGAAAGTTATATCTTAGTGACAGTTACTGAGAAAAGAATGAAGTTAGTCACAGAAGCGCAACACGCATGCGCATTGGTGGTATACAGGTGACAGTTGAGGTTAAAAATGTTTAAATATTGTATTGCTTACATTATTTTGTTGTTATATAATATATATTATAGTACATACATTTATAAAATATATTAAAAAAAAAAAACAAAATGAGAAAAGAAATTAAAAAAAAAAATGGCATGCACAATAGAACCAGTGGCGCAGGCGGGTGGGATTTGGGGGTTAGAACCTCCCATGAAGCTAGATTTTTTATTACTTCGATGCATTTTCCTTGTTTAGTCATTACTTCCATAAGTCTCATTTTATAACTCTCCCCCCTCATGAAACTATTTTTGCGTCACTGAATAGAACTTTTGTTATTTTTTTAAAAACAAAAACTAATTTTAATAATTATAAAAAAGACTGATATTAAAAATGAAGAATTGGAAAAGACTTTTTGATCTTTAATATATTTCATCTCCTGCAATGTAAACATTTACCTACACTCATACATATATATTTTATATACATTTAATTTATATAATTTTCTTTACTAATCTTCTTTATTTCCTATTATATCTAAAAATTACACTTAAAATCAAATGTCCGCCATTTTTATCTTCATAAGAACTAAGTTATTACTTATAAACACCAGCATTTGGTAGTTACTATGATAGGAACTTTTATAGTAACATGTTACTAAATATTGTAGTAACTTTTGTCTTACGGAATACCAAATACCCCAAAATTACTATGATAGTAACTGACCTTGCTCATAGAGACAAATTTAGTTACTATGATCATAGTAACTGAGTTACAGAATTGGTCTGAATATATAGACAGTAACAATTTTTTTCTACAGTCGCAATAGAAGAGCATTCAGCTTTTTTTGGGTATTAAAAAAAAGAACATAAATGTAGAAAAAAAAGGAAATGAAGATAAAAGGAAGGGACTGATGATAAAAAAAAGTAATGTAGTGTGAATTTTCACACAATTCAGGGTTTTGTAAGTATACAATAAGTGTAATAAGCCAATTTTGGTAAAAATTGGGCAAAAAAAGTGAAAGCTTATACATGCTTTTAAGTTTTTTGCAAATATTACACATAAACATTATTTGAAGAAAATCATTGTACAACATTAGAGCAACAACTTTTATTTGTTTTTTTTAATTATCTGATTTTTTTAACTAATTTAAATAATTTCGACACAATAAAAAATAAAAATTGATGTGAAGTGAATGTTGACACATTTCAGGGTTTCGCAGGTATTTAGTAAGTGAATGATGATTATTTGGGATGCCAAAACAAATTTTATGTTAAAATATTTTTTTGTTAATTTTAATCTTAATACATATTATTTAGGTTTCTAAATATGTGCAGTTTTTTTTTTATATAGCAAGGTTCATTAGGATTTTGAAAATTGCGCCTATGGCTTCCATTGGTTGTTTTAAGTCATAAGTTCCGCCCCTCTGGTTTCGTATACATAGAATTAAATTATAATTTCAACACTTTCCTTTCACTGGTTATTAAATTTACGCTTTTAATAATTAAATGCAACATTTGCCAAAATATAACTAGAATATTGACAAAATAAAAATGCAAAAAAAAAACAGAAAAAATAACTTTGTGACAGGAAACGAACCGTAGTTTGCAATTTAGGAAGCGAGATGTCTAACCACTACACCATGAGTGCATACTGGTTCACTGTCTTTAGACCGGGAGCTCATGACAGTTTTTGGTCTCCGATTTCATACAGCATGCCTTTTGGAGGAGAGAATATTTACCCCGTGACAACAAAAAAGGGATGGTACTAAACCCCTGCACGCTTTCCGGTCATAGGGAAAATTGCATTTCCACTTAAACACAAAATTTTTGTGCTTTTCTCTGATTTAATATTGCTTGCCCTTTTGTCAAAAGAAAGTTATAACAAATTTAAAGTCTTTTAAATAAATACATGCGATTCGGAGGGTCCCAAAGGGCTCAAACGGTCATGTGATCTTGTAATAAAAAAATATGGTTTTCCGCGTTTTCATACAGCATGCCTATAATTAAAAGACTTTAAATTTGTTATAACTTTCTTTTGACAAAAGGGCAAGCAATATTAAGTCAGAGAAAAACACAAAAATTTTGTGCAAGTGGAAATGCAATTTTCCCTAAGACCGGAAAGCGTGCAGGGGTTTAGTACCATCCCTTTTTTGTTGTCACAGGGTAAATATTCTCTCCTCCAAAAGGCATGCTGTATGAAATCGGAGACCAAAAATGTCATGAGCTCCCGGTCTACTTACATAACATATTAAATATTTACGTCGACAACCAAAAAATACAAAAGATGCGTTATTTTCCGAAAACATAATCTGATCAAAAAATTCCTGGTTTAATATTCCGGTTCACACCAATATACATTACTCAGAATTTTTTCAGATTTTTAGTTTAAACCATCTGGGCTACAGAGTGTGGGCCAAATTTTTTTGCACAATTTTGAAGAAAATCACGACAAAATAATTTATTTTGCAAAAATATTTTTTTTATCGTTAATCCACGTACTAAGGCCTTTCATTTGATACCCTACTCAGATTTTTTTTTCGATGATCACAAATTTGTTTATATTTTTAAGGGGATATATTTTTCAGATGTTTTAGTATTTTTTCTATGTGCAGGTCGAAGAGTTGTATAAGCATGCCAAATTTCAACTCTCTAGGTTTAGCCGTTTGGCTACAATTTTTACCGAACAGACAGACAAACGACAAAATGACGCTATAAGGGTTTTTTGGTCATACCTACAAAAACCTAAAAATATGCAGTCAACTCTGTTCAGTCAAAAATGAGTACCTGCTTATACAGGGATAATAGGACCGGTCAAAACGTCACACTGACCACGTGGCTTTCATATCTAGGTGGTCAAGACACTGAGAACTTACTTTCTCTGCCCCTTATACGCCTATCTAGGCGTTGGGATTCTATTATTATTATTATTAATGCATAAATAAATTTCTTACCGAAATGGAGACAGCTAGTAAAACAATGACAACAATCTGCTTGAACATGTTGATCTAAGTTATTGTTTATAATTTTTAGATGGTATATATAGTCAAAGGAATAATAATTAAATATGTGGATTATTTATTGCGTTTATCCTGCACGAGGGCGTACGAAATTGGATTAATTTTATTTTAATATCTTCTTAATCAATAAAAATAAAAAACAAATTATTTTTATGATAATTGGAGTTTTATGGTAATTGTGTGAAGTGAAACACCAATATTTTCCCGTACTTTTTAATTTTAGTACATTAATTACGATCTAGGTACATAAAAATTTTATAATCAAAACTGCATTAGATTTACGAGAATTAAATATCTACTAACTTTAATAAAATAATAATTCCTATCGACTACGTTCTAGAACTTTAAGCAATAATATAATTCTTTATTTCCCTTAGGCCTTGCGGCGTTTAGGGTTTTACCTACTACATGAGAATAGAAATAATCATAATAATACAATAAAATACGTGAAAAATTTGACTATATTCAATAATTTTATATGAATTTCTTTCTTCTTCATTCTTCCTCCGGTGTCCCTCTCTTTCTTCCTATTCTCTTTTCGTCTTCCGTCTCCGGTCTCTTTCCTTCTTGACTCCAGTTCTTCCGCCCCTTTTTCGTCTCTTTTTCGCTTATCTAATCTCTCTTCTTTCCTTCTCCTTTGCCTCTCTCTTCCTTCGTGTTTTCAGTTATGCCTTCCCTCTCCGCATTCCTTCCTTCTTTCCTCGAGTACTCTCGCTCATCTTTCTCCCTTTCCCTCTTCACTCAACAGCTCCTTTATCTCTTCCTTCCATTTTATCGTCTTTCGACATATTTTTGTTAGATGTTCCAAGGATTCTTCCTCCTCCCTACGCATTCTGCATAGCCTATCCTCTGGTTTTGCCCAATACCTGTTGCTCCGTTCTTCTTAATCTGGAAATTCTCCTTACTCTGCCCCCTGCCTTTCTTTCCTCTCCTCCCTTTCAAATATTTAGGTATTCCTACTGTAATTATCTCTCTATACCTTTTCACATTCCTTGAATTGTCTGTTCTTACTGTTCTTTCCTGCTCCTGTACCTCCTTGTCTCTCCTCCTCAATTCTTCTACTATGTTTCTTCCTCCGTTTCTCTTTCGCTCGGCTTCTCTTGTGTCCATTATATATCTCCAATAGTACTTTTTGCTTGTTTCTCCCCATTTCCACAGTTTACCCTTTTGTTCTTCATTCATTATTTCTTCCCAGTATTCTCTTAATATCTTCCATTTTTCGTCCTTTCTGATTTTCTCCTCATACTTCGCCGCCCTTACCCCGGCTCCCACTCTCAGCTTTTCCCTCTTCATTTCCTCTCTCACTGTCGTTTTTTCCTCTCTCCTGGTGTCGTTCTGTCTAATCCCATAATCCATCTCATGTATCCCTCTTGTACCCTTTTTACTATCTCCCATTCCTTCCATCCCCAGATCTCTACTCCGTACATTAGGATACTCTTCACTATCACGTCAAATAATTTCGTCCTTCACTTAACATCGTCGTTAAACTTCCTCTCTCCTATGCTCCATAGCTTCCCCATAACCATTCTTGCTTTCTTCACTCTTTCCCTAAAGTGCTGCCTTAAGCAATAAACTTATATACATAATATATATTTTTACCGATCGCCAACATATATAAGGGAGGTATTGTGATCATATCGATTTTGACATTTCCAGATTTCGATGGATTTCCACGAATTGAGGTCCCTACATAACGTTTTGACTATTTTTAGCATGATGTCTGTCGGTCTGTCTGTCCGTCCGTCCATCTGTCCGTCCATCCGTCTGTCTGTCTGTGTACACGTACAGAGCAAATTCGGCAAAAAGGATTTTTATGAAACTGCATATTTAAGCTTTTGACATCAATAGCACGAATTGGTCAACGTTTGGTAAAAAACGGTTTACTAGAAATAGAAGTTTACTCGTGTCGATTTTAAGATTTTTGCGAATATTTAACAACAGAAAAATATTTCGAAAAAAAAAAATTAACAAAAGTTGCTATAAAAGTAATAACTAACAATTTTTATTTGAGACATTTTACAAGTATCTACTTTTTCATACTTATATGTAACGTTTCCATGGTCATGATAAATAATATCTCTGTTAATAACTTTTATTTGAGACATTTTTTGATAAAATGAAAAAATATTGAAAATTTTTTCGAAATTTATTTATCTATTGTTTTATACTTCTATGTAACGTTTCCATGGTCATGATAAATAATATCTCTGTTAGAAAATATTAGGTCAAGTCTATTTCTACTCTGTTGCTAGAATGTATTTTATACAAGTACTTTATGATGACAGTCGGTTCTGTGGTGGCCACAGCTGATTTTTTTTTTAAATGTGTTTGCCACAATTTATATTGTTTTAAATTATTTTTTGTACAAATATCAAAGTATACAAGTTTAAAGCAACCATGAAAAATTTTAAATTGTTCGAAGATGACTCGATCTTTACCGTCTGCCTGCAAGAAGGCGGAGTACCTAAGCCCTATAATTTGGGAGCATGGGAACACGCAGCATTCAGGTCTTCGAAACATTTCTCAAACAAAAAATATCTTAGAACAGGGTCGGAGTTATTTATTATCAGATTATAACGATCTACGTCATTTGATGTTCAATTTTCACTACATGTCCTGGCATTGTTCTTCGCGCAGTACTCTTCAATTTACTTCGTTTTAATTTTAAAAAGTTGTACCGCGAACGTGATAAGTAATAATTAACAAGTCAACAAATTTATTAAAACAATGAAATTGATATTTGTCAAATACAGGCTATTCTAAACGTTTAGGCGGAACTAACTGGAATTTTCATTTTTGTAAGTTGTCATGAGCACTTTCTTTAAGGTTTGAAGAGAGCTTTTGCTAAACAAAATGATCAAAAGCCTCATTTAAACTGTAAAAGTTATTATAATAGACCATATTAGTGTGTCGTCACATACATGTGCTGCCATCTGAGAGCTGAGTTCTTTGGAAGTTTTTACTGGTTTAAAATACATGTAAGACATTACTTTTGTTACCTTAATTTTATGAATATCTTCCATTTTGGAGCAAAAAATATGTATTTTTGATAAATATATACTAATATACACAGTCCAGATACTTTATATTATAGAATAATGATTTTATAAATATATAAATAAGGATTCGAAGATATATTTATAGGTTACGTTTTTAAATAATATGAAAATCTTTTGTTTTAGAATGCATAATGGTGTATTGTTTTGCTCCAAATTGGAACCATTACAGCTACATTCTTAATTGCAAATTTTTTCGTTTTTTGACAGATGAAAATGAAAAACAATAAAACAATAAACACAAAATAATCATTTCTTTATTCTAAACCATATTTTCTATAAATTTTTTATGTTAAATAATAAGTGAGATTATTAGTTTATAGGTAGCGCTCCCCATAGCTGCCCGAATATAAAAGTAACACATTCCTGGCCTCTTTAATATCCTTGCCTTTTTAATAAGATTATTTAGGGAAATAATCTTCTTATTAAAAACTGCAATGAAGAAAAAATAAGTTGATTAAGATTTTAGTTTTAGGGTGTCCCCCCGTAACCTCCCAATTATTCATTCAGAGAAAAAATATATACAACAAAAAAGATTTTTTTTTCTTATTATAAGCTGTTCATTTTGAAGTCCAAAATATGGGAGATATTTCAAAAGTTTAGCTTTAAGGTTGCCCCCGTAATTCCCAAAATATTCAACTGAAAAAATGTTTAAAAAGCTTGCTTTATTATTATAAACTATTTTTATCATATATGGTTTTGTTGTTAAGTCAATAAAAAGTAGATATAATATACAGAATTTGTTTTAAGGTGTCCCCACGTAACTCCCTAAATATTCATCTAATTTAAAAAATACATTTTTAAAAAAGATTTGCTTTTTTACTCTAAACAATTTTTGTTATTTATATTTTTCTGTTAAATCAATAATAAGGGAGATATTTAAGATTTTTAATAAGCAGTTTTAACCCCGAAATACCAGTTAATACTTTGATATAATTTTGAAATTAAAATTTATTTGACAATAATATTCAATAGCAAATTGGACCAAGGTATTTCTGCGTCCAGGAGAAGTACCAGTTTTGCGCCCCATCTTTGATGAAGACCATTCAAAATGAGTGAAAAATGTTTAGTTAACATGATTCCGCAAACCAACCCTTTCAATAATATGAGCTATTTTTAAACAAAACAGTGTGTGGTGTAAAATTTACATATTTGCCAATATTTTTTGTACGCCTCTGTTAATAGTTATTCAATTAAACTACCTTCTATAGGTTCTTACTTCTTAAATACTGTTTTATATTCTATTAGAGTTTAGTACACATTGAACTGCATCTGCAATAAATTGTAATTGTAACTAATGCATTGTTAATTCAGGTCGATCACCTTATGAAGAAAGTGCTTACAAATTTACCGCTAAATTGTAAAACGACATTGTCATTACTATTGTAAGAACCTTGTTCGAAGAATCCTTGGACAATAAAATAAAACAAAATAAAAGACAAATGAAACAACTGTCGTGAAGTCAGTGACATGCAGGCAGGTTGTAGCTGGCTTGTCCAGCAAGAGGGCATCACCTCAACAAGCTTCTGGTTTCGAGGGTACAACATAAGGAACTAACATACGAGATATGACATTTGTGTATCGTAGTATCATCGCTCATGCCTTAGGTGTTGGACATATTGTAGTTGAAGACAGTGTCCGGATTGAGGTCTAGTCATTGACGTCATATAAATAGGACAGTATGCTCTGTGCCTTAGCATTGTTTGTTATGAAGCCAAGACCCTGCGGAAACGAATGGAAGATTTGCACTTGGAAGATAACGGGTTGCTTGATTTACATTAATTTTGTTAAGCTACAACTAGGAGAAACGCCAGCGTCTTATTGGGCTTATGATTGTTTTGTTGTTCATCAGGTTTGTTTTGTTGTGTTAGTTTTTCTATATTACTAGATAGATAGATATTTTTATTATTAAATATTATGTACTACATTTTATCTTACAGTAATTAACTTACACTTAATAATAATTATAATTTTCGCCTTTCGGCTTAAAATCTACTCTCCTTCTCCTTTAGTTAATATCTTCGTTGACTCCTTTCCTTAATTTCCGTCCTTCTGTTTTTCACTTCTTTCATCCATTCATACCCACTTTCCTGTTTCATCCAAAATTTCCTTTCTCGTTTCCCTTCTGTGTCGTCTTTCTTCACATTCTTCCAACAAATGTTCCATTGTCTCCTTACCTTCCCTGCACATTCTACATGTTCTTTCTTCCTCTTTCATCCAAAAATTATTGTCCCTCTCGTCATTTCTATATCTAAATCTCGTTATCACGTTTTTCTTCTCTCTACTGCCTTTTTCTGTCATATACTGTGGTTTTCTCACCGTCCAGGTCTTTTCATATTTGCTGTTATATCTTGATGATCTTATTTTTGTATCTTGCTCCGATTGTTGTATGTTGATCATTCGCTCTGTTATTTCGTGCCCCAATTCTTCTCCATTCATTCTTTTTAGTTTTACTGCTGTTGTTGAGTAGCATTTTAGCAGTAACAATACATTCCCTTCCTTTCCTTTTCCCATCTTGATAGTGGCTTTCCTTGTTGATTCCGTTTTTCCATTTCCCTCCAGCATTCATAAATAATTTCTTTTTCCGGGAGTTTAATTATATTCTCTTCATATTTTATGGCTTTTTTGACTGCCTCTATTTTTATTTTCTTTCGCGTTTCCGATCCCGAAGGCTCAAAAATGTTGGAAATTTAGAAACCCTAATAGCTGTAGTATTCAAAATGTTCTATGTGACCGTGGGGTTCCACTCAACCTATATTTAACTATAGACCAACTATAGATTATAATTTTAAGTGTTCCATGAGTCGATAAGGTTTGCAGTCTTCTGCTCTATAGTAACAAACATACCCTCTAGATCCTATAATGCCCTCTTGTACGGCACTGTTCACATTTCCATGTTACCCTGGTGCTTGAAACTTTCTTAACAGTGTGTTAAACCTTCCATTCTGTCCTGATCTGCATCTCCGACTAAACACTTCTATTCATCCTATTCTCTTACGACCAAATCGTTTCAGACTTTAAGCCGAGTTCATTGTTTCTTTACGTCTATTATTTATCCAGAAGCGGAATTTTAATTAACTAATTAATGTACTGTTGCTAATAGAAATCTCTCGTCTCCAACAGTGATTATCAAAAGGTTTTAGTTTCAAAAATATATGGTTTAAAGTACACGCAATTTTTCAAACGGACGTCATCAACCATCATCGTGTGTCGCGTAGATAATATGTTGGTAAACACGGCTCTAGGGATTTGCTATTGCCATAGTTCTCATTTCTGCTACTCTGAAATGGTCCAATCTCATAATTTTCTTAGAAATAAAGCTTTTGGCCTTCCGGAAAACTGCAGTTTCGGCGTAATCTATTTTCAGACCTGAAATAAACAAATTACTTTCTAAATTATAAATTTAGATGTTCACAAGCTGTTAATATACTATTTAGAAAATAGTTTTATTGGTTTTACTTCAGAATTCCTTTCATTACATTCATTTGAGAATTTGATAAAAATTTTGGACAGTCATTCATTTATTTATTCAGAAACAAACTGCTTCCAAAATTTTTCTCCAGTCTGCTGGCAATAAATTGTTTTTAAATAATTTTTCTTCTATATTCTTGTTGCTGGTATCATTTTTATTTTAAAAAGCGGGAGATCGCCAAAAAAATCATCACCACCAAGCGGCAAATGATAGAAACCCTTATCAGAGAGTGGCATCACAACCCCAATCTCCGACACAACGCAAAAGTCTGCATAGAAAGCATGCGCAAACACCTGGAAGCCGCAATCGCAGCAAAGGGTGGCATTACAAAATATTAAGATTTTACTTAATTTGTTAAATTAACACTTTTTATACAAAAATAAATGGTTATGAATAAGCAATTATGTCGTTTTATATTCTAAATAAAGCAATCTAATGAATAAAAATAAATACGAGACCCAAAGCCACTTATTTCCTCATTAAATTCATTTGAAAATTACAGCAAATTTGTACTGTCCCTAATAATTTGGCCACCTACTGTATATCAGGGTTTTCTACAGTTGATGAGGTTTTCTTTCTCTCAGATTCTCTGATTCTCCATTTATTTGTATCTTCCCATTATCTATCTTCCAGGTCACTCTTCCTCCATGGTTTTATCTACTTCATATTTTTAAATATTTTTAGACTACCTCTCATTCTTCGACCAATTGGGCTCCAGTTTGCAATCTATTTATCCATCTTCCTTAATTTGCTCTCCTAACATAGCTGTACCAGATGAGCTTCTTTTTTTTCTATGTGTGTTACAATGTTCTTTTCTACATCAATTCTTCTTATCTTTTCATTTCTGAAGATATCCATTCTCATGACCCTACAACATCTCCATTATTAATTTCTGTAGCCATGATTTTCTTTCGAATCCTCTTGTTCATAACCCAGTTCTCTGCTCCATATGTTATAATGTTTTAAACTATAGTTTTGTACATCCTAGTTTTGTACAAATTTTCTATACCAGATAGTTGGATTTAGTTGCTTAACGCTTGTTCTTGTTTGTTCCAGTCGGTTATTTATTTCTTACTTGGTCGATGATTTATTTGAGATCTTGCATCCAAGATATTTGAATCTGTCACACCATTTTATTTGCAGATCTTTCTCGATTTCCTCTTGAACTTCGCCTTCATCTGTTTACAGGAGTACCTGTTTCACAAAAATTTATTTCCAAACCAACTTTATTATGCCAGTTAGTATTAAATCAGATTTTAACCAATCAAAATTTTTCAGCCACCTCATCATCCTTGTCCATCGTCCATCATCCATCATCCATCATCATCGTCTTTTCTTTGTCCCCTGCATTAATTTGAAGATATTCTTGTCTCGTGTACTCTTATCCATTATTTCTCATCTCAATCAGTTTCGTTTTAAAACTGCAACGATATTTGGTTCAATAAGTTCATAATTTCGTCGTTCCAACGAATTTTCCAAGCACAATTTTCAAAAACTGACCCATATGTACTCCTCAATAACCAGCGTTATTAGATTACATTTTTAAATTATTACCTCTATAAAGTGTCTATAAAATTAATTAATAATTTACACCATAATGAATGTTTATGGTAGAAATTATTGCACGTAATTCTTGATTATGGTAGATAAGTTATGAAGAATTTTTTATTTTGACTATTTTTGTCTCATTGTGGGTGGAAGTAACCACGAAGCCATGTTGTCGTCTTTGATAGCCGTAAAATTACCACTACATTAATGTTATTACCCACAGATTCGCTGGTTGATTTTATTATTTATTGGCAGCAATGTAGCATTTCCTCATTCGTCATTTTTTCCACTTACGATATTACACTATAACGTTATTTAAAATATCTTTTTAATATAAGCAGTTCACTTTTGTAAGAACAAACTAAGAGGGAATTTTATTTTCAATAGTTTCACCTTTGAAGCTGTATGTCATGTTGGTATTAAAAAATGTCACTTTTTTAAAATGTCGATCCATTTGACATATGTCATAATGAAAAATGATATCTTAATTATAATAATCATAACCTTATCAACCTAAAGTCGGTTTTACAGCGTAAGGAATATTTTTAATTGACATTTAAAGTCAGTAACACACCATAAAAGTAACCAAATTAACCAAATCTAGTGTTTTCTTACAAAAGTGAACAGCTTATAACATTTACTGATTTAATTATAAAATGAAATTAATTTCTAAATTAAATCTTTCATTGTAATAAATAAATATTTTTAAAACTAATATGGCAATCTCAATGAAATATGCAATTGAATATTTAAAAAAAATTAAGTACGAAACTACAAATGTTAAATAAAACATTGTTTTACAGTGACGACTCGTGGAATTTTTGGAGGGTATAAAATTCATATTTGCAGCCTCCTATTTAGTGTTTCTGATTTCTCGACATTTTTCATTTCTCGAGAAATGAAAAAATAGACTTATTTTCTCGAGAATTCTCGAGAAATCTCTTGAAAAATAATTATTAGAATATATATCTTTCTTTAATGTTGAAAATATTGTAGAGGATAAAATTATGTTAAAATTATAATCAACTTTAAAGTACTAAAGTATTCATTTAAATAACATTAAAACAAATCGATAACGGGGCTTTAAAAATGATTACGAAAACGGCACGTAATTGCTTATTCATTGAAAATACATATGCATAGAGAAATTTTCAAAAAATTAAGCAATTAATATTAATAGAAATAATTATTTTATTTAACTTGTAGGTAATCTTTTACATAACAGTTTTAAACTGAACGAAAAATGAAATGTAATTGATTATAATAAATAATACACTAAATTAAAATAAAATATTGTAACAATAAATGCTAATTAGCTAAATATTATAAATCGCTTCTTATCTGTTGCCACAGTTGCGTTGCGGGAGACAGAAGACAAATTTTATCAAAATTAAATTATAATCAGTGACTCACTAAACATTACATTTTTTTAAAATAGTTTTTTAAAAGCACAATGCGTTTAACGTGGTGTCGAGAAAATTTCACATTTCTCGAGAATTTCTTTTTATATTTCTCGAGAAATGAAAAATGAGAATAACTTTTTCTAGAGAAACTAGCTACATAGCTACTGTATTTTAAACCAGATATGTTAAGTTTAAAGCGATGTTTATTGCCCTTATAAATCGGACATCTGGGATTTGAGCAATATTTTTTATATTTTTATATAGTATGGTTGTAAGAAAGTACAGGCTATGCCTATTAGTTTCAAATAGGCTGCCCTACAATTTGATGACAAAATACACTTTATGATAATACATTACAAGCCGAGTTCTCGCGAAGTTCAAAATGACATCGATCCGGA
The DNA here is from genome assembly GCA_963971575.1 of Liopterus haemorrhoidalis. Lineage (NCBI taxonomy): Eukaryota > Metazoa > Arthropoda > Insecta > Coleoptera > Dytiscidae > Liopterus > Liopterus haemorrhoidalis. Next base: position 2,708,194 of record OZ020621.1, on the reverse strand, counting down.
TCACTTCGGTCACTCACAATCGCCCGAACAATCGTTTCCTTGAAACTTGAAACTATGCAGTGAGCCGTGAGCCGACTCATTTCAATTTGGTGAACCGTCTCACTTCGGTCAGTGTACTGAACCGGCTCAATGAGCCTGTTCGTTCATGAACGACCTATCTCTAATATAGATATATATAAAGTTATTTTTCCTTTTCCGAGTGGGTAAATGTTGCCAATCCTCGCCTTCTTTTTGGTCATCTTAAGACCTATCCAATTCCATTTTCTTCGGCGATTTTAGATTTTGATTGTTTCTTGTCTGGTGAGGTTCCAAAGATTTTGGTTTGCTATATTTCCTACAAATATCCTCAGAAAATATCTTGAAATTCCTGACATTTAAAAGCACAAGACGGAAGCTTGCTGTGGCTTACAAACATCCATGCCCTGACCAGGATTCGAACCCGGAACCTTTGGTTCGTGAAGCAGGTGCACTACCTCTTCGATACCAAGGCCGACAGTATTAGCCAATCTGACTGACTCAAATAAACTAAACCAGGGGTCGGCAAACTTTAAAGGCTAAAGAGCCAAATTCACCCTTTACTAGGGTGACCATTTTCTTAAGAAGGCAATGCGGGACGGAGCAAAAAAAAGGTCCTCATCTCCCAAATCCAAGTGAAGAGCAAAAAAAAAGGTCCTCATCTCCCAAAATCCAAGTGAAGAGCAAAAAAAAAGGTCTTCACCTCCCAAATCCAAGTGAAGAGCAATAAAAAGGTCCTCATCTCCCAGATCCAAAATGCGGGACTTTTGCGGGACGCATCTTAATGCGGGACAAAATGTTAAAATGCGGGACGAATGGTCACCCTACCCTTTATCTGGAAACATTTTAAAGAGCCAAATTTTGTTTTAATACATGACTTTTTTAGCATCGAATAATTAAGTGCATAAATATGTTTTATTTTAGTCATTGGTATTACCGATACGCTGCATAAAAAATCATGAAAGTAAAATGAACTTTTGCGTGAATATTTTCTAAATTTGATCCTTTATCAACTTAAGAGTTGCATGTGGCTCGCGAACCACGGTTTGCCGACCCCTGAACTAAACCAAGTAACCAAGTTAAAATTGTAAACTCCGCCTCTGGTCAATTGGAATTCTTCTGAAGCAAGTAAGAAACTGGCCTGAACAACTCACACGAAAACTTAAATGGAAGAAAAACTTGTTGCGTCTTGGCAGAAGTTGAGAGCCGGTTTCTTATAACGCTGAAGTCTTCGCGAAAGAAACAATGTGGAATAGATCTCTAGGACATTGTTTAAAACGGAATATTGTAAAAATTAAATTGTTCCTTGAAGAATTCGATAATTATCACCAGGTAAATTTTCACAAAAACTAGTTTAGCTTATAATCTGCATGGCTCTTAGAATTATACGAAAAATAAAATGTAACAACTCCTTTTACAAATCAACAATTTAAAAAACTGATGTGAAGTGTGAATTTTCACACATTGCAGGGTTTCGCAGGTATATAATAAGTTAAAGCGGCATGCTGAGTGTGTAGGATAGGGTGACCATTCGTCCCGCATTTTAACATTTTATCCCGGATTAAGATGCGTCCCGCAAAAGTCCCGCATTTTAAAATTTTGACCCGCATTGTCCCGCATTTTGGATTTGGGAGGTGAGGACCTTTTTTTTGCTCTTCACTTGGATTTGGGAGGTGAAGACCTTTTTTTGATCTTCACTTGGATTTGGGAGGTGAGAACCTTTTTTTTTTCTCCGTCCCGCATTGCCTTCTTAAGAAAATGGTCACCCTAGTGTAGGACAAATTTTGCTTTGTAGTAATCACGGCAAAATGAACCATAATTTTTAAAGAATTTATCGTCTGTTAATCTAAGAGCATTAAAAACAAATTTTATGTTAAAATATTTTTTTGTTAATTTTAATTCGAATACCTAATACCATTATTTCATCATCTTCAACATTGACGCGACAGCACGAAATGAGCCAAGGCCTCCTGTTTCCAGGTTTCGGGACCATGTTTTCAATCTATGTACATTCAGGAGTAATATGGTCAGTATTACGTCCTAACGTACATACAAAGGCACCTACAGTTTAAATTGAGGTTCTACTGTATTTAATTCATAATTTGTATCGAATAGGAAAAATAAAACGCAAATTAAATTTTAACCGCCCTCATACCAACGAACGGCAACAATTTGAAACAAAAAACCAAGAAACAAGAATCAAAAACGAACATAAATCAGACGTTTGTCGACGTTCCAACAGTCTAGTAACCAAGAAGAAAGATGTCTTTTTTTCATACGAGAAAAACTCCACTACTTTGTTTAGTGAAAATTACACGTTGTAGTGTAAACTAGCATTATCACTATTATTATGCAGTGGACATTTCTTATGAAACTCTGAGCTCATTATGTAGTTATGTGAGCACTTAATAAAATGATTATTATCGCTTGCAAGATTTTATCAAAATAACGTTTTTGCAACATTGTAAAACTGTGAAGTAATAAATTTTATAATAATTTGAATAATGGAGGAATAAGAATATAAACAATATAAAATTACTGAAAATGATTGCATTTTACAACTGAATGATCATAACAAAATCTTGCCAGAGATCTAATTTTAAAAGATAATCACATACAAGCAATCAATACAAATAGTGTTGGCATAGTTCATCACGTTATCATTGACAAGCTCAAGTACAGCAAAACAAGTGCAAGGTGGGTTCCGAAACAGTTAACGCAACAATACAAGGAAAGAAGACTCAAAGTGGGTAGAACAGTTCAAAAATGGTTGAACCTCAGTGACTGACGAGCAACGTCCTAGCCGTACAGTTGAAGTGTCGACTCCTTCGCTTGAAACCCGCATTGACGACATTTATCGTAAAGACCGACGTATTGCTGTTGAAGATATAGCAAAAAAGTTGCAGTAAGTGTTGGCACAGTTCATCACGTTATCACTGACAAGCTGAAGTACAGCAAAACAAGTGCAAGGTGGGTCCCGAAACAGTTAACGCAGCAACACAAGGAAACAAGACTCAAAGTGTGTACAGACTTGAAAGAACGCTATGAAAGGAAAGGTGACCCTTTTCTAAACAAGATTTTAACGTGTAATGAAACTTGGGTTCACCATTTTGAACCAGAATCCAAAAGACAAAGCATGGAATGGAAGCACGCCAGCTCACCTGTCCGAAAGAAATTCAGAACGCAAGCATCAGCTTGAATAGTTATGTTGACCGTCTTATGGGGTGCCCGAGGTGTCGTCTTTTGTGATTATTTCGAAGATCAGCGTACAATAAATAGTGCCAACTACTCAGATATGCTGATGAACAAAGTAAAGCCAGCAATGAGAGAAAAACTTCGCGGATCTCAAAGAAAAGGTGTGATATTGCTCCACAACAATGCTCGCCCTCACCGTCAAGCTGACCCAAGAAACCATTGAAAAAATGGGTTGGGAGATACTACCTCATCCTCCCTACAGTCCAGATTTGGCTCCCTCTGATTTTCATTTGTTTGGTCCACTCAAGGAGGCATTACGTGGAAATAAGTTCAGCGACAACGAGGAAGTCAAACAATTTTGTAACGAATCGAGTGGTTCGTCAGAAAAATGACTAACTTTCACAAAACACCCGTCATGAGAATTTCTTTAAAAGGGGTTGCCATCGTTTTTTGGTTTAAAAATAAATCTTTTTAAGAATACAGATAATAAAATAAAATAAGAAACTTTACATTACAGCACATATCTTTAGAAATATATTTTTAATTGGTTCATTGTTCAAGAAGACATTTGTTCAGTTATTGCTTAATAACTTTAAACACTATCACCCCCTTGAACAAAAGGGTTTTTCCTAGAAATGCCTAAAAATGTTTCATAAAAATTCCTGTCTCTCTGAAGAGGAGATCAGTCAGTATTCGGTCTGCATAGCATTAACATAATTTGTTAAATTCTTAGAGGCACTGTATCGGCATTCTGGTGGACTACTCGATTCTGTTTGTTTTATTTTATTAATTATTTTAAATACATTTTAATCTTTCAAACTTAACCTTTTTGTAAATATTACTATTAATAAATTTAATTCATTAATTTTAAACCGTCTTAACGTGTGTAAACCTTCACCTTTAAGAACTTAGGTGAACATTTAGGATTCAAACTAATTACTAGATGCCTGATCGGTTGGTAAGTACATATACATATCATTTAATTCACATTACGTAATGATGAACCCTGGATAACACTCACGCCTACTACCCGAAATCCTTTAGTCAGAAATCTCATTTCAGTTTGATATCAGACTTAAATGTATATCACAGGCTCGCTACCTAGTGGACAATAAATGGTACGTTGTAAAGTAACGTATCGAGCTCGCTACAATTTGTGGGAAACTGGCTCAAACAACAAGACAAAGATTTCTTTGCATCAGGTATAAAAAAACTAGTTCATCGTTGGGACAAGTGTATTAATATTCGTGGGGATTATGTTGAGAAGTAGTAAAAGTCTCATTTTGTAAAAATACACAGTTTTTCCGCGTATCCACAATTCCTGATAAAAAATCTCGACTTGGTACACCAATAACTATTTATATTTTCTCCAAATAAATTATTTATAATACATAATTTCCTTCCAGAGAAGGGGGGTATATCACCTCTTCTGGATATGTTCTTGGTACGGAACGTAGTTTGGTAGTTAATATTTGAAGTTAAGATGAATTTGATGATGAAGTTAGACTGAGACAGCTGTGAGTCAGCAAGGATGAAACCGCAAGTGAGAACTAATTGTAGATCATTTAATTGCCACTCTGGTAACAAACCAATAAACCTTATACGGACAGTACGCTGCAGAGGGATTGTTTACTTTACTTTTTGCCACATAACAATAAGTACACCACCTGCATTGAAAACGCTATATTTTCCTAACATGCTTCTAACAAATTTGCTCGAATATTACAGTTTTTACCGTTTCTAACTAGTTAACTACTCGGAGAAATGATGATAAAAAAACAAATAAATCACTACAACAGTCATTAAGACTAGAGTTCAAGGACATTATGTATTATAAAATTTTCTCCATTTATCAATACATACTTAGAAATGTCTTAATGAATTTTGATTTTGATATATTGTGTTATACCTGGTAAGAATTGTGAGGGTTTATCAACTTGACATAACACAGTTGTCATTTATAGGTTTACTGCTATTGAGTTTCGCTAAATTATTATGAATTTTATGGCGGTTTTTGTAATTTAACTTTTCTACCCCGGCGGTTTTTAAGAAGGAGTTGTTCGAAAAACAATCTATACATCCAAATTCTCTACTCCTCCTTAAGTTTTCAACCCATCGGTTGGTTTGGAGCGTTTCTCCATGCTTCTCTATTCACAGTCAGTCTTTTTAGTTCCACACACATCTCGCATCTTTGGACGATATCAAAATTCACCTCTACAGATTTTTCGTAAACAAATACGGAACCTTCTGGAGAGATGGCATCATGAAATTGCCTGAGCGTTTGTCCAAAGTGATAGAAAATAATGGACAGTACATTTGATAATAAAACTTTTTTTTTAGAATGTATATTTTATTGAATAAAAGGTGAAAAAAAAAACGAACGACTTATATAACAACCAATATGTTTATATAGGTTTGTGTAGAAATATTCAAACAACACTTGTTTTTGACATGCCAGTTTAGAACCTTAGACAAATACTATATTTGATAATGGAATATCAGTTCGAATTTTCTCGTCTTACCTCTTATTGTTGTAGACGTTTTATTTCTAATCGTAAGGTATCATGGTACGTATTTAAATCTTCGGATATCATCTTTGTAGCTTCGACTGGTATTTAGTAAGAATATCTTGAATCAGAAGTAAACCTATGTCAAATGTCAAGTTGAGATCAGTGTACTTTGCAGCATGCATCAATCCGTCCATCTTCACAGTCTCTTCACCTGTCACCGCTGACCATAAACAAGGCAAGGTTATCATTCGCATCACTACAAAATCGCATTTCCATAGCAGGTTCTTGTGCAGGAAAAATATAAATAAAATAAATAAGAAAACGTTACATTACTCTAAAACACAAATCTTAAAGAGAATGTTCCAACTCCAAATCTTTCGTCACAATCAATATATTTTACTCACGAAACATCTTTGATGAAGCATCGAAAGTCGTTAATTATTGTGTTTTTTTAATATTTATTTCAATAACAAAATGCTTGAATATATTAAGCGTGTACGCTTAGTTAGTCAGATTAATCCGAGCTATCTAAGTGCTTCCGAACCGTTCGTAAAATCAGTCAGATCGTACATAATAGCTTATTTTTAGTCCACTCGAGTGATCTGTCAGAGCGCTCACAGCATTTCTTAACAATCCGATGACTAACAGGTTTGCTGGGATTACTGCGGGGGTATTTTATTAGGAAATATTCACACTTCAAAATGACATAAGAGACATCTGTCATTGTCCACCTAAAGCTTTCTACATGTGAACAGCAGTTTTCATTGCAAATTCCTATTATTGGTGACTCAAATTAATGCGTATCCCTCTGGCAGGAATAAAGCGAACACTTCTAAAAAGTATACTGTCATTGTTTACGTATAGTTCACCATGTGTTTTTTACCGACCGCTAACATATATAAGGGAGATATTTCACTTGCTACCAGGGCCGGATTATCCCCTTAGACAAAAAAGACATTTGTCTAGGGCCCGTAATTTTCAAGGGCCCGGATTTGGGAGTTGAAGTCCTTTTTTTTTTTGCTCTTCACTTGGATTTGGTAGGTGAAATCCTTTTTTTTTTGCTCTTCACTTGGATTTGGGAGGTGAAGTCCTTTTTTTTTTTGCTCTTCACTTGGTTTTGGAAGGTAAGGACCTTTTTTAAAAAAACATAGGTTGACCTGTGGATTTACGGGTAAATCAAAAATGTCTTGGGCCCGGCGAAGGCTTAGTCCGCCACTGCTTGCTACCCAAGATATTCCTAGCTGATTGAGTAAACGTTGAATTTTTATGCTCATATTGCAACTAACTTAAAATTTTGAAGCATATTTTCAACAATGCTCTTTTATGTTTAGGATCTTTCTCTGAGTGGGAAGTTGTTACAGCCCATATTTCTGTGGTGTCTAAAAATCAATTTAAACCAAACCACATTGTACAAAATGGTCTATTATATAAAATTATGTTATGAAATCGAATCAAAACCAAAATCAAAGTGCGAGAAATAAACCACAGAATTGAAAACCACATTACCGACACGAAATTGAACTGAAATTGTTTTTTAAATCTTCGTGGTAAGCGGTGTGTTTCATAAAAAGAAACATATAATTTTAAAGGACAAAGGAATTTAAACAGAAGCAAAGAAACACGTGGATTTGTGGTCATGGAATTATTGCTCTAATATCATTAATTGTTAAACTGTAGAAACTTGCTCTCTCATGATATAAACAATGACAAAACTAAATAATTCAAAGAGCTATGGAGCGATCAATGCATATAAACAGCTCTAAAATTAGTCGACTCTGTACTATACGTTGTGGATAAATTTAATAGACAGTTTTAATGTTTAATGGCAGCATTAAAGCTAAGTTATGGCTAAATATTGCTAATAATGTTATGGATTTTTTGTATTTATGGCTAAGGTAAGACATTCTTTTGAAAAAAATATAATAAACAATTTTAACAACTGATAATCGAATTTAAACGATAGTTAAGTGTTGATGTATGCAAGCACCGCATATTATTATATGGCATAAAGGTGACATTATGCCATATAATCGTTTGAATTATTTTAGTTTTGTATTTTTAAGTTATCAAAGAGAAATAATTCAATTATAGTAATGAAATACTAATAAATCAAATAACACATTGTTAACAGCGAGAAATAACATTTCTGAAATTGAAAAAGTAATCCATTTATCAATATATTTCTTATTAATTTAATGAAGACTTAAATACGAAGCAAATGCAGAAAACATCACTGGGGTTTTTAATTTAAATTTTATTTTGACGAAATTTTCTCAAATTATTTTAATTTAGTTTAAAAAAATCAGATGTGGCCACCACAGGACAGATCGCCATCACAAAGTACTTGTTTAATTTATGCTGCTTCATAAAAAAATGTCTCAAATAAAAGTTGTTAGTTATTGCTTTTATAGCAAATTTTGTTAAATAATTTTTTCGAAATATTTCTCTGTAGTGAAATATTCGCAAAAATCTGAAAACCGATATGAGTAAACTCCCAATTCTAGTTAACCGATTTTTAGCAAAAATTGATCAACTCATGACATTAATGTCAAAAGCTTAAATATGAAGTTTCATAAAAATCCTTTTAGCCGATTTTGCTCTGCACGTGTACACGGACAGACAGACAGACAGACCGACAGAGATCATGCGATCCTCAATTCGTGGAGATCCATCGAAATCTCGAAATGTCAAAATCGGTATGATTCATACATTATATATGTTGGCGGTCGGTAAAAATTAAATGAAAACTCTTAGTACTCAAAGAACGATTAAAAATGATTATCAAAAAACTGTTGATTTTAATATGATTATGGATAATTTTACAATACTTTTTATCTCATTTCATTGTTCTTCCTATTCTCATTCCGGTTTCCTTCTCCGATCTCCTTTCTTCCTAGCTCCAGTTCTTTCGCCCATCTTTCTTCCTTGCATTAATCACTCATAATTTTTTTTGATCTTCTTCCAAAGTCCCTCTCTTTCTTCCTATTCTCCTTCAGGCTTATCTCTCCTATCTCCTTCCTTCTTGCCTCCAACTCTCTAGCCCATCTTTCTCCCTTGCCTTTCTCACTCAACAGTTCCTTTATCCCTTCCTCCCAGACTACCATCTCTCTGCATCTCTTCGCTAAATGCTCCAAGGTTTCCTCTTCTTTCTTGCACATTCTACAAAGCCTGTCCTCTGGCTTTATCCAGTATCTCTTGTTCCTCTCTTCTTTGCCGCATATTAACCTCGCTATCTTCCTGACCTTACCCCCTGATCTTCCCCTTTTCCCTTTCAAATATCTCGGTATTCCGAGCACTCTTAACTCTTTATATCTTTTCACACTCAGCGATTTGTCTATTCTCTCTGTTCTTTTCTGTTCCTGTACCTCCTTTTCCCTCCTTCTCCATTCTTCTACTATGTTTGTTCGTCCGTTTATCTTTCTCTCTGCTTTTCTTATGTCGATTCCACACCTCCAAAAGTACTATTTTCTTGTCTCTGCTCATGCCGACTATTTACCTTTTTGTTCTTCCACTAAAATATATGTTTTCATATTATTACTTGTCATTTCTTTAATTTTGCTTTTTTATTGTAGACATGGCAGCTAAGCTCGTTTAACCATAAAGTTCCATCAGTTCTGTATTAGTCCTATGGGTCACTATACCATCCACATATTTTTCTTAAAAACTCCCAATGTTCAATATTGAACCAAATAACTCAGATAATAAAGTATAATGGTGAAATGACATCTTTAACAACCTTAAAACCTGCACTGAAGTGGCTTGAAAATGTCTCAACTTTACATAACAATAAATTATAGAGGACAGATAATAGCTGACATTTCGTAGCGATCGTGCCTAGGACGATGCCTGTGATGCAAATGCCAAATGCAAATCAGCTTTACACTATAAAAAATAAATAAATAAAGCAAAACCTTTTTCACACGTTACAAATAAAAATACTAACGTGTCTTCCTTTAACAGTTGTGCGCATGTCGGTTCTTTCTTTCCGTTAGATTAGCATATAAGGTATTGATATAAGGATCTGATAGAAAGAGCGTGGGAAACTATAATTACAATATTCAAATATTACATTTTTTAAGTTTCACGAATTGTTTGAGTCATTAAAATCATGTTTTAGATAATATAAACTTAGTGATGATTCTGAAACAAATGAAATAAATAGTTTTATCGTTTGTTATTTCCTGCTATAATGGATTTTACATAAATGTTTATGTAAATATATTTTGAATTTTTAAACTTTTAAGAATTTACAAACAGAAAGATAATAAAGCAAGATGAAGAATTTGTTTGGAATGTTAATGCAATTCTAAACGTTTAAGCGGAACTAGATTTTCAAATGTAGTAACTTTTAGATTGATTGAAGCTTTTGATCATTTTGTTCAGGAAAAGCCAACTTCAATATATAACAAATTTATGTGAAGTGTGAATCTTCACACATTTCTGGGTTTTGCAGGTATTTAGTAATATCGAGATATTACTATTAAATCATATATTTTATACAAAACATACATTTTAATTACATAAACTTTTATGAACATTAACTGTCATCAAATATATAAAAATCAACTACAGCAACCTGTTACCTAGTAACAAGATATATCATTGTCCAATACTTATAAATATAGCATTGCAAGTAATATTTTTAACAAGTAACCGAATGATGATTATTTGGGATGCCAAAACAAATTTTATGTCAAAATATTTTTTTATGAATTTTAATTCGAATGCCTAATACCATTATTTAAGTTTCTAAATATGTACAGTATTTTATTTATACAGCAAGGTTCAGTAAGATTTTTAAAATTGCGCCTATGGCTTCCATTGGTTGCTTATATTATAAGTCCCGCCCTCTGATTTCGTCAAACAGAATTAAATTATAATTTCAACACTTCCCACTGGTTATTAAATTTACGCTTTTAAAAAATAAATACATTTACCAAAATATAACTAGAATTTTGACAAAATAATTTAAACAAAATAGAAATGCAAAAAAAAAAACAGAAAAAAATAAAATTAACAGGATTCGAACTCTTCAACGTTCGCACTGCAAATTACAAAGTACATTACGAAACCATCTGAGCTACCAGAGTTTCTGATGTGAAGTGTTACATAACGAATTAAATATTTAACATATTTTAGTTAAAAACATAAAAAATGCTTTATTTTCCGAAAACATAATCTGATCAAAAATTCCTGTTGTACTATTCCGGTTCACACCAATGTACATTACTTAGAATTTTTTCAGATTTTTAGTTTAATCCATCTGGGCTACAGGGTGTCGGACAAAATTTTTTTTGCACAATTTTGGCAAAAATCGCATCAAAATAATTTATTTTGCAAAAATAAAATTTTGATCGTTAATCCACGTACTAAGGGCTTTCATTTGATAACCTACTCAGAATTTAAAAAAAATATATTTTTTTTTTTGATGAGCACATATTTGTTTATATTTTTAGGGGGATATGTTTTTTAGATGTTTTAGTATTTTTCCTATGTGCGGGTCAAAGAGTTGTATAAGCATGCCAAATTTCAACTCTCTAGGTTTAGCCGTTTGGCTACAATTTTTACCGAACAGACAGACAGACAGACAGACAAACGACAAAATGACGGTATAAGGGTTTTTTGGTCATACCTACAAAACCCTAAAAAAATAGCTGATGAACCAGTGACAATACAAAATTCGCCTATTGTGATCTGTTGGCAGCAACTCATGTAAAACAAGAATTTTGTATAGGAACAGCTTAAATATTTTTTGACAATAGTATGGCAAGTTCCTAATGATAAACCAGTCTCTTGCGAAAGTATGTAGTGATGAGGTGGGTTGCTCGTTCATACGTTGACAAACATCAACTATTTTGAGTACGAACTTTTGGCCTTCCAGTTATATCTCTATGAGTAATGCTCCCTGTATCTCGGAATAAATCAACACTTCTTCTAAGTGCGCTGTAAAAATCTCCTTCAAGGAACAATATCTAGAAATTGTAGCCGAAATTCCTCTAAACATGACACCGCACTGTAAATCCATTCGCCGTTCACTCGAACACCATTTTGAAAATAAAATTCAATCATACATGTTTTGTATGATTGAAAAACCCATTATAATTGTAGCTTAATTGAATTCTCAGTATAAACTTATGACAACAACAACAGTGATGACAGTTAATTAATCTGCGCCAGCCTATTCCAAAAACCAAACCTATTTTCTTTATTATTTCAAAAAATTAAATTCTGTTTTTATTTCTATTTAAAAAATTCAAATCAATTTAATAAAATTTCAATTTAACGTGCGTTAAATTTAATTTAATCTTTTTGTCGTTGCTTTTTAGCAATCAAATTTTTTGTCTGCAAAAAAGTTTTACTTTTATAAACATTAATAACATTTTAACCTTTTAAGTTTTTATAAAAACTAAATTAAACATTTTATAACAAAGAAATACCTCCTAAGAAGTAGTTATTTGTCGTTTAAATTATTATGAAATAGAACAGAATCAGTGACAAGAAACCGAAAGTTATTTAGGAAATGAATTAGAAAATTGATGGCTGAAATAAAAAAAATGTACGCCTGAATGTAGACTACCAACAATACATTTATGACAAGCATGTTATCTTAATTTAATTATGATAGTTTCAGATCATTTGTCCAGGATTTGATGGACCTACAGTCAGTAGGTATTTTTTAAGAGAATTACGTCACAAATAATTGCCTATTATCCGTATGAAATGTACTTATTTGAAGTAAATTAAAATACAGCATAAATAGTGAATAGTATATAAAAGTATTGAAAATAAATAATAAAAATTTTAGTTTTCAGGTGGCATCAGCGGCGGCGAAAGGCAGGGGCGAGAGTGGCACGGGCCCAGGGCGCCACGCTGTTAGGGGCGTCAAAACGAGCTCTCAAATATTCACATCCTTAGTAGCGTATCCAGAAATTAATGAAGCGGGGTTGCAAAAGATGATTTCACTTATTTTTGTTTGGAACAAAAATATTTTATTTTTTTACTTTTATATCAATATATGTACTTATTAGCTGCTCCACCCGGTTACGTTTGGAGATAATTCGTTATTATTGATCTATATTTTTTTGAACTTACATTACCTAATTGGGTAATTAGATGACAGTACAGAAGACAATACTGTCAAGCTGTGTTTCTCAGCCAAAAACGCACTGCGGACCAGTATAATATATAATTTACTAACGTGGACCACTAATAATAATTGTTGGTTCATTTTTTGCAGAAAAATAAATATATTTAATGTGCTACTAAATACATTTATTTTATTTGTAGAAAATCACAGAAAGTTTACAAAAAATAAACAAAATATAATTTATTTACATAAAAAATGTGCATAAAATTTAAAAAAAAAACACACAAAAACATTCGCGGACCACTAAAACTGTCTGGAGACCACTGGTGGTCCGCGGACTACCTGTTGAGAAACACTGCTGTAAACAAGTGATAGGCTAGGATTAAACTGAACAGTATTATGATTTTAGTTATATTATTAGGCGCTGGCTGGTAAAAGTTGTTGCTTTACACACGCTACATAGAATTGCCCTTTCGAGAAGCATAGACTCAAGAATTTGTATACGGTAATGTAGTAGAAATTCACAAACATACTTAGTATTTATTATTAAAAAAACAAATGCACAGTTACAGCACCCGTAACAATCATTTTGTAAATATTCCATCGTTTAACCGTCACAAAAAATATTCTTGCTACAAAATATGAGATGTATAACAAAATTCATCCAACAATACAAGAGTTACCCCATAAGATATTTAAAAATTTAATGCGAGAGTTCTTAATTAACTTATGCCCATATAGTATTCTCGAATACATGAATTACGAAATATCAAGGTACAAAACTGAGAATATATAAACCTTATTTTATTTGTTTATTTATTTATTTATTTATTTTTAATTACTATTTATGTTTTGGTTTTAATTTATAAATTTTGAAATATTTTGTAATACTAGTGTACTGTCTGACAGATATTTGTGGCCGGGCGTGAAAGATGCGCGTGAAATTTGTAGTGGGGATTATAATTTTGGCGAATTGCATTATTTCCTACACACGCTATTACAGTCAAGTGCATAAGTGCAAGATTCAAAATATATTAAATATATAAAATCATGGAGACAAAAAGCAAACTAGGTGGACGTGCTATTAATAGTCAAAAATTTTACATTGTTATGTAAGTATATTTAGCGGGAAAAAATCTGTATTACATAGAATGTAAGCCTTTATTGTTTATAATCTACTTGAAATTGCTGGAGTTTGGAAAAAGACGCGGGACGGGGGTGCTCTGTCCAATAAACAAGTCGACAAAGTGAACGTCAAATGCAGTAATCACTTAAATCAAGCAGCTGCGTTTCTATAGTTTTGTTGTTCGACTATGATGGGAGGAACTTGTTGTAGACGTAATTAACTGATAAATATAATGTACACGTGGAAGAATGTGAACTTGTTTCTCTGACTGTACTCTATATCTGACACTGTCTTTCATAGTGCTCTCTCTGTGCGCACAATAAGCCACGCCCGGCCACTAAATATTTGTCGGACAGTAATTATTAGTGAATCGTATTTTTTTTTTTTTTGTTTTTGACGACCGTCTAAAACTGTACTGTTTTCTATAAGGCAATAAACATTATTATTTTTATTATTAATTTGGGACTTATGCAAGTCGAGTTATGACACTATTCTTTAAAAGTTAAAAGTGCACCTCGAGTTCAATAATACAATTAGGGCGATTTTTTGTGTTGTCATTGTTGCAGCACATGCACAATATACCAAAATAAATGACGAGCTACCAATCTTCGTAACTATTTCTTGAAATTTATGTTTGGATCATTATTAAAAATACCCTATCAAGTTCGAATATCTATTTATGCTTTTATAATGACACCGTATAGCGCTGTTTCGTTTAGTGCTGCATTTTAAAAACGTTCCTAGAGTTCTAATCGAGATATTACTGTATTACATTTTGTAGTTGAAAAGTTCTGCGCTGGTCACATTTTTTAAGAACAAATCTTATATGAAACAATTGTAAGTTTGCATGATTTCATTCCATAAAGATCTAGAACAATGGTAGGTACAGATATATCTGGGAGTTATAGTTTCAGTGACTTGCTATCTGGTAGGTAATTCTGATGCATGTTCTGCAGGTGCTTCTATTGTTCGCGTCGCTGGCTTCCGTAAATCGGTTACGCTACTCTGATTACACCTCCAATACATTCAAACACAAATTCAGATTCATTTTCATTATAAGTGGCTTTTACCTCAAAAATACTACACACAGCAATCTACATTAAAACCATAAATATTGAATCAAAAACCTGAATCTTTCCTTCAAAATATATTCTGCTACTGATGTAGATTACAGCAAAACTTAAAATATCTCCCTTAGTATTGACAACAGAAAAATATTCAACAAAAATTGTTTATAGTAAGAAAACAAATTTTTGTTTTATGCAGTTTTTCAATAACCGTATTTTTCGGACCATTTACGACACAATTTACGAGACAATTTTTTGAAAAAATATTTATTATTACGATAACTTGTACCAGCAACATAATATGTTTATGTTCACTCTCAATACTATCATTTGTCTCGTTAATGTCACTGCCCGTATTATTTTCGTCTGAACTATTGTCAATCTCTTCAAAAATCAAGTCATCTTCGATACTATTCAATGCGTTGCTTATACCGCATTTCTTAAAAGACTTTATAATCGTCTTTTCTTTTACAGTTTCCCATAATTTTTTTACCCAGGTACTTCTGAAATTGTGTGTTTCCTACATCCTGTTGCTATAACATCGTGATTTGGCTTTATCATCCGTTTGTTCTACTCTTTCCGTATAAAATTATTAAATGGTTTATGAATCAACACATCCAAGGGTTGTCGTTGACTTGTAAGGCCTCCAGAAATGGCAGCTAATTCTGTATTTATTTCTATTATATTTTCTTGGTTGATTCTGTTTTATGCGCTCCGAATTGGTCCACACTAATATCGCACACTTTTGAAACAACGCACCTGTATCTTCGGACCATAAGACGCACCCCAATTGTGAGTCGATTTTTCTGTGCAGAAAGGTGCGTCTTATGGGCCGAAAAATACGGTACGTACTATCGCATTACATTTATTTTATTTTACTTACTTAATCCTGAAGCTTTTCTACCTTGCGTTTGTAAGGCTATCTAACTATTATTTTGTTTTAATAAAATTTTAAAATTCTTTATAAGATAAATGCATTATTTTCTGTATTTTTTAATTAGATAGAGTAATTTGAACAATTTTATATTTTGTAAGTAGTCAAATATGGAAATAATTTCATTCAAAAAGTTATTATTGTTATTATTAGAAATATGAAAAATGACAAAAATAATTTACAAAAATGTTATTGTTAAGTAAAATAAATGTTAACAAATGAATAACAAAACAAAAATTTAAAAATGTTGGATTTAGTAGCATGTAGGCATAATATATAAAAACATTGCGCATCCCCATTCAAAAATTCACCGCACGCCAGTGAAATTTGGCCTATAATCTGGATTGCTTTGTAACTATTGAATCAAAATACATTTCAAATTGTTTCATTTCCTGATAAACTATTACTTAGAGTTTAATAACCTATAGGTAGTTCCTAACTATTAGTTGTGAATTGGAACAGTTAACAAAAGCAATTTTTTTCATATTCAAAGCTAAGTTATTTGCATATGTATGATTCCATTTTAAATCGTATGATCTTAATATAGGATGACCTAAATTATTGACAATTGAACAATTTAACAGTCAGCATTGAATTTGAATCATTGTTATAAAACGTGACAAACATAAATTTTTGACACCGAGCATGTATGGCTATATCTCAAAATCCAGTGTTTCAAATCGCGATGTGCAAAACCAGGCTCTACCAAAGTCATACATACATGCCCCAAGGTCACCGAGAGCGCACCCGGGTCCCTGGAAAAACAATAATTCCGGACTCAGCCCCCAAAAAGCAAAAATTATCCGATGAAGGATAAAAAAAGTGCGTGTAGATAAAAATAGTTTATTTTGTGAAAAAAAAATCTTGATCCGGGCACAGCAGCTTGCATGGACCCCAATAATTTTTATCGACTTCCCCTGTGTCTTGGGGAAGGGCTTGAAAACAAACCTTTTTGCCGGAAGAATTCCTTTTTAGACGTTTTTTTGAGTAGCCCATTGACAAAAGCAATGATATCCACTTTTTTTAAGGGTGAACGTAAAAACTAGCATATTTTTCCTAAACAAGCTTACAATAAAATCTGACTGACCGGCATAATGTAGTGGTAACACACGTGCGTTGCTAAGGCCTCGGGTTCGGATGCTGTTCAGGCATGAAATTCTGAAATTATTGAATTTTTGATGATGAAGTCAACAACAACGTGTTTTTGAAGCTCTTGATGGAGGTTCAAGTCCATGACCCCCCCCCCCCCAGGATGCACGCCTAGTAGGAGACCTCAACCAAAACGCCACGTCTTGCTTTTGCACTACTTTCAAAATCTGGATCACTCGCTAAAATTGGATCTACGAATTCAATTATCGTTACCAGACTTTTACTAAGGAAATCTGTAACAAGTTCTTTGGGTTCTTCGTTTTCAGAATAACTATTTTCAAATTTTACATGAATTCCTTGCTCTGCCAGTTCTTGAAGGTCGTCGTTGGTAAGGCTTTCACCAGAAAAATGCAGTAACTTCTCAATATCTTGCCCATCTACATCTCCTTGTCCTGCTGTATCGATTATCGAACAATTTGGCCAACAATAGGATCTTCTCGTTGAGAATCCTTGAATAGCTTGGATATGAATCAATGAAATGCCACGATAATCTAAACCAGCGTATCAGAGAATTTTGAGCCTTTGAGCCGACTACGTTATATCGAATCAGCGTTAATAGAGGAAGCTTTTTTGGATACAGCTATTTTTGTCAATGGCCTACTCATTTGCATCTCACAGAAAGGCTATACTTGATTCGTCTAGGGCCTTTGAAGGTGTAAATACGGTCCTGTTCATTTGCGTATTTTTTCTAGAAACCGGTTGCGTTAAGCCAAGTTTGATGGAACGCAGTTCGAGATTAGAATACATATTATTCACATCAGAAGCATTTCAATATATTTACAATAATTAGACTTATAATTAATATTAATACAGAGCGATAATTTAGTTGCGTTATTTTGTTTTTGCTATGCGTGTGCGTGTATAAAGTAATTAGAAATAATGATTTATTAATTCCAAGCATGTTAACGTTTATATAAAACAAAATATTTATTGTTCGGCAAACATACAAAGAATTCATTAATTAAAATATGCACTAACTGGGTGTTTGTTTTTTAGCGGTACACTCGGGATATTCCGATACTACTGATATGATACCAGTATCGATATTTTTCATTCGTTATCGCGATTTTAGTATCGATACTAATCTTCCAATACTAGACTAATATCATTTGACCCAGTATCATATCGAATCTTTTTTTTAACAATATCATCTAATTTATATTTATACACACATAAATATGTGATTTTATTTTATTTATTTATTTATTTTTATTTTTTTTAATAAGAAACATCTAAAAATTGTAATCTGGGTATCTTATTTTAATCTATGTATTCCTATTTTGTAGAATAGGATCATATCAGATGGCTTGGCACTGAGTGCAGCCTTATACCGCAGGGATAAAATATTACAATGATTGTACAGTGACGGTTCGCTTGATTCACACAGCAGGCTTGGTATTGGGCTGGTGCGCCATGCACCTGTGGCCAACCTAACCCCAGTGTGATGTACAGTGTCAAAAATTCGTATCTCTTGGTGTTTAGCTGACCCATAAGCTAGACATCCATAGTCCAGCTTAGACGTTTTTATCCACAGTTCCTATTTGTGATCAAACAATTCATTCAATTCAATTGTGATCAACAAAAATTCGAGGCAAATTAATGATGGAGCAAAAATAAAAAAGAGAATACCAAGTACAATATCTGTAAATAATTTACTTACCCAGTCCAAAACTGAATAACCTTGACGACATATTTTATATAAGTTGCAACGTCTAATGTCTAATGTTCAGGTGATTATTATAAGTTGCTAAAAGATGTCCATTACAACATTTGTAATTATATGACACATTATCATTAGATGACGCAAACAGAGCAGAAAGTTATTAGAAAACAAATTAGACATTGGACGACTTTGGTTAACGATTAAATCGAATTTACATCAATACATTATAATACAAATTTCACAGCACAGTAACAAAATTAAATTAACAATCATCACAAATCGAACAGATCGAACGTGAAGACGTCCAGATTTTCCTGGATATTTCCTGTTTTTGTCCGGGTGGTTTTATAAAATACGTCCATATTTTTAGATTGTTTTGCAAAAATTACTGATTGGAATACTGGGTTAATATTCCGTATGAGTCCACCAAAACTAAGCTGTATGCTTAGAAAGAAGAATATTGTAACGTTAGAAACGAGAAGGCATAGTCGTAAGAGTGGGGAGCCAATAATCATTCATGCATCTGTAGTTGGTAGAGAAATACGCGTTTCTAACATAACTGATATTTTTGGAATTCTTTATGAAGTTTATGTTTTTCAAAATATGTATACTATAAATCTCATTGAAAACAGGTAAAAATTCCTTATGCGTACCTGCTTATATACGTCTATCAAGTGTCACTTTTTTCTGTCCAAAATTTTTGTTAACTAAGCCTAACCTAATTAGTTTTATCACAGATTGTTTGCATATAGTGAAGATATATAAATGCTTTATACAGTTTTAATACATTTACATAATTTAGCATCTATGAATGCGACGAAAAACGGAATGTTCTATTTCAGACATAAAATTGGTAGGTCGGAATATATTGATATTTTTGAGGATTCTCTTTTAATAAAACTAATGTTTTTTCAAAATATGTAAATTATAAATCTCATATAAACCATTTAAATGTGACTTTAAGCTTATAAATACTGAAATTCGTTATTCAAGTTTTACTTTAAAAATTAGCTAATTATTAACAAACACTTATTAAATATTTGCTTGGATTTCATAACGGATAACTATCAAGTACTTTATTTAGATTTCAGTTTTGAATAAAAATATTGGAAAATATAGTGAATTGTAAATGTTGTTTTGAAAGAAAGGGGCGGCGCTTCGCTTAGACCAAATCTCATTCTAACTAGCTTACGCGTTTTCTCCGACGAGTTATGGTGGACTTATCGGAACATTAACCGAATACTGTACAGAATTTTTAGAGTATTTCTGCAACAAGAAGATTAAATCTGATGACTCAATGTTATCAGTAGGGCACCAGAAAGGGTCCAGCGGTGCCGGGACCCCCTAAAATTTGTTATGGCCCCTAATTTATCCCCCCGGTTAGGCAACGAGAACATTTTTAATTTTAGGTAAAATTAAGTGCCCGGATCAATAGCAAAACCAAATGGCAATGGCAAAACAAGACAATTTTTAATTCAGGAAACTTTAATGACGAACACCAAACGCATTTTGAGGTTAAACCACTCAAATATCTTCAGCATTACAAGGAAATTTTTAAATCAGGAAACCTTAATGGCAAAAATCGACCGTCGCGTTCATTTTATTTCTTACAGAATCGCAAATACATCTCTTCAGTTTCGAATAAAGTAAGTTCATTTGACATGTTTATAAAATAAAACACAAACACCTTTCAATAATAATTTTATTTTCATTACTCAAAAATATCTAAACAAAAATTGTATTTTCGACCATAAATGTATAATTAAAACATAAAATTACATTAATAATTACATTTCAAAAATCTATAACACAAACTGCGTTAAAAATTTCACAACAAATTTCCTAACATTTACTATCATTATGCAACTTGCAAATTATTAACAACAGAGAAGTAACAATCGTTTTAACAATTTACCAACAAAATAATAACAATTAAAGCTAAAAATCAAGGACGTTTTATTATATATTTTATTTATCTGTAATGTAGTACTGTAAATACGTTTGGTAAAGACGTGCCGATGCTAGCGTATAGATAAAAACCAATCAGTCTTAGTGGTCATCGCAGTCAACTAGTCGCTGCGGCCAAGTGTACGCTTTTGTATATAAAATATACACTTGAACCGGACGCGTAGCATGGATTTTATGAGTACACACTTACCAACCGGTGTTAGTGGTCGCCGCGACCAAAAATACGCTCGATAAAAAACGTAATCAAATCAGTGTTGAGATTCAACCGGTTCGATAGACTGCTTTGTTTTTTTGCGGCGAACAGGTTGTCTAAGTTTTACATGTAATATTTATTGAGGTAATTTATTTCACAAAATTCTTTAGTTTCTTTTTTGTATTATTCTTTTAATACGAGGGTGGATCAATAAGTACCCGCGTTTGAAGACAGGTGGAGTTGCTGAAGGAAGTTGGCATTACTGTCGTGTTCTGCCATCTGTCAAACGATACCATCCTAAATTTCAGACTGATTCAAAGGTTAGTTTTTATTTGGCAGCTAGTTGTATCACACGTGTTTCGTGTTTCTCGATAAAATATAAAAGGAGCAATATCAACCCGTAATTCGTTTTTTATTTTTGGATGGCAATACATGCGAAGAAATAAAAGTTGGATGCTGTCTATGGGGACTCTTCAGTCAAGGTTGGTCGCTTTTAATAATATTGGGTTGTTACGTTGTTACATTGTTACGTTGTTACAAGTACATTCGTTTTTTTTTCCACCTTTAATTCAATAAAATATACATTCCAAAAAAAACTTTTATTATCAAATGTACTGTCTATTATTTTCTATCACTTTGGACAAACGCTCAGGCAATTTCATAATGCCATCTTTCCAGAAGGTTCCGTCTTTGCTCTCGAAAAATTTGTAGAGGTGAATTTTGATAACGTCCACAAATGCGAAATTTTTTCCGTTAAGGTAATTTTGTACAGAGCTGAACAAATGGTAGTCGGAGCATATGGTCCAGACATCGCACCATCCGACTACCATTTGTTCTGATTTCTACAAAATTCCCTTAACGGAAAAAATTTCGCATCTGTGGATATCAAATTTCACCTGGACAGATTTTTCGAGAGCAAAGACAGAACCTTCTGGAAAGATGGCATTGTGAAATTACCTGAGCGTTTGTCCAAAGTGATAGAAAATAATGGACAGTACATTTTATAATAAAAGTTTTTTTAGAATGTATATTTTATTGAATAAAAGGTGAAAAAAAAAACGAAAGGACTTATGTAAGAACACAATATTATTAAAAGGCAAACCTTCGCAGCCCTGTGTAATTAAAAAAAATATATTTAGTAGAAAGATCATACTATTCTGTTCCTGAATTTTTGACACACATTTAAAATAGTATCCATAATATATTATTGCAACTTTTTGTATTATTATTATTATTTGTATTTTTTTAACGTGTCTTATACGAGGGTTGCCTCTTATATTTCGAGATTGCGCTAAACTAGTGCTGCCATCTAGCAATCGACGCTTCTATCGTAAAGTTTGACATTTTTTACTGTAAACGTGTTCAGAACGTTTTGACGTACGAGCGCTATTTGTGTTGTTTACAGTAACTTCAAAAAATCATCTCGGCTAAAAATTAAATCGTGAACATTTTCAAGCGATTATTTTTAACTTTCGACGTGGATTAATCCAACAACAGTGCATCGGTGAACTTAATTCGACTTTTGGCGATGAAGCACCATCAAAAACTACTGTTTATCGATGGTTTGCCGACTTCAATCGTGGCCGTAGTTCACTTAAGGACGAATTTTGGGAAGGTCGTCCAAAATTGTTGTTCCGGAAAACATTGATGCTGTGCGTGAAGTGATACTGCGAGATCGTCATTTGACTTATCATGAGATTGAGGTATTCTTGGGCATTAGTGGGACCAGCATTCACTATTGCATGAACATTTGGCCGTCAAAAAGATTGGATCCCACATAATTTGACAATAGGAGTGGAAAATGCCTCAATCGGAGTAGAAAAAGTGCTTCGAAAATTGGTTCAAAAGCATGCAAAAGTGTATTGATCTTCATGGAGAATATTTTGAAAAATAATAAAGCCACTTTGTTGATAAATAATTGTTTTTGATCTCAAATCCCGAAATATAAAAAGCAACCCTCGCATCGATAATTGTACGATGTACTGGACAATAATGATTAATATTATTATTATTACTATAAGAGAGCTTATTCCGTCAACTTGGTAATCATTTGAATAGCACTTTTGCGCCATTTTGGCACATAAATCGTTGTCTAATATTTTGTTATTATTTTGTTGGTTGTTTTTATAATAATTTACATGATTAAATGGCATTGTACCTTAGACAAGGCGATACAAAACAAACAAAAACAAAAATATATTTAGTTTTTTTCAAAACAATGTTTAATTTTAAATTATATTCAAAATTCAACAAAAAATTAAGTAGAGTATGAGTATTATTGTTTAGAGTTCGTTCAATTAAAAAATGGGACAAAGCGATTTATTTTTAAATAAACTATACCAACTGTAACGTGCATAAAAGCTTATACCTTGTCTCATTCAGTAGATGAACGTGCTTTATTTTATTTTTATTAATTTTTGTATTGCCCTGTATTTTATACCAATTAATATTTAATATCAGATAAATCGATAACAGACATTTGACTAGCAGAACTCATAAAATTATATATCTGAATTTTTTTTGAGAATCTATTGTCCTAATATTTGGCTTTTAATATATTTTCAGTCGACTGTTGTAGAAAATGGATATTTTAAGCTCGTCTTTTATTTTTAAACCTAACATAGCACATAAAAAATGGCTCTATAATTATTAAAAACAATATCTAAATTTGATATGAAGTTTTACAATTTATATAAATCAATTTTTATAAATAAAATTAAAAAAAGTGATGTTTTAATATGGCTAACTATTGATTAATTAATAAAAATTTGTGTTGTGTAGGAAAACTGCTATAATTGAAATCATTTTACATTTTTTTACTATATAAAAATATGGTCCAAAAATGAGTCGATTTTGACGCCCCATAACTCGAAAATGACAAAAAATAATTTAAAAAACAAAAAAACAAATGAAAGGGCATTTCTTTGGCTTCAAAATGATGTATAGAATATCCGATTTGTTACAGCCAATCCGCCAAAAAAATGGATTTAGAGAAACCTCAACCAAAAATCCATCAAAATGCTTTCTCGCCCTATAACTTGAAAACGATAAAAGATAATTAAAAAAACAAAAAACTAAATGAAAGGGCATTTCTTTCGCTTCAAAATGGTATATATAATATTAGATTTGTGGTAGCTGATCCGCCAAAATATGGATTTAGAGTAATTTGTACCAAAAATCCATTAAAATACTTTCTCGTCCTGTAACTTGAAAACGGTAGCACATAATTTAAAAAACAAAAAACCAAATGAAAGAGCATTTCTTTGGCTTCATAATGATATGTAGAATATTAGATTTGTGACAGCTGAGCCACCAAAAAATGAATTTAAAGTAATCTCTACCAAAAAAACCATCAAAATACTTTCTCGCCCTATAACTTGGAAATGGCGAAAGATATTTTAAAAAATAAAAAACTAAATGAAAGAGCATTTCTTTGGCTTCAAAATGATATATAGAATATTAGATTTATGATAGCTGATCCGCCAAAAACAACGGATTTAGTGTAATCTCTACCAAAAATCCATCAAATACTTTCTCGCCCTGTAACTGGAAAACGGTAAAACTAATTTAAAAGAAAACTAAATGAAAGGGTATTTCTTTAGCTTCAAAATGATATATAGAATATTAGATTTACGATAATTGATCCACCAAAAAAATTGATTTAGAGTAATCTCTGTAACTTGAAAACGGCAAAAGGTAATTTAAAAAACAAAAAACTAAATGAAAGAGCTTTTCTTTGGCTTCAAAATGATATATAAAATATCAAATTTGTGACAGCTGATCAGTCAAAAAATAGATTTAGAATAATCTCTACCAAAAATCCACCAAATACTTTCTAGCCCTGTAACTTGAAAACGACAAAAGGTAATTTAAAAAACAAAAAACCAAATGAAAGAGCATTTCTTTGGCTTCAAAATGATATATAAAATATTAAATTTGTGACAACTGATCAGTCAAAAAATAGATTTAGAATAATCTCTACCAAAAATCCACCAAATACTTTCTAGCCCTGTAACTTGAAAACCGAAACAGATATTTTAAAAAACAAAAAACCAAATGAAAGGGCATTTCTTTGGCTTCAAAATGATATATAGAATATTATTATGATAGCTGATCCGCCAAAAAAACATGATTTTAATAAGTCATCTCAAAGTCTAAGCGTGTTTCTACACAACACGATAAAAATATAACATATAAAAACCTGAGTAAAAAAATTTCTATCAAAAATTCACAAATATTAAAATGGAAGATATCTGATACAAATGAATTGTGCAACATGAAATTACAAAATATGTGCGTAAAGTACAAATATAGTCTTCGTATTAAAAATGATTCCAATAAATAGTAGGGATATATTTCGTTACTGCTATAATCCGATCGTTCGAAAAATATTTACTCTGGTTAAACATATCACATCTTTCTGGCTCATCGTTCATGGTCAAATAACCAAGGGGACCATAAATAACGGAAGTAAGCCATTTGGAAGTAAAGTGGTGTAAGTCAAAGAATAACACATTGTATGCAGAATCAACTTATTGCATCTTATGTACGTACGACATCAAAATTTCGGTTTATTTCTCTCTGTAAGTAGGTTTACAGACATAAACACATTTAGTGTGCTCGGCGGGGATTAACCAGTTTGGTTAATCCGCGCCATGTATCTGCGGTGACGGTACACAAGTGGTTAAGATCAGTTTATTCTTGTTTATCAGGTCTAAAAGTATGCTTCAAAATGGATTACGTACATTAGTAAACTACAGATATCCGAATCTGTTGCATTTTCTATGTCGTGACTCGAGACTGGTTACTTTTTGAGTTCTAAGTAATTCACTATACAGAAGGAGTGGCCACTACGTCAGACACTAACTTTTGGACTAAAAAACGTTAGAAGTAAACCACTGGTCGATCCCAAAAACGTATTTTTCCCACCTTTACATATTAAATTGGGCTAAATGAAGAATTTCGTTAAAGTAATGGATCGAAACGGAAGAGGGTTTTTGTATCTAAAACAAAAATTTCCGAGAATTAGTGAAGCAAAAATCAAAGAGGGCATTTTTGTGGGCCCACAAATAAGAGAAATAATGAAAGATGATGTATTCCACAGTATGCTAAATAAAGCTGAAATAAGAGCTTGGAGAGCTTTTAAAACAGTTTTCTTGGAAATGTGAGAGCTGAAAATTACACAGATATCGTGAATAAACTACTTGATGCCTACAAAAAAATGGGATGTAGGATGTCTTTAAAAATTCACTTTCTGGACTTTCATCTACATCTTCCCAGATGATCTGGGTACAATAAGTGATGAACATGGCAAACGGTCCACCAAGACATTTCCGCCATGGAAAAGCAATACCAGGGTAAATGGAGTCCAAATTTGCTTACTGATTACTGCTGGATATTAATAAGGTATGCCTCAGAAACAAAATAACGACGTAAATCATAAACAACATTTTGAGGTAAAGCCGCATTCAGAGCTCTTAAATAGCTTATACACTGTAGCTTATAGACTGTTTACTGTCACTAGCAGTTTGTCATATGGTAAGACGTGAAACCGTTCAGACCTCTAAATTCAATACATTGTTCGTTGTAAATTGTGGATAATTTTCTAAACTTATAGCTAGTGAGATGTTTTAATGAGACAGACGTATAAACACATTGGCTATCGCATTCTATCAGTGACAACGTAGTTATCGAATGCGTTTACATAAACATAATGACACCATTAACAAATCTTGCTCAAAATTACAAAGACGGACATTAAATATAATCAATTAAGGTAATTAGGTTAGGTTTAGATAGTTAAAATCTAAGACAACAGAATTATAAGAACGATAATACATATAAAACATTTTACGAAGTCATTAGTTGGTTTTAAAAAACACAGATGTCGTACTATTCGTAACATATTAATTTCTAACTTGCTGTGAACGGTACGGACCACGTTAAAACGAGTGCATAGAAACATAACTTACAGCTAAGAAAGAACAGTCTATAATGTGTTAATTTAAAGAGCTCTGAATGCGGCTTAAATTAAAATCAATAATAATACGTCTATCCAGTGATGGCATCCTAAATTTTCAGGAAGCGGTTCTATAAAGTCATGTGATATCTAGGAACCTATTCTGTATTTTTAAGAGTGAAAACAAATCACTTACTTCCATTTATTAAATATAAGGAAAACATTTTAAGAGCGTATTATAAATAACCTATAATATAAATATTACATTTGCAACACTGCAGGACACGGCGCACGATTCAAAACTGAAGTCAGAGTAATTCATTTATTTTTAATAATTCTAACAACCGGTTCCCTAAGATTTCAATAATTTTCAGAAACGGTTCGCGCGAACCGTTCCGAACCGGTAGGATGCCATCACTGCATCTATCGCTATATTTCGTTAGAAACCAACAATACCCCATACCATAAATATATGATGGGTGATAGAAAAAATTTTCGTCATTTTCGGCTTTTAGGTAAAATTTTACGTAGGATACACCATGTTTTGTCCATGTCACAAAAAAAAATAAGTTGATTTTTGTTTACCAGTGTTACTGGTGCAAAAATTCGCATTGGTTCGTGTTCCGCTTAATACATAAAATTAAAATACGGTTCGGATTTCGGTACAGTATTCAAAGAAAAAAAACCGATTCGTTCTGATTCGGGTTTCCTACATGCAATAATCAGCCCAATTAAAATGCTGATTCACTTTTATCGCAAAAAATAATCGGTCAACTGTAATTTCGAAATTAGGTATAGAATAGTAGTTTTAGTATTTTTTGTAATTTTGAAATGTGTCATTTGAAGTGAGTTATGAAACAGTAGGATAGTGGGATGTTGTGGGCTTTTCCGAGTCCATTGTTAATTTTTTATAGACCATTATTGTATGAAAACATGTGTATAGGTATTTTAAAAATCGTTCTTTTTTTAACGCGTTTTAATTTTTACACTTTATTGTTGCATTTTATTAATAAATCCTCATATTTAAATCCAATATTAAAAAAATGATGTGAAGTGTGAATTTTCACACAATTCAGGGTTTCGCAGGTATTTAGTAACTGCATGATGATTATTTGGGATGCCAAAACAAATTTTATGTCAAAATATTTTTTTATGAATTTTAATTCGAATGCCTAATACCATTATTTAAGTTTCTAAATATGTGCAGTATTTTTTTTTTATATAGCAAGGTTCATTAAGATTTTGAAAATTGTGCCTATGGCTTCCATTGGTTGCTTAAATCATAAGTTCCGTCCTCTGATTTCGCATACATTCAAACATAGAATTAAATTATAATTTCAACACTTCCCACTGGTTATTAAATTTATGCTTTTAAAAATTAAATGCAACATTTACCAAAATATGACTAGAATTTTGACAAAATAATTTAAACAAAATAAAAATGAAAAAAAAAAAAAACAGAAAAATTAAAATTGACAGGAATCGAACTGTAGTTTGCAAATTACTAAGCGATGACACTACGCACTACGCTACGGCCGCTTACTGAGTTATATATTTAACATATTTTAGTTAAAAACACAAAAAATTCGTTATTTTCCGAAAACATAATTCGATCAAAAATTCCTGTTGTACTATTTCGGTTCACACCAATGTACATTACTTAGAATTTTTTCAGATTTTTAGTTTACACCATCTGGACTACAGGGTGTGGGACAAAATTTTTTTAGCACAATTTTGGCAAAAATCGCCTCAAAATAATTTATTTTGCAAAAATAAAATTTTGATCGTTAATCCACGTACCAAGGGCTTTCATTTAATACCCTACACAGAATTGTAAAAAAATATTTTTTTTTCGATGAGCATATATTTGTTTATATTTTTAGGGGGATATGTTTTTTAGATGTTTTAGTATTTTTCCTATGTGCGGGTCAAAAAGTTGTATAAGCATACCAAATTTCAACTCTCTAGGTTTAGCCGTTTAGACAGACATACAGACAGACGACAAAATGACGGTATAAGGGTTTTTTGGTCATACCTACAAAACCCTAAAAACAAAACCGAAAAAAAATGATCTCTAGCAACAGATTTTTATTGTTAATAAATAAATTAATTGGCCAAAGACGTGTTGAAATTGTTAACCCATTACTGACGATATAAACCGAACAAAGTAATTCTTATAATCTGCATACAATGTGTTAAAAATTATTTACAATACATTTAATGTCAAGTTGTTAATGTATTCACTTACCATTTCTTACATCGCTTAACTTCCGAAAGGCTGAACTAAATAATACATAACCTATCTCCTGGCCGATAATAATATTTTAAAATCGGCCAAATTTTAATCATGATCGCAACCTCAACGAGTGCAATTGTTCTGTTTCAATTTTTAATTTCATTAAAACATCTTGTATATAATCTGTAATAACTTTTCGAGCTTCCATATCAGAAACTTTTTTCGCTCGAAGATTTTGTATTATATCTGAAAAATCTATAGGTTTACCATAATTAAAAGTAAGTTTTTTTTGTAAGCGTAGTATATAAGGTGGAGTATTCGGTAAAACATCATCCATTCCGACATGCCAGACTGGTATTACGATAGGTGTTATCGGTGATTCGAAAATCATTCTTCCAACACCCCATTTTAATCGTAGAGCTTCTTTTGTCATATTCACTTTACCTTCTGGAAATATATGTACCCATTGACCTTTTTTTAATTGTTCTATACAAAAATTTATTGCATCTTGATAAACACCATTTCCTCGAATTACAGGAATACATTTTCCGAGAGCAAAGAATTTAGCGTGTAGATGTGTTGTGAAGCATATATCGTGAGCTGCTAACGACCACCTCATCTTTGTCCTATTGAATAGCTGTCTAAAGTTTAAAGTTCCTAAGAAATAAAAGAAAAATATACAAATTAGACACAAAATCGTTAAATTATTAATTAAAATTAACATTATTAATGAAAAAAAGGTTGTTTTTGTAGACATTTAACTCGAAGATTTAAAAAAAAAAACATCAACTGAAAGGGCATTTATTTGGCTTCAAAATGATATATAAAACATATTGTTTTGAAAGAGGAAATCCGCCAAAAAAATAATTTAAATAAATGCTCTAAAAAAGTTCATATTGTCAGCATTATAAATGGAAAGTGGAAAGAAGTATTTTAAAAAATTACGTGAAGTGTGAATTTTCACACATTTCAGGATTTCGCAGGTATTTAGTAAATGAATGATAATTATTTGGAATGCCAAAACAAATTTTAAAATATTTTTTTATTAATTTTAATTCGAATGCCTAATACCATTAGTTGGGTTTCTAAATATTTGCAGTATTTTGTTTTATATAGCAAGGTTCATTAATATTTTGAAAATTGCGCCTACGGCTTCCATTGGTTGTTTAAGTCATAAACTCCGCACCTGTGATTTCGTATACATTCAAACATAGAATTAAATTATAATTTCAACACTTCCCACTGGTTATTAAATTTACGCTTTTAAAAATTAAATGCAACATTTGCCAAAATATAACTAGAATTTTGACAAAATAATTTAAACAAAATAAAAATGCAAAAAAACAGAATAAATAAAAATTAACGGGATTCGACTCACGAAGCGACAACGTTACCACTGTAACGTTGTCACTGTAATATTTTAGTTAAAAACACAAAAAATGCGTTATTTTCCGAAAACATAATCTGATCAAAAATTCCTGTTGTACTATTTCGGTTCACACCAATGTACATTACTTAGCATTTTTTCAGATTTTTAGTTTAAACCATTAAAGACAAAAGTTTTTTGACACATTTTTGAAAAAAATCCAATAATTTTTCAAAAATAAAAATTTGTGCATCCACGCATTAATAGGTTTCATTTGATACCCCACTCAAAATTTTAAAAAAAAATATTAATTTTTCCATTAAATGCATATTTGTTTATATTTATCTTGAGCTGTATTTTTTTGAAATCTCAATAGTTTTCCTATATGCGGGTCAAAAAGTTGTACAAATAGGCTACAATTTCTACCCTACAGACAGACAAATGAGTGACGTTATAAGGGTTTTTTGGTGGTCATACCTACAAAACCCTAAAAAGCAGGTCTTTAGCTGCAAAATGATATATGAAATATATAATTTTGATAGAGGAAATCCGCCAAAAAAATATTGACGTAATCTCTTCAAAAAATCTTTTAAAAAATCTACATTCTCAACTTTATAATTCGAAAATGAAAAGAAACAGGAATAATCAAAATGCAAGCCTTTAGCATCAAAATGATATACATATTAGCTTTATTATTATAGTTACAAAAATATATTGTAGAGTCTGTTTCAAACGGTTAGGCGGAACTAAATGGGAATTTCGTTCTTTTAGGTTGTCACGAAAAGGGACCTTGCTTGGGTTATTTCATTTTTCACGTTAGAATGTCAAAATTTAAAATTCCAACAATGAAACCATGGAAACGAATGACATATGTCAAAATTAAATTATTTTTCTTACATATTTTAATGACAAAAAAATAAATAAATGGTATATTTGTACTAAGAATGACACAAAAAATCAAAATATAAAGAAAATGACATTTTAAAATGATATTAACCTTAACCAAAAAATGTTTGTTGCAAGTATGATTTACAAAGCTTAAACAAAACGGCCGAAAAGCATGATTTAAACGATGAAAGTAACTAGATTGCAAAATCTAGTTCAGCCTAACCGTTTGGAACAGACTTTAGAACAAAGTTGTAGGAGACCAAAGGGGACATCTTATTTTTTTAACTTTAATTTGTCACTCTTATTTTCATGCATAGCTTACTGCACATTAATATTAAAAATAAAAAAATATTTAAATTTCAATCGCATTTTTTTCAATATTTTTACTATGTAAGGATATTAAACTAATGCATGGTTGAATTCAGAAAAAAAAAACGCTATGTAATAGGTATAAAAAATATGTATAATCCCATTTGAAAAAAATATAACTTTGTACTCTAACTTGAGTACCACTGGCTTAAACAATTATTTTCTTTTTTAAGCAGATGTCCCCCTTGGTCTTCTACAACTTTGTCTTATAGTATTTTTTTGTAACTATAATAATAAAGCTAATATTGGTAGTAGTCGGTTTCGCTGTTACAACCTGTATAAAAAATACAGTTTTGATTGAGGCAATATACCAAAATATAGATTGAAGTAAGGTCTCCAAAAACTCATCAAAATATAAATTTTCTCAGCTTTATAATTCGAAAATGGAAAGCAATATTTTCAAAGCAAAAATATATTTGGCGTGAAAATGATTAAAAAAACATAATTTTGAAGCAACTAATCCGCAAAAAAAAACTTTTTAAGTAAAATCTCAAAAAAATTCTATCAAAACGTCTACACATTTTCCAAATATCTTGAATTAAAATTTAGTAATCTGAATTACAATTGATGTTTTCTGAATTGGAAAAGGTGTAGAATGAAAAGAGATAATTTAAAAATCTAAACATCAAATAAAAGAGCAAGTCTTTAGCTTCTAAATAATATATAGAACATATAATTTTCATATAGTCAGTCTGTCAAAAAATTGATTAAATCAATCTTCGAAAATCCATAAAAATTTACACATTCTTAGCATTGTATCTCAGAAATGGAATAATATATCTTAATAAATAAAATACCAAATGAAAGAGCAAGTCTTTGGCTTCAAACTATATATAGAATATATTTTTTTGATAGAAAGAGTCCACAACAAAATAATTGATTTAAATAAATTGCCCAAAAATACATTCTATACAAAGCGTAAATTCTTTTAGCTTCACTCAAAAAGGAAATAACATATTTTAAAAAACAAAATACCAAATGAAAAAGTAAGTGATAAACTTAAAAATGATTTATGGAACATACAGTTTTGATAAAGCCAATACGTCAAAAAAATAATTTAGATAATGCTCTACAAAAAAACTACTAAAATGTGGAATTATATTTTAAACAATTTTTAAACTTAAAAATATAGAAAGTGGAAAATTGATATTGTAAAATTGACTTGCCCCACATTCCTGGATCATCGAAACATGAATGATGGTTTGAAACGGTTATCAACGGTACATTCCTAGGTCTATCGTCCAATGCCTTGACCATAATATTTTTATTATACACCATAGGTTTATTGAATAACCCTGAATTAAAACCTATATCAGTAATTATAAATATAGTCCGTAAAAAGAATACATACCTATAAATATTTTAGTGAAAAGTCCTACGCAAGCTACAGTCAATGTACTTGCAAAATACCATAGTTTCGTTGGATGTCGAAGAGCAGGTAAAATCCAATCGATGTTATATGCCATTTTGCCCTGGATTAAGTTTTGATATTTAGTGTTTTTTGACATATTCGTTGGTCTCTTAGATCTACATTCCAAATGATGTTTAACACCACATTGCTACTGCCCAATTAAGCATGCTCTCAATTATAGACATAGATTACCCCTTGTTATTCCACTTGTGGATTTGATTTAGCCTATATTACCACTACCAACTTACACTACTGAACAAATATTTTGTACTATTTAAAACGCATATTTTTACGTGACCCACTATTATTAACCTTCGAACTTTTTTACAATATTACATAAGTATTTACGTTAATAAATTACAGGTTTTACTATTACACTAAGCCTATAAATGTTGGCAAGAAATGACAACTGCCATTTAAATTGGTAGCCATGCTTGTCATTTTTCGATTTTTGAAAGTTGCGGTTAGTTTTGTTCTTTTACGAAAAATAAAACAAAATGAACCTTAAGAAATTAGAAAATAAACGTAATGAACTATTAGAGGAATTAAAAAGACTAAAATCTGAAATTGACCAAGCAAATATAAGCAGTGATCAATCTGATATATTTGATGAATTATTCGACAACGAACCTATCATAAAAAAACCTGCGAAAGCAACAAATTTAAATCAATTAGACCAAAAATTAAAATATTACGAACTGTACAGTGGTATAACAGTGGAAGATGTATCATTTGAATACCTACCCATTAAAGAAAATAATAAAACTGATACTTCCTGGCTGAAATTTGATGTCGATGCCTCAGTACGTAAAACAAAATTCCACATAACATATATTTCAAACCAAAATTTACATAACTGTACGGAAGATGATATTAAATGTTGTGAAATTAAAGAATTAAATATAAAAATGGAAAAACAAATTCACCAAGTAGAATTACAGGATTGTTTAGATTATTTTTCAGCGAATCCTTCAAAAATTGGACTTGCCATGGATTATATTCGGGAGTACGATAAATTGTTTGAAGAACGGAGAAGTATAGCAAGATTACTAAAGAAAGAAAATCCGAACATAGTAGTATTTAATCTTGCTATTGAAGACGCTATAGGTTTTCTTGAATTTACAGTTAATAGTAATAAATATTCGGAAAGGATTTATTTTAACATAAAATGGATGTTTTTATTCGATGAAAAGGTTCTTAATTTAAAAGAAATATTTAAAATAATTGTTCCTTATCAAGGTAATTATTAAAAACTATTAAAAAATTAAATTTTTTTAATTTACAATTTTTCAGAACAAACTTTTATGGAATCAATAACCCATAATTTTAAAAAATTAAGTTCGTCAAGGAATGTTCAAAGTTATGGACTATATAAACCGAAAGAAAAACGAGAAGATGAATTCATAAAACCAAATACACTCACACAAGAAGAAAAACTAACTCTCTTACGGAATGCTATGTTAGCGGTTAAAGTTGCGGAAGCATAATTGTAATATTTGTATGTTAAAAAAAATCAAAATTTTTTTATTTTTATATTTTAATTTTAAGTTTGTAATAAAAATGTACTTAGTGCCTTACACAAATAAAAAAAAATACTCCTATTTTAATGGCTTCAAAATGATATTCCGATGTAGTTAATTCGCCAAAAAATAGATTTAAATCTGCAAAAATTCATCTCGAAAAAAGAAAATATTATTTCAAATAACAATACAACACTTAAAAATAAATTTTATTTAAATTTTTTACAATCGTTTAAATTAAAATTTAGTTAAATAAGTAAAATACAGTAATCGAAGTATCACAATAATAATATCAATACAAATAAATAATGATTCTAGGAATTTTCAACGCCAACATTTAAACAACGGAAACTTATACACTACTGAGTGGAAATATGTATAAATATAACATCGTAGGAATATTTAATGTATAAAGTGCTTGCGTATAAATTTCCATTTGTAATCCTTTGTCATAGAAGTTAACATATAACGTTCTATTATACAAATAGCGTAGAAAATTCCGCACAAGATAAATAATACTTAGGAACCTCATATATGATTTATGGAATCGGGAAGACTTTTGGTCGAAGCTTGTTTTTT
The DNA here is from genome assembly GCA_963971575.1 of Liopterus haemorrhoidalis. Lineage (NCBI taxonomy): Eukaryota > Metazoa > Arthropoda > Insecta > Coleoptera > Dytiscidae > Liopterus > Liopterus haemorrhoidalis. The sequence goes on along the minus strand of OZ020621.1, from coordinate 2,672,959 downwards.
GATCAATACCAATTTCATTTTTCTCTTTGCATTTTCTAATTTTGAAGCAGACCTCTTTGCCCTAGCATTCGCACTGGACAATTCAATTTCATTTTCAATCTGAACGACCGATTTAAGATCAAACTTCGGAGTATGGCATTGAGGTAAAATAGGACTAACTAATGATAAAGTAGGTGCAAAAGGATTATATTCCGGAGTTGCATTAGTATAAAACTTTGGAACACTCTCCTGTCTAGTGATCGGAATATCATGAAAGTCATCTCCGAGTTTAACTGAAAGATCTAATGTTAAATCCGCTGTAGAATTTCTTCGTTCTTTCAATGATTTCTTCCTCTGTCTTTCTTCATTTGGAGTCTGTTTCTTTTTGATCATCTCCTCAACCGCTGACTTCTTACGATATTTCTTTTGATCATTTGGAGTTAATTCCGAACCAATTTTTTCTTCATCCGTTAAATTCGTAATACTTGAATTAAAACTACTCGGTGAATCTACATTAATTTTTATATTATTATTTGGTGTTTTTGGCACTTCTAATTGAGTTAAATTCGGTAGGCTTTGCGCTGGTTGAGTTAATATTGCAGATCGGCTTGCGAGAGTTTGGACGCTGTCCCAAAAAGCTATATTATCCATAGCTCGACTGTCTTTCTTCTTTTCCATTTTCTCATCTTCGTAAAGGGCAATGTCTTCATCAAAATGCCATTTTCCATAACAATGCCAGTAACATGATTCAAAAATACTGCAACAAACATTTTAAAAATTAGGTTATGTTAGGTTATATAAAATGTAAAAAAGAAGCTACGTAAAAAAATATCTAAAAACTAGCTAAAAAGCCTTCTTACGCTTTTTTTTGGTATACATTTTGCTAAAATAAGTGAGATATTTCAAATATTTAGGTAATATTCCCAATAGCGCGCCAAATATTAATCTTATTAAAAAATGCGTACGACAAAAAAGATGTTTTTTTAATTTTAAACAACTTTTTTTAATATATTTTTGCTGTAAAGTGTTTATTAAGTGATATAATTATATACATATATATTAGTTGTAGCGGCATTACTGTGGGTGGGGGGGGGGGCTGGACCCCTCCAAAAATAGCTCTGGCCCTCAGTTGGCCCCCTTAAAATTGCTCAGAGAAAAATATGACAAGGATTGCCCTGTGTTTTAAAAAAGGCATTACTTATAGTTTAGGAGTGAAGACCTTTTTTTTCTCATCACTTATATTTTAGTGGGGAGGACCTATTTTAATGGTGAAGACCTTTTTTTGCTGAAATAGTACAACAGCAATTTTTGATCAGATTATGTTTTCGGAAAATAACGCATTTTTTGTATTTTTTGATTCACGATATAAAATATTTAATACGTTATGTAACACAGTAAACCAGTAAGCGTTCATAGTCTAATGGTTAGCTTTCTCGCTTCATAATCTGCAAACTAGGGTTCGCTTCCGGGTTGGAGACAATTTTATTTTTTGTTTTTTATTTTGCATTTTTATTTTGTTTAAATTATTTTGTCAATATTCTAGTTATATTTTGGCAAATATTGCATTTAATTTTTAAAAGCGTAAATTTAATAACCAGTAGAAATTGTTGGAACTTAATTTAATTCTGTTTCAATGTATACAAGGGGCGGTGCATATGACTTAAAACAACCAATGGAAACCATAGACGCAATTTTCTCACTTACTAAATACCTGCGAACCCTGAAATGTGTGAAAATTCACACTTCACATCATTTTTTTTAGGTCATCACTTGAATTTTCGCCTGTTCATTAATTCGTAAGTAACGATAAAAGACGATGATGCCCTCCTCAAATATTTCCTGCCCCTCCCCGAATTTCCTCATATATTTCCTGGCCCCTCCAAATTTTAAGAGTTAGCGCCGCCACTGATTCGTTGGACCCCCCTATTCCCTTAATATTCATCCAAAAGTAAAATTGCATAGACAATAAAGATGTATTTCTTATTTTAAATAATTTTTGTCATACATTTTTGCCGCTGTTAATAAGAAGGGAGGTCAAATTTTTAGTTAGCTTCCCCACAAAACTAGATTTTCAAATTTAGTAACTTAGAATAATTGAATTACGTTTTTCATCATTTTGTTTAGCAAAACTCTACTTCAATTATTAAAAAATGAACTAGTAACAGCTTAAAAAAAAATCCATTTAGTTCTGCCTAAACTTTTGGAATATTCTATATATATTTATTTACTTACATAGATAAATTAAATAAATACAGAATTAGGAACAAAAGCCGCCAAACTGTCATTTAGATCGAAAAAGGGGTTTGTCCTAAATTATATTCTAACCTAACTTTGTACGATTTTTGTTGTGTACTTTTAAACTGCATTATAACTCAAAAAAGACTTAAAAGAGACAATTTTTTTTAAATAAATCATTACTTAACACCCCTAAAAACAATCTACAAGCTTTTTATTACTAAATTTTAAATATAACTACTAATTTAGGTTATGTAGAATTTTTGTACTTTTGACATAAAAAAAGGTGTGCCGTTAGTTTAAAATTTGGCGCTTAATTAGAACAATAGAAGAAAGATTAGATGATTTTAGATAAAAGTAGATGTAAGTTTGGTTTATTTAATATTATTTTGTGTAATCTAAGGGTTTTTAAAATGAATTATTGTTAATCCATGTATTTTCCTGTTATAAAACTAAATATTATTATATAAAATAAGATAAACTTGCTTACCTTTGGCAACATTTACACATTTTTGCTCAAATCCCAGCTTAATAACACACAATAAAATTAATCTTAAAACGATTTTTCAAATTTTGATAAGATAAAACTGTATTTTATGACGGTAACAATGAGAGACATCCATTTTCTTTGAGTTATCTTTAACAACTAATTATAGTGGCCTTCATACGATAAAATTCCACAACAGGTGAACAGTGAAACAAACTTTACGCATTGGTTTCAGTCACTGTGGGTTTCCCAAATAGCTCACGGCGTTACTTTGATCAGAAAGCAAACGATAAAACTTTATCTACCTGACGTAGGATTTAAAAAACAATATCACGTGGTTTGTACCTGTTTTTGTTAGCGTGACTGGTACAAGCGTGTGATAAACATGATATTAACTCATCATTTAAAACCTAGTTTTATTTTATAATCTAGAGTAGAAAATCTAAATTGTTTGGCATTCAAATGGCATTGCTTTCTCTGTAAAACCCACATATACAATTGTTTACGTTGCAAGGTGTTATAACGCCTTGAAACGAACAGGTTTATGGACATCCTGACAAATTATGAGGACATACACATCAACTATCAATAAACAAATAAAAATTATATAAGATTTATTACAATATTGAAGGCAAAAGAATCTTAACATGCGCTGTATTTAATTGATTGTAATTAAAAATAATTATGATTAATTGAGATACAGTTCATAACTCTAGTACTACAACAATTAAAAACTGGTTTTAAGTTATAGTCAGAGTTAGGACATAGCTAGGCCTAAGCCTACACTGTGTAAAATGATGAAGTTGAATGTTGAAGCGGCACGTTGTTTTTCAATAAAACCTATAAATTTTGGAAATGCGAAACACATACTTTATTACTTTTTAATACGCTCATGATGAGTCTAATCTCTTGCATTCCAATTAAATTTAATTACCATATGAAGACGTAACAGAGTCACCGTATTTTGGTTTTTCATATATGAGCCGTTGATTTTGAAAGTGAGATAAGTCCATTTTGTGAAAAATAAATTTTGAAATAAAATAAATAATTAAATGAAATTTTCATTTGTTTGCTACCTAAATCCATCTCATTAGAAAAAATTGATGTGAAGTGTGAATATTCACACATTTCAGGGTTTCGCAGGTATATAATAAGTGAAGGCGGTATGCTGAGTGTGTAGGACAAATTTTACTTTGTAGTAATCACGGCAAAATGAACGATATTTTTAAAATAATTTATCGTCTGTTAATCATATAATAAGATAATTATTAAATTTACGCTCTTAAAAATTAAATGCAACATTTGTCAAAATATAACTAGAATTTTGACAAAATAATTTCAACATAATAAAAATGCAAAAAAAAAAACAGAAAAAATAAAATTCACTCCGTACTCGAACTCGAAACCCTTCGTTTCCAGCGCATTTTAGCTTACGACACCAGTGCTCTAACCATTACGCTATCGCACGCCTTGCATGTGTGTGTCTTACATTGGTATAACTTTTGTACTTTGTGAACCAAAAACCACAAAAAATGCGTTATTTTCCGAAAACATAATCTGATCAAAAATTCCTGTTGTACTATTTCGGTTCACACCAATATACATTACTTAGAATTTTTTTAGATTTTTAGTTTAAACCATCTGGGCTACAGGGTGTGGGACAAATTTTTTTTTGCACAATTTTGGCAAAAATCGCATCAAAATAATTTATTTTTCAAAAATAAAAATTTGATCGTTAATCCACGTACTAAGGGCTTTCATTTGATACCCTACTCATAATTTTAAAAAAATATTTTTGTTTTCGTTGAGCACATATTTGTTTATATTTTTAGGGAGGTATGTTTTTTAGATGTTTTAGTATTTTTCCTATGTGCGGGTCAAAGAGTTGTATAAACATGCCAAATTTCAACTCTCTAGGTTTAGCCGTTTGGCTACAATTTTTACCGAACAGACAGACAGACAGACAGACAGACAGACAGACAGACAGACAGACAGACAGACAGACGACAAAATGACGGTATAAGGGTTTTTTGGTCATACCTACAAAACCCTAAAAATCAACATTTTCAGCAAATTATTGCCTTTGAAAGTGAGACCAGTTCCTTGAGGTACACCAAAACCACGACATTTTTCAAATAACGCTGATAACACTTATCGTATAATAAAATTACATGCATTGAGAATACCTAATTATTTCTGCCTGGCATAAGAATATTTTTAAATCTTGAAAAAGTTCTTTCGACTTCACAAGTAATGATGGGGACTCTGCAAAAATAATTTCGATATTGATTAAAATATGGTTTTAAAAAATCGGGGCAGTGATCGGAATAAATGTGTGTTAATATACGAAGGTCTGGATTTCAAACTGCGTCAATTTTATTATTTAAATAAAGGCCGAAGTCACCAGATACGTGTTTTATTTTATTTTTTATTTTTATGGCATGTGCTGCTTCGTCATTTAACCAGGACAATTATTATTCTTTGAAACATTCCATGCCTGAACGGGATTCGAACCCGAGACCTTAGCAACGCAGAGTGCATGTGTTACCACTACGCTACGCCGGTCGGTATTAAAATTATCTTGTAATATTTCACAATCGAACAAAAATGGAAATAGAACATTAATAGAGAGTTCAGTAAAAAAACAATGGTAATAATTTAGAATGAGGCATCAAAAGCTACAATTTTTTTTTAACGACCGATGATTGAGCTATCTGTAGCTCGGAGCTTAATAAAAAAAATATATGTAATACAAAATTATTCACTTTCAAGTCGTACTTGGAAGTATAATTTGAAAGCGAAATATTTTTAATGTCATTATAGTTAACTTAGGTCTTTAAACTTTTTTACCAACTTATACATCGCGTTTTTGAGAAAAATTGTGTTCCCTCTACCTTAATACATAGTGTATATGTATTCTAAATATGTTTCACATGCCAGATTGAGTTAGATTGGGGGCCAGATATTTAAAAATCACAGAAGACGGGTGGGCGAAATTCTGAAAATTATTTTAGAACATGGAGAAGAAATTCTGAAAATCAATTAAGGACTGGAGGAGTGGAGAAATTCCGAAAATCTTTTGAGGAAGGGGGGGAGAGTGATTCTACAAAAACAAGGGGTAGAAATTTCATGCGAGCCGTTTGAAATTTATTGTTTGGTCAGATTCGGCCCGCGGGCCGTAGCCTGGACACTGCAATATATTGACCAAAAAGCCCCCCCCCCCCAATATTTTATCCACCAGCCACTATTGCAACAGGGACCTATGTTTACCATTTCGCGTAGAACGGCCCTGAACCAAAGTAAAATCAGGTAGCAGCTGGAATTTTGTTCTTGTAAATCTATTTTTGTTATTTATTTTAACAGATTGAACATGGAAATCATGAGAATGACAAAATGAGAATTCAATAAACAACGAGTCAGTAATTCTCTGAAATATAACAGTATTTTTCTTAAGTGTGCATCGTTATTTTTAGTTATTTTAATTATATTCTAGTGTTTTCCGGTGAGGCAAAATTCATTGAAAATATTTCAAGGCAAGGGGAGTAGAGGAGTACGGAACAGGAAACCAAAATTACGTAGTTGTTTGTTTTCATTAAATTGTTTACATAATAATTAGTAAACTGCTAATTACATTGTTGTCATATTTAAAAATTATATCGCTGAAAATTAACTGTTAAAATTTCTATTTTAAGAAATTTGTTACTAAAAATTTACAATGTAATAGAGGGGGGAAAAGCGATAAACTTCTAAAAAATGTAAGGTGACGATCATGGACGGCCACAGAATTTTTTCAATGAAGGGGTTTTTTCATAGTTTCTTAGGTGGTCTATTATTTCTTGTTCTTCCCTGCAGATTCTACATATTTTCTCCGTTTTTTTCGTCCAATAATTGTTTGCCCTCTCCTCGTTGCCACATCTAAATCTTGCGATTACCTTCTGGTTCCTCGTTCCTTCTGCCAGGTATCTGGGTAATCCAATAGTGGTTATATCTTTGTAAACTCTGTTATAAGTAGAATCTTGTATTCTGTTCTTGTAACTTCACTTCTTGGTCTCTTTCTACTCTTATGTTTGTCATCTGTTGACCTTCTCTTCTTCTTTTTGTGATCTCTACTATGGAAAAACCGGTCCGTTCGCAATATTTTTCCAGTTTCATTCCCCATTTGGTATCGGTTTTCATATACCTAAAATAACTCTATATTTTTTTTAAAATAAATTGATATTTTGAGTTTTTAAAATTAAGTACTCATTGTGACGATTATAATTGATTTGGATAGGGACTTAAGATTATAATAGGAAATCTAAAATTAATCGAAAGTATTTGATCTTTTGATTCAATATCAAAATATTAAAAGTCACCATTACAACAAAAATAGCTATTATTATCAATATCTATAAAGTTATCAATAAATAACCAATATGATCAATAAAATTTAATTATCTAATTTTATATATCGCTATTGACGTAATGACCAAATGCGTTATTCATTTTACTAGAGACTATTGCGCACTGAAACGCTATTTAATTAGCAATTATTTGTCAATCAAATTGGAAATTCGTCAAACTGACGGGTTCCGTATATCTATAATGTTAAAGTATGGCATACCGTTTCAACATTTATTATTGACATTTAAAAGCTTAATAGAAAATTAATTAACATTAGTGTTGGTTAAAATTTAAACTTATTATTTATTTTGATCAGGCCACTGGTACGTTACTTTAAATCGTACCGTTTGTTATCAACTAGGTAGCGAGCCTGTGATATAATGCAAACATTCATCTCAAACTGAAGTGAGATTCCTGACTAGAGGAGTTCGGGTATAAGGCGGAAGTGTTATCCAGGGTTTATCATTACGATATGTGAATTAAATGATATGTATTGGTACTTACCAACCGACGGAACAAGCAACTTGTAATAGTCTAGGTAGCTGATCACTTTGTTAAAGGTGAAGTTTTACACATGTTAAGTAAGACGGTTTAAAATTAAGTTTATAGATTTATTATAACATAATATTTACAATAAGTTGAAGTGAAAATATATAATAATTTAGATAAAAATAGGATTAAATAAACCACCAGATAATTGACTCAAAGCTTCTAAGAATTCAACAGTTTAGGTCTACTCGGGAACCGAAACGAATACTTCTAACCCCTGTCTGCAGAGAGACGGGTGTATATACAAGGGTTCTGGTAGCATTTCCAGGAATTAAAGTCTAAAACTGTCCAAGGAGTATTTCAGTATTCAAAGTTATTAAGTAATAACTTTGAACAGTTATTTTGAACTATAAAATGTATAAAATAATTTTGAAGTTACGTTTTGTAATTTATTGCCTAGTAATCTAAATAATAAATTCAATTTATCATAAATAATAGTAATATTATTAATAAATAAATATATAAATTTTTTTAATATAAATAATTTTATAGCAAACGTTCAAATACGTCGCCATTTAGTGCTAAGCAGCAACCAAGTATGTCGTAAAAATTTCTCCGCATATTGGCCAGTTGGTTTATTTTTGCGCATTTGTGGATAATTTTATGTTTTAGGGAATCAATGTCTGGATGCCTTGCTCTGTATACTTTGCTTTTTAATGTCCTCATAAGAAAAAGTCATTTGGTGATAGATCTGGTTTTTGCGCTGGCCAATTAATTCGACTACCACGGCCTATCCATGAATTCGGGAAGCATTGATTCAAATACGACTGCAAATCGTTAGTTGAATGTGTCGGGTAACCATCTTGTTAAAACCAAATCATATTGTCTCCTGCAATAGTATCAATGGCAGTCCTAATTTCATTTTGTAATAATTCTAAATATTTGCTGGCAGTCTTCCGATAATAAAAAAGGACCTATAATCAGTGGCGGACTTTCGTAGAGACAAAAAAGACATTTGTCTTGGGCCCGTTAATTTTCAAGGGCCCGGATTTGGGAGGTGAGGACCTTTTTTTTGCTCTTCACTTGGATTTTGGAGATGAGAACCTTTTTTTTGCTCTTCACTTGGATTTGGGAGGTGAGGACCTTTTTTTTGCTCTTCACTTGGATTTGGGAGATGAGGACCTTTTTTTTTCTCTTCACTTTGAACGCCTCTAGGTTGAGGGCCCGTAAATCAAAAATGTCTTGGGCCCGGCGAAGGCTTGATCCGCCACTGCCTATAATATTCGCTCCCAATGTTCCTAGTCAAACATTAACCGTCTGACGATATTGGGAATGGTTATTAATTACAATATGTTGGTTTCTTACAACGATAATTTTTATGATTTGGCTCCCCATTTATGCTAAAAGTTCACTCGTCAGATAAACATATATTTTAATGTATAATGTACTTATAAATAATTTATTTTCTTATATACAATTTTACTAAATTTAGTATTCTTTAAACTATCTTAAATTCTACTTAAAAACTATTTTATAATATCACTGTCCATATTTATTATGGTATCACTGTGGAAATTCAATTCTCAGTACGGTTGGTGAAACGTTTTACAAATTATACAACAAAAATTAAAAATATTATAAATTATTCCTTGTAAATTGGAGGGGGCTCTCTATGTGTGTCGAACCCAATATTGTATGTCACAGCATCGTCATAACTCGGGGGCAACTCGTTCGCCACTGAAAATATAGAATATGTAAACATAATGATTAGCCAATAACTGTATAGTCAGTTTCTTTGGTTTAAGCGGAAATTTTAACGATTGAATGATGCTTTTGAGCATTTTGTTGATAAAAGACTTATTCTATCATTAAAAATTGAGTTCTTGACAATTTAAGAAAATAAAAATTCCGTTTAGTTGTGCTTAAATATGTGGTATAGACAGTATATCAGACATTAGAAGTTTTAAAAACTTAACAAGGTATTTCGAAAATTCCGCCAAGGTAAAACGATTAAAAAAGGTGAAAACATCTGTCTGGAGTAATCTGGAAAAATCTAAGAAATCGGCTTACAAAGGTTTCATGTAAATCGATTATTACTCAATGATTTAATACTAGGAAACTTTTTTATGCAGTGACGAAAGAAATTTTACCTTGAATTCGATAATAATAATAAAAAAAAACAATCAAATCTCCACATTATGTACAATATGAAATTAAACTATCAAGGTTCAATCTTTAATCTCCATATAGTGTTACCAATAAATTATTGTGTGAATAAAATATTAAAGAAGTTTTGTGGTACATTATCTACGGATAAAGAACGACTATAGCACTGGTTATTGTATGGCATAAAGTATCACTTTCAACTCCCGGTGCCGGCAAACATTTATTAAATTGTTTCCCAGTCGAAATTCCTCTAAAAGCGGAGGACTCACTACAGAGGTATTTGCCTATGACAATTTTCCCAAAAACAAAATAATTGTTATCCACGTTAATAGTAGTGATATACTTATAAATCAAATAAGACATTGTTAAAAGTACAGTCTGTTTCAAACGGTTAGGCGGAACTAAATGGGAATTTCGTTATTTTAGGTTGTCACGAGAAGGGACCTTGCTTGGGTAATTTCATTTTTTACGTTGGAATGTCAAAATTTAAAATTCCAACAATGAAACCATGGAAACGAATGACATTAAATTATTTTTTTACATATTTTAATAAAAAAATAAATAAATAAATGGGAAATTTGTATTAAGCAAGACAGAAAAAATCAAAATATAAAGAAAATGACATTTTAAAATGATATTATCAAAAAAATGTTTATTGTAAGTATGATTTACAAAGCTTAAACAAAACGGCCGAAAAGCACGATTTAAACGATGAAAGTAACTAGACTGCAAAATCTAGTTCCGCCTAACCATTTGGAACAGACTTTAAATGTTTTTTAAAGTTTCAAAAATTGAAAAAAAACCATTTATCAACGTATTTCATATCAATTTAATGAAGACTTGAATACTAAGCAAATGTAGAAAAAATGTATTCAAATAATGAATAAAAATGATTATCAAAAAACTGTTGATTTTGATGTGATTATAGAACAAAAATTCCTAGACATCCATCATTATGTTAGCTTCTTACACTTATTATATACCTACAAAACCTTGAAGTGTTTGAAAATTCACACTTCAAATAATTTGTTTTGTCATAAAATATGAGTTACATCCTGTCTAATATCTGACGACAGATGTTATCATAAAAGAAGATAACGCAGATGATATTGTAAACTTTTAGTGAATGTCATCTAACAATGAATTATCAAATGTTTAAATGACTAGACTTTGATTTATTTCCGGTGAAATCCAGTTGATAAGTATTGCCAAAAAATCTATATTGGTCATCTTATAACATTTTCAATTCGCATTGTTCCAAAATTGAATTATAATATTTTTCTCTACCCTCAACAATTATAGATAGAGCCCTGCGCGGATAAGCTTTTCTGTATCCGCATCCGATCCGCATCCGCACATCCATGATCCGCATCCGATCCGCATCCGCAGCTTTTGTAAATAACAAATCCGCGTCCAATCCGCATCCGCAAAAATATCCGCACTATCCGCACTACAGGTTTTGCTGTCAGTTTGGAAAGAACTAACATATTTCGCCTGTTTAGATAATCTCTGCTCTAAAACGCTACTGAAAATTTTTGGATTTACCAGCTTATTTATTACTAACCTAACCTAAGGGACCCCAAAACTTTTAAGGCCTAGATGCGCTAATAACTTATTTAAATCTAAAGAGAGATAACAATTTTGGGGGGCCTAAGCGTTCTTTTTCGTAGGGAGTAAGTGGCGTGCTGCTTTTTTTAATATTGAATTTAAAAAAAAAATCAGAAAAGTTACTTGATAGAAGACTCTTACGACATTTCGCGCATGGCGTTGCAACTTTTTCAAATAGCAACATGTGTCATTTTTCAAATTTTTGGGATCTGCAAGACTTTTTACTTCGGGTAGTATAAAAAAATTGGCAGGTTACATAATAAAATTTTCGAGAAAAAATTATGTCGGTAAATTTTGGTATTTAAATAAAACTTACTAATCAGTTTTATGTAAAAAAAAAAATCTTTATCAGATTTAAAAGCCAGAATTAGAGCAGAGGTAGGAAGAATTACGTCGAAAGTGTACCAGGAAACTTTTGTCCAAAATATTATTTTCTATAATATAGTCAATAATAAAAAGAAAGTTAAGTTGATTGTCTCAACTCAGTCTTGATCATGGACAATTGTCTTAATAAAAATAACATAAAGTGAGATTGAATGCTACAAAATATCATGTATATACAGACAACCGAAAATAACCGAGGACTGCGTAGTCAGAACACAATTGCTTGTTTCTCCGAAAGTAACCGAAGATTTAATGTTCACGCGGATATTGCGGATAAGCGGATATGACATTTAATCCGCATCCGATCCGCATCCGCATGGTTTAAATGATAATTTATCCGCATCCGCAGAAAAGTTACGGATTTGCAGGGCTCTAATTATAGACATCGATGCTTTGTAAGACCAGCCTATAAAAGTATGTTTAACATCGGTTCTCTACCACTGACCCCAGCAAAAATCAGGTCCAGAGCTGGTAGAGTGAATTCAAATTGTAAAGAGCCAGTCTATTGCCTTGCGCAGTAAACCAAAATTCGTCCAGACGAGTCCAACTGCATATTGGAGGGGTGTATTTAAGTGATATTCTGTTTCATAGACGCATCATAGACGTACGTCTAACGCTGTTGTATGACATTTGTTAGTGTGTGATAATTTCTTATAATTCAGAAGTTTCTAGCTGTTGATTAGAAATAGCTTTTAAGAAAAGTTATTACTGTTTACTAATTGATTAATATTTAAGGTAAATATAGTTTCTATAATAAATAAAAGTTAGGTTATATAACAACAATCTAATTTTTTCGTTTTTTGTTACATTATAGTTACTTATTGTTTCACGGAACATGGAAAGCGAACCATCCAAAACTTTTGGTAAGAAGGGAAAGGTGATTCACAGCCAGGATCGAATATGTTTATAATATTATTTTGATATATTATTTGTAATATCATTTGGATTATTTTAATAAATTAAAGCAGGTTTTTTAAATTTTGTTCTATAATTTTCAATTAACCCAGGATTTTTCTCATAAACGTCCTAAGAAAATTATACAGTAAGTATTATATTAATTTAATATTATAAATATACATGTTAATTGTAATTATAAATATACATACATTAAATATAAAGTAAATAATTTATGTTGAAATTATTTAAGTCATATACGACTTTTCATGAAGGTAAAATGTATTTTTTCTATAAAATAAATAGTGTCTCAATACGCCTTATAAATTTACAATGCATAATTGCCACGCCAATGTATTGTCAAGGTTGCGCATGATGACGTCAGAGCAGTGGCTCTTTACATTTTGAAACATCTCTATGGAGCCTCGAAAAATCCACAGGTCGAAAAAAAAGCAAAAATGGGTTAGATCCTGTTCCCAACCTCCATGTTACCTCCCACAAGTTACGCAACAAAAAGAAATGTTAAAAATAATCGTATTTTTAACATTTTGGGAAATTAGCAAAATATTTTTGCGAATAATTGACCAACTTTGAGGCGCTCTAGCAGCGAAACTGTACATCCCACAAAATAATTTATGAAAGCTAAATTATAGAGAATTCATTCTTCTTTAATTCAGTATAGATACGTTTTTTTCGAAATTTTGCAGTGAAACAGAGATATGTGCAAAAAAACATTTTTTTTTGCATGCCAAGGGGTGTATATTTAAGCAATGATATCAAAGAATTAATAATAAAAAAATATAATGACGCTGAAAAACAAATTTTGATTGCGGAACAATTAAATTTGCACCGTCCAGTAGAAAGTAAAACTATTCATAATTTTAATGAAAGAAATAGTGATAGCATTACCAAAACCAGGTAGACCTAGAAAGACTGACTCAGAGCCGCAGTAAGGGGGGGAGGGGGCGACGGCCCTGGGCGCACTAAGGAAAAGGGCTTGAGTAAGGGGCGCCATTGTGAAGGTGAGGACCTTTTTTTTAGCTCGTTACATGGATTTTGGGAGGTGAGGACCTTTTTGCTCATCACTTAAATTTTGAGAGGTGAGAACCTTGTTTTTATTTGCTAAGGGCGCCAAAATACGGCTCTGCCCCTAGCGCAAGTTTTCCTTACTGCGGCTCTGGACTGACTGATAAAAAAATTAAAATGGTGTCAATAAAGAACCCTTTTGCGTCATCATCGGATATAAAAAAATTATTAGACTATGGAAATGAACTAAACATTTCTTTAACTACAATCAAACGCCGTCTTAAAGAGGATGCAGACCTGTCGAGAAACCTTTAATATCTGCCAAGAATCGAAAGACTAGAATTTGCAAAACAAAAACCTTATAAGCTGGTTATTTAAAAAATGGAAAACAGTCATTTTTTCGGATGAGAGCAAATTTAATTTGTTCGGTTCCGATGGTATGTAGTTTTCGACGTCCTATCAACAAAAGAATGGATCCGAAATATAGTAAACCAACTATAAAAGACTGTGGACAGGTTTCAGAAAGCTTAGTTAACTATAACCAAATAGTTAGAAAATGGTTGCTATGGTTACTTATGGGATTGTTATATTGTGACCGTAGTTAACCATATAGTTTACTAAGCTTTCAGAAACCGGCCCTGTGGGGTTAGTGTGATTAGGTGGAAATGTTTCTTGGGTTTCGGTATGGGGTCAATCATTAAAACCAGTGGCATAATTAACGATATTTTATTATATAAATATATTGGGATATGATAATGTTACCATTTGATGAAGAAAACATGCCCCCAAAGTGGATTTTCTAGCATGACAACTACCATAAACATACCTCCAGAGCTGTCAAAGATTGCCAAAAATGTGCTATATACTCAAGTGTGCATCTACATGATTCGGTCGAAATTTTTCGCGGACCGACAGGAATTTTCTGCGGACCACGGGTTGAAGAACACTGGTTTAGAGGGCAAAGGGGGGGCAAAGGAGCTATTAGTTAGGGGCAGGGCCCCACAAACTGTTTGCTCCTCGGTCCTCGATATAAGTAAATACAGCCTTTATTAGGCTTATTGAAAACAATACCCACTATTTCCCGCAAAATATAATTTAAAAAACTTACCAGCATATGGTGGGGGACTGCATTGTCCACTAGATGGAAGCACACCCGAAGAAACACCATCATTACAAACAATAGGCGTGTTTGGCACCTCAATATGTGTTATAATAATATTTCTACGTGCTGTCGCATGATGTGAACGATGATGTTGAACTAAAAACACATTCATTAATAAACATACACTTAAATTATTGAAAGTATTTACCTGTTTTTCTACTGTAATACCTCTTCAATCCTCTAAATAAACCACAAGTAAATGAAATCAATAAAACGACAATAAATATCAATAATATGTCCATTGGATAAGGTCCCATTCTCATTGTAAATTATTTTTTAACATCAACTGATTGTTTTGTTGCAGTTAGATCGCTTTTACGTCAGTTGTTGATAAGATAACGTATCTTATTAAACTATTGATATTTTTTATGGCTATTGTTAAAGTATTTTTGGATTTTATCTGATTTAGTTTGTATACTGATAAGTTTGATAATTTGCTGGATATGCTGGGTTATAACATGGCTGTTGAGTGTATTCTTGTTTGAAATATGAAGCTGAAATAAATTATAGTCTATATAGTGTCTGCGAACCCTATTTTATTTTGATACTGCACTTGATGATAATGGAATGCCATTTGGTACATGTGTTCTTTACGAAATTTATATCATTTTGACCCGCAGTACTTTGTGAAACGTGGCAAATTCAAGATAACGGCGAAAATAGCTCGCGATCAGAACTGGGAATTTTTGGACTAAAGTATTTGAAAAAGTATTTCAATTACTTTAGAGTATTTGAAATATTGTTTTTCAAAAAATGCTCTTGGTATTTTGATTTGCAAATACTTTTTACGTGGTATTTGTATTTGATATTTGTTATCTGAAAAATGTTAGTATTTGAAATACTTTAAAAGTATACACGATAACTCAAGAACGGTTCAACTTAGAGAGTTCGTTCTAGTACTAAAAAATTCTCCAATTAATTGGGAAGATCCCTTTTATATCGATGAAATAAAATACGACATTAAGTTAATAGAAAACGACCTATTTCATACGAAATTCATTAGATATTTCGAAAATCACTTTTTTGGGTCACAAAATGAAATATGGATATTTTGTAAACCAAGTGAAGGAATTTCGTGTACGATGCGGCAAATTATAACTGAAAGTCAATTGAGAACACATTGAATTTTTAAGAACACATGAGCCAAATTCCATTAAGTGCGGTATCTTTCAACATAGACAGAAGACTATTTATAAATAATTACATTCTAGCAGCAGAATAGAAATAACTTAATATAGCCTAATATTTTCTAACAGAGATATTATTTATCATAACAATGGAAACGTTACATATAAGTATGAAAAAATAGATACTACGTTTTATCAAAAAATGGCTCAAATAAAAGTTGTTAGTTATTGCTTTTATAGAAACATTTGTTAAATACATTTTTTAGTAATATTTTTCTGTTGTTAAATATTCGCAAAAATCTTAAAATCGACACGAGTAAACTCCCATTTCCAGTCAACCGATTTTTACCAAAAGTTGATCAACTCGTGCCATTGATGTCAAAAGCTTAAATATGAAGCTTCATAAAAATCCTTTTAGCCGAATTTGCTCTGCACGTGTACACGGACCGACAGACAGACAGACATCATGCTAAAAATAGTTAAAACGTTATGTAGGGACCTCGATTCGTGGAGATCCATCGAAATGTCAAAATCGGTATGATCACAATACCTCCCTTATATATGTTGGCGGTCGGTAAAAAGTAATTAAATAAATTAATAAACTTTTAACAAAAACGATTTCGGAATTTTAATTTAAGTTGTCACGAGCTAATTTTTTAAGTTGGTTTTTGCTAAACAAAATGTTCAAAGGCTTCAAACAAACGTTAACAATTACTAAAATTCAAAATCTAGTTCCGCTGAAACCAAAAAACAGGCTACATAATGTTTAATATCGTACAAATCTAAATAAAATGAAAACTCAGTGCGTAAAAACCATTTAAAAAATGAGTAAGAGACAAAACCATTCTATGAGTGCAATTAAGACCTTTTGACATTTTTATTATAATAAAATTTGATACAATTCAAAATAAAACATAAGCTTAATCTTACTTGTCCACGTGCTAAACAGAAATACGCCGAAATGCAGTTTAAGATGTGGCAACATAGGAAAGGACTACTAACCTGTGGAAGCCATATGTAACAACTGACTAATACTTGTATGTTAGTTACATTATATTCTAACATTGCCCATTAAATTAACTAAGTGTGACGTTATTTCATAGTTATCTTCAATAGACTTTTTAGCAAAATTTTAAAACAAATCAAATTTACTTACTATAACTTGGAATTGCGGGATAATTCACAACTTGCGTTTCTTCGTATCTGGGAGGAGATATTACATAAATATCAGGATTAATAATATCCTGATTAATTTGTTCAGGCGTCCTAAGATCAGGATGCCTTAAAAACTTTCTTCTGATCCCTAAAAAAGTATATACAGGATATAACAGTGAAGCGGGACACTTATTTTCTTTATTATTAGAGACAATGAGATTATACAAGGTGTCTCAAAAGAAATTTTATATTTATTTAGCTTACTGCGTGAACGCAACGTATCCGAGGGGCGCGGGGGCTATGTCAATCGGTAGCCTGGCTCTTGGGTATTCAGTCGCTATGGAGCGTTTCTCGGGAGCAGACCGCGCGTTATGCGTGCGAGAGTTTTACAAAAACGGTGATTCGGCGACTGTAGCGCGTAGAAAATTCTGCAGTATTCGAGGTTTTCGCCACTTAAATGATGCGCCAAGCATTCCTCTCATTCGACATTGGGTTAAAACGTTTGAAGAGACTGGTACAACGCTGGATAAATCAAAATCCGGGCGACCTAGGTCATCAAGAACGGTAGAAAACGCGGAGAATGTTAATCAGTCTGTTCGTGACGACCCGAACCTTTCAATTCGGAAGTGCGCAAGTGCTTTAAATGTGCATAGATCATCATTACATCGCATTATGCACAAAGACCTAAAGCTGCACCCCTACAAAATTCAATTGGTGCAAGAATTAAAGCCCCAAGATGCCAGTCAATTTCATAAATCAGGTGATTGAGCGATTTTCAACGTTTACCAACATTTTGTTTTCGGATGAAGCTCATTTTCATCTTAATGGCCACGTAAATAAGCAGAACTGCCGCTACTGGAGTGCAACGAATCCGAAACGCAAACATCAGAAACCCCTACATTCGCCTAAAGTGACCGTATGGGCTGCGATGTCGGCGCGAGGAATTATCGGCCCTTACTTTTTTGAAGACGAAAGGGGGCGTGCAGTTACAGTGAATTCAGAGCGTTATGTGGAGATGTTAGACAACTTCTTGGTACCTGAACTGCAAAACTTTCCTGGCTATAACCAAAGAACATGGTTCCAACAGGACGGAGCAACTTCACACACGTCCAATATGTCTCTGCCACGTGTTCGTGAAATTTTCTCAGGCAAATTGATCTCCCGGAGAGGTGACATAAATTGGCCTCCACGCAGTCCAGATTTAACCCCTATGGACTTTTTCCTATGGGGTTATCTTAAATCTAAAGTTTACGCCAATAAACCGACTTCACTGGCGCATTTGAAAGAAAATATCCGTCACGAAATGGCAGCCATCCCTGAGTCCACCTGCCGAGACGTCATAAGTAATTTTACTGATCGATTAAATGAGTGCCGAGAACGCGAGGGTCTACATTTAGACGATATTATTTTTAAGAAATAAATCCCCAAAAAGTGTATTTTAATAATTAATAAACATTTTTTCTATATACGGCTTACTTTTTTTTTAATCGATCCACTAAATATAAAATTTCTTTTGAGACACCTTGTATAACACAGAGTCTGAACGGGGGCAACTTGTTATGAAGCCAACACCTCCGTAGGGCGAGTGACTGATCCTTTGAGTAGTGCGGGTTGCTTACTTCAATATAACAAAATGTCCACGTATATAAATTAAACAATATGGTACTTACACCTATCTCTTTTAATTTTAGCAATTTTGTTTCTGTATTTTCTGCTTCTTCTTGCCGCTACGAAATAAATGAATACAAAAAGAAGGATAGACCCAGTTACGATTAGTCCAATAGAAGCATCATCTAAAGAAGAAGTCTATATTTTCACTGTTTAAAAAAAAAAACAACATAAAACGACTTACCCATCATTTAAAATTCCACTAATTTTTAAAACAAAAGTCCAATAATTTTGTTTATTCATAAAACACTTTGAAAAAGATATTTTACAATATTATTTTTCCAATCAAAATAGCACTTTTTAACACGAGTGATCAACTTTGATTGCCTCTTATCAAAGAATGATAATACTTTTTTAAAAACATGTCTATTACAAAAATTAGTTTTAAATATCTGTTTTATAGATTTTTTGATAAGGTAGTGTTATTTTCCATGTTAAAATCACGACTGTACTGAAAAAAACAAAATTCTGAATCATTTGGCCTTATCAAGTGATAAAATTATAATTCGATTTCAAGTTTACGTCTACGGTACAGGTGGAACTAATGAATATAAACGAATCAATATGTCATGTGTTGACATATTAACGAACACAGACAAATATAAACGAGCAACATGAAACATAAATTCACGTATAGGCCTAAAAATAAAATTAATATTATGAGAAAGTAATGGGATTCGGACTGGTCAGAAATTAAAACAAAATTTTAACTTCACTAACGTTTTAAATCTTCATCAGAGCTGTATGAATTGCACAGATATAATTTTACGTTACAATTAATTATAATATAAAATTACATTTGTTTTACTATTATTAACAATTTTTGTTATATATATTTTGCAACCAAGTCAATATTAAGGGATATATTTCTAAAGTTTAGTTTTAAGAAGGGCCCCCAACTCCCCACATATTTCCCCAATAGAAAAAAATAAATAAATAAAAAAGATTTGTTTTTTTGATTTAAACTTTTGGTTAATTATTTAAAGTAAATGTACATTCATCTGTAGAACAAATTGACGACAGAAAATTTCTGTCGCGATTAACACGTTCTTGCATGTCTTCATAGAATATTTGTCTCCTTTCTCGTATGAAATGCAATATTTTCGTGATTAAGTATGTCTTTTACAAATGAAACCAGATTGTTTTGTTTTACTTGTTAAATTCATGGTGATGCGTGATTATTTAAAAACAAATATATTATAATTTTTCCCGCGTGTCGTAGTAAAATAAATAAAAAAACTGAAAATTTCAAAATTGATTGCAAAAGGTTTCGGTATCATTAGAAGCGGGTAAAAATTCTCTTTCGATTGATACCTTCATGGAGCTTGTAAGTTAATATGGGGAGCAGCGATCGCAAAAAATGTAGATTTCAATCTCCTATGTTCCGGAGTAAATTTTCACCATTTTTATCTATAAACTGCTCACTAGTTTCGGTTTTCGCCATTTTCAAAACGGCCCCAAATTAAATTTATTGGAGGTGCACGAGATTATGACATTGAACAAACAAGGAAAAACACTTAAAGAGATGATCGATTTGTCTACCTCCCTCTCATAGGAATAACATTATTAAATTGCTTATTTCATTGCTTTGAAAATGGCGAAAGGCGAAACTAGTGAGCAGTTAATAAATAATAATAGTGAAAATTTACAATGTTTTTTATTTCAAACATTATTAAATACAAAACATTTTCACCACGTTAATTTGTCGACATTAAATTATAAAAAATAATGGAATTTGTCTTTTTTCCATCTGTCACTTGATTGAGGGAATAAAGTTTAAAAAATTTCCCTAGGGAATAAAGTGACACTTTATACGTCAAAAACTAGGTACATAAAGTCGGTTTTACACCCGGTCGTGAGAAAAATCAACAATCACCACATATAACTCTTTATTTTGTTGTAAAACAAATACATTTATCTATAAATATACATATACACATTATCAATGATAATATAGAGTAGAATATCACATATATAGATGTAGAGAATAACTATATTCAAATATGAACCCCCAGAATCACGAAGACCACCCAAGGACATCCCACATCTAGCCCATCACACAGAATACTCTCTAACTATAACTCTTAAAATAGAATTAAAATTGAATAAAAAATATGTTATTTGCGAAATTATTCGCAACAACTTCAACATCATGCACAATAATCCAATGCGCATTTTATAAATATTTATACCTCTTACTTTAAACAATAAGCGCTTTCCAGTTAGTTGTGGAATACTCCAAACTACCTCCCAAATGTTCAACTATTAAAATTTTTAGCACATGGAACACTTTTATTTATTATTATTATTATTAAATGAATGGTACTGTAGCTCGAAGCTTGTAGGTTCCACAATATACAAAAATATAAGTTGTAAAACAGAAAAACAAGGATGAAAAAAGACATATAAGTTACTCTAAAAGTTTAGGCGGAACTAACCGGAATTTTCATTTTTGTAAGTTGTCATGAGCTCTTCTTTTATGGTTTGAAGTAGGCTTAATAAAATTATCAAAAGTCTCACTTATGACCGGTTGCTAAAGTAAGAATTATCCCTAACTCGAGTTAAAATCATTTGTTTTTGTATGTTGTAAGATACAAAAACAAATGATTTTAACTTGAGTTAGAGAAAACTCTTTCGTTAGCAACCCGACATTGATCTGTAAAATTAACTAAAATTAAAAACCTAGTTCCGCCTATACCAAAGAAACAGATTTAACACATAATAAACATAACAGAAAATGAACAATAATATATATGTAACTGAATTCATGTTGAATTGACCAGGTACATATTGAGAACTGACAATAACTGAAGTGACGCCTAGCGGAAATTTTGGAACTTAACGGAATAGGATTTTGTTGGATGTGGCTCATTTATTTGCATTGTTTGTATGTGTTAAAGTGAAGAAAACTTTAATAAAATGTCTTTAAAATCGCAACAGAAAATTAACTGCAATGTGAATTGTTGTGTATCAAATGGCAAATGTCAAAAATATCCTATTCCAATCGCCATTTTATAAGCGACAACAGCGCCTCTATACGTAATGTCACTTCTCAATAGGGATTTCATATGTAAAAACAGATATATGCGATTACCTGCTTCCTCGTTGGTTATACAAAAAAAATGATATATAAAAATTGTTCAAATTTTTATTTGGAGTTGGATTAATTCATAAAAACCGTGGTTTACCCTCATTACAAACGAACTCGAAGTCGAGAGGGGTCGGCAACCTTTTTTTAAGTATTGGACCGCATTCAGTAACATTTATTTTTTTATTTTTAAATCACGGACCTCATTTAGTAAAAAAAAATGCGATCTTAAGTTCTTGTTTCAACACGTATTTGCGTCGGCATAATACGTCTAGTGACCAAGAAGTCTAAAGCAGCGCGGCAGTAATGTGTAGGCTACGCTGGATAAGAAAAATAAATCTTATATTTTCTTACTGGTGGGCCGCATTCGTTCCACGGTCGTCGACCCCTGTTTTTAGATAAAGGTAGGTCCTTCAAGGCCCGGAGAAGTATTTTTACTTGAAACAACTAGCTAACTGTAAGGAGAAATGCGGAGTTCTTTTCGATATATTGGAAAGCGCTTAACAATATTTATATAACAATTTCTTATTTGGGGTAAAATTAGGCAACGAAATTGTTTTTAAACAGCATCAACATCATTTGCGAGAAAACCCATGATTCGATCTTGGTTGTTTTGGTTAGTAATCAATCATCCAAATTTCAGTTCGCCTTCCGTAAATAATTTTTTTTCCCGCATTTTGTATTTTCGGATCTAGTATTTACAGTACATACTATTAATTGTTATTTACAAACCGCTTCTCTGAAAACTAACGATTCTTATTTAACAAAATAAGGTTTTACAACTTCAAGTCATTTCTAAACGGATTATAGATAGATAAAATTCGCTGCATACTTGATGTATTAATTGTTGTCAATTTTATTTCAGATTATTAGTTTTGTATAAGAAACTTATAATCTGTGGAGTTAAAACTACTATTAACCCATTAGTGCATGGGGTTATAAAAGTAGATTTTCTTTTTTGATTTATATTAAAATTAGGCCCTTTTGTACATCATAAGGCAACCCAGATTTTTTTTTTTTGTGCTCCTAGCGCGTACTCTGTGGCAGTGGTTCTTAAACTTATGTAGTCCGCGGACCCCCTCTTGAACAACATTTTTTTTGCGGACCCCATCCCAACCCTAGGCATTTTACGTCGTTCTTGAGACTTAATTTCTGGCTCAATAATCTCATAGGCACTACCTTATAATAAGTATTGGTAAAAATGTATGTCTGGTTATTTTAATAAATGGTCTTGCGCATTTATAGAGATGAATATTTTTATTAGCATATAGAATATAAAACATAAAATGAATAAAAATAGTAGTAAAAAGAATTAAAAAAAGTAAAAAATTATAATACGATAAACTCATACAAATATTTCTTGGTCAAATATTAGTCAAAATAGATCTAATTATAATGTTTTCTGTAAATAATTAGCAGTTGAATAAAAAGAATTAAATTTTTACTAATTATTGTTTAGTTATGTCAATAACTAGTTAGATAACAACAAATACAAAAAGTCTTGACCATTTAGGATTTTTATTAAATAACTTATTTGAATAAAAGCGAAAATTTGGGGGATGTAAAGTTAATGTCAACATGGTTTCGCGGACCTCCGGTAATGGCTACGCGGACCCCCAAGGGTCCGCGGACCACAGTTTAAGAACCGCTGCTCTATGGAGTTCGTTTAAACGGAAAAGTAACAAAATTGGCAATAAGTTAAGTATGCAAAATAAGCATTTATTTGAAATTTATGAAAGTTTATAAAATAATATATAATACATATAGTTTATGTACCATGGCCAAAAAGTAGATCTTTTCGGCCGCATCTGAATTTAAAATATTTCACAACAGAGAAATGTTTAGAAAAAATTTATTTAACAAAAGTTGCTATAAAATCAATAACTAACAACTTTTATTTGATAAAGCAGCATAAATTAAACAAGTACTTTGTAATGGCGGTCGGTCCTGTGGTGGTCACTGCTGATTTTTAATTATTATAAGATAATTTAACCATTAAGTACTAAATATATAAATATTACTTAACCTCCATGCTTTGTTTTATACATCTCGAGTTCCATTGCATAAAAAAGAGCCTTAGATATACAATAAACTTAAATATTCAATAGCCATCACAAAACTGTGACTGTTGCAGTATACAAACACCTAAGACTTGTTGAAATTTTTTTAACTGCAACTTTGTAAAATTAAAAGTGTCCGTTTTAACGGATACTATGCACTAATGGGTTAACCAGAAATATTTCGAAATAAAAATGTCATTTAAATAATACTTTGGTAAAGAAAATATTCGTAGAGGTCAAATAGTTTTCAAAAAAAAAAAAAAAAAATGCCGTTTAAGTTGTAACATTCATTTTAACAAGAATTAATTCACAGTAGTTTAATGCGCATTTTATAAATTTTTATACTTTTTACATGATTTTAGCTGTATAAATACATTAACAGTTAAATTTGCGTATTCGTAAATAGTCGAATATTAATCATTCACATTAGGCCAATGCGCATTCTACCTAAATTTGTCTTTTAGTTGGGTTGAACCTGTTAATAACCTTAAACACTAATTAAATTTGAGTATTTTTTACATAAATATAAGAATTTAATCATACATAGTATTTCAATATGCATTCTACACGACTGTGATTTTCATGATTCTGGGAAAGTTTTTAAAACTGTTTAACATAAAAACAATATCAAAAACTCCTTATTGTATTTCTTTCATCGAACACATAACAAATTTGTGAAATCTTCTGAAAGAAATGGCACAAAAAAATTGACAATTAAATATTTTGTTCCTTTTGTGCGTTATAAGAATTTTAGCGAAAAAAAATTAATGCAAGCTTATAAAAATATTTTATTAAAAATTATAGTTTCAAATCTTAAAAAATCTCAAAATTTAACTTTAAAATCTTTTTTTTTTTTTTTTTTCTAGCAAATTAACAAGTGATTTGAAAACATTTCAACGAATTTAAACTTATTAATTAAATTAAAAATTAAAATGATTTAATGATAAGTTAAAACATTGTATGCGGGCACGATTGTATCTTGAAACTCTGAAGCATACCTATATACACGTATTAAGGTGCATGCGAAATCGTTTCTTGTCCGGCAAATATTATTTTGTACTTTTGACGTAGAATTTACATCTTTCCGAACATCTACGTGTCTGACAAGCATAAAGTTTTGTCGTTACGCAAGAACTTGCTCACCATTGCTCACAGCAAAATGCAATTTGCAAAAGTTATATACGGTTTGAAAGAACAACGATGGCTGTAAACAACGCACTTGTCAAGGTCGTGCGTCACTGCTAGCGCCAACGATGAGAAGGGGAAGTAGACACTCGAAATCGGAGCTTAGTACGAATTTCTGCTTATAACTCGCGAACTAATCGTGTTAGAGAGTTCGGGTTTGTTTTGTTTGATACAGAATGGATTACTTTACTCAAGTTTTAATGCAAGAAAAATTTCTAGAGTGGTCCAATCAAATACGCCATAACTTTCTGGATTTACTAAAACTTGATTGCCAGTCGTCATGTTGTTGTGATTAGAGATGGGAATTTCGGTTCAGTTTGCGGAACCGGATTAGTGGAGGTCGTTCAGTTTGCTGAGACGGCTCATTTATACGGCTCAGTGATCCGGTTCATTGATCCGGCTCTGTAAACGTGTCCTCGAGAATCAGGTCGGTCAGTTGTCATTTCTGTCACCGTTCAACACGGTTGTTGGTTTGCAATATGTAGGTAGAACATCGTTCAGCCGACTCTTGCAATATAAGAACAGATAGCGGAATTGTTTGGTTGAGTGGATAAAAACGTAAAAAGTATTTGTCGCTTTATTACCTTTATTCTTGTTAATATTCTTATTATGAATTCAAACAGTAAATTATGATTTATTGACAAATTCTCTCTCTCCCCCTGTTTTCCTCATTATCTTGTTATAAAGAAATAATGAAGTTAAATAAATAAAAATCTATAGAAGTAAATTATTCATTTTTGCCGGGTTAATAGGAAACAAACAATTCACCTTACGTAGCTACTGTATTTTAAACCAGATGTGTTAAGTTTATGACGATGTTTATTGCTCTTATAAATCGGACATCTGGAATTTGGGCAATGTTTTTAATATTTTTATATAGTATGGTTGTAAGAAAGTACAGACTAAGCCTATTAGTTTCAAACAGACTGCCCTACAAATTGATAACAAAATACACTTTATGATAATACATTACAATTCGAGTTTTCGCGAAGTTCAACATAACATCGATCCAGATCCGGATCACTCCGGTCACTGCTCACAATCGCCCGATCAATCGTATTTTTGAAACTAGGCAGTGAGCCCTGAGCCGGCTCATTTCAATTTGGTGCACCGTGTCACTTCGGTCAGTGTACTGAGCCAGCTCAGTGAGCCGGTTCGTTCATGAACGACCCATCTCTAGTTGTGACCAGCGTGTCTGACTGCTAACCAAGGTGTCTCGGGTTCAAATCCCGGAAACGGCAAGTTTGTATTTGTTTAAAAATTACTAATTTTACCAAAATAGAATAAAAATATACTGGGTAATGGCTATCAGTAGCCAAGGAAAAAAAAAAGAAAAACTAGTATATAGTATTTATGTTGCGGCTGTTGCTGTGCACCAGAAATTTTGTCTAATCAATCTGATAATCTTTCCAGAGTAAGGGCTTCGTTAAGTTTACAAAATACAGTTCCATCGTATCAATAATTTTCGTTTTCCGCATACAACGTGTCTTTATAATAATGAACAATGTATTTAAACTCAATAGTTTGGATTGTATGGCGACTGTTTAGCGTACACTTCAGTGGTAGGTGGTTGAGTAACAGCTTCAGCATACGAAGGCGGTTGCTGATTTATTTGTGATGGATATGGAGGACCCGCTGGTGGATATGCTGGCTGTGGTATTGGGGGATAAGGCGCAGCACCTGGTGGCGGATATCCAGCACCTAAGAGAAAATACATCACAAATTTAAGTATTTCATTTAAATAACATGTACCCTTTTCACATTAGAACTTTAAGACACGATGTTTAAGTTAGGCTATCATACTTTAATACAGGTTGACTTGAAGACAGAGATTTGCGTCCACGTGAGATCATATATCATTTTTCAATAGGAGAAACTTTTTAAGATCGCAGCGCCGTATGCGGCAAAGCCTGAACACTCGAAAGCCACATTAAACTGTTATTCGTGTATTTGTTTACATTGTGAAAATGAACACGAGTTGTATTTTTCCTGTTTTACGAGCTTTTTTTTTAATTTAAAGGTAATCTACGATTTACAAGATATGTAATAATATACTATTCTAAAAAAAATTCAAGGATATTTTTAGTTTTTCATTGTATTTTTAATTCTTTTTGACTGTCTGTCAATATAATAACAACTAAAATATGGTAAATATATTAGTAAAAATTAATATCTCTGCCTGAAAAAGTAGAAGGGCCTTTTAATATATAAACTGATGATTTAGGCAAATTTTGGGTGCGATAAATGCGTTTTTTCAGTCTTTTTTTGGACGTAAAAAATCGCTTTCCATAAGATGCAACAGGCAAACATGCATGCATGGGCTTGGATTTTTGCCTATTTTTAGTTTTTGAGTCCATAAAAACCTACGATCCACTTTCTCTCTGCCTCCAAACGTCGTTTCAATTGATATTTTTTTCGATTTAGGTAAATTATGGAATGTTTAAGAAGGATTCTTCATTATTCACGATTTACATTGCGGCACACAACAAAATTGATTGTTTTTTTTTCATTATACACAAAAATAAAACACAAACAACAAAAAAACACGTATTTCTCCATTGAACAAAACAAAACAATGTGGCTTTCGTATCTTTCACAAATTGCCACCAGATGTCAGGGCGCTTAGGAAGTTTCTCCTATATGACATATGTCAAATGGTTTGACATATTTCAAATCAAAGTTTCCTCTTAGTTTGTTTTTACAAAATTGAACACAATATAATAATATAAACAAATTATCTTATTCAATAATTAAAATTCTGTCTTATACACACAGAAGATGAAAAATAGGATATGTTTACAATATTAAACACTTGAGCCTTGAAAACTGAATAAAATTTTAATTCATTTCACGATTAATTTCGCAAACTCTCGCTTTTAATCGAATGAGAGTTTATGGTTCTCAAACATATTTTGTCGGCCTTGTAGAGGTAGCGCTTTTGTTTCACGAACCAAACGTTCCAGGTTCGAATCCATCAGGACATGGATGTTTGTATGCCACAGTGTAATTGGGACATTTAATCCTGTTATAAAAAATATATAATCCTACAACTATGAGCTACAAATAAAACTGAATATAGGTTGAAGAATATATAAACTTGCTGTAACTCAAATTCTAGTAATTGTACTAAATATTACAAACAACCAGTTCGTACAAATGTTCTTAGAATATACATATACAGACAAAAATTAGATGCTCTTAAGTTAGATGCAAAATACATTTTGAAAAACATTACAAAGTTCAAAGGGACTTAATAAGCATGCTAACAAAAACATAGGCTACCAAGTAAAACGTTAGATTTTGGCAGCCATTTTTAAAACTCGCTAATACCATTTGCGTATAGCTTCAATTCGCTCTAAAAATTAATCTTTTTATAAATGGCTACCAAGTGCTACACTTTTGTATCTACGCATATACACAGTGTACCAAAAAGTCTGTAAAGTCAAAATCAATCATGCTTATACCTTATGCTTACTTAAACATGATCAAGTCCAAATTTTACAATTATGATATTTTTTGATCATGTCAATGCAAATAACCACATTTATAATAGGAAAAATGTAGATCTTAAAAAAATAACAGGTAGACTTTTAAATAATAATATTCCTATAGAATTAACAAATTTCAGTTTGATAAATCTCCAACAAGATAAAATTCATTATTCAAGATAAATTTAATATATTAATTTTTTAAATGATAAATTTATATATGCGCTTTATTTTATCGTTAATATATTACGGACTACATATTTAAAAAATTAATGATAACAGCAATCATTAATATTATTTAAAAGATGATTTAAGTTAATTTATGAATGCTATAAATTAAATAACGTTTTTTATTACCGACCGCCATATGTACAGGGGAAGTACTATGATTTTAACAGCGAGATTTCGATGAATATCCACTAATTGAGCTCTCTACATAACATTTTGACTATTTTTAGCACGATGTCTGTCAATCTGTGTGTCTATCAATCCGTGGACACGTGTAGAGCGAATTTGGGTAAACGCTTTTTTATGAAACTTCATATTTAAGCTTTTGACATCAATACCACCATTTCATCAACTTTTGGTAGAAATCGGTCAAACGGAAGTGGAAGTTTTGTCATTTTTAAGTTTTTTGCAAATATTTCGCAACAGAGAAATATTTAAAAAAAATTATTTGAAGAAAGTTGCTGTACAACACGAGAGTAACAACTTTTATTTGATTTGTTTTTAATTTATTTATTTATTTATTTTTTTGATTTAGTTAAATATTTTATTTACTAAATGTACCATA
Source organism: Liopterus haemorrhoidalis (assembly GCA_963971575.1). Lineage (NCBI taxonomy): Eukaryota > Metazoa > Arthropoda > Insecta > Coleoptera > Dytiscidae > Liopterus > Liopterus haemorrhoidalis. The sequence goes on along the minus strand of OZ020621.1, from coordinate 2,643,582 downwards.
TGAGTGAGAGCTCGGCGTGTGAAATTCTTGATTTAGCTTCAAAATTTAATGTCTAAAATCTTATGTGATTACGTATTCTGTGGTGGCCACAGAAAAAAAATAAATAAAAATAAAAACATTTCACTGTCAAGTAGGTACAATTTGAGAGTGAAATAATTTTTTATTATTATTTTTTTATTATGCTCTGAGCTACAGATAGCTTAAAAAGATGCAGAAGTGTTTAAATCAAAATGGAAGGCACTTTGAACAACTTAATTAAAATACTTTACTTTCATTGTAGAGAACACATTTTTTCATAAAATGTAGAGATATTAAAATAATGTTTTAGTAATTAGTAAAAATTGTTTCTTTTCAAAATCTATATATAGGCTATTCCAAACGATTAGGCGGAACTAGATTTTGCAATCTAGTTACTTTCATCGTTTGAATCGTTCTTTTTGGCCGTTTTGTTTAAGCTTTGTAAATTATACTTACAATAAACATTTTTTGGTTAAGATTAATATCATTTTAAAATGTCATTTTCTTTATATATTGATTTCTTGTGTCATTCTTAATACAAATTTCCCATTTATTTATTATTTATTATATAGAAGTATTAAATATATGATCTTGATACATCCTGTATATATGAGTAGAAAATTATTGAGTATACTAGCGTCGGCGAATCAGTGCAGTTACGTCACACGACGTAACAAACAATTGCATTGTTCCAAACAATACATTCGTTTGCTACGTATTGTGACGTAACTGCACTGATTCGCCGACGCTAGTATAGCACACTAGCGCCTCTACCGGTAGTTTTTAATATTCACTACATCTATTAGTGTTAGTAACAACTACACAACATTATGAACATACCCATTATATGCATACGTGGATATCCCAGTTGAACTTTGAAATTTAGAACACGTTAAGTGATGAATATGATTTTAAATATTATGATTTATAATTACCTGGTGCGGGTGGATATCCAGGCATAGGTTGCTGCATGGGCGGATAAGGTGGTATTGGTCCACCTACACTATAACCAGGCTGCGGTTGAGGCATAGGCATATCTACCGGATAAGGTGGATGTGATACGCCATAAGACGCAGGTACTGCTACTGTTTGGGTACCTGGAACTATAAAATTAAGAGAGTCTACGAGACGATGTAATTTTTGACACTAAGTGATTAGTACGTTAGTAAAAAATGACTTTATAATATGGAACAACAGGTTACATGTTATTAAGTAAAGTTGAGCCAAAAGGTGTCTCAAGCGACTCAAATTAAGCCCAAAAAGAGTTTTGACCTAAATTGTCCCCTATTCTAACCTCACTTCGTGCTCTGATTTATGTTACGTACTACATCAGTATCTTAAACTGCTTTTATGTTCGTATCGTATAATATTGTACGTTTTCCCAAATACGTTAAACTGTATACATATTATAAATACTGTCTAAACAACAATTTAAATGTAAATATGTATTTAGCGAAGATAAATCTGCAATTATGTCACAAAATGTTTTTATTTAAAAAATAAATAAGAAATACTAACCTTCATAAACGGTGCCTTGACGATTTCTTTTACAGCACCAACCACAAATAGAAAATATTATAAAAAGTACAACACAAATAATGATTGGTAAAAATATATCCATCCTAAAAAATAATACTAGTCAGAAATAATTAGACACATGACCTTAACGCATACAAATTAAAGAAACAAACATCCAGGAACTTACCTGCTAGGCTAGAAACAGAGAATTAAATAAAAAAATTACACGCACTGCGTAAATATTCTCAAAATATCATACTGTAGCGATAATTTACACAAATTTATTATAAACACCAACTATTATAGTTCCGGAATTCCGCTTTAAATAACACGGACAACTCCTATCAGTTTATTATTTCGTTAGGTTGTGTAAAGATGATTCACCACGATTAGATACAGGTTCCTGTTTTGCAGATTCTAATTTTTTGACAGTTCTGATTTCTAATTAAAATGTATTTTTAAATAACTTATTAAACCAATAAATAAAATGTTACAAACACTAAGACCACTCTTATTATTAAAAAACTTACCAGTTTTTAGCTTAACAAGAACATATTCATTAAATAAAAAATGTTTATGTGAACATAACCGTATATTATCACGTTATAATTGGTTAAAAAACTATTCAATTGTTAATTTTTGTACTAAATCTGATAAGAAACATTGTAATGTTGGTACTATAGGTCATGTCGATCATGGAAAAACCACTTTAACAGCGGCTATAACAAAAATACTTGCGAAAGATGGTCTCGCACAATATATATCTTACGATGAAATAGATAAAGCACCAGAAGAAAAAGCTAGAGGTAAAATATGCCAAAATAATCTTAACTTTACATTATTCATTTGTTTTTACTTTAGGTATTACGATAAATGCATGTCATGTGGGATATAAGACTAAAAAAAGACATTACGCTCATACGGATTGCCCGGGACATGCGGATTATGTTAAAAATATGATATCAGGTGCTTCGCAAATGGATGGAACTATTTTAGTTGTAGCAGCTACTGATGGACAAATGCCACAAACGAGAGAACATTTATTACTAGCCAAACAAGTCGGAATTGATAAAATTGTAGTTTTTGTTAACAAGGCTGATCAAGTTGATCAAGAGGTATGTATTAAATAGGTATTTATTATGATTAAGAAACTCTTGTACCATCACTCATATGTCTGTCTGTCTGGGGAAAATTGTGGACGGCTGAACGGTTAGACCGGCCAGTTGATTAACTTTGAAGGACCGCCAGCAATTTTTATTTTTTTTCTTGGGAGAACACTACTTTATCTCCACAAAATGCTGTCAAAAACTGATTTCTACTCCCCAAAACAGTAGGATACGTCCAATTATTACACAGATGCTCAAACTGCCCACTAATAATCTACTTTTGACACTGTTTTCGCACCATCACCAAAAATTGTAAACTGATTTTTTTTTAGGTATTAGAACTTGTAGAAATTGAAATCAGAGAATTATTATCTGATTTTGGTTTTGACGGTATTAATTCTCCGGTAATATACGGTTCTGCTTTGTTAGCTTTAAAAGGTGATACTTCTGAATTTGGAGAACCATCTGTTAGAAAATTATTAGATGCTGTAGATGAATATATTCCAACACCATCTCGAGATCTTACATCACCTTTTATGTTACCGATAGACAATGCTTTCACGATACCAGGAAGAGGAACTGTAGTTATTGGAACATTAAAAAGAGGAATTGCAGTTAAAAATGCAGAAGCTGAATTATTAGGATTCGATCAACAGTTGAAGACTACATTAGGAGATATTCAAGTTTTTAAGAAGTCCGTTCCTGAGGTATTTGTTTTTCAAAGTTATATCTTGCACGTCTTCTCCTTTTTTTTATATAAGGCCAGTGGTGTCACCCTATGAATACCTGTTTCATAGTGAGAGGAATGACATCGGATCCAACAAGGCCCTTTTCCTTGATAGTAATAGAACGTGAGCCTCATGAAGAAAATAATTTGGCTTCTGTGCCATATATGAGCTAAAGCCATTTAATACTCTTATATATGTTTTCTTAATTTGTAGGCACTTGCGGGGGATAATATTGGTGTATTATTACGAGGAGTAAAATTACAAGCTGTAGAAAGAGGAATGTTACTCTGCGCTTTAGGAAGTGAAAAATTAAGTAATCATTTCATAGCGAACATATATTTCTTAGCTCGTAATGAAGGAGGTCGTTCAAAACCAGTAACGAGCAAATATATACAACAACTCTTCAGTCGAACCTGGAACGTACCTTGCAGAGTTGATCTAAGTAAGAAAATACTTATAATTTGTCAAGCATTGTATAAATGTACATTTTTTTCAGTGGAAGATAGGGAAATGATTATGCCTGGGGATCATGCGAAAGTCTACATCACAGTTTTATGGAAAATGGTGATGACCTCAGCGCAACCCTTTACGATTCGAGAAAATAATATTACCGTAGCCACTGGAATAATACTAGACACTCTTCCTAGTTTACACATTACAGGAAGTTTAGGAAAACTACAAATAAATCATTAATATTAAATTTTGTACATATGTAATTATTAAAATAAATTTTTTAAACAAATGAAAAAATGTTTCGTACATTATTGAGAAGTGACATTACCTGAGTCACAGACATTGTAACCTTACTTTGCCTAACTTAAAAAATTTCAAATTTCCTCAAATTCATAACTTAAAAATGACTAATACAAGCGTGGCTTGCTTGAAACAACTCTCAAACTACCTTAAAGTACCCGTTTCTAAATTATCTTTGAATACTGACAAAGTAAGTTGTATAAAATTAATAAACTTAAGGTTATGTTACTTTATTTCGTGTTTCAGATGCCGACTTGTAACTTAAATAATAAATCTGTAACTGGATTTGTTAACATAGCCACTAATTTAGTTGGTCAAGGTAATAGTAATCTTCTCGGAGGTAATGAAGTTGAGCGTAGTGAAGTACGGCAGTGGTTGGAATACTGCGTAACATATGTTGTACATTGTACGAATAATCAAACTGCGAATCAAATATTAGAGGTAAAATATTTAAATATTTAACATAAAATTGCTATATTCTGATTTTTCTGCAGGAACTTAATTCTACGTTAGAAACTCGTACGTATTTGGTTGGGTATAATTTGACCATCGCAGATGTTGCGGTTTACTATTTTCTTGTACATTTAATGGTAAGTTCTGACTGTATGATTTAATTTTTTTTTTATTTTGATGTTTTGTTGTAGGAAAAATTAACGTATCAACAGAAAGAAAGATATTTGAATCTTTCGAGGTGGTTCGATAATATTCAGCAAAATGATGCGATCAGGAACAAAAAAGCTCAAATTGATTTTAGTACTTTGTTTTTAACTTGTGTAACTGTACGTTAATAATTTTGTATTGTACCAAAAATTATTTATAATAAAAATAAATTAAAACATGTCTTGATTTTAATATATTTTTCGTTTTATTTAGGCGTCCTTCTGTTTTTTTTTTTTTTGCATTACTATAATCTATTTTGTTTACGCGGAACTAAACAGAATTTTTATTTTCTTAACTTTTTAGGAGCTCACTTTTTAACGATTACATGAGGAATTTGATCATTTTGTTTAGCAAAAGCCTACTTCAATCGTTAAAAAGTGAGCTTGTGACTACTTAAAAAAATAAAAATTCCATTTAGTTCCGCACGAACTTAAGAAACGAATATATAGGAATTTTACAAATGTTCTGTCCCATAATAATAGCAAATAAAATATTAATAAGAATTTTTGATGTGAGTAAAACTTAACTGCCTACATATTAACAATTATTTTTTATTTGAATGGTTCTTGCATTTAACTGTACGGAATTTTTTTTTTTCGGTCCAAAAGTTCATATTTTTTTGACAAAAATCAATATTTATGTCCAACCTTACATATTCCACACATTTTTGAAATACTTTCAGTGCCGTAAGAAAAAAAAAAAAAAAATCAGCTGTGGCCACCACAGGACCAACCGCCATCACAAAGTACTTGTTTAATTTATGCTGCTTTATCAGAAAATGTCTCAAATAAAAGTTGTTAGTTATTGCTTTTATAGCAACTTTTATTAAATACATTTTTTCAGAAATATTTCTCTGAAATTTTGTGAAATATTCGCAAAAATCTTAAAACCGACACGAGTAAACTCCCATTTCTAGTTAACCAATTTTTACCAAAAGTTGATCAACCCGTGCCATTGATGTCAAAAGTTTAAATATGAGGTTTCATAAAAATCCTTTGAGCCGAATTTGATCTGCACGTGTACACAAACAGACAGACGGACAGACAGCCAGACAGACCGACAGACATCATGCTATAAATAGTCAAATCGTTATGTAGGGACCTCAATTCGTGGAGGTCTATCGAAATGTCAAAATCGGTATGATCACAATACCTCCCTTATATATGTTGGCGGTCGGTAAAAATATCTACTGGGTCCAACAAAATATTTCTGTAATTCTAATTTATTTAAAAAATAGTCACATAATATATCTACTACATTTATTTATAATAATTACAAGAAATGTTACTGAACATCTTTTTTATGCATATAAAAATAGTTTTAGTTAATTTTACGTCAACTTAATTTTATTTTCCCACATAGACTGATGGATAATAGTATGGATAGCCATGTGGATACAATCCGTAATAATACGGATAGCCATATCCAAAATACAAAGATTCCTGTCCTTCTAATTTTTCCACTTCATTATCGCCAGATTTGGTTACATCTTCAGCATCTCTGCAAAGAAATTTTATAATAATCAGGAATACACCATTTAATAAATAACAATTAGTTAATAACTATCAAGACTGTAATATGTAGAATATAATAATAAAAGGTTCCAATCGCCTAGGTGGAATATAGGACAGATAAAGTTATTTCTAAACCTCTAGCAACACTATTCAACTAAACAAATCACTACTCAACAAATTTGAACTTTTTGTCGAGTAAAATTAGCTGTTTTGGAATTAATAGAACCTACTGATGACGAAAATGGTGATTAAAAAATTTGTAGTACCCTCAGATTTAAACTTATTCAATTTTCAAAATTTACTAAAATTATTATATCCAAGCAAAGAGTCGTTAGAAAAAACAGAGTAAAACCATTTAATTAAAGTTGTGGAACATCGGTTAAATACCACTGCTCTAGCGCTATATGAATGAATTATTGTTAAGTTTGTTTCTACTATACTAGTTAATTGTAATTTACTTACGCATCAGAATCAGCAGTTCTTGGAGTTCTGGGTATTGGGCCTGGAACTGCTGGGACTACAGGCATTGGAGGGGCTCCTACATCGAAACCACCACTTATTGAAATAAAAGGCGAAGGAGCAGCATTAACGTAAGCTGTTACCAGTAAAATTACTAACAAGAAGATAGTCTGAAATATAAAAATTGTCCATATATATTTATTTCTGCGATAGATCGCTTCAATAGATATTCTATTATAGTCAGTGGTGGGATTCAGCCAGTTCACACCGGCGCGAACCGGTAGCGACAATTTTTGTTAGTTCTGCGAACCGGTAGTAAAAAATGAAGATTACTTAAAATTATTTTATTTTATATTTCGCAGTATAAAAGGATGAACAAATAGTAAAAATATAATATAGCATATTTTTTTGTCAATGGTCAACAAATTTTAGCTAAATATAAAACGATGGGTAAATGGATGAATACCGGGAGCAACTGTACATATTTTACTCATATCTGAATCTTTTAAAAATATAAATTTTATATACAATCAGCGATTTGTGGCGCTTTCTCGGGAAAAACTTATAAACTTATAGACAGTGTGAACTCAAAATGCATTTAACATAGTAATTGTGGTGAGAAAATGCTTTTTTTAAAAATATATTTTGAACATTGAATGCTATTGTTTCATAAATATTTACAAATTTCCTTTGAATAAGTCTAGGTCGCGCTGCTTATATCCTAGCGTCAAGGAAAGTGCAAATGGAGGCTTGTAAAGGGGTAGCGGTGCGTAGGCAGTAGTGATAAACTGGTGGGGATCGGAGCTAGAATGCTGTTAGCGTCAAAATAACAGTGATCACTATACCTATATTGTCTCTAAAAATGTATTGTTTTGGTAGGTATTAATAATTAGTATTTTCTAACTTTTTCTTTTAAATTTATATAAGTATCTTAGCTTAACAAATACGTTTCGTATTTTAGATTATAAAACAATAGGTTTAAAAAATGAATACTGTCAAATCATTATTGGAAATTCCATTTAACAGACGAACGTTACAAGAAAAAATTGATATTAAAAAATTGGGGGGACACACACCAAATTTAAATATTTCGGAAAGTGCAAAAAGCTAAAATTATAATTATAAGAGGCAATTCAACAGAGTCTTATATGATAAAACGGCGTGGTTAAACACCTAAACCTATCCTCGTATTATAATTTGCAGCTCTGAGTCCCAAAAAGTCACGAGCCGCCACTGATTTTACAGTACATCCTTTTAAAGCTGATTAAATGTACTTTCAAGAAAAAAAATTAAAGTACCGATTCCCTATGGTAAATAAAAAGTTGAAACAATTTCCGAAGTAATGCAGAATTCTTATTATAGTCCTTAAGAGGGGCCCTTTTGTCTAGTTTAACTTTTTTTCTGAAGAATTTTTTGTATCTCTTAAAATAAAGGAGTTATTCAAGATGCGACGTTTCAAACAAACACCCTGTGTACAGATACACCCCGTTACCAACACTGCGTAATATATATAAAAAACACTCACAGAACTCTTCATGATGGCTGAAAAGTAAAATTGAAACTATCTCCTCTTTCTTGTTCATCCTTTTTATATAGCATTCATTTTGCGTATGTATGTGTAAGATATATTTATTAGCTAACAGAGTAGTCATTAGTAATTATTGTTATCTTTAACATGAAGAGACTTAGCAATTATAATGTGGAGCGCAATTGTCATGTGTAGAGTGTAAAATACACCTTCCAATATCCTTGATCTTGTGCATTGTTGCATTAAATATGATTTTAATGTTAATTTAAAGGATCTAATTACTCTATTTTGAATAATATTTTGAATGGAAATAAACTATTTACATCTAGGTCGTTTAAGTTGTTAGATGCTAAGAGATTGAAAAACACGGAGATTGATTGATTACGGAGAAGATTAAAGAATACATTGGTAAAAGAAATAGTAAGCACAGAATATTTTGCCAATTGAAATTCTTTGTCAAATTGTAGCTTTTTATGGACTAAATGTAATGAATTAATCTTCGGTGAAAACATGGTGGCTGCGTGATAACGCTTGCTCGCATATTGTTGTATAAACTGAACTTTATATTTTTGAATGAATCTCTTATAACTATAGTATATACAAGGTGTCTCAAAAGAAATTTTATATTTATTTAGCTTACTGCGTGAACGCAACGTATCCGAGGGGCGCGGGGGTTATGTCAATCGGTAGCCTGGCTCTTGGGAATTCAGTCGCTATGGAGCGTTTCTCGGAAGCAGACCGCGCGTTATGCGTGCGAGAGTTTTACAAAAACGGTGATTCGGCGACTGTGGCGCGTAGAAAATTCTGCAGCATTCGAGGTTTTCGCCACTTAAATGATGCGCCAAGCATTCCTCTCATTCGACATTGGGTTAAAAAGTTTGAAGAGACTGGTACAACGCTGGATAAATCAAAATCCGGGTGACCTAGGTCATCAAGAACGGTAGAAAACGTGGAGAATGTTAATCAGTCTGTTCATGACGACCCGAACCTTTCAATTCGGAAGCGCGCAAGTGCTTTAAATGTGCATAGATCATCATTACATCGCATTATGCACAAAGACCTAAAGCTGCACCCCTACAAAATTCAATTGGTGCAAGAATTAAAGCCCCAAGATGCCAGTCAGAGGCTTAATTTCGTAAATCAGGTGATTGAGCGATTTTCAACGTTTACCAACATTTTGTTTTCGGATGAAGCTCATTTTCATCTTAATGGCCACGTAAATAAGCAGAACTGCCGCTACTGGAGTGCAATGAATCCGAAACGCAAACATCAGAAACCCCTACATTCGCCTAAAGTGACCGTATGGGCTGCGATGTTGGCGCGAGGAATTATCGGCCCTTACTTTTTTGAAGACGAAAGGGGGCGTGCAGTTACAGTGAATTCAGAGCGTTATGTGGAGATGTTAGACAACTTCTTGGTACCTGAACTGCAAAACTTTCCTGGCTACAACCAAAGAACATGGTTCCAACAGGACGGAGCAACTTCACACACGTCCAATATGTCTCTGCCACGTGTTCGTGAAATTTTCTCAGGCAAATTGATCTCTCGGAGAGGTGACATAAATTGGTCTCCACGCAGTCCAGATTTAACCCCTATGGACTTTTTCCTATGGGGTTATCTTAAATCTAAAGTTTACGCCAATAAACCGACTTCACTGGCACATTTGAAAGAAAATATCCGTCACGAAATGGCAGCCATCCCTGAGTCCACCTGCCGAGACGTCATAAGTAATTTTACTGTTCGATTAAATGAGTGCCGAGAACGCGAGGGTCTACATTTAGACGATATTATTTTTAAGAAATAAATCCCCAAAAAGTGTATTTTAATAATTAATAAACATTTTTTCTATATACGGCTTACTTTTTTTTAATCGATCCACTAAATATAAAATTTCTTCTGAGACACCTTGTATTTTACTTCAATAAATTTTTTGTAATTCAAAAATTCATCGTACTTTACAGAAATAGTTTTTCGATTTTCGTTATTCGTTTAGAACCTTAATAAGAATAAATTCAGCGCTGCCCTTAGAACCCAATTAAATACTTTGAACCCAATAACTAAAATACAAGGTGTCTCTTGTATTTTAGAGGTTTCGAAATAAAGTTTCCGCTCGACCCTGAATAGTTACAAAAACACAATCCCCAGTATTTGTTTAAAAAGATAACAAACTGAAACATGTTGTTAACAATAGTGCAAAGTTCTAATTTTTCATTACTATGACATGTTTGAATAATTTTTATTTAAAACTGTGTCAATTTTAAATTTATTTGAATTATTCCCCAGAAAAACTGACTAATCCTAAAGTGCCTAAAGTAGAAAAAATTTCTCAAAAAGTGTAGGTAAATAAATTGTAAGAATCTTCTGTAAAGCAGAGCTTTATATTTTTGTGAGGGCTTTCTTTACAAAATCTTTTTTATCATCATTACGTATTCTATCCATTTCAATCGTCCCTCCTATGTGATAAACGGCAATGAGTAATCTAAATTTTATTTTCGTCTGTTGATTTCTATGTAAGATATAGCGTAATACTTTTTTCCAAGATTGTAAGGTTTTGTTGATTTCGTTTTGTTCATGGTCTATGATGTTTAACTGTCCATAATGTAACATAGTTTGTTACCTATGAAATATATTATTGCTACATACCAAATATTACACATAACAATAAGTATTATTATGGTTTTATGTTAATAAAAAATCATCGTTTTATTAATTTTACTAAACTGTTTATAACAATGAATCATTTATCTGTCAGGTCATAAAATTAAACTTTTTTTATGGCATTATTATTTGCAGATGTTACCTGTCGATATATATTTATTGCACAACTATTTTTCTTAACCTTGCAATCACCAAATTTACATAAATACAGAACCATCTCTAGAATGGAATGTTTTTATAACACTTAATTAATATACATCACCATTTGGAGAGGGTTTAAAAGTATTTAATTGGGTTCTAAGAGCAGCGCTGAATTTATTCTTATTAAGGTCCTAAACGAATAACGAAAGTCGAAAAACTATTTCTGTAAAGCACGATGAATTTTTGAATTACAAAAAATTTATTGAAGTAAAATACAAGGTGTTTCAAAAGAAATGTTATATTTAGTGGATCGATTAAAAAAAAAGTAAGCCGTATATAGAAAAAATGTTTATTAATTATTATAATACACTTTTTGGGGATTTATTTCTTAAAAATAATATCGTCTAAATGTAGACTCTCGCGTTCTCGGCACTCATTTAATCGAACACTAAAATTACTTATGACGTCTCGGCAGGTGGACTCAGGGATGGCTGCCATTTCGTGACGGATATTTTCTTTCAAATGCGCCAGTGAAGTCGGTTTATTGGCGTAAACTTTAGATTTAAGATAACCCCATAGGAAAAAGTCCATAGGGGTAAAATCTGGACTGCGTGGAGGCCAATTTATGTCACCTCTCCGGGAGATCAATTTGCCTGAGAAAATTTCACGAACATGTGGCAGAGACATATTGGACGTGTGTGAAGTTGCTCCGTCCTGTTGGAACCATGTTCTTTGGTTATAGCCAGGAAAGTATTGCAGTTCAGGTACCAAGAAGTTGTGTAACATCTCCACATAACGCTCTGAATTCACTGTAACTGCACGCCCCCTTTCGTCTTCAAAAAAGTAAGGGCCGATAATTCCTCGCGCCGACATCGCAGCCCATACGGTCACTTTAGGCGAATGTAGGGGTTTCTGATGTTTGCGTTTCGGATTCGTTGCACTCCAGTAGCGGCAGTTCTGCTTATTTACGTGGCCATTAAGATGAAAATGAGCTTCATCCGAAAACAAAATGTTGGTAAACGTTGAAAATCGCTCAATCACCTGATTTACTAAATTAAGCCTCTGACTGGCATCTTGGGGCTTTAATTCTTGCACCAATTGAATTTTGTAGGGTTGCAGCTTTAGGTCTTTGTGCATAATGCGATGTAATGATGATCTATGCACATTTAAAGCACTTGCGCGCTTCCGAATTGAAAGGTTCGGGTCGTCACGAACAGACTGATTAACATTCTCCACCTTTTCTACCGTTCGATGTCTGGACCATATGCTCCGACGAATATTTTTTAACACCTTTTAAAAGTTTTACTTTGTGTGGTCTAAAGCCTTGAAAATAATATTTTTATGAAGATGGGTGCGACCTTTTATATGAATAAAACAATATTTATGTGTTTATATCAAAGAAATTATTAATTTATTTATTCAATCGATCCAATAAAAATCATAAACAAAATATATTAAACAGTAGAATAATTTAATAGTTAAACTAAAAGTACATATTCTAGTAAAAGTATTTTTTTTTAACAGACGACGAACGCAATTAACAAATACAGTATTATAACAATGCGTTTCATTGTAACGTACGTCGTCTACTATGAAAATTAGACAATAGATTTCTTGATATACAGCTGAGATACATGGGTTGCCTATACACCATTGTATGCTTATTATAAGTACCAAGTTACTTTTATTTTGTTATAATAAGAGCTAAGACCATAACTATAAACTATTTGAGTTTTAATATTTAGTTATCGTCGTCTAAATCCAGCTTAAGACACTCAGACAAATATCTGGAAAATTCGCAACCATCTTCTTTTTCTAGAAATAAGAAAACATATAATAAGTATTTAATAAGATTGTTTGATTTTTACCTGAATGGGACACTGAGTGAAAACATTTACGAATGTCTTTAAGAGCTGTTGTTCTACGTCTTTCATTTTTTATTTTGTCCTGGGTCCACTTCAATAGAGCAGACTCTGATGGAGTTCCATCTTCTTCCATCTAAAAAATAGAATTCAAAACTATATCCGAGGTGTGTAAATTAAGTAACCGGACTGGCAACATAGCGTTTGATCTGGCAACATTTGGGACGCGGGACTTGGAGAGGTGTCAGGTGAACATATGATACGCCTTCAGTACGAGTTTGAACTCGCTGGGGTAATTTTGTTGTCCGTAGAGATTTTTTTCGTGAAACAGTTTTTTCTAGTGCGTTCTAAAAATGAGTTACATTCATTCGAGCAATGGTGTGCTATCAGGTTTTGCTTCAGACTTGGGCACAGTAACGTTTGCAAAACTTCAGTAGGCCTACAGAGACAGTGTTTTGTCAAGGACCCAGGTTTTTTGGTGGTTTAAGACATTTTCAGAAGGAAGAGAGTTGACTGAAAATGAATCACGCAGCGGAAGGCCTTCATCTTCAAGAACCGATGAAAATGTCGACAGAATCCGCGATCTTGTGCGTTCAGATCGTCGGTTGACAGTCAGAATGATTGGGGAAGAGTTGAATTTGACCCACATTACCGTTCATCAGATTTTGACCAATGAATTAGGGATGAGAAAAATCCTTGTCACACAGCAATTTCAATAAACGAGTTTTTGGCCAGTAAAAATATTCCTGTGCCTTCTCAGCCTCCTTATTCGCCTGATTTGAGTTCTCGTGACTTTTTCCTTTTTCCAAGATTGAAAAATCACCTCAAGGGACGTCTTTTTGGGACACTCGAAAACATTCAAACGTCTGTAACCAACCAGCTAAAAGCTATTCCAGTATCCGAGTTCCAGCACTGCTATGAGGATTGGAAGAACTGTCTCCAGCGCTGTGTGGCTTCCCAGGGAAGTTATTTTCACGGAGACAATCAGACCAATTCTGTAACTCAGTTACTATGATCATAGTAACTAAATTTGTCACTATGAGCAAGGTCAGTTACTATCATGAATGAAAGTAGTTTATACTTTTATAATATTTTATCTTGTAGTAACGTTACTACACAGTAACTTTTTACAGAATTGATCTGAGAATTGAATTGTAATTCTATTCGAATAAAAAAAAAAAAAAAATTAAATCAGTCCGGTTTTTTAATTTACATACCTTGTAAATGTAACATTGATTGAATTAGTTAGGCACTTGTTGAAATATTTGAAATAATGATATAATAAAAACCCTGACAAGTAGAATTAATTAGTTTTCGGCTTTTAACATCCTTTATGGTTTTCATACAGATCTTACAGATTTGTCCTTAATTTTTTCCAAAAGAATATAAGGCTAGTCCAAGCAGTCCAGGACCCAGTACTCCGCGATTTTGAGTCCCCGAAAAAGTCTGATTTTTCTTTTTGTGTTGTTTATCACTTTGAATCAACTTCCTTTATTTTTATCTTCTCGAATTTTTGCAGGGATCCATTTTATCAATTTGGCTTGTCACTGTCAGACATGTTGACACCTGCTGCCCCCTAATAATATATTGAAAACTAATGAATTTGTATCTTTGACCTTCATATATATTAAAATAATTCCTAAATTTCTTTGGTTCCTGCTGCCACCAATTTTAAATTATGGAATTAATGCAATTGACGGATATGTACGAATATGAACGATCAAAAATTCGTTTTAAAAACCAATTAAGAGTATTAAATGACGTAGCATGTGAACTCATTAATTAAGTGGGTGAACTAATTCCTTAATCTAAATCTGAGAACTAGAGCAGATTAAGTGAAAACTAGTTCAAATGGCTATAACTTCCTTATTTATGAACCGATTTTAAAAAACATCACACTTCTGGAATCAGGACATTAAGATGATTCTGCCTGTATCCTTAAAAGTGCCAAATTCGGACTTTGACAAAAAATTCTGCTCCAGTTTCGGGCGAAAGTGGAGCACGGCTATAACTCGCTTATTTATGGACCGATATTGCTGAGATTTGGCACAGGGGTGTGGAATGATGTAATCTTTGAATGTAGGTGCACCAAAATGGAATATATGTAGAAGAACGGCCTCAGGAGCCCCCCAATGTTGAAAAAAGTATATATCTCTTTAATTTATTCACTTATTTGGATGAGATTTAGTATTAGGGATCAAAAGTAAAATCTCATTGGCAGAAGATGTTAAATTTTGACCAAAAAAGTGTTCAAGTTTCGTTCGAAAGTGGATCAGAGCCATAATTAGCTTATTTGTGGACTGATATTGATGGGATTTGGCACAAAACTGTGGAAGTAGGTAATCTTTAAACATAGGTACACGAAAATGGGATATATGAAGAAGAGAGACCACAAAAGGCCCTTAATGTTGAAAAATAAGATTGATGTCAAATGTGAGTTTACGTGGTAGGGGAAGCCGAGGCACAACGCGCACCTTAAGGATTATCTTTAATAAAATCTTAAGGAATATTGTAAACAATTTCGAAATATTTTTATTCGTAAGATGATTTATTGTTTAATTATTACAGACAGTTAAAAAAAATAAAAGTTATGACGATATAAAAAAAAGCTTCCTTGTGCTCATTTTGCACCGGTGTCGGGGCAAAATGAGCACGGGCGGGACATATTGAGCAATCAGCTAAAATCTGGTGCAGAATGAACACACGTGAGTGCATTCCTCATCGTTATCATCTTCTCCAGCGCAAGAACAATGTGCCCACTTGCCACATGCTCTGCACTGGAGCAATCAACGTCTGGATATATGTGAAAAATATATCAACACAGCAAAAAACACGTTTCACCAATTTACAAAATGTAAACTCCAGCTCTGAGTCATACAACCACTTTCGGAAGACACTAGCGAAGTACTGAACGTGATTGGAATGCACCCAAACATGGCGGCATGCTTTAACAGCAAAAAAGAGCTCGTTATACCCCGGGAGCCTGTTATGCCCTGGCTTCCCCTATTGTTTTTTTTTAATATACTTACAATATCCATATTATTGAACACGCATTGACTGACACACTAAAAAAAGAACAAATAATAAACCAAAGAAATATCAATATTCTGGAGACCAATACTACGGCTCGGGGAGACTATATCATGTATTTTATTTCAGTATTTTTTTACCTCAACATCATTATTTTGTGTATTAAATGATCGAAGACTGCCTTGTCTGGAATATTTGTATCTTTGTTGGTTGCTTCCACCATTTTTCTGCCTGCTGTTCCTTAAATCCTGAGGGACATATCCATCCATATTGTCACCATAAGCTCCTCCATAACCTAAATTCCTGTCACCAATATACAGGAAGGGATTGGGATGATATTCGGATTCTTCTTCGTTTTGTTTGTTGTAATCGTCCTGGCTGTAGCCTCTTCCATAATCTAAACCGAAGAAGCTTTGTCGGGAACGGTCATTTTTGGATCTTTGTCTATTTCTTGGTGACCTAAAAAAACTTTTGACAGAAAACAGAACAAACCAAAAAACAAAATCCATTAATACATATTTGTTTATAATTATTCCGCGCTGAATTTTTTGGACTTATATTTTTCCTATATGTTAGTCAAAGAGTTGTACAAGTAGTGTTTCTTCTCGAGAATGCTTTCTCGAGAATTTCTCGAGAATTCTTTCTCGAGAATTTCTCGAGAAAAAGTTATAATTCTCATTTTTTATTTCTCGAGAAATGTAATTTTTTTTTCGAGAAATGTCAATTCGCCACGTTAAACGCATTAAGCTTTTAAAAAAACTATTTAAAAAAAATATATGTAATGTAGTGGGTCACTGATTATAATTTAATTTTGATAAAATTTGTCTTCTGTCTCCCACAACGCAACTGTGGCAACAGATAAGAAGCGATTTATAATATTTAGCTAATTAGCATTTATTGTTACAATATTTTATTTTAATTTAGTGTATAAGCAGTTCACTTTTGTAAGAACTCACTAGATCTGGGTATTTTGGTTACTTTTATGGTATGTTACTGACTTTAAATGTCAATTAAAAATATTCCTTACGCTATAAAACCGACTTTAGGTTGATGAGGTTATGATCATTATAATTACAGTCTGTTTCAAACGCTTAGGCGGAACTAAATGGGAATTTCGTTCTTTTAGGTTGTCACGACAAGGGACCTTGCTTGGGTTATTTCATTTTTTACGTTGGAATGTCAAAATTTAAAATTACAACAATGAAACCATGGAAACGAATGACCTATGTCAAAATTAAATAATTTAATACAGTCTGTTTCAAACGCTTAGGCGGAACTAAATGGGAATTTCGTTCTTTTAAGTTGTCACGACAAGGAACCTTTCTTGGGTTATTTCATTTTTCCCGTTGGAATGTCAAAATTTAAAATTACAACAATGAAACCATGGAAACGAATGACCTATGTCAAAATTAAATTAGTTTTTTATATATTTTAATGACAAAAAAATAAATAAATGGGAAATTTGTATTAAGAATTACACATAAAATCAAAATATAAAGAAAATGACATTTTAAAATGATTTTAACCTTAACCAAAAATGTTTATTGTAAGTATGATTTACAAAGCTTAAACAAAACGGCCGAAAAGCACGATTTAAGCGATGAAAGTAACTAAATTGCAAAATCTAGTTCCGCCTAAGCGTTTGAAACAGACTGTAATTATATATTTTAATGACAAAAAAATAAATAAATGGGAAATTTGTATTAAGAATGACACAAAAAATCAAAATATAAAGAAAATGACATTTTAAAATGATATTAATCTTAACCAAAAATGTTTATTGTAAGTATTATTTACAAAGCTTAAACAAAACGGTCCAAAAGCACGATTTAAACGATGAAAGTAACTAGATTGCAAAATTTAGTTCCGCTTAACCGTTTGGAACAGACTGTAAGATATCATTTTTCATTATGACATATGTCAAATAGATCGACATTTTCAAAAAGTGACATTTTTTAATACCAACATGACATACAGCTTGAAAGGTACAAACTATTGAAAACAAAATTCCCTCTTAGTTTGTTCTTACAAAAGTGAACAGCATATATTATTTATTATAATAAATTACATTTAATTTTTTGTTCAGTTTAAAACTGTTATATAAAAGATTACCTACAAGTTAAATAAAATAATTGTTACTATTATTATTAATTTCTTAATTTTTTGAAAATTTCTCTATACATATATATTTTCAATTAATATGCAATTACGTGCCGTTTTCGTAATCATTTTTAAAGTCCCGTTATCCATTTGTTCCAATGTTATTTAAATGAATACTTTAGTACTTTAAAGTTGACTATAATTTTAACATGTTTTTATCCTCTACAATATTTTCAACATTAAAAAAAGATATATATTCTAATAATTATTTTTCTCGAGATTTCTCGAGAAAATAAGTTTAATTTTTCATTTCTCGAGAAATGAAAAATGTCGAGAAATCAGAAACACTATGTACAAGCATGCCAAATTTCAGCTTTCTATGTTTGGCTAAAATTTCTACTGTACAGACAGACAGACACCTGAGTAACGTTGAAGATCTTGCTTTCCTAAACTGGTCCACTTACCTCAAATCTTCTCCTGAAGCATCAGTTAAACAATCTGAAGTCTTATACTTCAAAACTTCAAATTTTAAACTGTTTTCATCAATTTTTCTGTAACAAGCACAAATCACAAAACTTATAGCTAAAATATAAAGTTTAAGATTCATTTTGGATTAAAAAATGATTTGATTTTGCGTGATTAATATCTTTTATACCAATATTAACTAATTTTGCTGTCAAATTTGACAAAGTTAATTGTGTTTATTGTTTAAAAATTGGTTTTTTCCTAAAATGATTACTGTCAAGATAAAATACATTGGATTTAAATATTGCGTGCTTCCGTTGGCAAATTACTCAGACAAGTTTAATTGCTACAAATTGCAATTTTGTGGAACAAAACATAAAAATAGTAACAGAAGATTAAGAAATAAGACTCGGAAAAAAAAATGTTAAAAAAAGTCTTCTGCAAGTAATATTTCATTATAATCATTTCGAAACCCAGTGATAGTCGCCAAGACTGCCGAATTTTATTTAGGTTCTACGAGGGTATATTATTAATTTTTACATACAACAATTTTCAACATGCAAGGTAATGGGTGTTTTTTTTAGAGGTATAGAACTTTAAATTGCAATAAAACAACGATGGATTATTCGATTGACATGAATTTTTTTTTATTCGAAAGATAATCTTGTGGCATTACATTTTAAATATGATTTCTGGCATATGACCGCCACGGCTGGCTCGGATGTAGTCCAATCTGGACGTCCAATTTTCGATGACTTTTTCCAACATTTGTGGCCGTATATCGGCAATAACACGGCGAATGTTGTCTTCCAAATGGTCAAGCGTTTGTGGGTTATCCGCATAGACCAATGACTTTACATAGCCCCACAGAAAGTAGTCCAGCGGTGTTAAATCACAAGATCTTGGAGGCCAATTCACAGGTCCAAAACGTGAAATTAGGCGGTCACCAAACGTGTCTTTCAATAAATCGATTGTGGCACGAGCTGTGTGACATGTTGCGCCGTCTTGTTGTCTTGCGATGTCTTGTGTATGATTTAATGTAATGCCACAAGATTATCTTTCGAATAAAAAAAAATTCATGTCAATCGAATAATCCATCGTTGTTTTATTACAATTTAAAGTTCTATACCTCTAAAAAAAACACCCGTTACAAACAGAGCATAAGTTTGAGAAATAAGTAAATCTAAAGTGGGTATTACACGATTCAATTTATTGATCAATTAATTGAAAAAGTTGACATTCAGTTAATTGATGTGTGTAAAGTGTAAAAATTTCGTCAATTAATTGATCAATTAATTGACAAAAAAATTAATCTATTTATTTTGAAAATAGAACAAACCATAACCGACTGATGACACTTTGAGAAACTTCTATCCGCTCGGTACATAAACTTGCCTGAAGCCAGCTTGGAGAAGTTCCACCGCACGATTCATCTCGTGGATATTTAGATGCTGTCGCTCCATTATTAAAAAATTTATGTAAAGTGTGAATTTTCACACATATTTGGGTTTTGCAGGTATTTAGTAACTGAATGATGATTATTTGGGATGCCAAAACAAATTTTATGTCAAAATATTTTTTTATGAATTTTAATTCGAATGCTTAATACCATTATTTAAGTTTCTAAATATATGCAGTATTTTTTTTATATAGGAAAGTTCATTAAGATTTTGAAAATTGCACCTATGGTTTCCATTGCTTGCTTACATCATAAGTCCCGCCCTTTGATTTCGTCAAACATAGAATTAAATTATAATTTCAACACTTTCCACTGGTTATTAAATTTAAGCTTTTAAAAATTAAATGCAACATTTACCAAATATAACTAGAATTTTAACAAAATAATTTAAACAAAATAAAAATGCAAAAAAAAAAACAAAAAATAAAATCAACAGGATTCGAACCCTAGTTTGCAAGTTTCTTATATTATTAAGCGTACGACAAATCCAACCACGCCACGAGAGCTACTGATCTGGTATGTTACACAACGTATTAAATAGTTAACATATTTTAGTTAAAAACACAAAAAATGCGTTATTTTCCGAAAACATAATCTGATCAAAAATTCCTGTTGTACTATTCCGGTTCATACCAATGTACATTACTTAGAATTTTTTCAGATTTTTAGTTTAAACCATCTGGGCTACAGGGTGTGGGACAAAAATTTTTTTGCACAATTTTGGCAAAAGTCGCTTCAAAATAATTTATTTTGCAAAAATAAAATTTTGATCGTTAATCCACGTACTAAGGGCTTTCATTTGATACCCTACTCAAAATTTAAAAAAAATATTTTTTTTTTCGATGTGCACATATTTGTTTGTATTTTTAGAGGTATATGTTTTTTAGATGTTTTAGTATTTTTCCTATGTGCGGGTCAAAGAGTTGTATAAGCATGCCAAATTTCAACTCTCTAGGTTTAGCCGTTTGGCTACAATTTTTACCGAACAGACAGACAGACAGATAGACAGACGACAAAATGACGGTATAAGGGTTTTTTGGTCATACCTACAAAACCCTAAAAAGAATACCACTACTTAAAAACACTGCAATTATTAATATAAACGTTTTAAATCGAATCAAAATAAAATATGTGATCAACCTACGGATCATGTACTGAATAAAATTTGCCAATTTGTATTTGTTTTGTTTTGTTGGTTATTGTTTTTACTTGTTTTCCATAGCCAACTACTCATTGCCTACTTTAATTGAAATACAACATTAAATGTACAATAAAATATATTTTCATATTTTTTTTCAATATCCCTATACTTTTCCGATGTGTGCATATAGCTCTTATTATTTAAAAAATAAATGAATTACTCTTTCTTAATGAAATGTCATCGTGTAAAAAATAAACTTCAACATAATTCTTTCGTCCTGTATGTCTGTGTCTCTGGTACGCGCTAGGCGTTATACCAGATTGTTTGTAGACAATCTACGCCACTGTAGTACATTTACAGTATACAGAGATATCAAAATGTCGTCCTTGTGTTTAATACTGAAACCTCATTACTCCGAACCAATTAATTCACATTTTATTTGTATTATTAAGCATTCATAAAGCGTTACATTCTTTAAAAATCAAATACAAGTTCTTTTTCCTTTTTTGTCTATCGATTCTTTGTTTTATTGGCAGAACTGGTTTCTATCTGCATCCTAAAGCCATCAGTTCTCAAACGTATAACTACCATTTGTTATTTTCCAGTTATATTTTGTTATTAAGAAAAAATATACCTGCATTTTTTTGTTGATGGTTCTAAGAATTATTTTTAAAAGAATGTGATTTTGGTTATTATTACCAAATTAACATCATCATAAAGTTATTGTTGATTCGAAATCAAAAGAATGACAAAAGAATAAATGTATGTAGATTTGGTCGTGACCGTAAATTGGTAGAGAGGAAAGGTAGTACGGGTTGTGGACAAAAATAATGCAACAATAGTTCGTTCAAACGTTGTAATACAGTATTACTCTAATGGGAAATAGGATCGGTTTGCCAAATGTTGTAAAAGTATCAAATCTGTTAATAAACTCAAAATATTATGAGGAATTGTATGTTATTTTGTTGTTAATTTATTGAAACTGAATGGAAAAAGATCAGAGATTCGTATGATTTACAAAAACCAGGTAAAACGGATCTTATCTCGGTATCGATGTATGTAATGAAGCGATTAGAATCAAATTGGGTTTTGAAGAAAATATAATCGACACCATTGAAAAGAAAAGATTTTACTGATTTGGATATATACAGAGAATGCTGGATACGTGATGTCCCAAACAAATGTGGAGTTGGTTGCCAGAAGTTGGCACAAGACCTAGTAGACCTGGCAGACCTCTAAGATCCTGGAAGATAGCAGGTGATTTTTAAAAGGAAAAAAATAAAATATTTGGATTTTATCCGCAAAATAATGCACTTCGCAATATTCAATATACCGAGAGAGATTAATAGTATAAATTATGTAAAGTAAGGGTCCCAATATACTATCTTGAGGTACGTCTAGGTGGAGGAATAGTTTCTTAGAACTTACATTATTATTTACTACAACTTGACTTCTGGTAAGGTAACTGGAAAAAAATTTAATCACTTCCTTACCAATACCAATAATGTTTTGGTTTTAATAAGATGGTATATTTAAGTTGGTTTTATAGTACGAGGTGTGTAAAGTAAGTAACCGGACTGATTTATTATTATTATTTTTTTATTCGAATAGAATTACAATTCAACATTGTCTCCCTCAAAATAACTTCCTTGAGAATCCGCACAGCGCTGGAGACGGTTCTTCCAATCCTTATAGCAGTACTGGCACTCGGATACTGGAATAGCTTTCAGTTGGTCGGTTACAGACGTTTGTATATTTGCGAGTGTCCCAAAATGACGTCCCTTGAGGTGATTTTTCAATCTTGGGAAGAGGAAAAAGTCACAAGGACTTAAATCAGGCGAATAAGGAGGCTAAGGAGCCACAGAATTTTTTTTACTGTCCAAAAACTCGTTTATTGAAATTGCAGATTTTTCTCATTCCCAATTAATTGGTCAAAATCTGATGAACGGTAGTGTGAGTCAAATTCAACTCTTCCCCGATCATTCTGACTGTCAACCGACGATCTGAACGCACAAAATTCCAAATTCTGTCGACATTTTCATTGATTCTTGAAGATGAAGACTTTCCGCTGCGTGATTCTTCTTCAATCAACTCTCTTCCTTCTGAAAATGCCTTAAACCACCAAAATCCTGAGTCCTTGACAAAACACTTTCTCCGTAGGCCTGCTGAAGTTTTGCAAAAGTTTCCGTTGTACTGTGTCCAAGTCTGAAGCAAAACCTGATCGCACACCGTTGCTCGAAATGAATGTCACTCATTTTTAGAACGCACTAGAAAAAACTGTTTCACGAAAAAAAGCGCTACGGACAACCAAATTACTCAAGCGAGTTTAAACTTGTATTAAAGGCGTATCACATATTCACCTGTCGCCCTCCAAGTACTGCGTCCCAAATGTTTCCAGATCAAACGCTATGTTGCCAGTCCGGTTACTTAATTTACACACCTCGTATATGCTATGAAACAAATAATTTGGAAAGAAGTATGACGGAAGAATTTGCTTTGGGGGGGGGGTCATCATTTGCTCCGGGTTAACATTTTCAAAACACCTTACGATTTCTCTATTTTTCATTTCGTAAATCCATATTTTTTACTTCCACGTATTGCTTTTTTTAGGGTTTTGTAGGTATGACCAAAAAACCCTTATACCGTCATTTTGTCGTCTGTCTGTCTGTCTGTCTGTCTGTCTGTCTGTCTGTCTGTCTGTTCGGTAAAAATTGTAGCCAAACGGCTAAACCTAGAGAGTTGAAATTTGGCATGCTTATACAACTCTTTGACCCGCATATAGGAAAAATACTAAAATATCTAAAAAACATACCCCCCTAAAAATATAAACAAATATGTGCTCATCGAAAACAAAAATATTTTTTTTAAATTCTGAGTAGGGTATCAAATGAAAGCCATTAGTACGTGGATTAACGATCAAATTTTTATTTTTGCAAAGTAAATTATTTTGATGCGATTTTTGCCAAAATTGTGCAAAAAATTTTTTGTCCCGCACCCTGTAGCCCAGATGGTTTAAACTAAAAATCTAAAAAAATTCCAAGTAATGTATATTGGTGTGTATAATGGTTTTTGGTTCACAAAGTACAAAAGTTATAGCAATGTAAGACACCCACATGCAAGGCGTACGATAGCGTAGTGGTTAGAGCACTGTTGTCGTAAGCTAAAACACACTGGAAACGAAGGGTTTCGAGTACGGAGTGAATTTTATTTTTTCTGTTTTTTTTTTTGCATTTTTATTATGTTTATTTTTATTTAGTTATATTTTGACAAATGTTGTATTTAATTTTTAAGAGCGTAAATTTAATAACCAGTCTTATTATATGATAAGCAGATAGCAGATAAGCAGATAGCAGATAACAGACGATAAATTATTTTAAAACTATCGTTCATTTTGCCGTGATTACTATAAAGTAATATTTGTCCTACACACTCAGCATACCGCCTTCACTTATTTTATACCTGCGAAATCCTGAAATGTGTGAATATTCACACTTCACATCAATTTTTTTGATTTATTCTATGAAACAAATAATTTGGAAAGAAACATGACAGATTAATTGTTTCTTTGGGGGGGTTTGTCATTAGCTCTGGTTTACCATTTTCAAATACCTTATGATATCTCTATTTTTCATTTCATAAATCCACGTTTTTTTTTCTTCCACGATTTGTTGATTTTTTATTTTGTTTATCATTTACCAAATTTTTATCGGTAAATAAAATTAGATTTTTATTTTTAACAGTGATGTAATATAAATTTTGCCATTACGTTCTATAATCTAAAATATTTTATTAGTGGCTGATTTATAAAATAGTTCTAATTTGTCATCTGTTTTGAACGAGATAAAATATTTACTTAAGTCGTATTATTTACTGTTTATTTATTTTTTTAATAAATTTTTTATGAATATAATGATA
This sequence comes from Liopterus haemorrhoidalis, assembly GCA_963971575.1. Taxonomy (NCBI): domain Eukaryota; kingdom Metazoa; phylum Arthropoda; class Insecta; order Coleoptera; family Dytiscidae; genus Liopterus; species Liopterus haemorrhoidalis. The sequence goes on along the minus strand of OZ020621.1, from coordinate 2,618,527 downwards.
AACTTGACCGTAAGTAACCTTCAGATTACGTCAGTTCATACCATAGAGATCATTAAAGAGAATAACTTGTCAATATACAAAAATCGACTTGTTATTATACTTGTTTTTGTTATGTGTCTTAATGTGTCATAGTTTTTTTAACTTAATGAGGTTCTATTGTGAATTTTTAAAGAATTTATTTACTCATTTCGAAATGTAAATATATAAAAAATTGTAAATGGCATTCAAATGCATTTTTTGATAGCCTTTGACATAAATTTATGTGCAATATAATCATATAATCTGTTTTTACCGACCGCCAACATATATAAGGGAGGTATTGTGATCATACCGATTTTGAAATTTCGAGATTTCGATGGATCTCCACGAATTGAGCTCCCTATATAACGTTTTGACTATTTTTAGCATGATGTCTGTCGGTCTGTCTGTCCTTCCGTCCGTCCGTCCGTCCGTCCGTCCGTCTATCTGTCTGTCTGTCTGTCTGTCTGTCTGTGTACACGTGCAGAGCAAATTCGGCTGAAAGGATTTTTATGAAACTGCATATTTAAGCTTATTAATATTAAATCTGGTTTGACTTTTCACTTCATACTTGTATCTGAAATATATAAAACATTAAGAAAACTTGATGTTGCGCCACTGAGAATATCCTTGAAGTTCTCACGTTGCAAGTTTGATTATTGTTAACGCAGGATGCACAATTGCTAAATGAAAATGGAAATACAAAACAAAGAAGAGAATCTGGTTCATGACGGTGTTGTTACCCGCATTCTGTCAACTAATTAAAATAAATGGATCAATGTTAAGAATTTTTACAATGAATCTAGAAAACCGAGCTTTACTTTAAACATTAAATAAGCGTAACATAAACTTTTTATTCAGTATTATGTCTTCATAGTGTATAATGTATGTCTAGTAGAGATGGGAATTTCGGCTCAGTTTGCGGAACCGGATCAGTGGAGGTCGTTCAGTTTGTTGAGCCGGTTCATTGATCCGGTTCAGTGATCCGGTTAAGTAAACATGTTTCCAAAACACAGGACGGTCGTTAATTCGTAGGTAGAAAGTCGCTTAGAGCCGGTTCTTGCAATATATGAACTGTAAATATGATCCCGAGACACAGGTCGGTCGGTCGTTCGGTCGTAGGTAGAACGTCGTTTACAGTCGGCTCTTGCTTAGAGCCGGTTCTTGCAATATATGAACTGTAAACATGATCCCGAGACACAGGTCGGTCGGTCGTTCGGTCGTAGGTAGAACGTCGCTTAGTGCCGACTCTTGCTTAGAGCCGGTTCTTGTAAACATGATCCCGAGACACAGGTCGGTCGGTCGTTCGGTCGTAGGTAGAACGTCGCTTAGAACCGACTCTTGCTTAGAGCCGGTCTTTTAAGCATGATCCCGAGACACAGGTCAGTCAGTTGCCGGTCGTTCGGTCGTAGGTAGAACGTCGTTTAGCCCCGACTCTTATCTAACATTTTTGAAACAAACAATTCACTTTATGTAGCTACTGTATTTTAAACCAGATGTGTTAAGTTTATGGCGATGTTTATTGCCCTTATAAATCGGACATCTGGGATTTGGGCAATATTTTTAATATTTTTATATAGTATGGTTGTAAGAAAATACAGACTAAGCCGATTAGTTTCAAATAAACTGCCCTACAAATTGATGACAAAATACACTTTATGATAATACATTACAAGCCAAGTTCTCGCGAAGTTCAACATGACATCGACCCAGATCCGGATCACTCCGGTCACTGTTCACAATCGCCCGACCTATCGTATTCTTGAAACTTGAAACTATACAATGAGCCGTGAGCCGGCTCATTTCAATTTGGTGAACCGTGTCACTTCGGTCAGTGTACTGAGCCGGCTCAGTGAGCCGGTTCGTTCATGAACGACCCATCTCTAATGTCTAGTATATTCATCATCATTATCTACCAGTCAAAGAATATTTCTGAACATAGTCCTTCCCATTATTTCTTAAAACCTTTAAGTCTTGACCCAACAATATCTAATTTTCAGCAATTCTCTTTCGGCAATATCGTTTGTTAATCTAAAATTCTACCTCTATTCCTAACTGAAAAGGTGGTTCACTTTTGGTAAGCAAGAACGTTTGCCATTCTGGTGGTAGATAGAATTGTTTTTACCAGAGCCGCAGTAAGGAAAACTTGCGCTAGGGGCAGAGCCTTGTTTTGGTGCCCTTGGCAAATAAAAGGTCGCCCCCTCCGCCCCCCTTACTGCGGCTCTGGTTTTTACTGATTTATTTTGTCCATTTACTGATGATGAAAGCAGAAAAAAGGCTAATAAAACTCAATTGGGCGGCATATGGATATTATAAAAACGATAATATGAAAAGGACTGGCAATAATGCTAAAGCCTGGAACAGAATGCACAGCGCGGCGTCATTTGCGACAGCGTTGCGTAGCACCGTTGAGAATTTTCGCCTGCACACAATGCAATAATTTTTAACGCCGTCAAGTGTCACTTGACAACCTATATCTGTGTTTATACGTGCGCTTTCTTTTATTAAAAGTATAATGGATGATGAAGACTTGTGTGTGATGTTATTTATGTTGTATGCAAGTTATTTATACATACAAACACTTTACCATTCAGTAATAACTGAGGTTAGGTGTTCTGCGTCAACGTTCAACGGCGTCAAAAGTTGGAAGTTGACGAACATTCAGTATCAACGGCGTTCGAACGCCGGAGGACGTTGTTCATTATGTGCACTTGCGTACGACAGCTTGGTTTTAACTTTCTTCTGACAGATAGTGCCGTACGTACGCCGTTAACGCGTCGTAGAACTCGGTGAATTCTGTTTCCCACTTAAGCATAAAAAGCAGGGTGTGCGACGTACACGGGTGTTTCATCATTTGGGGACGATTCTAGTAGAATTCTAGAAATAGGGTCTTCCTAGAGTTTGCACATCCATATAGCCAGCGGTCGATTTATTAAAGGGTGATCTTATGAATGTTTGCACATTGGCAGCTTACATCCACACGGTGACCCTGTACGTAAGAGAAGAAAGAGATACACAGATCAATTCTGTAAAAAGTTACTGTGTAATAACGTTACTAAAACATAAAATATTATAAAAAATACAATGACTTTCATTCATGATAGTAACTGACCTTGCTCATAGTGACGAATTTAGTAACTATTATCATAGTAACAGAGTTACAAAATTGGTCTGACTATGTATTGGAATAATTCAGAGAGTTTGGTTACAAAAATTCATATTAGTATTATAAAACGTATTAAATAGTATTATTATAATGAATGTTATTATCTCTAGTTTACTAAATAATCATGTTTATTTTTAATTGATAGTAAACAAAATGTTGAAAATAAAATAGTTTCACGAAAATAATAAACATAGGTTGATAATTAATGATAGTAAATAAAAATATAGCATAAAACTGCGTAGATTTAACGGCAGATGAGCAGTGAGCAGAGTTTTGAAAGGAAAAGTAACACACTTACTGCTGTGAATGTACTTGAACTTGTACACTTTTTCTTTCGTTCTAGACATTGGCCTTGGGTCTGTTTCCCTGCATCTGCTAACATTATAAAGACAAGTCTTACGAAAACACCCTTCCATGGACGTACGATTTAGAAAATATACTTAATTCTGAATCCTTTCTAACTTGCAGTGTAAGGATATACAGAGTGATTATTTAATGGCGAGACGACGTCACCGAATTTTACGTGCCACCTAGCAGAATACTATGACTATAATAACCTTGAAGAAAATTTGATTATGAAGAAAAAAAATTATGAGCATGCGCGCATAATCGCCTGCTACGATGTGTATGAAACGGCAAATTATTAAAACTTCCAGTGACGTCGTCTCGCCATTAAATAATCACTCCGTAGTCGAGTTAGTTATTTTCTGGTGTTGTTCTTCATACTTCTTTCTATCGTATTCTATTCTTTGTATATTTCCGTATCTCCTCCCAGATTACGCCTCTCTTCGTTGCAGCTTCTTATTTTTCTTGGTGCCAGGTTTTTCTCGATCTTCCTGGTCTAATTTTCTTCACTGTTTTTGCTTCAAAAACTCTTTTTACTATTTTGTCTTCGCTCATTCTGTGTATATGTCCCAGCCATCTTAGCTGTCCTTCTTCTCTATTTTCAATAAAAATATTATAAATATTTTTTACTAACAAATGAAAATATTTATTTAATATGTAAAATAGTATTCGCAATAAATTAGACATTTTTATTATAATACCTAATTTATGGCTGTAAAATTCAATAGAAAACATCTTTATTATCGATGAAAAACCGCATATAGAAATATTCACAAACAATGAGTGTTTAAATTAATAAATGCTTCTGAGTAATAAAAAATTTGTACAATAATTATTAAAAAATTTTGAAATGTTTCAAAATAGTTGTTTTGAAATAATGTGTTCCTTCATCGGAACTACAACAGAGGACATGAAATATTATATGTACCATAAACTGGGTGAACTTGACCAAAAAGTCAAAAAATGTTTAGAATATTTACAGATTAACTATATTTTCATATAAACAATCATAATTTTTACCGACCGCCAACATATATAAGGGAGGTATTGTGATCATACCGATTTTGACATTTCGAGATTTCGATGGAGCTCCACGAACTGAGGTCCCTACATAACGTTTTGACTATTTTTAGCATGATGTATGTCGGTCGGTCTGTCTGTCTGTCTGTCTGTCGGTCCGTGGACAAGTGCAGCTTTTGGTAAAAATCGCTTAACTAGAAATGGGAATATTTCACAACAGAGAAATATTTCGAAAACAATTATTTAACAAAAGTTGCTATAACAGTAATAACTAACAACTTTTATTTGAGACATTTTTTGGTAAAGCAGCATAAATTAAACAAGTACTTTGTGATGGCGGTCGGTCCTGTGGTGGCCAAAGCTGATTTTTGATAATATTGTCAATGTGTCACCTTGCAATGCAAAACGGTTCGGTTACTTATTTTAAAATATTAGACAGAAAAAATATTTATTTAGCTAATCTCCAATTTGTATGTTTACCTTTAATCTATCAATATATATTCTACATTATAAACAGTATTTCAAATTTTCAGTGGCGAAATATATCAATATGACGTCTCCTTCGTTAGTATTTGTCGAAGACCTACTGAACGAGGACAGGCGAATGATTATTCGTCAAATTAGTGTGCGCCTAGGGATAGGTACACGACAAGTTCATGACATCTTGCATGATTGTTTCATCGCGCTGGGTGCCAAGGCTGTTGGGACCAGAACCTAAACTCAATAGGAAAGTTCTTTGAGGACGGCTTAAAAAAATTAGTTTATCGTTGGGATAAATGTATTCAGTTAAATGGAGATTATGTTGAAAAACTACATTGTAATATTGACGAAAATTAACAAAATTATAAAAATTATAGCTAAATTCCCAGAACTTTGGAAACATCCCTCGTAAAATTCCTGAACACAAAACAACTAAATTTACTTGGCCTGAAAAAGAAGAAGCAGAAGCATGTTATAAAGCGAGAAGATATTGCTAAGATGCTTGTAGCATTAATATCATTATGAGTTATTTAATTTTGTTAAATAGTGTTTAAAATCATAGTTTTGATTGTTCTATATTGACAACTTTTTTTGCTTAAAATCAATAAAGGTGCACACCCTTGAAGTTAATTAGATTCCTCCTGGGAAACCCTGTATGTAGTTTCTACGCTATTGTATCTGTCATCAAAAGAAGCAATGAATTTTTAGAACGTGTACAAATTTTTTAAAGAGCAATTTAAAACCTGGAATTTGAAATTTTTCAATCCTAAATAGTAAGGCGTATAAATTGTAGCATATCATGTTTTGGTTTTTCCGAGTGTTTCGCAACAATAACTGGTTACTTGGTTCCTACTCTGTTGTCGGCCCACAACTCTTGTGTAACTTATAATTCTGTTCATATTACGCATTATCATCGACGTGAGTTATGATAAACAGATCACGTATACACTATGAATGATCGCACAGAGATGTTTTGTAAAAATTGCCAGTAATTCCCCAAGATGTGTGCATTGCTGTCTAATAAGGAAAACGAAACATTGAATAATATATCAATGACGTTAAGGTCCTGAAATCGAAGCATCAATAAATAAAGACTATGAAAAAAAAAACATTGAAAAGTATACGTAACAATTATTTTGTGTTATACGGAAAATATTAGTTAGAAACTTTAATACTCGATCAAGCGAGTAACCCATATTATATTTTTATGAAAAATGTATGCATGTATTTATTTTATGTATAATTACTAAACAAGTTCAGTAATTCATGGAGAGTATATTCAGGCAGAGCCTACTGAATACTGCACATTATACTCTACACACATGAACTCGATTCTCATCTGTTAAATTTTTTTAATAATATTTTTAATTTCATTATATGATACCCTTACGAAAAGAGTGCAGGATTCTCAAAGTTTAAATGGCTCTTCAGATATCTTGTGTACCAATACTCATTAAATCTACTATTTATTGTTTTCTAGGAAATATAAACTAATATACAATAAAATGAATTTTTGCAAGATCTTGCAATAGAAAATATTTAATGTAAATAATTATTTTTAATAATATTTTTAATGGAATAAGGAAATCTATCAGAAATAAAAATAACTAAAGTATGAGTATATATTTTTAAAATATTAAAAACCATGTTTATTTTAATATATAATTGTCACGGTTTGTTACATTAATGGTAATGAAATGGCAAACATACGATTCAACGTGGGATTTACTGAGGAAAACACGTACTTACAAACAAACATGACTAACTAAATTCTAATTTTTATGGTCGTATTTAAATTCCATACATCATTATTAAAGGTAAATGCATGTGATTTCTTAGGATTATGCATAATATTTCTGTAAAGTAAATGCTAAGGACATTTTTGTTCAATTTTAAGTAAAATATATTTATTTCATATTTAAATCAGTTCCTGCGATAGAAAAATACGCGCTTAAAGAAAATAAATAAATAAATAAATCAAGTAAGGACAAATCTGAATAATAATCACGGGTAAGAGAATAATAATATTGAAGGACACGCAAGAATACATCCAGGGGAGCTGCACGAGATTGACCCCCCCCCCCAAATATAAAAAAAAAGTTTTTAAGAATCGCATTTTCTTGTAATTTACGTGATCCCGCTAGAATAAAAATTGGCTTCTGAGGTCCCTTTGGATAGAGAAACATTTTTGGATTCTCATCCCGCTCCAAGAAAAAAATCTGCTTACGTGCCTGAGGACACGTGATGAAGATGGAAGTGGACAGAATGGTAATACATTTCCTTAACATACCGAAATTGTAGGAACCGAAAAATAAAAATAGCCTCCAATTTTATTAATATAGAAGAACTCAGAATAGCTGAAAAGAAGATATTAAGAGCAGCTCTTGGTCCAGTAAAAATTGGCGAGAACGAATATAGGCAGAGAATGAACCATGAGATATTAGAAGTACTGGAAGGGAGCGATGTTGTAAGGAAAATTAAGCAACAGCGAGTAAGATGGCTTGGGCATGTATGGCGAGGAGAAGAAGCATCTATAGCATATTCAGCGTTGCAGTGGGAACCAGGGAGGAAAAGAAAACGGGGAAGACCTAAGCTAACATGGATGCAAGAAGTAGAAGAAGATCTGAAAAGGGCCGGAATTACGAGATGGGGAAATAAAGTTAGAAACAGACAACTTTGGGGAGAGATCACAAAGAAGATTTAATGCGAGATATAGGAACTGATCCATCCTGAAAAAGGATTTAGAAAGCCCAAAGGGCGGCGTAACCCCCGTAGGGGTGTTTAGCCATTTATTATTATTTAAAATTACAATTACAAGAATCAATGTGTTGCTCCTCCTGTATAATTTGCTGCGGACGCCCCTGGTTCCAAAATATTTTTATTAAGTCAAAATTTATTCAAAATAACAAGAATTATTGTAGGATTTTCCTATAACTCTATGAAAACATTAATTATGAATTTTCGTAAACATTTCCTATAATTTGCGACTCATGCTAATTTTTCATAGTAGTTACATAAAGAGAATGTATTGAAATATGTATGTGGTATTTTTGGCATATGACTTGAGCCCATAAAAACATTTACACGCCTACAATTTGGCGTATAGATCCTAATCATCTTCAGCTAACATAACTCCGGGATTCCCGATGTAAACAATTTTTTCCCTGACAGGTAATTTGAACGTAAGATAAATGTTTGAACCTTTTAGTCATTTTTTAGAAGATGACGCTTTTTCAACATAATTTTATTTTATTTCAAGAAATTATAAAAATTCTGAACAACTTGCAGATTTCTTTGTCACGCAAGTTTATAATTTGTAAGAAACTAAAAATAACAAATATTATAAAAGTTCTGTACAAGAAAACTTGTACAAAGCAAAAGTAGATTTAGCCTCTATGGTGGACAAATTTTTATACATGTAATCGGTCGAAACGTCACATTGACTACGTGGCTTTCATGTCTATGGCTGTTGGTCTAGAAACGTAGAACTTACTTTCTCTGCCCCTTATACGTCTATATAGGCGATAGGATCCTATTATTTACTTATTTATATTTAACTGATAATTACAGACAGACAGACCACAAAATGACAGTATACGGGTTTTTAGGTTATACCTACAAAACCCTAAAAATAAAATTAAAAAAAACTTGATACCACACAATAAATTTAAAACAAATAATAATTTTTTTCAACGATACAAAAAATTCAATATATTTCGAAGAACTAATCTGAAAAATTCCTATTACATTTCCTATCATCTTACATTATTGTTTTTTTTTTTTGATTTTAAGCACAACCCCTTTGGGAAATAGGGTGGGGGACAAAGGTTTTATGCCATATTTTTTGCGAAAATCCCATAAAAAAATGATCTTTCAAAAATATACATTTGCTCGTCCCCACGCATTAAGAGGTTTCACTTGATATCCTACTCAAAATTTAAAATAAGTATTTTATTTCATTAAATACATACACGCGATGTTTTTCTTTCTATAAATAATTTTTTAGATGCGTAAAATAATATTTTTTTTCATGTTTTTGATGCGCTGTTTATTAATAACCAGGATAATTTTAAAATAAACAAAAACTAAAGAAAAAATATTAACGCAAGGCTTCAGAAAAAAAAAAACGATAATAAAATATATATATAAATAATCATTTTGTAAAATATCATAAAAAAAAGTATTTCTTGTTAGATATTTTCCTAGTGGCGCAGGATGTTCTTACTTTCCAAAAGTCTTTGTTAGAAGAGCAACCGAGGAACAATTCCGTGATGACAAGTTCAATATCACCCGAGGGAATTTTTCGTAATGTCATGTTTGCTAAAATAGCGACCGACGAACGTTTTCGTGATGACAAGTTTGTTGAAAAATGAAATTTTTTTAAGTCCCAACGTGATGTCAAGTTCAGTTATGGAAAACACCGCTCGAGCGGCTTTTTTGGTTGAAAGTCGCCAAAAATACAAGTGTTCCCAGGCCGGGTGACTTTCGGAATGGCGGCAACCGACCCGTACGCTCGCCGGTAAATCTGGAAACGCCGGTGAAAGATTTTTGTAGATTTATATGTGAATGACGGCATCCAAATTGGTTTAAAGCAAAAAAAGTGTAGTATTTTTTTACGTCAATGTCACTCTACTGCGGGTAATTTCGATTGTTATGGATTTAATTACGCTCTTACTTCTGTCACTCATGATAAGTCATTGCTAATTCAGATAATACCCATATGTCCAAAGAACAATGGCATTTGTTTATCTTTTTTGATAGGTTCGTGTCTTGATGTAACGTTGAAGTTTCTTGACAATATTTGTCTCGTCTTCGGAATTACCAGGAAACTTGCGCAATTCAAAGATATTTACAACTTTTCGGGTCTTTTTTATGTACCTGTGAATCATAGTGTGTCTTATAATTAGAAACACATTGTGAAATATTTAAATTTGTTTATACTTCAAATTATTCTTTGTTTGTTTGTTCAAAAAGTCGAGTAATATGTCATGTTAACGTTAAATGCCAGATTTTCCAGGTATTATATATAACAGTACTTGGTAGAGATGTTAACTAATCTTTATTTAGGGTTTCGTAGGCATAACTAACCAAGTTGGTTAGTTAAAATTTTTGGCGCACAGCTACAAAGGGTATTTGCGCCTACATAACTAACCAAGAAAACCTTATACTGACACTCATGTGTCTATGAGGGTTGCCTCTTATATTTCGGGATTGCGCTAAACTAGTGCTAAACTGACGCTTCTATCGTAAAGTTTGTCAATTTCTATAGTATACGTACTCACACCGTTTTGACGTACGAGCGCTATTTGTATTGTTTACGGTAACTTGAAATAATTTATCTCAGCTAAAAATGGAATTAAATCGTGAACATTTTCGAGGGATTATTTTTTACAACTGTTGTGGATTAACCCAACAACAGTGCATCGATGAACTTGTTTCGACTTTTGTCGATGAAGCACCATCAAGGACTACTGTTTATCGATGGTTTGCTGACTTCAATCGTGGCCGTAGTTTGCTTAAGCACGAATTTCGTGAAGATCGTCCAAAATCGGTTGTTGTTCCGGAAAATATTGATGCTGTGCGTGAACTGATACTGCAAGATCGTCATGTGACTTATCATGAGATTGAGGTATCCTTGGGCATTAGTGGGACCAGTATACATTCACTATTGCTTGAACATTTGGCCGTCAAAAAGATTTTATCGCGTTGGATCCCACCATATTGCGTTGGAGATGCCTCAATTGGAAAAAAATCACAAAATTGGTTCAAACGCATGCAAAAATGTATTGATCTTCATGGAGAATATTTTGAAAAACAATAAAGCCACTTTTGTTGATAAATAATTGTTTTTGATCTCAAATCGCGAAATATAAAAGGCAACCCTTGTAACACGTCACTCAATAAGTCTCCGAACTAACTTAAAAAACATTTTTTTTTAGAAATTCGACTTTATTCATCAACATACTCTCATTAAAGAGGGATACATTCATTCCAACGCTTCTAAAATTAAAAAAAATTAAATTAATTAATTGATTTAAATTCAGCATACCAATCAATAATAGTTGATTTGCCTGGTGCAGAGTCTCTATAACACTTTATATCTTTAAAGTGTCAGCTATCTCACCCAACTTCACTTTACGATCTTTCAAAACTATTTTGTGGACTTTTTTTATGTTTTCCGGAACAACTGCCGATTTTGAGCGACCAGAGCGTTTAGCATCATCGGTGTTTGTACGATCGCGTTTAAATTCAGCATACCAATCAGTAATAGTTGATTTGCCTGGTGCAGAGTCTCTATAACGCTTAACAAGCCACTGTTTGGCTTCAAGAATATTTTTTCCTACCAAAAAACAATGTTTAATCAACACATGAAATTCTTTTTTATCCATTCTTTTGAAAATTACAAAACTGGAGTCACTAAAACCACTCTAACCTCTAAACTGTCAGAATGTCATGAAATTTTCACACGTATCGTTGGAAGGTTGGTACTATCCAGAAATCATATGGGTCTGTCAACAGTGTTGCCATATATATGTCAGACAGGAGACTTATTGAGTGAAGTGGTATACAGTGAGGTTTAATAATTGTCGACAAAAATTGTGTTAGCATAAAAACTATTTATTTAATAATGCATTTTGTATAAAATAACAGCTGGGGCAGGGGGAGATTTAGTATTTTCAATTACCATGGATGCCGATGGAATTGGATAATTTCTTGGAAATAGTCGAAGCGTGATAAAGATTAGAAACCCCTACACTAACGTTTCTCTTTCCTTGCCGCAGCTTTGGCATATCTTTTCTTCTTTTTTTAACCAACACTTATTTGCTCGTTCTTCATTTCCACACCTAAACCTTGCAATTATTTTCATATCTTCTTTCTTTCTCCATCTCTTCCTTAAATATCTTTGTACCCACGACTTTCTTAAATATGTGGAATTGTATCTTGATTCTTAGTTTTCTCAATTATTATGTTCTCCATAGCATGTCTTTGTATTCTCATTCTTTCTGTTTCCGTGGTCGAGCTTTGATAAAAAGCTTTTCTTTTTCCTTACCATTGACTGTTTACTTTTCCCTGCCTGTCTCTTGTTCTCTTTCTCTACAACATTCATGCAATATTTTTGAATAACCCTTAATAAATAGATTATGAATTTCATAAATAAAGGTCTCTGGACCTCCTGATTTTAAAATATGAAAAGGTGGCAGCCGAACGAACGTCGAAAGTTCAAATTATAGTATCTTTGTTGTAAATCTAAAAGTAAATTTATCCTAACAGTAAATTTAATCTAATAACTACACCAATTTTGTATAAAAAATTAATAAGAATGTAGCAAAAAGTGACAGTGAGTTAGCTCTGATGTGACTAGGCGCTAGATGAGTTGCATTGAAGAGGCTGAGTTTAAACGCATCTGTGCCCTTGACCAAGCGAGTGCGGTCAACAGCCCGAACTAACCCTTCTTTCTTTCGCACGACGCGCCACATATAAATACCGAGCCGGGATCTATTCACACAAATAAACATTCAAGCCAAGAGTAGCAGATCTCAACTAAGAAGATGGCTACAAACAAGGTATGTCGACCAAAACTAAATTTCCTATTAATTTTTTTTGAAGGTTTTCAATTATATAAAAAAAAATCTAAATTATAAACAGTTTAATTTATAGTCAGAATGCTGCTTTCGGCACTTTGGGTTGTGAGCGCAAATAGCCAGTAACGCTGCACATATCGTGTTAATTGTATTTTTTGTAAATGAAAATAATAAGGTTCAATTCGATTTTTAAATAATATAAATCTGTATTAGAATCTGTTTAATGCACAAAGTTAATCAACATAATGTTAAGGGCATTTTGGGATAAGCGCAAATAGCCGTTAATGCTGCACATATATTGTAAAATGTATTCTGTAAATTCTGTTAAATTCTGTAAATGAAAATAATAAGGTTCAATTTGATTTTTAAATAATGGACATTTGTATTAGATTAAGTTTAATTCATAGTTAGTCAAAATAATGCTAAGGACATTTTGCGATAAGCGCAAATAGCCAGTAATTCTGCACATATCGTTTAAAACATATTTTTTTGTAAATGAAAATAATAAAGGTCAATTTGATTTTTAAACAATAGACATCTGTATTAAATTTAGTTAAATTCATAGTTAATCAGCATAAAAGTTAAGCATTTTGGGATAAACGCAAATAGCCAGTAATGCTACATATATCTTGTGAAAGGTATTTTTCGTAAATGAAAATAATAAATTTCAATTTGATTTTTAAATAATGGACTTATGTATTAGATTCAGTTTAATTCATAGTTAGTCAAAATAATGCTAAGGACATTTTGCGATAAGCGTAAATAGCCAGTAATGCTGTACATATCGTTTAAAACGTATTATTTTATAAATTAAAATAATAAGGGTCAATTTGATTTTTAAACAATTGACAACTGTATTAAATTTAATTTAATTCATAGTTTTTTTTATTTATTTATTTTACATCGGCTTATTTCTGCAACGAGGCTAATCGCCGATGCCAGGGGGCGAGCTCCTACACCTGGATGAGGGGTGAATGATTGTGAAAATGGGAGTAATGTAAACATATTATACTCGCCCGAATAATATCACCAACGAAGGAGGCTCGAACCACCGACCACCCAGTTCAGAAACTGTTTCTACCAGTCTTAAACCGCACGACTTAATGCGCTCGGCCACTCCGTTGGCTTAATTCATAGTTAATCAGCATAAAGTTAAGCATTTTGGGATAAATGCAAATAGCCAGTAATGCTACATATATCTTGTGAAACGTATTAATTAGCACCAAAATGTACTTAATCAAACCATTAAAAAATTTTTTTTTCAAAAGAACACGCAAATTTTCTTAGTCCAACTCGTAAAATAATTATTTTTTATTTTAAACAAAAGAAGACTCTAGCTCTTATAGTTATGGCCCCAGTTACAAAAGCCCCAATTGTGAACAGCCCGATTTGTTAATGGCCCGAATTGCTAATAGTCGCAATTGTGAAAAGCCCCAATTGTGTGCCCGTATTGTCCATCGCCCCAGTTGTGAAAAGCCCCAATTGTGAACGGCCCGAATTATCTTACGGCTCCAGTTGTCATGGAACCCTTCTTTGCCATTGTGTCTTCGGGCATTTTAATTCACAGGATTTTTGAAGACAACTTTTTTGTATTTTTTAATAGAAGTAAATTGGCATTGAAAACAATTTTGATTTAGACGTATTTAAAGTCAAAAATATACCTAAAAATTAATATTAGATTCCTGCAAAATAATTAAATGTGTGAAAATTAACACTTGTTTTTACATTAGTACTTATTAGCTATGCATGTTGTTTATAAACAGATTTACAGACTGTTACAAACAAAACAAGCCTACGAGATATAACCCAATTTTTTATAAATAACATTTTATGGAAATTTGACAAAAACAATTTTTTCCAAAATTTGCCTTGAAAAAAGACGGATCTATATTTTAAAATCAATGCCCAAGGCGTTCAAAATGGTTTAAATAAAAATAAAAATATTAAATTAAAGTCAGTATTCGTGTAACTTTAGATTAGAACACTTGTTGAAAATGTTTCAAAATCAAAAACACGTAAGTTTAGAAAACTAAAATGTTTTTAAAGTAAACTACAATATTTTGTTTAATTTTCAGATTTTACACACACTGTGCTTTATTGCACTTTTAAGTACTTCCCTGTCTCTTCCTTTAGCTGTAGAGGAGGCAGCTAAAGTCGAAGCAAATCCAGTAAAAGTAGAGGAAAAGTCTGAAGTAGTCCAAGATGTGCCAAAACCAGTCATCGTTGAACACCAGGTCGTACATCAAGATCAACCAGCAGGTCGTGAAGAACCAGTCGTTGAAGTCCAGCCGCAGGTGATTGTTCATGAACCTGGTGTAGTACAACCTGTTGAAGATGAGATTAAAGCTCTTCCACAAGGAACTCCAATAGAACCAGTTGGAGTAGAGGTATGTAATCTAAAAGTTGATAATAACAGTTTTGACGTTTTAACGACCATCGCAAAGCAAATGATCTATTAAATTCTACAAGAAAATATATTGACCATCTAGTTGCATTATAGAATATCTTAAAACCTAACTAAATATAAATGATTTATCTAATTTCAAATGTTTTTATATGGTAGCGTTTCACCTCATACGACCATTGAAAAGCACTTGAAATGCAAGATCTAGTGTAATATCATTGTACCAGTAAATAGACATGTTAAACGAGCTAGATATATTAAACAAATTGAGAATATTCAAATAAGATTTTTAAAAATATTACATTTTAGATTTCAATATGTGAATCTCAATCTGTTATCCTTAGAAAACAGAAGAATTTTGCAAATGTAAGTTTTTGTTTTAAAATTTTCAACAGTTGATTGTCTTGATCTTCTAAGGCCCAGTATTTCCAACCATTGATAAAATTATCAAAGAGATAAGTATTTATCAAGGGAATAAACGATTTTTTGCATATTTCCAATTATTTATCCATAGAGTAACCAGATTATCCACAGGATAAGTTATTCCCACCATGTAGGTACTGATAAATGTTATACATTGGATAACCAGTGGCGAAAGGAAACCTCCGCTAGACTTGCCCTCCCATAAAAAAAATGTAAACTAAAAAAAAAAATTTTTTTTTAAATATTTAGATAAATCTTCAAAAATACATCAAATTATGTTCTATACAAATTTTTGTCCAAGGTTTGCTTTAGTAGTTACGAATTAATTATCATGACCATGGAAACGTTACATATAAGTATGAAAAAATTGAGACGAAAAAATTTTAAATAATTTTACAAAACTTTTTCGAAATTTTTCGTTTTATCAAAAAACGTCTCAAATAAAAGTTATTAGTTATTGCATTTATAGTAACTTTTGTTCAATAAATTTTTTCGAAATATTTTTCTGTTGCTAAATATTCGCAAAAATATTAAAATCGACACGAGTAAACTCCCATTTCTAGTCAACCGATTTTCATAAAAAACAATAGGGTTCTTTCTATTTAATAGGAGAATTTTTTAGTACCAGAACGAACTCTTTAAGTTAAACCGTTTTTGAGTTATCGTGTATACACACAGACACACACACACACACACACACACACACACACACACATACGGACGGCACTTCGAAAATAGGTTTTTTGGATTCCCTGGACCATGAAACGTGGTCATCCGTCAAAATCTCGACATCGAAAATTTTCGCGATTACAATACTTGCCCCTTATATATTAAGGTCGGGCAAGTAAAAATGACAGATTTTGACAGATAGGTGTAAAAAAAAACATCTTATTCATAAATATATGTACATAATATAAACAGATATACGTAAAATATATATTATAACAGGTATTATGTACAAATTAGACATACCTACACTTTATATACATATTACATACACCTGTTTCCATTATGTGTACTATTTTATTATATAATTACCTATATCAAAATAAATTCAAAATAATTTAGTAATCTTCTTTAATTTATTCTGAAATAAAAAAAAATTGTCGAATATTTTTAGATAATTTACATTTATTGTTAGGGAAGGAAATCATAGATTCTGATTTTGAATATTTCCTAGCAGACGATGATGAAGAAATTGTAGAGTATTTAGAACGTCCATACATAGTTCATGTTAGACCAAATCATATGGACCAGTGGGATGAGCAAGAATTTATTAATCGATTTCGCTTAGTGAAAAATGCATTTAATATCCTGCTCCACCAATTTAAAAAAAAAAAAAGATTAAACCATCGTATTTTATTTTCAGTGTTTTTGCATTTCTATTCTGTCCGCAGGATGCACTGAACATAATACAATTTTTCCCAAGCCTCTCGTGTATCGTTTAGATTTACAGCGTCAGTAACTTTATTTCCTATAATATTTTTACATTTTAACACAAGATTTACAAGTGTTCTTGTTTCGGATATATTGAAATTTGCGCTTCTTGGGCGTTTGTCGCACATTTTTCTATACAAAACTTCGAGTTTTTTTAGGTTATATCTACTTATTTTGACAGTTGTATCCATCTCTCTTTTATTCGTGCGAGTCACTTATATAACTCTCTTTGTTTAACACAATGCTGCTAATACCAACATAAAAAAACATCGTAAAATATTATTATCAATCAGAATAGTGATCTACGTGATAACTAGCGTTGGAAATACAGAAAGCAATTTATCCTAGTGAATATCAAGAGGATAATATTATCACATTGATAGTTAACCGGAACTAATTATCCATTTATTATGAACTAATTAACCATTGTTACTATGTACCAAAAATTTTAATTAAACCTTCTTATTTACAGCTTTCTGCTGGAGGATCCCCAGATGATCTAGCTGGAAGCCCAGACGCCCAACCTGGAGCTCCGGACCCAGAAAGCGGTTCTGATCTTGAAACAGCAAACACCTTTGGATTCGGCTGGGGTTACAGACCATACTATGGTGGTGGATGGAGACGTGGATGGTACGGACGTGGTTATGGGGGATATGGTGGTTGGGGAGGTTATGGGTACGGATACCCCCGTTACGGACACGGTTGGGGACACGGTTATGGTTATTTCGGTTAAGAAGCAACAACACCATAAGTAAAACAATACTCTAACAAACTGTAAGAAAGATTTAAAACCGTTTTAAGACCAACGTAAAATAGGGTTTAATATAAAATTAGATTTAACGATTAAAAACTAATTTTATTTTAATAATACCCCCAAAGATTCGAAAAAAAAATAATTAGTAGATGTTGAAATAATTTTAAATTACTTTTGTGATTTTTGAAATTTTTAAAATACTTTGATGAAACTTGGATGGGACCAAATAGTAAACTATAGAAGTTTTTATGAAGGAATGTACTTGACTATAACGTCAAGCGTCCATTATAGCGTCCATTTGGTTCCTAGGACCTTTTTAACATCAGCAACATATCGATCGGTTGTTTACTTTCTTTTGGTCGCGTGACAAACAGTCTTCTGATCGCCTGAACTTGTCGTCTAATTGCGTTTCTAGATAGTTGCGCGCCCATGTCTTTAAACAAGCACCTATCTACACCGAGATTAATATCGTACGATTTTTGTCGCAAGTTTGGATAAAAGATGTCGGACGGCTCAGTATTTGTCTACATTTGTCGAAACGAGAAACACTTGTCCCCCGACAGATTTATGTCCTTGAAACTATTAAAGTGTTGTTCGATATTGTCGCTATGATTTCCCTATGTAGATAGGATATAACGGGTTCTTAGAGTTTTATTTTCTTACAGTGGGTTCTTGTTATGTAAGTTTTGTTTATGGTACATATTGCTACAAATATTTTCTGGCGTTTGTGTTAGTAATTTATTTAATAGGATTACTGTGCAATTTTCGCGGACTTTTCCACCGACAGAGGGCAAATGTCCCTCTACCGGAGGATTTTATAAACATATTCAACTGCCTATGTTATTTTAATATGTTTTGTTTCCTAAGTAATGCTCAAGAATGTAATAAAATAATAATTTATATAAAATTATAGTACTTTTTTACTTTCCTGTTTCCTGATTAAACTAATTTAGTGTAATATTCTGTTGTTTTGCTCACAAATTATATCTGTAATACCGACCTTGGTAGGACAGTAAAAAAAATTGAAGTGAAGTGTGAATTTTCACACATTTCAGGGTTTTCTAGGTATTTAATAGGTGTAAGAAGTCAACATAATACTGGATGTCTAGGTATATTTATCACATCAAAGTCAACAGTTTTTTTGATAATCACTTTTACAGACCAATTCTGTAACTCAGTTACTATGATGATAGTAACTAAATTTGTCACTATGAACAAGTTCAGTTACTATCATGAATGAAAGTCTTTATACTTTTGTAATATTTTATCTTGTAGTAACGTTACTACACAGTAACTTTTTACAGAATCTGATTTTCGTTATTTGAGAACGAAGAACATTTATTTTTTTTAAACAAAATTTAAATAATTTGCCAAATATCCCAGCGTTTTTTTTTTGCATTTGCTTCGTATTCAAGTCTTCATTCGATTAATAAGAAATATTTTACAGTGTGGAGTGCAGTGTGGTGTGGTGTGAGTAACTCAGTTCGCAACTGTTAAAAAAATATATTATTTTTTTAATATTTTTAATTCCAAAAAAATACACGCACTATCTTAGCTATAAATACAAAAAATCCTTAAAATTATTAGCCATAATTTAACCATGAATTAAAAAAACATTAAAAAACTTAAAAAACTGACTATATATTTGTGATCTAAGGCTAAAAATATATACGTATAGCAATTTTTGAACAAAAAAAAAAAAAAAATCTTCCAATAATTTGAAAATTTTGGTCACAATTTTTTTGATTCCGATTTTAGCCAAAATATAGTTTTAGGCTAATTTGAAGAGGTTAAGATTATGCAAATAATATTTAAAAAATTCATGCTTTCCTAGTTTTTGAGTTAGAGCTGATTTAGGTCAGTTTTTTGCCTATAATTCCAAAATTTTTGTCTAAACTTCAAAATGGACCAAATTTTCGTGATCTCTGACCAAAAATGCATATTTGTACCAATTTTCAATAAAATTGGAGACAAAAATTTTTTACTTCAATATCACGATTTTTTTAAGGTCTACCCCTTACGATTTTTTCGATTTTTGGCCATTTTCAAGGATTTGGATTACTGCCCCTACAAAACTTAATAATATGTTTATTTAAGCCCAATTTTTTTCTTAGACTAAACAGTGTAGTAGAATTTTAAAATTTCAAACCGCATATTTATATCCCTAACCATTTCTCAGTTAGCAATTTTCAAAATTTTCAAAAAAAAATTTTAAAAATGAAAAAACTTCAAAAAATTTTTTTGTTTCAAAATCTGGTTACAAGTAAATTTGGACCACAAGATTTCAAAAATTTCAACCGCAGGTCTTTATTGCATTTCGTTTTTGAGATATATTCATGCGAAAATGAATATTTCTATAAATCACGCCATATTAAAATTTGTCATAATTTTAAAATACGCAAAACGAGTAAGGCCTCAAATTTTTTCTAGACTTAATAAAATATGAGGAATCCAAAAATTCTAGCATCAGGTTGTTTTCTCTAACCGTTTTTGAGTTGTGCTATGTCTTACAAAGTAATGGTGTTAAGAAATAATGTTATGGGGGAGGGGGTAGATTTTTTAATTAATATAAATTCACTTTTCTCTTTCACAGCTCACATATTGATAGATAGACAGATTTTTATAAAATGAAGCAAATAATCAAAATACACGCAGATTATTCAAACAAAAATGCTTCTCGCTGATTACATTCCAGCTAGTCATAGAGTCATAAACCGGCTAGAGCACTGGCGAATTAAGTTGCTTGGGAGCCCTGGGCGGTAAAATTAAAATGGGCCCTCTATTATTTTAAATAGAATGGAAATATTTGTATATAGACTTCGGTAGGCCCCCCGGCTTCGTTTGCCCCAGGTGGCCGCCCAGTCCGCCCACCGCTTAATTCGCCTCTGAGCTAGTATAAATCTCTCTGAACTCTTGTTTTAATATTTAGTGCTATATTTATTTTTTCTTCTATTTTAAATTATTATTTTGTGTATATTATGTGTAATTACGACTGAATTTAAACAATTTATTTATTGTAACATAGTCAATAAATTATATTATTATTATTATATTATTATGATCAAGTTAAAAGATAACAACATTAACCGTTTGACATAATTACAGGTATTATATAGGCAACATTTATTTAATCCGGACCAATCTTGTGCAACTAATTGACTTGTTATTTATCGTAGATATCCCGTAGGAATAATACAGATTATGTCAATTAAGTGATCGATCCACGGAGATAAGTTTATTAAAAAACAATCTTTATTTTATTACATTGAAGTCGAATGTAAAATGTTGGGTGCTTAGTCGGCAAGGTGTCCGATGGCTGCTAGTTGAACTCTGGAACGCTGGAACAATTTGGTTTCCACGTGTTCACAGGTCTGTCCGTATCACTCTTGTTCACTTTATTGTTCGTTAATCGTAAAAACGAAAAAAAAGCACTTCCGCGATGGATTAGATTTCCGATCAATATCCTACCGACTGCGCCAATTAACTGATCGATCCACGGAGATAAGTTTTTTAAAAAACAATTTTTATTTTATTACTTTGAAGTTGAATGTAAAAACTACAACTAAACTTATCTTTAACATGTATAGTAAGATTCTAAATTCATTTTAATCTGTTACAGTGCAAAACATGATCTTTTTATATGATAATGTTGGGTGCTGAGTCGGCAAGGTGTCCGATGGCTGAGACGGTATGTAACATGTCTTTAAACAGTCCAAAGTTATTTTTTATTTCCTCAACAATTATTTATACAAACATTATACAAATAATGCACACGAAAGAAATACATTGCAGTAGGGAAATTAAACTTGAATATTTTACATTTTTTATCTTCAGTCCCTTGCCTTATAAAGGTTGAAGACCACTGTTAAAGAGTAATTAATTTAAACAGGTTTAAAGGTGTGTAACAAGCAGTTCAACTCCTTTGTTTTGAATGTAAATAACAGACTTCCTGGACTTTACTATATAAACAGTCTACGCAATCTTGTTTTGATTTTTTTTTATGTAAACAAGTATGCACTTAGAAAACAAACAAATAGGAAATCACAAATTAATTTTAGTAAGTCAAATGTGACTTAAAACAAAAGATATTTGCATAAATGTTAAATTTATAATTGTTTATTTTAAATCTTTTTGTAAATAAAATTTTTGCTGGTCATTTTGGTTAGAAATTCCCCATAGAAACAAAATGATTTCATCTTGTCAATAAAATTATGACTTGTTAATTAATTATATGGTTCAATACGTCATTGATTATTTGGTGTAAATTGGTAAAGTGTAATAAAACACTATTTATAAATAGGAGACAAAAACCACACACTAACATTTGGTCTAAGATGAAAGAGACAACATCATCAAATCGGTAAGAACAAGTTATATTTTAAAGTATAGTAGTATTGATAAGTGCTTATGATAACTGAGATATTTCAAGTGCATAGGTGCAATTTCAATATTTTAGTTTTTGCACCCCCCCCCCCCCCCGTAGCTCCCCAAATATTCATCCAATTAAAAAAAATATATGACAGAAATGAATTTGTTTTCTTATTATAAATTATATTTGTAATACGTTTTTGCTGTTAAGTGAACACTAAGAACAATATATCAAAAGATTAATTTTAAGGTGTCCCCCTATAATGCATCAAATATTCATCTAATTGAAAAAATGCTGAGAACAACTATGATTTGTTTTCTTATTATAAACAATTTTTGTTGTATATATTTTTCTGTAAAGTGTAATAAGGGAGATATTTAAGTTTTTTAGTAAACAGTTTTAATCCAGAAACGCCCCCTTAGAATAAAATGCCATATAGCCTATAGTTGAATCTTGGTTCTACTCTATCATCGTACCAAATTTCGTTAAAATATGTTCAGCCGTTTTTGCGTGAATCTCGGACAAGCAGACAGACAGACAGACAGACAGACAGACAGACAGAGAGACAGAGAGACAGGCAGACAGGCAGCCAGGCAAACAAGCAGACAGGCAAACAGGCAGACAGGCAGACAGGCAGACAGGCAAACAGGCAGACAGGCAGACAGACAGACAGACTAACAGACAGACAGACAAACAGACAGGTAGACAGGCAGACAGTCAGATTTTTTTTTACGTAAGTCATTTTATAGTCTAGAAAAAATAGCCTCCAGTTTTATTAGTATAGATTTTCGTAATTGCTTTATAACTGATGACTTCTAGTAAAGACTCTATGCTCCATAAAGGAGTAAAAAAATCATTATATAAGTGTTTATCATCGTAAAAGACTTTTACAATTTAAATGGTTTTGATTGAGCCTTGTTACTTAGGATGATAGTACATCTATGATATTTTTCTTCTACTCCATCTTCTTCGAAGCCTAAAGCAATGCTGTAGTAAAATCTTATTGCGCTCGATAAGAAAAGTATACATACCTTATCATCTTACATTAAATATATAGAAAACTTAAACAGTAAAGACCATCTAGTGTTGAAAAATAAAATTTCTACCTTGCATGAAACGCCGATAGGTGTAGCAGTTGATTCATATGAATATGATTTTCATAATATCCAGAGGTGTACTAAAAAAATATCAGTAT
Source organism: Liopterus haemorrhoidalis (assembly GCA_963971575.1). Classification (NCBI taxonomy): domain Eukaryota; kingdom Metazoa; phylum Arthropoda; class Insecta; order Coleoptera; family Dytiscidae; genus Liopterus; species Liopterus haemorrhoidalis. The sequence goes on along the minus strand of OZ020621.1, from coordinate 2,595,333 downwards.
TTCATAAATCATTTAACTTGTTTCATTTAAGCTTTGTTTGCCAGAATATTAAGCATCGTTGCTTATTCAGTTAATTAAAAAATATTATTTTTCTATTCCTAACGACTAGGACCTTTTTTATCCGTCCTTTATTGGTAGATGAGGAGAACCAGCTTTGTGTCCATTTTTAGGTCGGTAGACCTGAAGGTCTTCTCCCAATTGGTCATACATTTTTGTAATTACATTCATACCTCGCTACACGGCCGCTCTTTATACGGCTTTTCGCTATAACGGCCTTCTTTAATTATGGCACTTTTTCGAATTCCGAAAAAAAAAAAGTGAAAAAAATGTGTCCAGAATGCATAAAAACTAATGATCCTGAAGTTGATTCTCTTTCTGAAATTCGAATATTATTGAACCTAGAAAATGATCTTGGTTTTGAGGATTTGGAAGACGGTGATATGTTTAATTTACTAGATGCTGATAGAGAACTCCTTTCACACGAGGAACTGGTGCAATTAGAAGCAAAACGAGCACTTGATGGGGAGCCAGAGCCTGTACAAACAGCTAACATCAAAGAACTTCGAATGCGCTTTTTTATTTCGAACAAGGAATAAACATCCTTTAAAATGATCCCGACGTAAAACGCAGCGCTAAATTTTCTTGTGGTATTAACTCAACCATTAGCTGTTATAAAGAACTGCAAAAAGAAGCAGAAAGCAAGGCAAGACAAACAACGTTGAACATATTTTTTAAACCAGGTCAATCCACAACAGCGGAAAGTTGACAGTATAATTTTTTAGTTTCAGTTTATTATTATATGTACTTGTTATGTATTTTTATTATATATGGAAGCATTTTAAATGAAATACATATAAAGAAAAAATGCATTTTAAACTAAAAACTACGTTATTTTATAAAAAATGGAACCGATCCTATTGAATTTATATGGATTTATATCAAAATAATTGATTCGTTATACGGCTTTTCGCTTTGCAGCCAACTTTACCGGAACATATCTAGGCCGTAAAGTGAGGTATGAGCAGTGATGGCATCCTACCGGTTCGGTACGGTACGCGCGAACCGTTTCTTAAAATTATTGAAACCTTAGGGAACCGGTTGTTAGAATTTTTAAAAATAAATGAATTACTCTGACTTCTGTTTTGAATCGTGCGCCGTATCCTGCAGTGTTGCAAATGTAATATTTATTTTATAGGTTATTAATAATACGCTCTTAAAATTGTTTCCTTATATTTAATAAATGGAAGTAAGTGATTTGTTTTCACTCTTAAAAATACAGAATAGGTTCCTAGGATATCACATGACTTTATAGAACCGCTTCCTGAAAATTTAGGATGCCATCACTGGGTATGAGTGTATATGCTAGTCATTCTTTTCCCTCTTCGCCCTTTTAACTACGTATCGACAATTCTAGACCTCCAGAATCAATATACTGACCTGTCTCTCAGAATCATTCAATTGTTCGTAGAAATTAAATTTATGTTGTTCTGATTATTTAATTGGTTTTCTTCGATTTTGCTCTAGTGTGGCAGTGTCCTTTATTGAATGTTTTAATCTCTTTGCGACTTATGATCCACCTATAGATCTTAACTACCTAAAAATTTAGTTTTCATTCTAGTTTTAAGAGAAAATACTTTTAGGGTTTCGCAGGTATAACCCAAAAATCCTTATATCGTCACTCCTTGTATCATCTACTTTGTTGACGTAATTTAGATGTTGTTATCCTAACTTCATTAAGATCACTTAAAGAGCATTGCATAAGTATGATGCGTACTATAGTTTATTAGTGTCTGATATTAGTGTTCATAGATTTATTCGTCTTCTTAATCTTCTAGTAGTATTATAATCTATTGTTACAAAAGCTACTTGTTCTTTGCGTCCACTAACAGTAAATATTTTTAATCTAGAAGTACGTTCTGAAATTTAAATTCACGTGACTTATTGTCACCAAGGCGTCAATTACAACAAAAAACATTATATTTACTTTTAAAATATAAAAACAGTTTCGACAAAAAAAAGTAGTGTTAAAAATAATTAGCACAATTCCACGTCAAATCTTTGACAATGAGGACGGATATATACTGCACCATTTATAAAACAAGTTTATTCTTTTTTTGACAACAGTGGAAAAACAATACAGATATTATAATGGTAAGTACAATATTAATTTTAAAATAATATAAAAATTATTGACTCTACCTTGACACTGAATTAAAACAAGCTCGTAATCGATAACAAATATCATCATAATTATTTATTTGGGATCAAATTGAATGTAATTGAATTTTCTTATCAGTGCGTAAAATCGTTCAGCGGGCTGCATTCGTTATACTGGCCACCGGTTGTCGACCCCTGGTCTAGTTATTCCATTTTTTTTTTTTAAACCATGAGTTCAAAAAAAAATTACATAAGTATAAAGCTTAAGACAGCTTTCTTTTATTTTTTAATTACAATTGAACATATACATTTCATATGTTGGACATAGCCCCATAACTAGGACGCGAAATCGGTACTTGCCATAGGCGCAATTGTGCAGAAATTTTTTAGTTAGTGGTGTTTTGATCACGTTGGTCCGTATTTCTTTATTTTTGTCAGCACCTTCGCCATTTTCCTTTTTTTTGTCACCAGTATATTCAAAATATTTGAGAAGGCGCAAGTTAGACACTTGCCACCGGTGCTGAGTACTCTCGTTACGACCCTGTCTGAATATTATTCTTTGTTTCTTTCATTTTTATTTTCTTCATATTTTTACTATAAACATAAACAATAAAATTTAACTTGGGTTAGTCGCTTAATCGAGTATTGAAATCTCTGCCTATAATTTATTTTATTACCTGTTATATACTTCAGTATTATAATTATGAGACAATATTATTTATATTTTGAGCAATTTATATTAATATTAATTATTTTTTAGGGTCTCAAGACAATTAGTCTTTTACTATTCCTATATTTTGCTGCATCTTCTCAAAATCCAATCCCATCTTCAACTGAAGAAATAAAGCATACAGAGACATCTAGTGATAAACTTTTAATACAACCGCTAAAAGTAGTTCATGCAACTACACAAGAAGCCATAAAAGAAAGTAAAACAAATGGAAAAGAAAAAAGGGATTCAGAAAATGCAAATAAGAATGAAAATTTAGATAATTTGGAGAAAAAGGCAGGAACTACTGATTTTACTGAAAAAAAGCCTGTAAATTCTCCATATGAAGTACATAATTTGGAAAAAATTGGAAGCAATACAAATGTAGATAAAAAAGAAGAGGAACCAAACGAAAAAGAAAAAAGAGAAACTGATAATTCAAAGGAAAAGAATGGAAATGGAGAAAATTTAGAAAAGACATCTGGAAGTGCTGCTACCATTGAAAAGAAGCAGGTAATTTCTTCATATGAAATACATAATTTGGAAAAAACTGAAAGTAATGCAAACATGGATAAAACTGGAAAGGAACCTGACGAAAAAGAAAAAAGGGAAACCGATAATTCAAAGGACAAGAATATAAATGTGGAAAAGACTTCTAGAACTGCTTCTTCCATTGAAAATAAGCCTTTAATTTCTCCATATGAAGTACATAATTTGGATAAAAGTGGAAGCAATGGAAATGTGAATAAAAATGGACAGACACCAAATGACAAAGAAAAAAGAGAAACCGATAATTTAAAGGAGAAGAATGGAAATGTGGAAAAGACTTCTGGAACTGATTCTTCTATTGAAAATAAGCCTGTAATTTCTCCATATGAAGTACATAATTTGGATAAAAGTGGAAGCAATGGAAATGTGAATAAAAATGGACAGACACCAAATGACAAAGAAAAAAGAGAAACCGATAATTTAAAGGAGAAGAATGGAAATGTGGAAAAGACTTCTGGAACTGATTCTTCTATTGAAAATAAGCCTGTAATTTCTCCATATGAAGTACATAATTTGGATAAAAGTGGAAGCAATGGAAATGTGAATAAAAATGGACAGACACCAAATGACAAAGAAAAAAGAGAAACCGATAATTTAAAGGAGAAGAATGAAAATGTGGAAAAGACTTCTGGAACTGATTCTTCTATTGAAAATAAGCCTGTAATTTCTCCATATGAAGTACATAATTTGGATAAAAGTGGAAGTAATGGAAATGTGGATAAAAATGTAAACGAGCCAATTGAAAAAGAAAAAAGAGAAACCGATAATTTAAAGGAGAAGAATGGAAATGTGGAAAAGACTTCTGGAACTGATTCTTCTATTGAAAATAAGCCTGTAATTTCTCCATATGAAGTACATAATTTGGATAAAAGTGGAAGTAATGGAAATGTGGATAAAAATGTAAACGAGCCAATTGAAAAAGAAAAAAGAGAAACCGATATTTCAAAGGAGAAGAATGGAAATGTGGAAAATTTGGAAAAGAGTTCTAAAACTGCTCCTTCCATTGAAAAAAAGCCTGTATTTTCTCCACATGAAATACATAATTTGGAAAAAAGTGGAAGTAATGGTAATATGAATAAAAATGAACAGAAACTAAATGACAAAGAAAAAAGAGAAACTGATAATTTAAAGGAGAAGAATGGAAAAGTGGAAAACTGGGAAAAAACATCTGGAACAGTCCCTTCCATTGAAAATAAGCCTGTAATTTCTCCGTATGAAATACATAATTTGGAAAAAAGTGGAAGTAATATGGAAAAAGAAAAGAGAGAATCCGAAAATACAAAAGAGAAGAATGGAAATGATCAAAATTTAGAAAAGATATCTGGAACTACAGTTTCCATGAAAAAAAAGTTGGAAAATTCTCCATACGAAACACACACTTTAGATAAAACTCAAAGTAATGAAAATATGGATAAATATGGAAAGGAACCAAATGAAAAGGAGAAAAGAGAAACTGAGAATACAAAAGAAAACAATGGAAATCTAAAAAATTTGGAAAATATATCTGGAACCACAGTTTCCAGTTTGGAAAATAAACCTGTAAATTCTCCATATGAAACACATTTGGATCAAGTTGGAAGCAATTTGGATAAAAATGAAAAAGAGCCAAACGAAAAGGAGAAAAGACAAACTGAAAATATAAAAGAAAAAAATGGCAATCTTGACAATTTGGAGAACACATCTGGATCTACTGTTTCCAGTTTGGAAAAAAGTCCTGTAACTTCTTCATATAAAATAAATTTGGATCACGTTGGAAGCCACACTAATGTTGATAATGGAAAGGAACAAAATAAAAAAGAGAAAAGAGAAACAGAAAATACAAAGCAGGGAAATGAAAATGTAGAAAAGACACCTGGAACAACTATTTCCATGGAGAAAAAGCCTCTAAATACGTTGGAAAAAGCAACAGAAACAGTCAATTTGGATAAAACTGCAACTCTTGTGGATAAAAATGGAAAAGAAGTAACTACACTTAAAACAGATTTGGAAAATCCAATTTCTTCAAATTTGGATAAAAATGGAAAAGATACAGTAGTTAAAGTAGATTTGGATAGATCCACTACTCTTTCCAATTTAGATAAAAATAGAAAGGAACCAACTACACTTAAAACGGATTCAGGAAAGCCTGCTACTCTTTCTATTTTGGATAAAAATGGACAGGATTCAACAGTTAAACCAAATTCAGATAAACCAACTCCTTCTTTGGATAAAAATGGTAAAACAACCGAAGACTGCGAACCCTTTGATGTTTTAGAAGTTATGATTTCTAAAGCTGAAGTCTTGGAAAAACGATCTGTGAGGGATACCAGAAATTCTTATCCAACCAAAGATCTGGATACTGCTGCTAACACAGTATTTAGACCTCTGTTTGCCTACAGACAAGATACTAATAAACGTAGGAAGTTTAGACCATTCCCCTTATTTTAGATCATATATTTTAGACATGAAATGTATAGACTGCAAAAATGGTATTATTTTATATGTGTAAGTTAAAAATTTGTATTTTAATTTGAAATAAAATGATATTAAGCTGGTTCATAGGTTTTTATGGTTGTATCTTAGTTGTATTTTATTTAGAGAATACTTTCTACCGATCAGAATATTAATGTAGCAAAAATTTTTGAACTTTCTAAGTTGCTTGGCTAAATTTTCCGTTGTAAGAGAAAGTATTGCCAAAATTTAATTTATTGTCAAATATAACTGTTTTCTAATATTAGATTTCAATCAAACGTTTAAAATCTACATCTTAATAGCCTAATTCAAGTTTGGTCTAGACTAGTTTTGAAAGAAGAAGGTATATTTTACATTTTTAACTATTCTTATCCTAAATAAGCTTAAGGTTTTTTTTTTTCACTAACGCTTCAGGGGCCATAAAAAATATGTTGCGGGCCGTATGTGACCCGAGAACAGTTTACCCCCCCTCTTCTCTTACAGATAACATCATAAGTGGCCCTTCAACCATGAGTCCTGGATACGCCCCTGGTTTTGTACTGTAATAATTATTGGATTAAATAATTAATTTCAATAGGTACGACACATACTTCTTACTTTACTTGACCATATAATTTAAATTTTACTATACAAATTTTCTTGAGAATATTCTCTTGAATATTTGAATATTTGTAATGAAATTATATTTATTTATAATGTTTTAACATGTTACATAAAGATTTTTTATTTAATAAATGCATATTTATTATCATAAGGTTTTTGTTTATTTACTGTATTATCACTTGCATTTATGTAAACAATTATCTAGATCTATTTCTAGTAATTTCCGTAAACATATGCAAAGGTGAAGGCTAGATACACTTATACTTACACTGTAATCATATGTAATACCGCAATATTTTTTAAATTAATCACGTTTTCTTTACAACTAAGGAAAATAGATAAATATTGTAGTACAGGTAAAAATCAATGACAGGCAGATCTTTGATGACGGTTGGTTTTTGTAGTTCCAGAGAAAGGAAATGCACTGTTAAAAAAGTAGTGTTAAAGGGACTTCATAGTACTCTAAAAAACGAACTTTTAGTATCACAAAATCCCTTGCTTTTCATGTTAATTATTTACACTTCTTTTTTGGTTAAATTTAAATTTACATATTGGTTAAATTATAGTGAAATAGTGTTAAAGTTGTATTAATTTTAACACTGAAAAAGAAATATTTCATAAAAAATAACACTATCTGAATAAATGAAGATTTACACGGTGATTTGGTTAAAAATAACGAACCTTTTACTTTTTTAGGTATGACCAAAAAAACCTTATACTGTCATTTTGTCGTCTGTCTGTCTGTCTGTCTGTCTGCCTGTTCGGTAAAAATGTAGCCAAACATCTAAAAAACATATCCCCCTAAAAATATAAACAAATATATGCTCATCGAAAGAAAATATATTTTTTTACAATTCTGTGTAGGGTATCAAATGAAAGCCCTTGGTATGTGGATTAACGATCAAAATTTTATTTTTGCAAAATAAATTATTTTGAGGCGATTTTTGCCAAAATTGTACAAAAAAATTTTTGTCCCACACCCTGTAGCCCAGATGGTTTAAACTAAAAATCTGAAAAAAATCTCAGTAATGTACATTGGTGTGAAACGGAATAGTACAACAGGAATTTTTGATCAGATTATGTTTTCGGAAAATAACGCATTTTTTATGTTTTTAAGTAAAATATGTAATATATTTAATCCGCTATTTAACATAGTAAACGAGTGATCCTGTATAGCACAGTGGTAGCGTTCTCGCTTAGTGAGTTGAAACTACTGTAAGAAACTGTGTTCGAATCCCGTCAATTTTTATTTTTTCAGTTTTTTTTGCATTTTAATTTTGTTTAAATTATTTTGTCAAAATTCTAGTTATATTTTGGTAAATGTTGCATTTAATTTTTAAAAGCGAAAATTTAATAACCAATGGGAAGTGTTGAAATTATAATTTAATTCTATATTTGAAGGTATCAGAGGGCGAAGCTTATGATTTAAGCAACCAATGGAAGCCATAGGCGCAATTTTCAAAATCTTAATGAACGATGCTATAAATAAAAAAAAAAAAAAAATCACATATTTAGAAACTTAAATAATGGTATTAGGCATTCGAATTAAAATTCATAAAAATATATTTTGACATAAAATTTGTTTTGGCATCCCAAATAATCATCACACAGTTAATAAATACCTGCGAAACCCTGAAATGTGTGAAAATTCACACTTCACATCAATTTTTTAAATTAAATTTTAACACTAAAATTTTGAACCAAGTGAAATTTTACACTTATGATGTGTATGTTACATCATGATAATGCATCTTTCCATGGGGCAGCTTCTACTCTGTTGATAATAATCATGTATTTATCAAAGTTTACTAAATATTAAAAATATACATATTTTCCTATATCTGTGACGGTCCAAATAAATGTTACTTGAACTTTTGAATTTTTTGTGAGTTGTATTTGTATGGCCAATCCTCAACCTCGTGAGCACAACTTGGTCATGCCTGTTTGAACTAGGTGCCCATGGTTTGGTGTCCATTTTTACAAATATTTTTATTTCAGAGTAAATTTCCGACTATCATTGTTACGATCAAGTAAATACGTTATAAACAAATTACTATTTTTTCTATAGAATAGATTTTGTTAACATAATTCAATAGATTATAGATGAGTCAAATTATAATTTTGGTGCAATGAATTGTAAGAAATTATACTGCGTCTAATAATATGGCCAGGGACTCTGTATATCTGTGTGTATGGATATATGTATAGCTACGTGATTTTGGAAAGGTATTTCAAATTTTATTTACAAAGTAAACATAATAAATTCTTGCATATTGACAATTTTGTGTTAGAATATTGGTACTAATTCTGTTATTTAAAAATAAAATTTACAGGGATATTTTTGACTTTTTTTTTTATTTGTACCATAAATAAGCATAAATAATTAATAATATATAAATAATACACAATTTTATTTATAGAATTTTTTACTCTTAAAAATTTCCATTTTATTTCATTGATTAAATAATTATTTCAATAAGGATAATACTTAAATAAAATAAACAAATTACATATAAATTCTTAAAAATTACAAATTAATTTAATTGGTTCCATAGAACGAACTTGGCAGGCTGTAATATAATTATTGATGTTAAATTTAGTACAAAAAATTGCCTGTTATATAGAATTTTTATAAGTATTTAACCGGTCCGCAAAATCCTGTTCAAATCAACTAAATTAATTAATTATTATTTACTTAATAAGTTAAAATATAGAACATCCTGTATAAAATTTATAAATACAATAGAAATTTATAATTTTTCCTTTATATTTCCGGGCCGCCAAAAATTATTACTTTTTAGCGGTCCACGATGGGAAAAAGGTTAAGAAACACTGGTTTAAATCACATAGGCTAAAAGCTGAAATTGCTTGTTTAAGAATATACCTCTCAACATGGCTTTTATTCATATATATTTTTTTATTTTTATTTTAATGGCCTTGGCTGTTTCGGCAATTAGCTAGGAAATTATTATTTTTTAAAAATATTCCATGCTTGAACGGGATCCGAACCCGAGACCTTAGCAACGCAGAGTACATGTGTTACCACTACGCTACGTCTGTGGGCGACTCTTATATTTTAGAATATGCTAAAATAATCTTTACAAAGCTATTTGCTAATAGTAACAGAGTAAAATTTTTACTAAATAAAAAAAAAGGAATTCCAAATTAGTTACGAAATATTCGCAAAAAATTTAAAAATGACTCGACTAAACATCCACTGCCGGTTGACCGATTTCTTCTAAAAGTTCAAATTATGGCACTGGTGTAAAAATATAAATATGAGAGTTTCATAAAAAAGTCTGTCCACGGACAGACCGACAGACCGACGGACAGAACCACAAATAACAAGATAAAAATAGTCAAAACGTTATGTAGAGACCTCAATTCGTGGACATCGAAATCTCGAAATGTAAAAATCGGTAAGATCACCATACTTATACATGTGGCCAGGGCCGTAACCAACTTTTTTTGGGCCCCGGGCAAGATTTTATAATTGGGCCCTCCTAAACACTATGCAATACAATAAAAAAAAAGGTCCTCACTTCTAAAATCCAAGTGATGACCTAAAAAATAGGTCCTCACTCAAATACAATTACTATGTCAATATTTTCCTTTCTGCCCCCCCCCCTTTGATCTAGGCTCTAGGCCTGTGCCCCTGTTGCCCCTGACTAGTTACGGCACTCCATGTGGAAGTTGGTAAAAAAAAAAAACAATACTGTTAATAATAATAAATTTATTGATACACATTAAAAAATTCATATTTTTTATTAAAAAAATACATATAAATAAAAAATAAATATAAAAAATAAATAAAACCAAACAATAAAAATTAAAAATAATAATTTTCTTAAAATTAACATTAACTTAAATTTATCAGTAAAATAGCTGTGTTCAATTTTTTGGCGTACGAGGTGAATACGTAATTTAATAAATGACAATTTAAATTTAGGATACGGCCAAAGATTTTTATATGTATGCCAAATTACAACTTTTTAGTTACCCGTTTGGCCACAGTTTCTATCATACGAACAGACATAAGTGTTTTTTGGTTATACATACGAAACCCTAAAAGCTCAAAGCTTCTCCACTGATAATACATTTAGGCCCAGTCTTTCCACCTTGAGGTGAACCTCTAGGTAACTATCTGATAGATAAGGTTATATGATACTTTCTGCTGAATAAATGTCATCTCGTCTTACAATAAAAAATTATCTATCGGATAGTTATCTAACGGATAATGAGACTGATGTACTGAATTCACTGATTGGTATTTATTCAGCAGAAGAAGTTCCGGATAACCTTATCTGTCAGTTACCTAGAAGTTTACCTGAAGGTGGAAACACCGGGTCTTGAAAAGTCTTTTAGTTTACACCTATAACTAAAATACTTAAAATTAATTAATAATATTTAAAAAAATCATAACTTTGGTAATATTATACTTATAAAGATTAAAAAAACATTTTGGGAAATCTTTAAGATTTATGCCCGGTTTTTCCACCTTGAGGTGAACCTCTAAGTAACTATCTGACAGATAAGGTTATGTGATACTTTCTGTGCTGAATAAATGTCATCCCGTCTTTCAATACAAATTTATCTATTAGATAGTTAAAGTCTATTCCTTTGGTTTAGGTGGTACTAGATTTTCAATTGTTCTAGTTACTTTTACCGATTGACTGAAGCTTTTGATCATTTTGTTCAAGAAAAGCCAACTTCAATATGTAAAAAAATAGCTAATGACAACTTACAAAAATGAAAATTCCGGTTAATTCCTCTTAATCGTGGATAATGAGACTGACGTATTGAATTCACTGATTGGTATTGACATTTATTCAGCAGATGAAGTTCCAGATAACTTTATCTGTCAGATAGTTACCTAGAGGTATACCTGACTGTGGAAAGATCGGTCTTTATTATTGTATTACCTTTTAGTAATTAGGGTAATAATAGACGCCATTATAGTAATAAAACGGAACTGTATAAGGGTAATAAGGAACCTCTGCTGGAGAATAAGATGAAAACGACGACCTCCTCCTTATTTTATTCTCTTCAACACTTGCCTTCCTATTTGCTTCTCTGTCTTTAAAATACCTCCTTCTTTTCTCCTGTTGCTTTCTGTAGGAAAATAAAGGACGGAAGATAATGTTATCAGCAGGTTGTAATATCTCATCATTTTCGTGGATTATTTCTGTGAGATCGTTGATTTCTTCTTCTTCATCGTTGATGAGTTCTTGCTCTTGACGAATTGGTGTTAAGTAGGTTGGTGTTAGAATTAACTGGCGAGCTTTAGGTTGGTTGGTTCGTTTTATTAATAATGTTGGTTCGGTTAATTTAGTTTGGAGAGAAACTGTTGAGGACTCCTGGACTGGAGCCGACAGTACTGTTAAAAACAGAACTTGACATATCTGAAACAAGAAAAAATATTTTTACTAACTTTTTCTTTGCTATCGAGTTTTGGACTTTTTATAAGATGTTTCATTTTATAATACGTAACTAGTAAACTCCATTCACAATAAATATGAGATGACGTCACGCTTGGTTAATTTAAGTACCAATATCATGATATGATTTAACCAACATCAAACCATTACTCAGTTGGTACATTTATTTACTGAATGTTGGTAACGCTTGTACACGTTGCCAGGTTTAGATTGTACTGTTCAGTAAGTTTAAGTCAGGTTTGACATTTAAGCTTGTTTGCTACCCGAACCCACTGTGTCTATGTGACACCAGGCGAAAAATTAAAGTAAATTGTATAAAAAAGGACAAAAAGAACACTACACATTTCTAAAAACAATTATTTCTGATGATTCTTGCACACTGAAATTTTCATTTTATTTTATTTAGTAGAACTATGATACATTACGCAATTAATATAATTTCAACCATAAATTTCGCGATAAATCGGTTGGAAATAATTACTTTCTTCCATACGAAATATAGGTTTTCAATCTCTTTTTTGAAGTAGTTCGATATAACCTAACTTTTTTGACAATTAGCGAAGTAGCAAGAAGGGAAGTTTTTCAATTGTGACGTCAACTCATTGTTATAGTAAATTGACACTACGACATTTTTTTAGTATCTATTTTGGTATACATCAATGGCGTAAATAAGTAATTATTTACGCCAATTTTTTCGATTTTCGACCATTTTCAAAGGTTTTGTTTGACGATTCGTATTTATTGTAAAAGTTCGGTTATTAGGGCTCCAATTTTTTTCTTGACTAAACAATATACGAAGATTTCAAAAACTCATATCGCAGTTCTCTATATTTTATTGTTCTTAAGTAAGAATTTTTTGAAATTTCAAAAAAAAAAAAATGTAAAATTAGAAATTTTGCAAAATTTTTGTTTGTTTGGGGGTTGTTTCAAAATGTGTCCTTAGGCCTTTTGAGACTTCAGAATTTCAAAAATTTCAACCGCAGGTCTTTCAGGTCTTAGATCGAAAATAAAATATTTACACATTTTCAAAACTACACAGATCAAAAAGGCGTTAACTAAGGAGGGCCTTATTTTTTATCTAGGTAGAGAAGAGTCTGTAGATTTCAAAAATTCAAACCGCAGGGCCCTATATTTTATTGTTCTTAAGTTAGGATTTTTTAAAATATCAAAAAAAAAAAATGAAATATTTCACAAAAAAGAAAATTGTTTGGGGTTGTTTTATAATATTTTCTGAAATCCTTAAGGACCTCGGGATTCCAAAATTTTCAACCGCAAGTCCCTATCTCATGCAGTTTTTGAGACACGGTCTTTCGAATTGAAATATCTACAAATTTTCAAAACTACACGGATCAAAAAGGAGATAACTAAAGAGGCCCCTATTTTTTATATAGGTAAAAAAAAGTCTGTAGATTTCGAAAATTTAAACTGCAGGTCCCTATATTTTATTTTTCTCAAGTTAAGATTTTCTAAAATTTCAAAAAAAAAATAAAATAAAATAAATGAAAAATTAAAAATTTCACGCAGTAACCAGGCAAATTCAGAAATTACTGTTTATATCTCATCCTTTTCCAAAGATACCGGGTTCGAATTCCGTTTAAGTCATGAATATTTGTATTCATTCTTATCGCTTCATCCACTCTGTTTATTTAAATTAAACTAATTTTAAAAATTATTAATTCCAGTCTAATCGTGAAAATTCAAAGTTCCGAATTAAAAAGAGATGTTCTTTATTTAAGTACAGAGCTAATAGCCTTAGATGCTCTGTCCTGCCCTAAAAAATTAATAATCTAGTTCATGAAGGCCATTAAAAATTTAAAAACAATATTATTTACACTTACCAAAAACACTAAGAAAATCATTTTGTATCTTCAACACTGTATACATTTAACTCAGGTTTAAAACTGAATCTGGATTTATTTTCAGTGCAGTCCTGTTTTTATACCTTCTGTTCCTAAACTTGATTTTCTTTGTAAATTTATCATACACATATTGTTGTTTGCTTATCAATTAGGATAGGAGTACAATTTCCCATGCATATTAAGTTCCTGTTGAAGGAGTGGGAAGTGTTGATTATTTTATTGGGGGACTGTAAAAAACAGGAGTTCTAAAACTGAGGTTATAGGATGTTCTTAGAGTGATGATTCATCTATAAGTGTGTGGAATTCCTTTTCTAAGAACGGAAAATATTACACATCCATAATAGGAAAGAATGACAGATATGATTACTTGAAATTTCTTTGTAAGAATGCTCAATATCATCAGCATTTATAAGCCAATCAGACCAATTCTGTAACTCTGTTACTATGATAATTGTAACTAAATTCGTTACTATGAGCAAGGTCAGTTACTATCATGAATGAAAGCCATTATGCTTTTTATAATATTTTATGTTGTAGTAACGTTATTACACAGTAACTTTTTACAGAATTGATCTGATTGACTGTGGAACATAGTCCTTCCATTTGCATATCCACTCCTCTCTGTCCTGTACCACCTTTAACCAATTACTAACCAGTCTTTTGAAATTCGTCCACCTGGTAAGAAATCTGTCTCAATTTCTAGTACAGTCTCTAGGCCATTCCAATACTTTCCTAATTCATCGACAGTCACTGGCTCTAGAAGGGACCTGCCACTGCCATTTTAGACGTAAAATGCTTCCAATTATATCGCAAGCTTTTGTTTGCTTTTTTGATCCAAAAGTGTAACGCCAATCATCGGTCTTTCCATGGATCTTTGAGGGACAAAATTTTTCTGAAGAGTTTCGCTTGAGGGTGAATGTCTTAGCACCATAGGTGAAGACTGGTAAGACACATTACTCAAATACCTTTCTCTTGAGGCAGATGGGGAAATCCCCTTTTAAAATGTCCCTCAGATTTCCAAAGGCTGCCCATCCCAAACCAATTTTCCATTAATATCTATGGTTTGGTTGTCGCGGCCATTAATGATTCATGTCCCATGTATTTGTAGTGAGACACTTGATCAATGGGTCTACCTAAAATTGACAAATTACCACTCAGCACTAAATTTGTCATTACTGTTATTTATTTTGATTTGAAGTCCTATCTCTTCAGCTTCACTATTTAATTCTTCCATCATTTGGTCCATTTTTCCTAAGTCGTCAGTAATTAAAAGTATATCGTCGGCGAAATGTAAGTGCTTTAGATGTTCTCCATTAAAGTTTAAGTCTCGATTTCTCCAATTTAATTTTTTAAAAACGTTCTCCAATGCAACGTTAAATAGTTCAGGAGGTATAGTCTCCTTGACGTACACCTCGCTCGATATTAATTTTTATTTTTTATTTGGATTTATTAAACAGATTATTAAAAAAATCTGTTTTCTTGTGGATCTTACAGCGTCTGTCTTTTTATACAGTCTGTATAATAAGACGTCTTTGGTGATTTTTGGTGAACTATGAGAGGGAAAAGGAAAAACTAAAAATAATCAAAAAATTGACTGTAAATATTATTACGCTACTACCTTCTGTTATTAATTGACAAAATCATAGCCAGTAATATCTGGGATGTAAAGTCGAAGGAGTATAAAGATTTTCACAAAAGAAAAGATATTTATGAAAATATTTCTGAGGAGTTAAGTTGCATGGCTAAAGATGTATAGACTAAATGGCATAACATAAAAGTAGTATAGTCGAGAGCTATCTAAGGTAGAAATCCTAGGTGCGTACATCCGTGATGCAAATGAGTCACCAGTTGCCAAGAACCGCAATGTAGCAGCCAGTTGATCTGCAGGTGATATAGCTTCTCGAAATCTTGTATCACTTTTAGTAATTAATGGAGCTACCAACATGAGTATTCTTTCAAAATCAACGACACTCATTCTCACATAATTTCTGAAGCATGAACCATCTTCTAAAGTCAGTTCATTAATCAACATTGAGTAGGCCCCATGGGTTTCTCGTCGAGATAAAAAATATCGCTGCCACCATCTACGCTTTCTTTTCCGTGATTTTGACAGAAGTAATGCACATGTACTTAAATACAAAAAACTCTCCTCGTCATCACTAGACATTTTTTGCGAGTGTATGCGTGTATGCAAATGTAAACAGAGCACAAAAATGACATGATTTTAGACTTGTATATTGACATGTGTATGTTGACTTGTATGATCATACTTGTATCTCATACAAGTCCTCATACTTGTATCAAAATGTAAATGAACCTTAACTAGATGTAAACTAAAACTCGACGTAAAACACAAAATTACCTAGCAACGCAGTGCGTTTCAATGAGTTTTTAATGAGTTTACATCTAGTTGTAAGACTTTTATGCAATCGGACATTATAACACGAGAATATCTGTAGTCTATTCGATCATCTTACAGCGAATCGAGTACTGCCCATCTTTCGATTTAATCAAATATCTTCTCTAAAGCCACGAAGGTCAAAACCAAGGACCTATTATATATACTCCATGGATTTTTCGATTCAAATCTTGGGTACCAATAGATGGTCGTTGATACTGAAACCTTTTCTAAATCTAGCATATTCGACAGACATTACAAAATACTAATAATAATTTCGAAAATATTTCGAATTCTTACTAGAATATTGATTGTAGGACCACTGCTCTAAACCATGAATGATTATTTTCGGACATAATATTGTTCTATTTCATTAATCTGGTAATTATTTCGGTACATAATTTTATGAGTATTTATTTTCGAAGTGGCCCGATATTGTTTATTTACAACAGCATTAGAACTTACAAGGACTATTTGTCTATTTATTAACAGAATTTTTAGATTTTTTCTTTAAATAGTTCAAAATTTGTTGTTTAAATTTGTTAAATATCCTTAGAAGAAAATGGGTGTAGGCTTTATGTTGTAATAGAATTAGAAGAACAAGTAACAATAACTTTTGCCCCATCGGAAAAGTTACAATATAATATTCATTACATTGGAATCGATAAAATTGTATAATTTTTTTATATTTCAAATCTACAGTTTTACAATATCTTGTCATTTATGAAGTTTTAAATTTACAGTATCACGTTTCAGTCTATTGACCCTACGACCCTGAAAATGTATGTAATAATGTTTAATGTAAGTCATAAGTATTTTATAAATATTTATTTTATTTTAAATACAATTATATAAACTAAATCACATATATTAAATAAATAAAATTATTTTTTATCATCAGTTTCTTCACTATCATCACTGTAGTCATTGCTTCTAGAAGATCTAACGATATTGCTGCCCAAATTCAAGATTGTACTGAAAATAGATTGATTTGGCATATCATATAACCAAGTTGGTTCTGTAGCTGGGATAACATATTCAGAATTACCACTTACAGACGATGTTTTAGCAACAGATGGCACTGTAAAATATGGAACATTTAGTACCCAGGCTCGTAGGATACTGGCGATGAGGTCTATCTGTCCGGCAACGAATTCTTGGTTGTTGGCGATGAAGAAAGTGGAGTAAGAGATGCTACGCACTAATAAACTGACTAGTAACTTCTTTATCCAAAGGATTAGGTTTACTTTTGCGGTTAAAATTTTTGCGAAAGTATTGAAAAGTCTCTCTGCTATTGCAGTGTTGAATTCTAGCTGTTGTTGGATTGTGTCTTGACGAAATTCGGCATGTGATGGTGGATACTGTGCCAATGCTGAAGAAATGAAGATGAAAACGATCTGAAAATAAATAAATAAATAAATAAATAAATAAATCACTGAATAAGTTGCTGCAGTCTTCAATTCCTCACTGATTGTTTTTAAACTTTAATAATAACAATTTATAATACGATTCAAAATTTGTATTATAAACTATTTTAAACATTTAAGCGGAACTAAATGGAATTTATATTTTCTGAAGTTGTCACTTAACTTTA
Source organism: Liopterus haemorrhoidalis (assembly GCA_963971575.1). Classification (NCBI taxonomy): domain Eukaryota; kingdom Metazoa; phylum Arthropoda; class Insecta; order Coleoptera; family Dytiscidae; genus Liopterus; species Liopterus haemorrhoidalis. The sequence continues at coordinate 2,577,575 of OZ020621.1, read as the reverse complement.
TATATATATATTAAACCGCCTATAAGTTTTATCTTATTTATATTGTTTTCACAAATCAGATCTGGTTATTTTGGTTACTTTTATATTCTATTACTGACTTGTATAACTAAACGTCATTTAAAAATCCGTTACATTGTGAAACAGACTTCAGATTTTTTGGTTATGATCATTAGAATTAAGATATCATTTTTCAATATAACATATAGTCTATTTCCCTGGTTTAAACGGGCTAAATGGAAGTTTCGTTCTTTTAAGTTGCCACGAGAAGGAAACTTCTTCGGTTATTTAATGTTTCATGTTGGCATGTGAAAATTTAAAATCCCAACAGTGAAACCATGGAAACGAGTGACATTTATCATACATTTTTATATTTTTTTAAGACAACAAAAAATAATAAATGGGAAATTTGTATTAAGAATGACACAAAAAATTACATTTTATAATGACAGTCAATTGAATCTAGTTCCGCTTAAATGTTTGGAATAGCCTATATGTTAAACGATATTAAAAAATATGACATTTTTCATTATTTTTGTAATACCAACATTGCATACAATTTACTCTTAGTTTCTTTTTACAAAAGTAGACGCAGTATGTACACTCAAATGTATGGATGTTGTATGGGTACCTAAGTACGCCGCTCATCATGCTACCATCCATACGGTTCTTGGTTAACTAAGAAGGAAAAAAGACGTGTTTAAGTGCCTGTATATATGCAGTAAAAAAAAAAAACAACGATATTTTCCCTATTTTGCCGTATAAGACGTTTTTATAATATTTTATATACAGGCTGACAACTTTACCTGTGGATATAGGAAAATATCATTGAAATATACATTTTTTGTGATTGCTGCTCCCCATAAACTCCGTAATAGTATCAATTGAAAGCAACGCATCGCCATAAATTTGACGGGTAAAAGTTGTCTGTATAATAGGTAAATATACTGAGCAATTATTAGTGGCGTGATTGCCTTTTTAAATAATTGGATTATTGCTCCTAATACTTAACAGAAGAAAAATAATTTTCAAAACTTACCAGAAACAAAATCGCTGGTCTGAAACCCATATTGAAGAAATTGGCTTCACTTTTGTTACTACAATGAAGGGCTTTTCTATGTGCCCTTTACTTATAAATAGGGTGAAAGCTAGGCAAATTACGCAACTTTCAACCTTAAATTTAGCAAATTTCAGAAGAATTAATATGAATTTAATTACCTTTTAGAAATTACTAATATTTTTATGACTCACTAAAATGTAGCTTCATATATTTACAAAATTTCTCAATGAACTGCTAATTCATTTTAAATTATTAAAATAGAAATATTACATACAGAGAAAAATTTTGTAAATTGATTTGTTGATTTTACCTCGAAATTACTGCGTTGGAAAAAAATATTTCTTAAAAACAACTTGACGATTAAATATCAAATATTAATTGTTGAGTAAACGTGAAGTTTAGGATAAGGTAAACTTAAAGAGATTCTTTTATCTTCAGCCATCTTCAGTAGTTAAATAATACTAGGTTTTATTTAACTATTGAAGATGGCTAGTTTGTAGCCAAAATGTACGTCTAGTGACAATAAAATAATTTGTTTTAGTTTACCTTATGAAGATTAAAAGTGCTAAAAATTCAATTCATTGAATATATTTTTTGCAGGGATATTTATTGAAGTAAGAAAGAGCGAGAGAGAGAGAGAGAGAGAGAGAGAGAGAGAGAGAGAGAGAGAGGGAGAGAGAGAGAGAAAGTCGGGAGATTACAATAGGTACAGAGAGACTATATTAGCAATGGCGAACCATTTTTCCCAGATGGGTCAAAATTGAATTTGAAATTTTGTAGATTCAAATCGTCAATTATTTAATGCGTAAATAAAAACCTGCCTGCTTTAGGGCGTATTTGTGTGGAACCTCCTGCTATTCTCGTTAACTCTACCTGAACTATCGGCCTTGTATTTGATGTGTATAGTACAGGTATATAACAACTAATAGTTGAATTTAATTTCGCTATTATTATCATATTTGTCGATTTCCCTAACCTGTTTCGTGAATGTGTTCGCTCAGCCCCAACTTTAGTTATCTTACGATCTTCAGAACTTCTTCTTCTTCACTATTAGTCAGGTTGACTTTAAACCTCACTCACATAAGTCATCCATCTTGAACTGTTTATTGTCAGTTCTTCCCATTATACCCTATATACCAATACTCGCTAGATCTTCGGTTAGCTGATCTCTCCATCTCTTGCGAGGTCTTTCCACTAGTCGACGGATATTCCCATCCTTCCCATAAATACAAAGATCTTTTTTTGTACGAGTCATTTGAAATCATCATATAGGTTACTGCGGGTCATACGTTCGCCATCATTGCTCTATATCAGTAATAGCGAACCTTTTGAGCTCGGTGTGTCAAAATTCAGAATTAAACCTAGCTTAACACAGGTGTCGTGTCATGTCTAGAAATATCCATAATTTTGTGATATTTGCAGCTCTAGTAAAAAAATAGTTACATTTTTGATATATTTATTTGTTAAAAAAGCAAAAACAAATAATTCTTTACATTAGTGACTTTTTTGTTGATGATTTGCATTTGCTAAATCTTCAATTCATGGGTGGTATTTCGTGCACTTCAAGCCCAAGCAAGCGCTACTAACTTCATCTGTCAGTCGGTTTCTTTTATTGGTTTTAATATTATTTAACGCCGAAAATATGGTCTCACAAAAATACGTAGAGGGAAAAAATGTGAATAAGTCATCGCTAGATTTGTCAAAGTGCTAAAAGTGTCCGGTAATCGTTTCCAATCACTCCAAATTTCTTGTTCGTAGTGGCACTCTTTCTCATTCTCCAAACAATTTCTTTCCAGATTCCCAAGCTTGTACCTCAAGTCGACAAACTTGAGGCCAGATGCGTTCACTGTTCTTGGCCGAAGACCGTCCGTAAACGATGCGTGTCACCTAAAATGTATTGGCGTGTCACCCGTGACACGAGTGTCATAAGTGCCATCACTGCTCTATATAGTTAGAGCAGATAGTCCCGATAAAAAATATGGTATTTCTATTATTAATGTTTAATAATAAATTTTAGCAAAATTATTATTGAAATTAGGAAGGCCTTATTTATGTTTAGAGCATTTTGTTGCGTTTGGAGAAAATTGTTTTCCGGATATTCCGAGTGATGTCACGTTTAAGTAAATAATCAGGCAGTGTAAATCGGTTGTTGCATGTGGTAATGAATGACTAATGCCTCTGAGCAAATCTGCAGTGTGAAGTAACACATTGTTAATGATGTGAGGTTAACTGTTGCACCGGGGTCAATGGCAACACGTAGGTGGCCACGTTAATGCCCTCTGCTTGATATAATCACTACCAATACGTAATTAGCCTGTTAAAACACAAGAGCTAACGCAAAAATGTACCCGGAAACAATTTAATTCAGAAATTTATTAGGCTGAAGAGCGCATTTATATTGAAGCGGTGATAAATGATAAGAGTGGATGAGAGGTACAATCAAAGCAGTGATAATACAATGCACTGGCTTATAAATGTAAATGTTTATATTGAAGCAGCACCTAGTGTTAAGTTTGGCCAAAACAACGACAAGGGATCCGAAAAGGATCATTTGTTTTATTTTATTTTTATTTATTTATTTAACCAGTAACTATACAGATTTGTACAGCAGTGCACAAGTCCATATACAAAGTACTGGGGAAAAAAATACAATACAAATATAATAACAATACTATACAAATACTAATAATGAATAAAATAAAGAATAAAACAATAAGATACAATATAACTAGTCTAATTTATTTTTATATTAATAAACTTTTTATAATTGTCGTAAAAGATATCTACATCTCTATCAGAGACTTGTTTGTTTACTAGACATAGCATTTTGTTCAGTGGTGACATAGATTCTGAAATTTAGAAAAAGTGATCATTTTTAATTCTCAATCTCATGTCATGGATTCGAATATTTAAATTTTGAAGAAATTCTGGGGCATCTAGTTTATTATTAAATAATTTAAACGCGAAATTCAAAGTGTGGATGTCGCGTCTCCATTCTAAAATATGCATTTCTGTAGCAAATCTGTAAGCTTACAGACCAAATCTATGAAAAACTGTCCATAACAACACATACAGTCTGTTCCAAACGGTTAAGCGGAACTAGATTTTGCAATCTAGTTACTTTCATCGTTTAAATCGTGCCTTTCGGCCGTTTTGTTTAAGCTTTGTAAATCATACTTACAATAAACATTTTTTGGTTAAGGTTAATATCATTTTAAAATGTCATTTTCTTTATATTTTGATTTTTGGTGTCATTCTTAATACAAATTTCCCTTTTATTTATTTTTTTGTCATTAAAATATCTAAAAATAATATTTAATTTTGACATATGTCATTCGTTTCCATGGTTTCATTGTTAGAATTTTAAATTTTGACATCCCAACGTGAAAAATTAAATAACCCAAGCAAGGTTCCTTCTCGTGACAACCTAAAAGAACTAAATTCCCATTTAGTTCCGCTTAACCGTTTGGAACAGACTGTATAACAACTCCTTATATACAGACACAAAAAATCAAAATATAAAGAAAATTACACTTTAAAATGATATTAACCTTAACTAAAAAATGTTTATTGTAAGTATGATTTACAAAGCTTAAACAAAACGGCCGAAAGGCACGATTTAAACGATGAAAGTAACTAGATTGCAAAATCTAGTTCCGCTTAACCGTTTGGAACAGACTGTATGATCGTCTGTAGCGTATAGATTTGCCACAGAATTGCACCATAAGTTCCTATCGACTAACAAAAAATAGATGTTGAAAAACTAATTTTGTGGATTCTTTTTCCAATCTATTTCTCACTCATGCTTGAAGGCATGTGCGAGTTAGAAATACGATGGATATTTCATAAATAATGCACAGGTTGGCAACAGTGCGAGTTGCATTCAATCTTCATGACAACGCTCGCCCTCACATCGGGAATGTGGTAATCGAAAAACTGCGTGAATATAGTTGGGAAGTAACACCTCCTGCTCCCTACAGTCCGGACATGAGTCCACCAGACTTCGACTTATTCCCAAAGCTGAAAAACCCTATACGTGGACATCGCTATGGGTCTCTGGAAGAGCTGAATGCTGCCATTACCCGAGACATTCGACAGATGAACAGAGATGGTGTCTTGGATGGAATAGTAAAACTTCTCAAACGTTGGGACTCAGTTACTGAGAAGCATGGAGACTATATTGAAGGATTCTAAAGAAATACTGTAATAAAAATAAACATCGTGTGCCTTATTTAAGATATATACATAATTTGGTTATTGCTTCGTTCTTTTGTCATTGAACAGACTTCTTTAAAAAACTGTATTGTACGTAGAAACATACAATTTTTTTAGAAAAACAATATCTTAAGACGTACTGTGATAATTGGTCTATAAACATAGTTGAAAACAAAAATATTTTTATATTCAAATAGTCGATCTTATTAAATTCTAAATGGAAGTGTCAATAATAGTACGATAGTAAACAAATTCCGAATACAATGGATCTTTTACCTGAATAAAAACTGCTAATCATTGTGCAGAAATATTATAATAATACGTCAACATTTTTTCGATAAATTTTGTATAGCTTAGGACCTTCATCAAAAAAATTTATACTTTTTTTTAAAATCCACATTGATAGCCTTTACTACTTTACTTAGACAATTGGCCAGGATAATTATAATTTGTCGTGTTGAAAATTCCAACTTCCAAATATTTTATAAAAAATTGGAACCGATCCTACTGAATTTATATGGGTTTATTCAAAATATTTTTTTCGTTATACGGCTTTTCGCTTTGCGGCCAACTTTCCCGGAACGTATCTAGACCGTAAAAAGGGAGGTATTAGTGTATTGTACTTGATGATAATGGAATGCCAATTGGTACACGTGTTCTTTATGAAAATAAATCATTTTTACCCCCAGTATCTAAATTGATAACCACCGTAGATTCAAGATGGCAGAATTTTTTTTTGGGAGGATGATTTCTTTTTGTGAATAATTACTTATCCACAAATATGTATTTAACAATAACCGTCTGAAGTACGGGCATGCCAGCTAGTATATAATAAAACTCATATTTAATTAATGATTATTTACTCGCATTCCTTACATGGTAGGAGTTCATAAAAATATTTACAGAAAATTTTTTGATATCCCAAATAAATGATAGATGAATAAAATAATATTGTAACTATTATGTTAATAAGTAACAATAAATAATAATGAATTTGTTGTCTGTCCATAATTTTAGATGATATGACTGTCAATTAAAGTTGTTTAAGATTAATTAAATATTTTCACAATAATTTATAATAAATCGTAATAATTTTTACATCCCCGGAGTTCCAGGTCTCTTCAGCGCTGTTGGCTTATTCTCTCTACAGTCCCCAACAACTAAAAAATAAATAAATTAATTAATGTTATAAGAAGATAAAAGTATTTTCTACTTAGAACAGTCTAATAGCAAATAATCAGGATATTAAAAAATATAGATAATAATGGGAAAATAATGAAGTATTTAGGGAGATAGAAAGAAAGAATAGCAGAGTCGGAGATTGTCGGAAACGGAAAAAAATAGGTAGAAGTTTTAAAAATTCTCAAGGCAAGTAAGTAATTAAATTTATAATCATAGGCTAAAGCACACAATTATTGAGAAAATGCAGAAATATATCGTTTGTTTACGCAAGTGCTTTTCTATAACCGAATTAAAATGGAACGCGATAAGTTGTTTTTCCTATGTGTACTACTTTGAAGAGTGCAGCTGAAGCTTATCGATTGCTTGTGAAAACTTATGGTGAGTATGCTTCATTGGAAACAGTATGTAGATATTGTTCACAACAAACAACGACCAGGTCAATTTAAACAACTGCAATCTCTTTTGGAAGAAAACCCTGCTCAAATATCCAAAGAATTGGCCCAACAACTTGAAGTCCAATCATTTCACTACGTTTACAAGCCATGGGAAAGATTAAGAAAAAAGATGGCTACCACATGAATTGACCGAAGGTGCCATTTCTAATCGTTTAAACATCTCGATTTCTACATGCTAGTCATAAAAAGAAGAGTTTCTTGTGGCAAATCGTGACTGGCGATAAAAAATTGATCCATTTCGACAACCCGAAACGCAAGAAATCATGGTCCTGGTCAACCATCAACGTCGATACTGAAGCGAAAGTTCCATGGTCACACAGCAATGTTCTCTATTTGGTGGGATATGGTAGGTGTCATGTATTATGAGCTGCTAAAACCAAAGGAAACAATCACCGTCAAACATTATCGACAACAATTGGAGCGTTTTGATGATAATATTACGCGAAAACGACCATCAATTGCATCAAATTTTCACCGGAAAGTGATTCTTCTCCAGGACAATGCTCGGCCCCATGTTGTTATAGTCGAAACACTGATGGAGCTTGAATGGGAGATTCTCCCGCACTCAGAGTATTCTTCGGACCTGACTATTTCCATCTGTTTTGATCGATGCAACACGCTTTGAAAGATACACATTTCCATAACTACGGAAAATTCGAAAACTGGGTTGCTGAATGGATTGACTCAAAAGACAGACCACTATTTCTTCCTAATATTAAAAACAAATAGCCTCATCAACAGAGCAAAAAGCTATGACTAAGGGCCGGTTTCTGAAAGCTTAACCGAGCTCAACATCTTTTAGTTAAACTCGATTACAATATAACAATGCCATAAGTAACTATAGCAACCATGTTCTAACTATTTGGTTATAGTTAACTAGGCTTTCAGAAACCAGCCCTAAGTGTTTCAAAAGTCAACCATGATTGTGTTTAAGAATGAATAACTTGCCTAGAGCTGTATCATCCACAGCTTCACTAAATTCCTCTTCTAATTTCTTGAGTTCTTTATTTTTCATAGCTTCATTAACGTTTATAATAATAGTTATGAAAATAGTCGCTAAAGACAAGGTTGCCAATACAATAAGGGCAAAAAATATCTGCACCCCTGTCCATACAACATCTTTAGTATATTCACTCAATAAAAAATTAAAAGCTACAATCGCAGATTCAGTCACCTGAAACAGAAACAAATAAACTTGAAACAGAAATTGATCTTACTAATTAAACACAAATTCCTTAAACTTACTAAATAGTTAAAAATGACTAAATTTAAAATGAGTAATAAATTGTTTTTGTTGTTAATCGATTGTTGGAGATCATGCCCCATATTGCTGTCTTTCTCTTTCACGACTTATTCTGACAATTTTTTTTAATCACACCTTTTATTAAAAGTTTTTGTTAAAATAAATATTTGCATAGATATCCATTAAATACATTAGTGTACAAATTTTGTTTCAACACAAAGCAAAACCATATTTTGTAAATGATTTTGGGAGCTGAATTCGAACTATTTTTCAAAATTTTTAATCACCACTAAATTTTGATACATTTAAAAATTATTGTGTATCTGAAATCTCGTTTATTTCTTAAGAAAAAATCAGCCGCTTGTGAGTTCAACCAGTTTGATTCAGTCTTATTCATTTCATCATAATTTTCCAGGTTTGATTTCGCGCAATTGGTTATATCGCAGCGCTCTCACTTGACAGCACTCTTAACACTGCATATATCTAGACGTACCTTGCAGTGACCATAGTTCTATACTATCCATAAGAAGCCATTGGGGCACTTCCCAAAGCAGTGAAATTAGCTACACTATGAAATGCGAATAATTTCACAGTATTTACATTTATGTTTAGTTAATTCAGGTTGCTATGATACAACAATAAATGAAAATCTAAATATAAATAAAAGTGAAGATATAGTATTACGTTTTTTAGGTAAAGTCGGTTCCTTTGGTTTAGGCGGAACTACATTTTCAATTCTAGTTACTTTTACAGATTGGTTTGATCATTTTGTTCAGGAAAAGCCAACTTTAATATATAAAAAAATAGCTAATGACAACTTACATAAATAAAAATTCCGGTTAGTTCCGCCTAATCGTTTGGAATAGACTGTAATATATGTAAAAATAGAAAAATTGAACTAGTATATAAAACGCAATAATTGTATCGAACGCTGTGTGAAATTCACTTTATGCTAATCAAAACCACACTGATATTAAAACATAATTTTTTTAACTATATTGTTATTTAAGATTGATTTATCCAATAATTTCAAAACTTACCTTTTGGACCGCACGATTAACAAAATATTTAATCCTGGTACTTATAAAACACAGTCTATTAGAACGTCTAAAATTATATACAACTGGGACGACCGGTATTTCGAAACTAAAAAGAAAAAAATAAATAAACATACTGATTTAAATATTTGAACTCTAACTGTACCTTGGTGTCGACATTTTATGCACTCAAAATTTTGACTAAAAAATTTTCTTACAAAATTATTTTGAAATTAATTTGACATCTGTCTGAAAACAATTGATTTAGAATCAAAAATACGTGGTTACGAAAATTTTACCAAAATTTGCAAATTAGTTTTTGATTCATATAGCCCACAGAACACAATATATTATATATTAGCTTAAACCACAGATATAGCCTGTGGTTTAAGCTGAACTAGATTTTGACAAAGAGTAATTTTTATCGGTTAAATGAAGCTTTTGATCGTTTTGTTTAGCAAAAGCCATCATCATAGCGCTATTCTAAACAAATTGCGGTAACTTTTACGGCGGTGTAGTTGTCTTAGATCCTATCTTATAACACGCACATCTAACCAATTTCTTAGGACCGGTTTCTGAAAGCTTAGCTGAGTTTAATCTTTTGGTTAAACTCGGTTAAGATATAACATCCCATAAGTAACCATTTTCTAACTATTTGGTTATAGTTAACTAGGCTTTCAGAAACCGGCTCTTAATATTACAGCGGTGTAAAAATTTTCAGAATAAGCGTATTAGAAACCCGACGTGTGGAAGTCACGTGTTGGCCACATCTAGTAACAACAAAGTGATATTACGAATTGGGAATTTTCATTATTGTTTGAAAGTATATTTCCAATTAATAACCTCAGCCTTGAATTAATAAAAATCTTTATTTAATTTATACACGATATGTATATAAAAAAATATAAACTCTCGTATGTTTATTAATAATATTCAAGGCGAACATACGGGGTGATCCTCAATAGATTAAAAGTTGTTTGCAATATAATTAAAAGATGAGTTTTGAGAACCAGTTTGGGTCCTTGACATTTGATCTAATGTGATAAAAATACTAGAATGATCAACTGGGTACAAAGCTTTTAACTAAGGTATAAATCAATGGATAATCGTGGCTCCATCCATGAGATGGTTGCCTATGAAACACAAGAAAGCGGGTTTAATGTCTACTAATAAGATTGACGATATTTTAGACGATCTGCCTTTAATAGTTGTTAGAGCTATATACTTTCAGCTGGATGGAGCACCAGCTCACAATTCTCGTCAAGTGTTAGAGTACCTTAACGAAAATTTTCCAGACCAATGGATTGGTACCAACTGGTCTACTGCCTGACCCACAAGGTCTCCGGATTAAAGTCCTTTGGATGTTTTCTTTTGGGGGTTTTTCAAATACAAAGTATACAAAATTTTGCATCCAGATGTACAGCATTTAAAAAATAGTATCCAAGACAGTATTACTAATACCGACAGGAGAATATTAAAAAAAGTTAGGAATAATTTATTTAAAAGAATACAATTACGCCTAAAGGATTGGAGGTAATTTTGAACAATATTTTTAAGCTCATAATAATCCATTTCAATTATATTCAAATAAATTTAATTTGCATTTTTCTCAATAAGAAAATGAATGGAAACAATAACATATCTTTGGCACCATCTTAAGTTTTAGATGATGCCTTTAGAAGGTGTTAAAAAATTCGAGTTCGTGCACAGTTTTGCAAAAATAGTACTGAAAATTAGTATTACACACGTTCATATTTTTAAAAAATTGATGTGAAGTGTTTCACACATTTCATGGTTTCGCAGGTATTCAGTAAGTGAATGATGATTATTTGGGATGCCAAAACAAATTTTATGTTATTTTTATTTATTTTTTTTTTGTTAATTTTAGTTCATATGCCTAATACCATTATTTAGGTTTCTGAATATGTGCAGTATTTTTTTTTATATAGCAAGGTTCATTAAGATTTTGAAAATTGCGCCTATGGCTTCCATTGGTTGTTTTACGTCATAACTCCGCCCCTCTGATTTCCTGTATTCAATTTCAACAATTTCCACTGGTTATTAAATTTACGCTTTTAAAAATTAAATGCAATATTTGCCCAAATATAACTAGAAATTTGAAAAAATAAACAAAATAAAAATGCAAAAAAAAACAGAAAAAATAAAATTGTCTCGAGACCGGAACCCTAGTTTGCAAGTTAAAACGCCAGAATGCTAACCATTATACCCTGAAAGCATGCTGGTTTACTTTGTTCCATAAGTTATTAAATATTTTACATGGTCAAGAAAAAAACACAAAAAATGCGTTATTTTCCGAAAACATAATCTGATTAAAAATTCCTCTTGTACTATTCCGGTTCACACAAATATACATTACTTAGATTTTTTTCAGATTTTTAGTTTAAACCATCTGGGCTACAGGATGTGGGACATTTTTTTTGCAAAAATCGCATCAAAATAATTTATTTTGCAAAAATAAAATTTTGATCGTTAATCCACGTACTAGGGGCTTTCATCTGATACCCTACTAAGAATGTTAAAAAATATATTTTTTTTTCGATGAGCAGATATTTGTTTTTATTTTTAGGGGGATATGTTTTTTAGATGTTTTAGTATTTTTTCTATGTGCGGGTCAAAGAGTTGTATAAGCATGCCAAATTTTAACTCTCTAGGTTTAGCCATTTTGCTACAATTTTACCGAACAAACAGACAGACATACAGACAGACAGACAGACGACAAAATGACGGTATAAGGGTTTTTTGGTCATACCTAAAAAACCATAAAAGCGGCCAAAACCAAAAGAATTTTATTTCCTCGAGATAAAAGATATTTTCGAAGTGACTGAGAAACATGTTTTTGTTAAGCTAATAAAACTTTTCTTTGCACAATTAGTGCAATTGGACATGAAATGCAGTTTGAATAGATTAGTTACCTGTATATAAAATGTCTGTATATTGAAGATGGCTTATGTAGAAGAAATGTACATTTAGTGACAATAAAATAATTTGCGATGTAAAGAATCATTTAATACTTTTACCTTATCCTTATATTCACCTTAACTCAATAATTAATATTCAAGAGGAATATACCTAAAAATGATTTATTCTATTTTGAATAAAATACTGAATAATACATATGTAAATATTTTAAATTATTCTTATCAATATACGTTTATTAAAAATTATATTTAAATTTCAACTCCTCTTCCGTTCCCAACTTAAGGTGACATTAATAAAAATTCTAAAAAAGCTGATTTACTATATTTTACACCGTATTTAACCAGTGTTTGTTTTATTAATTTCTAAGGTCAAATTTTAATTTTTAAAATCCTCAACAAAAATTTATAAAATATTATCATTGATTTCTAATCTTAATTTAATTAATTAATTCTCATTTCACGGTCTTCTCTTTTCCATGGTCAAAATATTTCGGAAAAAAAATATCAAATTTTATTTTTTATGATTAAATTAATAATTTTTTTAATCAAGTCTTGGCGAATATTAAGACTGTTTACTACGTTTTGATTTTTTAGTAAAAGTTGTTTTACAGTTTCTGAAAATAGAGTTTTTTGCTCTATTGAACTACGGGGATTTTCCTATTACTAAGAATTTATAATATTCTATTTCATTTAATCTATTTGCATAATTAGTTGAAAAAATATCAATAAGATAATAATAAATACGTCTATCCCAGAGGCGTATTCAGGGTCAAATTAATTTACCAGATAAAATAATTATTACAAGAAAGGAATTAAAACCCAAAATATTGCCCACTTTGAGTATCACTGGCCTAGGGAAAATAAAGAATATATATTTCGCCCATAAACGTCCCATAGTACTCCCACCGATTTCTCACATTTTAGGTGGTATATTAGTCCATAGGTGGTATATTAGTCCAATATGATGTCCATATTGAAAAATAAAATTTATTTCTAATTAAAAATTTTCATTTTGAGACCGAGTATTATTTGGGGAGATCTCTAAGGCCCGGTCTTTCCACATTCAGGTAAACCTCTAGGTAACTATCTGACAGATAAGGTAATTTGATACTTTCTGTGCTGAATAAATGACATCCCATCTTTCAATACAAATTTATCTAACGGATAATGAGACTGACTTATTGAATATACTGATTGGTATTGATATTTATTCAGCAGATAAAATTCCAGATAATCTATCACAGGGGTACTCAACCTTTTCATAACTACTGCCCACTTTAGCATCTCTATTGGTAGAAAATTTTTCATACCGCCCACCTGTTGTATAATAATAATAATAACAAATACTTTCGCAAAATTTAGCTGCAAAAATCTTTATAAAACAACTTACTGCATCATCTCTTATTATTAAACACAACAAATATACATGCACCAAAACGTGGCAACGTTGGATGTCACAAAGTCACCCTGTGTAACACAGTACCCACACTTCCCTTACCCGTAATATTTGAGTAGAGGTTTAATGAAACATTTAGTTAAATTTATCTTTTTATTTATACTTTGCATACATAGAAGTATGAAGTCTATTGAAATTACATTTAGTTAATTAAATTATTAATGAGATCCTTGAGGCTGATGCTGCGAAACTAAATATTGGATATCTCGTAAGGAACAAACGAAGGTCTCCTCTTTCGGAAATATTCAGACGGTTTCTTTCTTTGGTCATAATATGATTAACAGCACTAAAGCCTGATTCTACAAGATGTGAGGTAGGGAAAGGTATCACCTGGTCCCTACGCCCACTAGTGGGCGGTAGGGACCAGGTTGAGTACCACTGATCTATCAGATAGTTACCTAGAAGTTTACAGGAAGGTGGAAAGACCGGGCCTTAATATTTCATCCATAACACTTGTCCTATTCGCTATAACATCTGCTAATATATAAAAGTTTAAATTTAAAATTGTTATTGTATAAATCAAACTCTGTTCTTTATAAGATGCTACATAAAATCAAATTTTTTTGCTCCTAAAAAAGTTGTATCCATTATCAAACAAGTTATAACAAAAAATTTGTTTTTATAGTTTCAAGAATAGATAAAAAAAGGAATAGAGATTCTTAGATGAGAGGTGGGGTCTCTCCTATCTCTTTTTGTTAACATCATTCGATTTATATAAAAGCCAGATTTGCTACTAGTAGATCAGTTTGTTTTGATATAACAGATAACATGGTTAAAATTTTGGTGAGTTATTTTACTATTAAGTGGATGTTAAAACCCTAATTCTATGTTCAGTATGGGGCATACTAAACTATGTCACTTTTGCCCGAAGTGAGGCATCCGTATAGTCTACGGACCGTTATTCTGACCACCTATCTACTTAGTGATTTGGCCACCTCTTATCTAGAAGGATTGGTCTAAAAATATTTTAAAACATGGAGTAATCCATATTGATGTGAACCACAATAGAGCAACTGGAAGTTTGGATCGGATTATTTAAAATTATTTATAAAATATTAAATGAAACTTTTTTATTATGAACCATGTAACAGCGAAAAGGGACACCTCATTATTTTCTTTATTATTAGAAATTGTAAAAAACAAACTAAATTATAAAGTTGTATGAGCCCAAAGTGGTACATTTGCTTATAGATGATTTTTTTTTTTAAACTTGTTTTTCTTAAATTAGCTCACAAAGTTATATTTTTTAAATTAGAACATACATATTAATTAGATATATTCGATAGCGATTTTTTCTCTGAATTCAATAATATTTTATATCCTTACATGAAAAAAAAAAAAAAAAAATAGAAAAAATCATACAAAATGAAAGCACTAAACGTAAACGACCGGCGTAGCGTAGTCGTAATACAGGCCCTTCGTTGCTAAGTTGTTGGATTCAAATCCCGTTCAGATATGGAATTTTCAAAAAAATATAATTATCCTGGTTTGATTAAGTACGTTTTGGTGGGAATTAGAATAAATAAATAAATTATATTTTAAGGGTTGGCTTAAGTAAATTTTCATGTTCATTGGAGCACCAAATTTTACTTAATAGAGAACACGCACAATAAAGAACACGCAATTTAATTTATGCCAACTTGTAAAATAATTTTTTATTTTAAACAAAACAAGACTCTAGCTCTTATAGTTATGGCCCCAGTTGTCAAAAGGCCCTATTGTGAACGGCCCGAATTGTCCATCGCCCCAGTTGTTAATGGTCCCAGTTGTGAAAAGCCCCAATTGTGTACGGCCCGAATTGTCCATCGCCCCAGTTATTAATGGCCCCAGTTGTGAAAAGCCCCAATTGTGAACGGCCCGAATAGTCTTACGGTTCCAGTTGTCATGGATCCAAAATGTTTATATGGTTGAATTTAGAAAAAAAAAAAATGCTATCGAATGATCTAAAAAATATGTACAATCTATTTTAAATAAATATATCTTTGCTGTAGCTTGAGAATCACTGGTTTAAACAAATATTTACTTCGCTAAGATATCCTTCTTGGTCTCCTACAATTTTATTATTTAGAAATTTTTTGTATCTCTTATACTAGAGAAATTATTGGTGGTCTGTCTTTTTATGTTACACTCTGTATTAAGGACCCAAAAGTAACTTACAGAAGTTGGTTTAAAAATTAATTAAAGCATGTTTAAACAAACAGAAACACATAGAAATGGATTAAAATAGCATGGGCAGTGTGTGGGAAAAAATAAATTCGCTACAATACGCATGTGCAGTTTCCGAGAATTTTCATTCCCGTACTGGCTGCGCGCGCATTAATGGCTGTTAATCATATTTATATTGTATTTTCTTGTTTATTTATTTATTGAAAAATGGCAATTGGAGGAAAATCATAGTGAGCAACACGCGCAGAATGCATATTCCGCGTTAGTTGCACTATATACTATTATGAATTTATTTTACTTAAAATAATGTTTTTTTTTAGATTATTGCGGCGTTAGTTCTATTGGCCGTAACGGCAGTATTTGCCGGCGGATATGGTGGATATGGAGGCGGTGGTGGTGGCGGTCATGGTGGCGGTAGTCATGGTGGCGGTGGTCATGGAGGCGGTCATGGTGGTGGATTTAACGGAGGCGGTGGTCACGGAGGCGGTGGTCATGGAGGCGGTCATGGTGGCGGATTCAACGGAGGCGGACATGGTGGAAGTCACGGAGGTCATGGAGGAGGCGGACATGGAGGAGGTCACCACGGTGGAGGACATGGTGGCGCTTATGGCAGAAAATATTAAAAATTTAATTTAGACTAAGTAAAATTTAAATTTGTAAATAAAAAATTTAAATGATTGATTTACAATGATTTATAAGATGTTCCTTTATTAATATCTTTTTTTTAAATTAATTTTCCAAATAAAAAACTTTATTTTAGGAAATGTTTTGCATTTTTCTTTCTATAAATCATATTTTTTTCTAATAGAACATATAGTGATATAATACATAATAGATGTATGCCTTAGATGAAGGTCTTCCCCAAATGTTGCCATTACATTCTGTCTCTAGACAGTCTTGTTCAAAAAACTTCTTGGTTCTTCCTTTTATTCTCCAGTTGTGCCCATTTTATTAGATCTTTGTCCCAGTCTGCATGTTTTCTTATTATGTGCCCCGTGTAGATCAATTCTAGGGACCTTATTGTTGGAAAATAAAGAATATATATTAATTAAAGAAAAAAAAATCCAAAATATGTTTAAAATTTTTGAATAAAGCACGCTCGGATTTTTTTTCTTCTTTTTTTCTCGTAAGATATTAATTTTTTTTTGTATTTTTGTGAATAAAATAGTCTTTTAAATTGAATGTAAGGTATTAAAACTATGATTATTAGGATTAACTGAAGAAACGAAACGAAAAAAAAAAAGATTAAAAAAATAATAGTTTAGAGAATTTTTACCCTTAAAAATTTCTAACAAAAGTATACTTAGAAACACCTGACAATTAAAGCAACATGGAGTTAAACAGATGTGAGGCAGAAACTCCTGAAAAACAATGCAAAACAAACAAGATGAATATCTTTATAAGGCCAAAAGTCTCATCTATCGGAGATAACTGTAACAAGGAATACGTTAAAAATATTAAAGTAGTAAAAGTTTATGGGGACTGTGCTTCTTCATTTTCAACCGTAAAAAAATGTCCACTAAATTTAAACATAGTAGTACCAGCTAAATATTATCCACGCTCAGGACGTCTATAAGCTACAACCTCAAAAGAAATGCTTCAGCAATTGCCTAACACGACTTTAGACTATCGACAAATAAAACAGCAATGAAATAGTGGACGCCATAAGCGTCTTAAAAAGGCCGGTACATCCTAACTGATGTTTTAGTAATACTAAAACTGCCTGCAAGGTGGGTGCCGCATTAATCAACAATTAGTCAAAATGTTCTTCAAATGAAAAGCTAGAAAATCAGAGATTTGAAGTACGAATTGGTGGAACATTCAATATATTCGCTAGTTTTGGCTTAC
The DNA here is from genome assembly GCA_963971575.1 of Liopterus haemorrhoidalis. Classification (NCBI taxonomy): domain Eukaryota; kingdom Metazoa; phylum Arthropoda; class Insecta; order Coleoptera; family Dytiscidae; genus Liopterus; species Liopterus haemorrhoidalis. The sequence continues at coordinate 2,559,977 of OZ020621.1, read as the reverse complement.
GCAGAATTTAATTTGTTCCCAAACCTCAAGAAATTCGCTGGTGGAAAGCGTTTCCCATCCAAAGAAGAGATGATAGCAACTGTTGAAGGTTTTGTGGAAATTCCGATAAAAACAATCTAAGGCAGTGGTTTCAAATACTATAGATAATGACAAAAAACACCAGAGTTTTACAGAAACTTACATTAAAGTTGAAAATGAAAATTTCATTGAAATGTCGACTGATTCTTCTTTTGAATCTGATTTCAAAAAAAGAGATCTTATTGACTTTTGGGCAGTGACAGAATAGTACCAAGAATTCATTGACAAAGCAATAAAATATTACCTTTCACGAACACAGAGCTAGTCAAAAGAGCATTCTTATCGTATGCGTACATTAAGAATAAATATCGCAATAAGCTTGACGCAGCTCCTGATTTCAAGTTATATCTGTCTTCATTTGAACCTGATTTTAAAAAACTCGGATTCATGAAACAAGTTCAAAGATCGCATTAAAATTATTAAAAACCACGATGGAAGACTCTCATATCAAGATGAATTATTGCTATTTAAAATTTGACGAATAATTATCCTACTTTCAAACATAAGTGGGTAAAAATTATTTTAATACTGTTTTTATTTGTTTTGATCTTCGCTAATATAAAAAAATAAATAAAAATAAAAGCATATAAATGTCACTGTGTAACGTATCCTAAACTATTTTTTTTTTAAATTTGAGGGTGGGTGCGGCTATTGAAGATAGGGGGTACTCATAAAAAGTATAATCAAGAGGTACGTGATAGAAAAAAAGGTTAGGAACCGCTACTCTAGGGATTTGATAATGGTTTTGGGGTAACTCTGGAATAAATAAATTTATATTAAAGAATAAAATTTATTTTAAATTATTAAACCAAATTTGAGGATGAGAGTTGAGCAGCACTACTATTATTTCATCCCCATCACTTATTCTATTCACTATAATCGTCTCTAAATGTAAAAGTGTAAATTTAAAATGGTTATTATCAAAATCAAAATCTGCTCTTTAAAAGATGCTACCTAAATTCAAATTTTTTGCACCTTCCAAAGTTGTATTCATTATCAAACAAGTTGTAACAAAAAAATTGTTTTTATAGTTTCAAGAATACATTAAAAAAATTACAGATTCTAAGATTCGAGGTGGGGTCACCTATCTCTTTTTGTTAACATCAATGGAATGATATAAAAGCCGGATTTTCTGCTGATAGACCAGTTTGTTTTGATACACTATCAGATAACATGGTTAGATTTATGGTGAGTTTTTTATTATTAAGTTGGTGTTAAAACCTTCATTCTACGCCACTGATATTAATTAAATTTAATATATTTATTTATCAAAACATATAGTTTGATCAACTTGAATTTTATCTCAAATAAATTTTCCGTAGTTTTGGATTTATAAATAATAATGTTTATAATTATTTAATATTATTAAAAGTTTCCATACATCCAAAGAGCACAGTTAATAATGTTGTGTTTATTTTAAATCATGGTACGGGGGGAAAACTTATCTTTTTTATATCTACAGAGTTTTGTCAGTATAGCCATAAGAATAACATAAGAGTTCATCGTTACGATATCGCTTATCGCTTAAAATACAGTCGTTTTTGTTTTTGGTCTTCATATTCTGGCGTTTTTTTTTTATTTTTTTTTTTTATTATTTTATTCTGAATTACAATTGACACTTTCTAAATTCAAATTGACGTTTTCTGATTTAGATTTTTCAGATTTTACTTATGCCATTCAATCGAACAAAATCTGATAGAAATATATGTAAAGATGTATTATTTATTGATCATGTTGTATTATTTTTTTAAAATTCGTAACCCTTTATGAATTTGTTACAAAAACTGACGTGATATCCTTGCATGTTCAGTGTACGATCTTCTTAAGTACAAAATGTGCTAATGTAAACATAATATTCAGATAAATTTTAACGTATGGGTGGTAGTGTAATATCTGTACATTTGCGCGAATACTGTATAAAGTCTGTTCAAGATAACTATGAAGTGACGTCACTGTTGAGAAATATGCTGTGTTGCAAGTTGTAATTTGTTATCAAATGTCAAAAAAGTTAGGTTATTTCCAACAACTATAGGATATTCCAAACTTTTAGGCGGAACTATATTTTGCAATCTAGTAACTTTTATAGTTTTATTCGAGGTTTTGACCGTTTTGGTTAAGCTTTGTAAATCATACTTACAATAAACATTTTTAGGTTAAAGTTAATCATTATAAAATAACATTTTCATTACATTTTGTTTTTTGGTGTCATTTTTAATACAGATGTATCATTTCTTAAATTCTTACTTCTTCTTCTTTGGGCACTATCAGTCAGGTTGACTTTTGACCTCACTCACATAAGCCCTCCATCTCGATCTATTCATTGTCAAGTCTTGCCAAGTACCCTGTATAGCAATACTTGTTAGATCTTCGGTTAGCTTATCTCTCCATCTCTTGCGAGGTATTCCCATTGGTTGGCGGGTATTCAATCTTCCTTCTCATATCTTCCTAACCATTCTGTTCTCCCTCATCCTCATAACGTGTCCTGTCCACTGTACTCGTCTGCCTTTGAGTTCTTGGGTGATACTTGGCCTTGAGTACAGTTCTCGGATATCTTTGTTCTTACGGATTCTCTATTAAATTCTTACATTTTACAAAAATTTATAAATGCATTATTTATTTTATTTTTCTAATAAATGTCACTTAGTCATAAATGCTAACATGAAAAATGAAATAACCTAGTTAAGCTCTGTTTTGGTGACAACTAAAAAATACAAAACCCCAAACCAAAGGGAGGTAAAAATCTATATTTACAGCCGGTGTGGCGCGACTCAGTAGTAAAGATGTCGCCATATTTTCCAAACGTTTAAGCGGAACTACTTGAGATTTGATGTTCTTAAGTTGTTACTAACCAACTTTTTAACAATTGAAGTTTTGCTATACAAAATGTTCAAGATCTTAAATCAATCTTTAAAAATTATTAGATTTGAAAATCAAGTTCCGTTTAAACCAGAGAAATGGACTATAGTTACATTACATTCTAACATTGGCAATTAAACAGACCAAGGTGGCGTCATTTCATAGTTACCTTAAACAGTCTTTATATGAGTATATCTTTGATTGCTAGGTGACGTCATTTTCTTTATATAAAAATTCGACTGTAGACAAATTTATGATTATTTTTTGGGTTTAGTACAAAATTTTAATTATAATAATTATTGTTTCAGATAATTGCGACGTTAGTACTAGTAGCCGTGTCGGCAGTACTTGCCGGCGGATACGGTGGTTACGGAGGCGGCGGCGGTGGCGGTGGCGGTCACGGTGGACACGGAGGCGGTGGACACGGAGGTGGTGGACACGGAGGCGGTGGATTTGACCATGGTGGTCATGGAGGCGGTGGATTTAACCACGGTGGCGGAGGCGGTGGACACGGAGGTGGATTCAACGGAGGCGGCCATGGAGGCGGTGGATTCGACCATGGTGGTCATGGAGGCGGTCACGGAGGTGGATTTAACGGAGGCGGTCATGGAGGACATGGTGGAGGACATGGTGGAAGTCACGGAGGCCATGGAGGAGGAGGACATGGTGGTGGTCACCATAGTGGTGGATATGGCCATGGCCATGGAAGAGGACATGGAAAATATTAGAAATTTAGTTTAGATTAAGATTTTAAATTTGTAAATACTAAATTTGTACATTGAAAAATTTACAATGATTAAGATGTTCCTTTATTAATAAATTTGTTACATATATATTTCTATTTTTATCATGATCATCGACAGGGCCATGCCGAAAAATTTTGGCGCTTGAAGCAAACCATATTGTCACGGGGTGCAGTCAAGAACGGAATTTTTCTAGAAAATTTATATACAAGATTAATTTAAATTAATACGTCGTCCCCCTAATAACTGTTGTCTTGCTTTCTCATAATACGATTTCATTTTGAAAAATTTGTATAATTTCTAAAGATACAAGATGTAAAGATGAAAAGATGAAGGCGGACCAAGTGTCCATCTTTTAAAATTCAAATGGATTTCATAAAGATCAATCATGAAGAATAAAATCTGCCCTGTATTGCAGTTTTGACGTCCCTTTTTCGAATTGTGGCGCCCCTTTTTGCCAGCAAAGATGAGGTGAGTACAGAGGTGACGCTAGTCCCCCCATGAAAATCGCTCCCCTCCAGAATTGCTTGGAGAAAAATTTATTTTAGAATTGAGGATTTTTTTTTAGGTCATATATTTTCATGTGTAAACGATAAAAAAATGACTTCAAATATTTCTATATTTTCTCTATCAGTATACCTATATTTAAAAAATCAGCTGTGGCCACCACAGGACCGACCGACATCCCAAAGTACTTGTGTAAAATACATTCTAGCAGCAGAGTAAAAATAACTTGGCGTAATATTTTCTAACAGAGATGGATGAAAAAATAGATCAAAAATTTTTCGTTTTATCAAAAAATGTCAAAATATGTTAGTTATTGCTTTTATAGCAACTTTTGTTATATAAAAATTTTCGAAATATTTTTCAGTTGTTAAATATTCGCAAAAATCGTCACGAGTAAACTGCAATTTTTAGTCAACCGATTTTTACCAAAAATTGATCAACTCGTGCCATTAATGTCAAAAATTAAATTAGTACTTTGTTTCATAAAAATCCTTGTAGCCGAATTTGCTCTGCACGACAGAGAGACAGTCAATCGAGACTCGAAATGTCAAAATCGATATGATCACAATACCTCCCTTATATATGTTGGCGGTCGGTCAAAAATTGGAAATACAGTATATTTTATTCAATTTTGCTCACCTCCAAAAAATAAAAGTAATGAGCAAAAAAAAGGTCCTCATGTCCAAAATATAAAATATGAGCAAAAAAAAGGTTGTCATCTCCAAACTACAAACCCGGATTTTATAACAAAACGCGGAGACCTGAGACTCTGGCCAGAAACCCTGAGACCTAATCACCCTGGTGATATAAGAAGTACCTGAATAATAATTACTACTCAACAAATTTGAACATTTTGTCGAGTAAAATTAGCTGTTTTGGAATAAATATGACTATGAAAATGGTGATTAAGAAATTTTTAGCATCCTCAGATTTAAAGTTATTCAATTTTCAAAATTTACCAAAATAATTGCATACATGGCCAAAAGTCATTCTAAAGCCGTGGAACGTTCCAAGGGGCTACTTATCTCCAGGGGGGATAAGTGCCCCCTTGTCCCCTACTTCGGGCGCTCATGGACAGAAAATCAAGAATTAATGTTCGTATATAAAATACCTACAAATAGATAAACCTGTAAATAAATTAATAATAAATTAAACAAATCCAGATGGCTTAGAGTAAACGAGGTCAAAAGTCCTATCTTAAAGTGACCCATAAGATAAATAATTGTAATGTGACATATTTTAAATATCTACGTTAACATTTAAAATAATCTTATATATTTTTTTTAATCCTTTTTACAAAATAGTATTTAAGCAATAATTTTTTATTAATAAATTTTTTGACCTAATGCAAAAAAGTCTTATCTTAAATTACAAAATGGTTTTGTAATAACTAGAGCATAATAACAAAACACCAAGAAGAGGTCAAGTTTTTATCAACAAACTACTACTATAAATTGCTCATCTGCTTCTACAACAGACATCAGTTTAAACTTCGACTGAACATGGCTAGGATCTTGGTATGTACTATCTATATTCTTCATTCACTAACAAGATAATACTCCATCCGTTCGAAAATATAGTATACATTTTGATTTTTTACTTGTCCGATAATATACCATTACAATTTTAATTAATTAGAATGTTTTTATTTATGAAATAGTTACAAATATCTAGTAAAACAAAGAATAATACAAAAAAAAAATTAACAAGGACGTGGCTGTCTCCACAGCTTGTATGAAACATGATAAAGTTGTTTTTAATCTTCCTTTACGATGGAGTTTTGTCTTATTAATGTGCGGAATCTTATAGGAATTCCCTCCTTTTGCTAACATGGTTGCTTCTAAACAAGTTTGCAATGTTAGAAAAACATTATCAAGGGTATGTTTAATGCATTAAATGCATTTTGTACGCATTCAATCAAGTTGTATTGTATTTGGTGAAGCTGTATGTTGTAAGGATTGTATAGAATTAAAAAAGCCAAGATTCAATACATTAAAATCTGGACTATTTGGTGGTTGTGATTTAAGTCGATTTGAAACTTCTTCCTTGCAAATCACAATTTTAATCAAAATTCGCCATTTCACAGCGGGTGTCACTTTAATTTGTCTAAAATACGCATTATTTTTTTGTGAATTACTTTGGAAGTATACAAAACTATTTGTCCACCATTTGTTTATTAGTGGCCTAGAAACCATTTATTTAGAAATAAAAACATAAAAAGATCAAGATAATATTAATTTCATTAATCCCACATTTTTACCGATCGCCAACATATATAAGGGAGGTATTGTGATTATACCGATTTTGACATTTCGAGATTTCGATGGATCTCCACGAATTGAGGTCCCTACATAACGTTTTGACTATTTTTAGCATGATGTCTGTCTGTCTGTCATTGTGTCTGTCTGTCTGTCTGTCTGTCTGTCTGTCTGTCTGTCTGTCTGTCTGTCTGTCTGTCTGTCTGTCTGTCTGCTGTCTTCCTGTGTACACGTGCAAATTCGGCTAAAAGGATTTGTATGAAACTTCATATTTAAGCTTTTAACATCAATGGCACGAGTTGATCAACTTTTGGTAAAATTCGGTTGACTAAAAATGGGAGTTTACTCGTGTCGATTTTAAGATTTTTATGAATATTTCACAACAGAAAAATATTTCGAAAAAATTTATTCAACAAAAGTTGCTATAAAAGCAATAACTAACAACTTTTATTTGAGACATTTTTTGATAAAATGAAAAATTCTTGAAAAATTTATTTATTTTTTCATACTTATATGTAACGTTTCCATGGTCATGATAAATAATATCTCTGTTCGAAAATATTGGGCCAAGTTATTTCTACTCTGCTGCTAGAATGTATTTTATACAAGTACTTTGTGATGGCGGTCGGACCTGTGGTGGCCACAGCTTATTTTTTATAATTCATATTTTCGGACGGATGGAGTAGTTTTTTTAATTAAAATTACATACATTATTGCTTTAAGGTAGAGACAGATTTTTTTTTTTATCTTCTTGTTATTAATATATATATGTATAGTCGTTATAATTTAATGTAACAATTTATAAATTATGTCGTTGTAGTGTTGGATTTGTCCCGTTTACAACGCCGCCATCTTAAATAAATAAATAAATAGACAGACTTCTAGAATTTTCATTTTTTTTTTTTGTTCGTCATTTTGATCCGTCTTCTACTTTTTGCCCATCACTTCGATCCGTCTTCCTTTATTGTACTCATCATTTTGATCCATCTTTTATCTCTTCAATTGGCATTACTGCCTGAACCCGGCCCGGCAAAACTACCATGAGTTAAAAAGTAATTACATAAGAGTTGGCTATGGAAAAATGAAATAATGTCTACTGCAAGCTTTAGAATTAATTAACTGTCACTGTTGTTTTATGTCATAAGTTTATATTGTTATATAAGCTTGCAGTAGACATTTTATTTTTCCATAACCAACCCTTATGTAATTACTTTTTGAACTCTTACATGCCTTTATATAAGGTTAACAAATCTACTGGCGAAGTCCAAGGGAAATTCCGTGGGGGGGGGGGGGAAAGGGGGACAAAACGCTAAGCTCTATTCTAATTTGAGAATCTTCATTCTTGACAATTTTCCTCTGTTGGATGATAAATAAAAATGTTTATTTTTCTTTTACAGGTAATTGCTCTCTTCGTCCTCATGGCCGTTTGCGCCGTCTTCGCCGGCGGATACGGCGGTGGTGGACACCATGGTGGATATGACCACGGACGTGGCGGACATGGAGGTGGACACCACGGAGGTGGACACCATGGTGGTGGACATCATGGTGGTCCACATGGTGGATTCGATCATGGCGGACATCATGGCGGTCATGGCGGACACCACGGAGGATACAAAAAACACGGATATTAAATCCACCAAATAAATATATAAGTTAAATAAAACTACAATAGACTAGTTCATGATTTTGTAAATAGATGGCATTTCCTCATATTATTCATATAATAAAATAAATTAAGAAAATATTTTTCTAATTTTTATTTTGCTTCCTCAAAATAGCTTTATATAGAGGCGTCAAGAAACGGGGAAAACCAATACAAATTAACGGGGCACGGGGAACATTTTCACTGACATTAAATAGATGTTCTACGAGAACTGTCCTTATGACGTGAACTAGAAATTTATGGAGTCACGGTAGCTGTAGAGTTTCCCCAACACATTATGCCATAGGAAAGAACAGAGTGCATGCTAGAAAAGTAGTTTCTAACATGCACTTTGTTCTAGATCAGTGGTACTCAATTTGGTCCCTACCGCCCACTAGTGGGCGTTAGGAATTTTTTGGTGGGCAGTAGGGGTTTTGTCCAATGCTGGTTACTTTCCGTTTTTTTTTTTTTTTTAATTTAATTGACGTTTTAAAGTTGTGAGTAGTAGTATGTTGTTTTATAAAGATTTTTGCAGCTAAATTTTGCGAAAGTATTTGGTAAGTTATTATTATTAAGGTTGAGTGCCCCTGTTCTAGATTCTGCTAGTATTCTACTAGTATTTCCGCTTGTGATATTTTAAATTTTTTCTTGGCAAAAGAACCCCTACGAAATATTGGAGCTAATTTACTCAATATGAATTATATTTCAATTCGGTATTATAGATCAATAACAATACCTAGAAAATTTGTTTGTTCGGCACATTGAATAAACAGACTAAAGGAAGGAGGCTTTATGAATTTTTGCATACAAATATTGTCACGGGGTGAATTGGACCCGGTAGTTCAATTTCAACCACCTGTATACTATTGATAAAATATTAATATATGTGTTTATTCCCATAAAGAATTATTTTAAGCAATTCTGTTCCTTATATATTAATTGTTAATGACTATATTCCTTAATGAGCTTTATCAGGATTAGCCATCTTGATATGTAGTGACACGTGATTTTTGCAAGTGGCGTCTTCATTTTTTTCTGACGTTTTTAGTTATTTTTAAGTGATAAAAGTGCAGAAAATACTTGAAATAGTGTGTTATATTGTGGACTTTAATGTTTGGACTTTATGCAGACCAAAATTGAAGCGACTGGAAAGGTATTTGTAGAAATTTTTGTTAATTTTATAATGTAAGTCATTGTTATGTAGAATGTGCTTCTATAGACAATATAGAAACACATACATGCATACATTATCGGCTATAACTAGAGAAACAAAACTATTTGTTAAATCATTTTCATAAATCCCGATTATTGACTAAATGAATATTGAATTATATTGGTATAGCAACAACAATTTATAAATTAGAACCTGCTCTTAAAAATATTTGTTGGACAGGTACAATAAATAAAATAATTAACTTTCTGCTGCAGCAGACCATCTGCATATTTCTTTTGTAAGACTTAATAATAAAACAATTTTATATATATACATACACATATACATATATATATATATAGGGGGGCCGCAGACAATATTTAAGTTATTTTGGGGGGTCCCATGCCAGAAAAGGTTGAGAAACACTGTTCTATAAGACACAAACATCATACAAAACATGTAAAGTAACATAAAAACATAAAAACATCATAATAAACTAACTGTATTGTATTATCACTTAAAATATTGTATTAGTATATCATTACCAAATTGTACCGGACACTAATAGCCTATGCTGCTGAACTTTTACTTAAATAAAAAAATAAATAAATAAAAAGAAGTACTTTTCATTCGTAAGTATTTTCTATTCATATTATGAAAATGAATGAATGAGATTTTGATAAATCTCAACATACACGTTTCTTATGGACAATGGCGTACTGTCATAGTTTTCTGCTATAAGTTCTGTATGTATTTATTTACTTGTGTGTATCAATAATTTTATAATAATAAATTACCTATAATAGTTTTTTATTGATTGTTTTTATCTCCTATCTTTAGCTTCTTTTGAAAATATCAAGATTGGTATTTTTTCTTGTTTTTATTGATAACAATTATGTACTGCTGTACAGTGGCCCTACGCCACTGTACAGCAGGAAACTGTACACCATTGTCCGCCATTTTGAAAAACCATCTTGGTCTTCCCAAATAGCATGTTTTGGAAGAATTTGCAGGTAATTGCATTAAAAAAAAGCTGGAATCCGTTATGTTGGACTTTGCCATTGCATAGTAAAGGGTGTTTTTTTTAGAGGTATAGAACTTTAAATTGCAATAAAACAACGATGGATTATTCGATTGACATGAATTTTTTTTTATTCGAAAGATAATCTTGTGGCATTACATTTTAAATATGATTTCTGGCATATGACCGCCACGGCTGGCTCGGATGTAGTCCAATCTGGACGTCCAATTTTCGATGACTTTTTCCAACATTTGTGGCCGTATATCGGCAATAACACGGCGAATGTTGTCTTCCAAATGGTCAAGCGTTTGTGGCTTATCCGCATAGACCAATGACTTTACATAGCCCCACAGAAAGTAGTCCAGCGGTGTTAAATCACAAGATCTTGGAGGCCAATTCACAGGTCCAAAACGTGAAATTAGGCGGTCACCAAACGTGTCTTTCAATAAATCGATTGTGGCACGAGCTGTGTGACATGTTGCGCCGTCTTGTTGGTATGATTTAATGTAATGCCACAAGATTATCTTTCGAATAAAAAAAAATTCATTTCAATCGAATAATCCATCGTTGTTTTATTGCAATTTAAAGTTCTATACCTCTAAAAAAAACACCCGTTACTAGGCTTGAATAGTACAATATAATGAGTATTAGTATCAAAAAGATATAATACTTCATGAGTATATAAAATATTTTCGGACGTTTCGGAAACTGCTCAACAATCTGTTTCCGTCTTCAGCGATCACTTTTCGTGATCGATCATGTTATTAATTACATAAAAAATATTTTATATACTCATTATATTGTACTATTCTAGCCTTGTACTATTAGCAATGGCAAACGTCCAAAATAACGGTGTCCGCATTAATATTGGAAAATAATTTCATAGATATTAAAAAAAAAAAAAACTATGATGATTGTTAACCTTCGAAAGGAGACGGCATTAAAGAAGATGTTCAGTGATATGTCAATACCAAAAAATAAAAAATATATATATACTTAAAATAAAAATTTATTGTACCAATTTAATAACCGTACTAAATTATATACAGACTTCCATAGTTTTACAATATTTTCTTAAATTTAATAATGTCCACCGCCATGACCTCCATGATGTCCGCCTCCATGTCCACCTCCGTGACCGCCTCCGTGGCTTCCACCACCTCCATGTGGACCACCATGAACACCACCGCCATGACCACCACCACCATGTCCTAGGCCACCGCCATGACCACCTCCATGTCCTAAGCCACCGCCGCCGCCATGAGGACCATGATGACCACCTCCATGTTGCCCACCAGCACCGTATCCGGCGAATACGGAGGATAAGCACAAAAGCACGAACACAGCTACTAACTGCAAAAGATACAAATAAAATGTATAAATTTCATTTAAAACCAGAGAATGGGAACGAAAATCAAAAGTGAAATAACGATATTAACTAAAAAATTTGGAAGAATGAAAAGGAAAACATGAACAAAGTTTTCTTTTTTATTTGTTCAAGAACGAATACGAAATTGGCATTTGACATCTTATATAAGACCTCCCGTCGATAGAATTTAATGTAGACATATTCAGATCAATTCTGTAAAAAGTTACTGTGTAATAACGTTACTACAACATAAAATATTATAAAAAGTATAATGGCTTTCATTCATGATAGTAACTGACCTTGCTCATAGTGACGAATTTAGTTACAATTATCATAGTAACAGAGTTACAGAATTGGTCTGATTATTTGATGGACTATTGACTAACTCGAGTTAACACAACATACAGAACCATCATTTTAACCTGAGTTAGGGTTAACTTGAAGTTAAAACATTTAACTCGTCTTTAACAACCGGCCATAAGAAGATTTTAATAATAAGACTTAATTTTAACATGTATTCCATCTCAATATAATAGGCAGCTATGAAACAATAGAATATTACTTGTTATACTTGGGTTTTACTTGTTTAATTAAGCCGTATTAGTCATAATCTAGCCATGAATTAAAAAATAAAAAATTAATTAAAAAAAAAACTATAATATTTTTCAAAACCGAAATCTGATTAAAAATTCCTCTCGTACGTTTCCGGTTCAGATCAATACATTACTCAGAATTTTTTCAAATTTTTAGTTGAACCCCTTTCGATTAAAGGCTGGGGTACAGTGATTAAAAAAAATAAATTAAATAACCTACGTCTTAAGTGCTTTCTTTTGATACCACGCAATTATTTAAAAAAAAAATGATTATTCTTTATATTTTTTGAAAAACTTATCTGATCAAAAATTCCTGTTGAACTATTCCGGTTCCTATCAATGTACATTACGGAGATTTTTTTAAAATTTTTATCAACTCCTCAAGGAAATAGGGTGGGAGACAAAAGTTTTTTAAATATTTTTGGCAAAAATCCCATAAAAAAATGATTTTTCAAAAATTAAAATTTATTCACGCATTAAGAGGTCCTATATGTTTAATATAAATATGTAAATAACACTGAAACAATTATAAAAGATAAACGATATTTTCATTAAATTACCGAGCTGCCATGTCTTCTCCACTTACATCTAAAAATTCATAAAATATATATCCCTGCGTCATAACTAAAACATTTTACGTGAAAATCAACAAAAATATATATTTCCATTTCTTCCGTACAGACAGACAGACAGACACTCAGATATTTTCCTATGTGGGTCAAAAAGTTGTATAAGCTTGCCAAATTTCAACATTCTATGTTCAACCGCTCGGCTATCGTGCCGTAATTTTTACCATACAGACAGACAGACTTTCCACTTTCTATATTCAGTCGTTTGGCTACAATTTCTACTGTATAGACAGGCAGACAGACACATGAGTGACGTTATAAGGGTTTATTGGTGGTCTTATCTACAAAACCCTAAAAAATACAGGAGCTTCCATTAAAAAAATATATATTTTTTTGATGGACTCGATTATTTGATATTTTTCCAAATTTTTTATTTTTTTATTTGCAGAATAAAATACTTCATCTATTCTTATTAACCTTATTTTATAATAGACAAGTTATCAATGTTTAAACAGTTCTAAAAAATACCTTGTATAATTTTAACCTTTTATGCATTTTTTTTTAAACTTTTCACCAGGTGAAAACTACGTCGAACTGAAATAAAACTATCTTTTTAGGGACTTCTATTAATCTAAAGGTGGTATATATGTTTTTAAAATTAATTAACAGTTTAATTCTTACCATGAACTTCATGATTACACTATATGCAACTGCAGCTATCATTTCAAAGTACCTTTATATATAGATATAGATTGATAAAAAATCAATGCATGATAAATATTAATAAATAAACATAATATGACCTCTCTCTTTTTTCATTCACAATCTATTTAAAAAGAAACAACTGGAATGCTATAATTTCTTAGAGTTTTTCCAAAATGCATATTCAATAAATTGATGCAAATATTTAGTTCTAAATTTGAGATAAGTTTTTTAACAGTGAGCAAAAATTGTAAGAAATTTCCATAAGAACATTGGACTAGACAGAAACAACATTTCCAGATCTGCATAATTGTTATTTATGCAATTAGTTTGTAAAAATAGTTATTTATATACCAAGGCAGTGAAGTCGAGTTTTTTTTTCACGAATTGTGGTATTTTCCGAGGTGTCAGCTGAGGTAAATAACCATGTGAGTGATAAAAAAGGGCTTCAGTACCAAGGTGCACATTAATTTTTTGAAATCCTGAAATTGTATAATATATTTAATTTTTAAGTTAGATGTACTTTACACATACGAGGTGTGTAAATTAAGTAAGCGGACTGATTTAAATTTTTTTTTTATTCGAATAGAAGTTTGTCTCCCTCAAAATAACTTCCTTGGGAAGCCACACAGCGCTGGAGAGGTTTCTTCCAATCCTCATAGCAGTGCTGGAACTTGGATACTGGAATAGCTTTCAGCTGGACTTTTGAATGCTTTCGAGTGCCCCAATATAACGTCCCTTGAGATCGTTTTTCAATCTTTGGAAGAGGAAAAAATCACAAGGACTCAAGTCAGGCAAATAAGGAGGCTGAGGAACCACAGGAAAGTTTTTACTGGCCAAAAACTCATTTATTGAAATTGCTGTGTGACAAGGCGCATTGTCTCATCCCCAATTCATTGGTCAAAATCTGATGAACGGTAGTGTGAGTCAAATTCAATTCTTCCCCGATCATTCTGACTGTCAACCGACGATTTGAACGCACAAGATCCCGGATTCTGTCGACATTTCCATCGATTCTTGAAGATGAAGGCCTTTCGCTGCGTGATTCATCTTCAATCAACTCTCTTCCTTCTAAAAATGCCTTAAACCACCAAAAAACCTAGGTCCTTGACAAAACACTGTCTCCGTAGACCTGCTGAAGTTTTGCAAAAGTTTTCGTTGTACTGTGCCCAAGTCTGAAGCAAAACTTAATAGCACACCGTTGCTCGAAATGAATGTCGCTCTTTTTAGAACGCACTAGGAAAAACTGATTCACGAAAAAAAAAAATGCTACTGACAACACCTAACCTAACCTTCTTACAGGATAATAAAAATGTTATATTAACAACTAGGTTTTCATTCGGCAGTTAGCCATGAATTAAAAAAATCATAAACGATCCTTAGATTATTATAAGTGTACAGTAATTAAAACTAAACAGTATCTTCGTTTTTGTGTAGTTCCAAAGGCCCTAACGCTAATAGTCATCGTAGCTATGCACCAAAAATTGCACTAAGAGCATCGGGTCCTTATGCAACGGCATATCTTGCTTACCCCTATTTATGCCACTGGTACAGCGCCATTTACTTTTATATAGAATCTAAATCGGACGAAAGTTTCTTAACTGAAAAACAAAACTACAAATTGTAGCTTTGATAATGTTTTATTTATTTATATATTTTATTTCGTTTAAAAACCATATCTTCTTTGTTTATAGTATTAACATTTGTTTCCTTTTTCTTTCTTTTTGTGACAAAACGATTCACTAAAATTTAAATATAAAAATAAACATTCAATTTACATATCCAGTCTTTTTGTAAATTTATTAATGACCTTATAAAATTCTATTCAAAATTAGTATTCTAATGATTTTTTTTTACAACTCTTTCGTAATAAGATAAACAGTTTAAGGTCAAAGTTGGTAAAATTAATAAACAACATTATTGAGAGATATTGTTTATAAAAATATGATCTATTTATGTAAAATAGGTCAAATTTGTGTACATTATTACGTAATATTTGGATAAGATGGTGTGTTCGTTATTCGTTTAAATGAAAACACGAAGCAGGTCTAGCTGGACCAAAAATCAATATCAACAAAATTAAATCAATCCGAAACGGTGTTAATGTCAATGACACTTATTTTGGAAAAAGTGGATCAGTTTTGCAAGAGTCATCTGTAACTTTTCAACAGCCACATGCACAGTATTATGTCACCTATGCACTCTGCACTGTCTCCGTAGACTGTCCCCTGTGATGTTGTTTTGTATTCGGCATTATCGAAAATAAGTGGCGTCATTTTGAAATTTTGACATATTGTGATAGAATAGATTTAACAGGGGGTTATTTTGAATAGAAATGTCAAAAGTCTTACAAAATATTAATGAAATATATCGAATTCTTTCAAGAATAGTAGTAGTAGTAGTAAAGATTTATTTTTCACCTTGCGGTGTTAAAATTTTCATACATTTACATTTTCTAGTAGCAAACAGTGTGCAATTATTATATGTACAGTACATTTTTTTAAATTTTGTCATTTACAGTCTTTTATTTAGTATGTTCTTCATCCAGTTTTCATCCGGGTTTTCGTCATTGAGTATTTGTATGGCTGATTTCGGGTTTCTCACTTCTTCCGTGCAGTCACGTGTTAGATGCTCTATTGTCTCTTCATTTCTCTCACATATTCTGCACTTCTTTTCTTCTTTTTCTCTCCAATATTCGTTCCTTCTTTCTTCGTTTCCTACTCTGAATCTGGCTATTATTTTTTGGTTCCTTCAAGAATATTGACTGTAAGATAACATCGTCACTGGGATCAATGGAGAGGATTGCAGATACCATTGGAGCAATTGTGCAAAACAGCTTAATTAGATTAATTAAATTTTATTAGAAGTATCCTATATGTTTAATATAAATAAGTTAAATAACACAATTATAAAAAATAAACGATATTTTCATTAAATTACCGAGCTGTCATGTCTTCTCCACTTCAAGGACATCTAAAAATTCATAAAATATATATCCCTGCGTCATAACTAAAACATTTTACGTGAAAATCAACAAAAATATATATTTGCATATAAAAACACATTTTAAATCACACTAACCTACAAATATATTCAAACATATGTAAACAACAAGTTCAAATGTCAAAAAACAATATCACTTTTCAAAGAAGACACGTTCCTAGGTCTCCTCTCAAGAGCGACACAATACTGTTAAAAGTGCACTATCAATGAGTTACAGCAGCGTTTCTCAACCGGGGGGCCGCGGCCCCCTAGGGGTCCGTGAAGGATTCGTCGGGGGGCCGCGAAGTCATACAAGATCGAAACATGAAAATATAATAAAAATGTACTCATTCTTGCAAGATATAAATTTTATCCATATTTATAAATATCTTATATTTATATTCATATAAATATACCTTTCATAACATAAATAAAATAAATATTCTATTTATTTTTATACGTAATTTACTTATTTTGACAACTAATTTAAACTACAGGCTATTTCACGTTGTCACTAGCTAACTTTATAATGAGTAAATGGGCTTTTACTAAACAAAATGATCAAAAGTTTCATTCAATTGATAAAAATTACTAGATTTGAAAATATAGTTCCGTTTTAACCAAATAAACAGACTATAAATAGACTATATCAAGGTAGAATAAATTGTATGTGTCGGTTGATGGGATTCTCTCACAATGGTTCGCGGTACTTCAAGTATTTTCAAGTTGTTCTTTGAAGTAGGTACGACTTGAAATTAATATTTTTTATTATATATTTTTTTAATTGCTCTCCGAGCTACAGATAACTCAAGAGTAAGGATGCGAATGTGTTTAAATTAAAATGGAAGGCACTTTGAACACTTGTAAATAAAAATACTTTACTTTCAAGTCGTTATAGGGAATATAATCGTCATTTAAAAATAATACAATTTTTGGTCAACCGTAAAAGATATTAAAAAAATGTTTAAGTAAAAGTTGTTGAAAAGCTCTATCCAAAGATATCCAATATGACATACGTTCCCATTTAAAAATTCGAAATTGTCCTTGATATCCTGTACTTCCGGTTTTTTCCGGAAAATTTCAATGCTACCATTCAATTTTGTGGATAAATTTTAGTTCCAAATTTTTCCAAACTTGCTCACACGTCGCTTTTTCGAAAAAAAATCGTGTTCCTATTATCTTGATACACCATAGTATAGAGGGGCCGCAGACAATATTTACATAATTTCGGGGGGTCCCAGGCCAGAAAAGGTTGAGAAACACTGAGTTACAGAATACCAACACGAGGTGTTGAAATAGGAACTTTCAGCAGGATACCGTTGGAACAACTGTCGAAAATCTTACAGAATTGACCCCCTGAGCCGTCTCGTGTGGCTGTGCAGGCCGTGTACTGCATTAAGGCCCCTAACAGAGCAAGGGGGGGTTGAAATAAAAAATAATTATTCCATAAGAAATTTATTATAATTGAATTTCATTCAACATCGTGTGTATGTACCCAGCAAACATTCAACCATCGGCCGAATGTCAGCAAACTGCTTTTTCTGGTAAATTGCAGGCACTAAAAGTTTGTGCAACGCCAGTATTAATACTTCACATTTGTATTTCGCACTCCTCCTATACGAAGTACTTTACCAGCATTTTATGAGCACTCCTTATTTTTGTTAATATGTTACATTTTACTTTTGTTTCACCATCGTTAAATAAATATATTCAACGAATAAAGTTGACAATATCGCATCATTCTATTGACAGCAATGTTAATTTCTTCATTAATAGTTTAAAACCGATGTGATATTGTCAACTTTATTTGTTAAATAAATTTATTCAACGATGATGAAATGCGCAAATGAGTATTTATTTTGCACCTAACCATTAATTTATTTTAATACTGGGTAAGTATAAAGTAAATATACATATGTTCCATTTGAAATACTAGAGAGTGGGTATAATATAAGCACTGGTCCATCAGAAATAAATCTTGCAACTAATGCGACTATTTTGCACGCTGCTGGGCCGGCAATTGATAAACCAATGGGTCAGGTAACGGCCACGGGGACACCAGGGTACTGGCCCATTACAATGCCGGGGAGTGCTTCAACAGTACTGGCCCGTATAAAAATATTTGCTGGGTAATAATTAAGTTCTAAATACATCTCTTAAAAATGATTATTTTAAAATCATGATAATTTTTTATTAAATGCATATTATATAATAATTAAAAAATATTATTTATTACCACACTGAATTACTTTTTATAATAAAGTGCATTAATAATACAATATTATATTATTAATGATGTTTTATTATAATGTGATAATTGCAATGATGCAATAAAACAGTGGTCCTCAAAGTTACCAATCATTTAATGAGCCCCATTATGGTAGGGTGACCATTTTCTTAAGAAGGCAATGAGGGACGGAGCAAAAAAAAAGGCGCTCATCTCCCAAATCCAAGTGAACAGTGACGGACTTTCGCCTTAGACAAAAAAGACATTTGTCTTGGGCCCGTAATTTTCAAGGGCCCGGATTTGGGAGGTGAAAACCTTTTTTTTTGCTCTTCACTTGGATTTGGGAGGTGAGGACCCTTTTTTTTCTCTTCACTTGGATTTGGGAGGTGAAGTCCTCTTTTTTTTTGCTTTTCACTTGGATTTAGGAGGTAAGGACCTTTTTTTGTTTTTTTAAAAAAACATAGGTTGATCAAAAATCAAAAATGTCTTGGACCCGGCGAAGGCTTAATCCGCCACTGCAAGTGAAGAGCAAAAAAAAGGTCCTCACCTCCAAAATCCAAGTGAAGAGCAAAAAAAAAAGGTTCTCATCTCCCAAAATCCAAGTGAAGAGCAAAAAAAAAAGATCTTCACCTCCCAAATCCAAGTGAAGAGCAAAAAAAAAGTTCTCACCTCCCAAATCCAAATGCGGGACAATGCGGGACAAAATGTTAAAATGCGGGACGAATGGTCACCCTACATTATGGATCATTAGGGATTTCTTTCCAGAAATGAAGGGAAAAATTGATCAAGAAGTTGGAATTGGAAGAAGTGATAATTTGAACCTAAAAACTGGTCAAGTTCACCCCGTTTTACGGTACTCTAATAATTTGATTGTTACCTGTAATCCCAACTTGTCCCTCAAGGTGAAGAATTCACTAAAAGGCCAAAGTTTAAAAATAAATCACTTCCTTATAGATTTTGTTGAATAAAATTTGTAAACAAGAACAGTAACTAGGTGCTTAATTAAATGCCAGTTCTGCTTTATAACTGTATTACTATTCCTAATGTGTATTTATCAAAATTACTATTTAATTTGGTAACCGTGACATTTTGAAATTCCCACCCTAACTCCAATCCTGGATGCTGGACATCCTGTTGAAAGCAATTTATTATTAATTTATTTGCTTTGTAATAATAGATCATTTTTTTGTTTTTATCGATAATTATTAATTAATTAATAATTTGCAATTTAAAATCATCTTCTTGAGATCTGCTAAGGTATATAATTTTTTAAATTGGTTTTAATACGTTAGAAGAGACAACGTCGTGACTTTGGTGAGTAATATTTTAGTTTACAGATTCTTATATAAAGTTGGAAGACGGGACAAAGTTTATTGTTTTGATAACTTGACAAGATGAAGATTACTTATCAGGTGAGTCATTTTTATTTTTTATTTTATTAAACTTATACTGCTGTTAATTAAATACTAGTTATTATAATGAAAAACTATTCAGTAATAATAATAATATCTATTCCAATGAAAGAAGTATACATTTTTGCAATCATTAAACATATGAAGAAACAAATTTAAAAAAATTGTGAAACCTAAAGTAAGAGTGCAAGTGTGAAAAATCTACTGGTTACATTTCTGTTAATTCATGTTCAAACTCTTTTATACGTGGGATGTTTCCTAAATTCTGGGAATTGTGCTATAATTAAATTACGCAGAACTTATAGGCAATGTTATTGGTGCGCATCAGAAATTCTGAGCGTACTCTTCCGGTTCAAATCAATATATATTAAACTACTTTTTTCTTCCGATTTTTAAATCAGCCCATTTGATAAATAGATAAAAAAGATAACTTATCGTGTAAAAAAAAAATAATAATAATAATAAATACGAAGGATGTTTCCTAAATTCTGGGAATTGTGCTATAATTAAATTACGCAGAACTTATAGGCAATGTTATTGGTGCCAGACAAGTCTTGACATGTTTATGCAACTATCTAGTGCAATATTGTTCAGTCTGATTTAGGTGTTCGACTGATATAAACGCGTTTTCATAGCACTGTTTTTGTAACCATGGAAGACGCAGCAAAATCTCGAAGAGCAATAACTTTTCTTTTTGTGGAAAGAAGGTGTGAAAACATCAGAAATTATTCAGCGTCTGCAAGGATTATTTGGTGAGTCTGCAGAATCCAAAAGTACTGTTTATCGGTGGATCGATTGTTTTAAAACCTGTAGAACATCACTAGAAGACGATCCACGCAGTGGGCGCCCAAGCACGTCGATAAATGAAAGAAACATTACTGCCGTCGAAGACTACTGAAAGAGGACAGAATGACTATTTGTCAAATTAGTGTGCGCCTAGGGATAGGTACACGACAAGTTCATGACATCTTGCATGATTCTTTGGGCGTTAGCAAGGTTCCGCCGTGCTGGGTGCCAAGGCTGTTGGGACCAATAGGAAAGTTCTTTGAGGACGGCTTAAAAAAATTAGTTTATCGTTGGGATAAATGTATTCAGTTAAATGGAGATTATGTTGAAAAACTACGTTGTAATATTGACGAAAATTAACAAAATAATAAAAATTATAGCTAAATTCCCAGAACTTTGGAAACATCTCTCGTACAACAATAGGCCTTCGTTATGAGAAATTGTTTTATTTGACTTTTATATTGTTTCATTTCCAAGTTAATTATCTGGAATTTTGTTCAAAAATTTAGTTCTCCTCCTGATTTTTCAAGAAAACTTCGCAGAAAATAACTTGTTGATTTACATATCTTATTCAATGTTTTAGGTTATTCTTCTTTGCTGTTTCGCTGCAATAATTTTGGCAGAAAAAACCACAGAAGAGCCAGAAGATGAAGAACCAGAGGTAACTAAAAAAATATATTATCTTTTTAGTAGTGCTAAACTTCATAACTTCACAAGTATCAAAATTATTTCAGGAACCGACTGAAGTTACAACTCCAGAAGAAGACAATGATGTCACTGTTAAGCCCTTAGAAAAACCAAAAAATAAAAAGGTAAATTTTAATAATTTCTAGATGACAATTAATAATTTTTGTCCTCTATTTTGATTTGAATGTTTCATTCTGGAATATATTTGTGCAAATAAATAAGAGAAAATATAGAAAATATATAGGTCCAAGGTTTTTTTGCGCCCCTAAGCAAGACATAATTCGGCGCCCTTTAAATATAATTCAGTTGAGGAATATGAAAAAATACTATATGTCAAATATATCAAGCTTAGAAGCATTATTTATTAGTTTATTCATTTTCAAATAAAATTTTAAAAAATGTTTTAGCCTAAAAAGCCAAAAGAGCCCAAAAAACCCAAAAAGGACCCTGAAGATAAACCAGGATTAGCAACAGTAGGCCCCTATCCCAGTTTCTATCCAGGACTTCAACCAACATATGCTCCACCTGGGTTCCCTTATCATCCTGGATTTCCTGGATTTGCTCCACAGCCAGGTCTTCAACCTAGATTCGGTTTTGCACCTTTCCAACCATTCCCACCAACACCAGAACCTAAAAAGGCACCAAAAAAACCTAAGAAGAAAAAAGAAGAAGAAGAAGAAGAAGATGATGATGAAGAAGAAGACGTAGAACCTGTGGAAGATCCAAGAACTGCAGTTTATAGAGCGGTTTTAACTAGGAGGATTAATCCTTTTAATCCATATCCGAATAATCCGTTTTTGAACCCAAATTACGGACCATTTGTACCTAGGTATACGGTTAGAAGTGCACCTGCTTATGCCTTTATTATATAGTATTATAGTATTATACCTGTTTTGTAACAGATGTGATTTTTATATCAATTAAAGTCTATATTTAATGTTTGCGTTTTAATTATTCTCTCTACCAAATGTATTGTCCCTTATATATATGTAACTTGCATTACAATTATGTAATGGTGGTTGCATACCAATAGGCAATGGAAGATCTAAAATATTGAAAGGTTTTAAGCACAAGGGAACCAACCTGCTGTGTTTTAGGAATATACAGTGTTCTTAGAACTCCCATGAGGAGCATAGGATCCTACAAACTTCGCCATCTAACTCTATTGTTGGCCATTGTCTTCAGTTCACTCCATGATTTTTCCTGAATCTCGACCTCTTTAAGATTGTACGTCTCTAGGTTTGTTTCGATCGCCCGCGCTTTCTCTGAGGGAAAAATTTGGGACTTCATTTTGAGATTACAAATTTTTTTTTTTGTTTTATTACATTATTTGTTTAAATAGTGAAATAGTGAAAAAAAAGCAAAACACATCTTAAAAAAGGTTAGAGATAGCGATCTGCAGTTGAAATTTTTGGATTCTTCATAGTTTATTTAGAGTAGAATAAATTTGGGGCTTTAATTGCTCACTTTTTTATTTTCCCCAGCAGCATACAATAATTGAACTGTTCTAGTAATTACTCATTTTTGTGTATTGTATTTTCTTATGTTTAATAGTTTTTAATTTTTAAGTCTTAATGTTGTTAATTATGTCCCTGTCCAATTTTGGCTATGCTGTTGGGACGGATGTATTAAATAAATAAATAATGCGTTTTGAGATTACGACAATTTTTTTAATTTACATTACTTTTGAAAATTGTTTATTAAAAAAAATCAAAACTCAAAAACGATTAGAGATAGCGACCTGTAATTAAAATTTTGGAATTTCCGTAGTTTATTTAGTCTAGAAATAATTTGGGGCTTTAATCGTTTAATGCGTTTTGACATTACGACAATTTTTTAATGGCATAATTTACATTATTTGTGAAAATTGTGAATTAAAAAAAAACACAACTCAAAAACGGTTAGATATAGCGACATACAGTTGAAATTTTTGGATTCTCCATAATTTATTTAGTGTAGAATAAATTTGGGGCTTTAATCGTACTAAAAAATCTAGTGACGAGTAAAAAAAAGGTCTTCACTCCCAAAAAAGAAATGATGAGCAAAAAAAAATGTCCTCACTCCCAAAATATAAATAATGAGCCAATAAAAAAGTCCTCAACTCAATAGAAGTAATGCGCAAAAAAAAGGTCCTCACTTTCAAAATAGAAGTAATAAAAACAAATAGCCAGCAAAAAAGAGTATATTCAGTGTTTTTCTATAAAAAGTAAGAGTATAGAGCATCTTACTCAAAAAAGAGTATAATACTCTAAAAAAGAGTACATCTGGTCACCCTAATAAGGGAGGTATTGTGACCATACCGATTTTGACATTTCGAGATTTCTATGGATCTCCAGGAATTGAGGTCCCTACATAACGTTTTGACTATTTTTAGCATGATGCCAGTTGGTCTGTCTATCCGTCTGTCCGTCTGTCTGTCTGTCTGTCTCTATGTCTGTCTGTCTGTCCGTCCGTCTGTCTGTGTACACGTGCAGAGCAAATTCGGCTAAAAGGATTTTTTATGAAACTTCATATTTACGCTTTTGACATCAATGAAACAAGTTGATCAACTTTTGGTAAAAATCGGTTAACTAGAAATGGGAATTTACTCGTGTCGATTTTAATATTTTTGCGAATGTTTCATAACAAAATATTTAACAAAATTTGCTATAAAAGCAATAACTACTAACAACTTTTATGTGAGATATTTTTTGATTTAACGAAAAAATTTTCTATCTAAAAAAGTATCTATTTTTTCATACTTATAACGTTTCCATGGTCATGATAAATAATATCTCTGTTAGAAAATATTAGGTTATTTCTACTCTGCTGCTAGAATGTATTTTATACAAGTACTTTGTGGTGGCGGTCTATCCTGTGGTGGCCACAGCTGATTTTTTTTTATTTTTAGCGCATCAGCAGATCTGTATTAGTTTCATTTCCAGCCAGAAAACACGCAAGATTTTGAGTAAACAAGTATTACGAATCTAGAAAAACAATTACAAACACTCGTTACTCCAACTCGATCACATTCATAAAGCATTAATAAAACATGTATTAAGAATATAATTCTTTATTATAGTACTATAAAAAAATTACTTAAAAATAAAATATACAAAGTATAAAAATAATAGTGAAAATTAACAAATTTATCCAAAGTGTCCACGATGATGGTGTCCTCTATGATGATGATGTCCGCCATATCCACCATATCCGCCATGTCCACCATGTCCATATCCACCATAACCTCCACCGTATCCACCGTATCCACCTCCGAAACCTCTATGATGGTGACCGAAGCCGAATTGGGGCATTGCGATAGCCATCGAGAGACACACCAACAAGAGAACCAAAACTGCTTTCTGAAAATTAAAAATTAAATTAAATACAGATATACATGATTAGGAAGTAAGTTTGAAGAAACGGATATCTAAAATTTTAGACGAAATAGTTTTTATTTATTATTTTTTCAAAATATTTAGTATCAATTAAACTAATAAATAATCCTAAATAAAAATAATAATAACCATCATAAACTGCTGTAGCCTAGTCTTAACGTTTAAGCGGAACTAAATGGAATTTATATTTTTTTAAGCTGCCATGAGCTCACTTTTTAACGTTTAAATCAGAGAGTCGAACCGGAACCGAACCGAAAACCAAAAACCGAAATTGACCGGAATTTTTACCAGAACCGGAACGGGAACCGGAACGAAATGTTAATAACGGTTAATTTCGGTTCAACATTAAATTAATTAATTAATCGATTTTTTACTACTAAAACTTATATTGACTGATAAAAGAATTAATCTATTAGCAGCAAATTTGAAGAACATATTAATGTGTCGATTTAACATGGATTTTTAATTTTATTTTCATTTCAAATTTCAAATATTATTTTTACAACTGAATGAACTGTGATTAATTTTTATTTATTTATTATTATTTTATTTATTTATTTATTTTTTTTTTTTTGTAAGAAGTTTATGTTATTCCGTATTATCAAATATAAATTGTCCTGGTTAATTGCCACAGCAGAAAAGGCCATTAAATAAAAAAAAAAAATATATATATATATATATTGCGATTCTTCAAACTGTTATTTATTATTTTGTAAGAGAAAAGTTCATATTATTTATTATTATTTATTAAAGTTTTTCTTCTCTATAGTTGTGATTATATGAACTGTGTGTGTTTACGTTCGGAGTATTTCCGCGCCCCGGGCAAACTCATTACATGGCGCCTCCAGATTTGCATAATTACGCAAAAATTAAGTTGAATTTACTAACCAGTTGAACCCAAATTTTTAGGGGCGTTGAAAATTAAGTTGTTCATTGTTGTCAAAAATATTTGAGCAAAAATAAGTCTTCAACCAAAATTTTCAGTACTCCTTGCATCTGGCACCTCAGGAAACTGACTGTCTTGACACCCCCTTAATCCGGCCCTGTGCCTTATTAATTATTTTTGTAATTTCCTTCAAATTTGTTAGAATTTTATTTTATATACGTGTAATATGTTTTTACCGACCGCTAACATATATAAGGGAGGTATTGTGATCATACCGATTTTGACGTTTCGAGATTTCGATGGATCTCCACGAATTGAAGTCCCTACATAACGTTTTGACTATTTTTAGCATGATGTCTGTCGGTCTGTCTGTCTGTCCGTCCGTCCGTCTGTCTGTCTGTCTGTGTACACGTGCAGAGAAAATTCGGCTGAAAGGATTTTTATGAAACTTCATATTTAAGCGATTTTTGTGAATATTTCACAACAGAAAAATATTTCGAAAAAAATTATTGAACAAAAGTTGCTATAAAAGCAATAACTAATAACTTTTATTTGAGACGTTTTTTGATAAAACGAAAAATTTCGAATAATTTCTGTAAAATTTTTCTCAATTTTTTCATACTTATATGTAACGTTTCCATGGTCATGATAAATAATATCTCTGTTAGAAAATATTAGGCCAAGATATTTCTACTCTGCTGCTAGAATGTATTTTATATAAGTACTTTACGATGGCGGTCGGTCCTGTGGTGGCCACAGCTGATTTTTATTTTTATTTGTGTTTTATTTTGTTTTAGTTTTGGTCAATAAATTTTTTAATTTGGTTCTATTTCTTTTGTATTTTAAATTTTATAACTGAAAAACAAATATAAGAAGGGAATTTGTTACATAAAATTAAACCAAAATTTATACCGGTAGATATTTGGTGTTAGATTCGATTTTAACTCGTTATTCGAACCGGAACTGAACCGGACCTGAAACAGTTTTTAGACGAACTAAAACCGAAACTGGAACGAAAAACATTTACTAGCAACGTAACCGTAAACCGGAACGAAATAAATTTGGGTTCTACTTTCTGTTTCAAATATAAAACAATTTTCCTGTGAAGTCATTATTAAAAACGATGATATATATATATTTAATTCATCACAGGGAGCGGAGGATGAATTAATGTCCAGCATTGGAACAGTAATAATCTAGATACTTTACTCAAAAGGTTACTGAAGTTTGCGTTAAGTGGATACTTGTCAAAACCTGATAGACCCAAATAATAACAATAATAAAAAGCTAAATTTTAATCCACTGATATTCATATTAATATTTGTTAATATATAATATGAATTACAGCTAATTAAATTATATTCTAACATGAAATATTTACCATTTTGCTTGGAATAGTATCCTTTCAGTTCAAGAGAAACACAAGTATTTTGGCAAAATTTCAATTTGGACAATATATATACTATAACCCTTCTTCTTAAGACCTTGAAAATGTGACGATTTAAGATGATATCAAAAATTAAAGGTCATGAAGAACGGGGAAATACTGGTTCTGGTTGGCCAATAAAAAAGGTGATTCAGTAATTTAGTCCTTCAAATAATAAGCAAATGTATTTACAAGTCATGTATAGTTAAAAGAGTAATTAATTAGCTTAAATATACTACAATTAAAACAATTAAAACTATTATTTATAAAGAATCGATTTTGACATGCGTCTCAGAATCCTGGAAGACAATAATAAACCAATGATCTAAACAGGGTTGTCGACATAGATCGGCCTTCTTTATGAAATGGACCTTGTACTTTTTTGCCACAAATAATATTCCAACAATAAAAATACTAATCATCTTTTTACGGAAAATTCTCTTCAGGAAGTCGAGAGCAGAATTTCAGAAAATCACTTGAAGAACGTAGATCAGAATTGATAAGCTGGTAATGGGAACGATATGGAGCATAGGGGCGAGGAGGTTTAATGAGCTGTTTAAACCTGTTCTAAATTTAAATTATGGGCTATGTCCGCCCATATCGATATAGTTGCTAAACCAACTAATCTTTCTTGGAGCATTGATGCTCGCATATATTTTTTAATTAGCTTACACACAGTCAGTTCTTTACGATAAGCAGACGATTCATCTCAACGAGCTGTTTTCTTCAAAGGGCGCTGAAATATGTTGAGAGATAACTTTTTATTTTATTTTTTTCATTACTTGGATCCGTCGTCATTTTTACCGACCGCAGACATATATAAGGAAGGTATTATGATCATACCAATTTTGACATTTAGAGATTTCGATGGATCTCCACGAAATTAGGTATCTACATAACGTATTGACAATTTTTAGCATGATGTCTGTCGGTCTGTCTGTCGGTCCGTGTACACGTGCAGAGCAAATTCGGCTAGAAGAATTTTTATGAAACTTCATATTTAAGCTTTTGATATCAATGGCACGAGTTGATCAACTTTTGGTAAAAATCGGTTAACTAGAAATGTGAGTTTTTTTAAAGATTTTTGCGAATATTTCACAACAGAGAAATATTTCTAAAAAACTTATTTAACAAAAGTTGATATAAAAACAATAACTAACAACTTTTATTTGAGATATTTTTTGATAAAGCAGCATAAATTAAACAAGTACTTTGTGATGGAGGTCGGTCCTGTAGTGGCCACAGCTATTTTTTTTTTCTTAGGGCACTGAAAATATTTCAAAAATGTGTGTAATAAAGTCAGGTTGGACATACAGATTGATTTTTGTCAAAAAAATATGATTTTTTGGATCGGAAAAAAAAAATTATCCCTCCAGTGGTGGCCACAGCTGATTTGTTTTTTTATCATCACTTCGTCTTTCCTATATTTCAGGAGCGCTCAACTTCTAAAACCATTATAAAAGAAGAACAGCTAAAATGGGACATGGACCAGGAAAAAAAAATAAAGACTGGAAAAACACGTCAAAATGAAACAAAAAAAGACGATATTTTGGACGTTTGCCATTGCTGCGAGTACTAGGCTAGAAGAGTACAATATAATGAGTATCAGTATCAAAAGGATATAATATTTCATGAGTTATATAAAATATTTTCTCCACGACCACTATAGAATTTGCCAATTCTAAAACCAATTTTGACTACAGAAAGTTAATATTCTAACGCAAGAGTTGGAATGTTATTCTAATGCACTTATCTTCTTATGCATTTTGCGTGTATTTCATTCCATCACTTCTTATGGAATAACTATTGTATGCTTGTTGTCATTTGTCTTTGTAGGGTTACATTTAAATATATGCAATGTTTACATTAAATAAATGCAACATAACTTTCTAAAAAGTACTAAAATAGTGGCCGATGTGCGGCAAATTAAATTAAAATTAAACAAATAATAAATAAGTTTAATTAATTGATTAATTTGTTATGTAATATAAATTATTTGTTAAGATAAAATATTTGTTAAAATAATTATTGGTAATTTTTTTTTCTTTCTGGTGGTCTTGGAGGAAGTAGGGTCTGTGACTCGGTTGGAAGAGAAAATTCGATACTCGTGGTTCCTCACGCTCGCTTGCGGCTCGCGCTCGGAATGTTCCACTCGCATCGAATTTTCTCTTTCCAACCTTGTTACAGAATATACTATTCTGATGTTTCGGATACTGCTCAACGATTTGTTTCAGTCTTCAGCGATCACGAGAAGTGATGTTGATCACTTCTTCAGCTGATCACTTCTCGTGTCCGCATTAATATTGGACCATTGCAAAATAATTTCAAAGATATTTAAAAAAGCTGTGAAGATAGATGAAAAGTGGAAGAGGAAAAAAAAATGGGAAGAATATCTGGAACAACGCCGGAAAAAATTCACAAGGTTGAAAGTCTTATGGACTAAGTAAGTGAGTAATTAAAATTATTAACGAAGATTTAATTCAAATCATACAGCTGAATATGAGATATCTTAATAACTATTATTCGATTATTGGGGAATAATATTGTTATTTTTGAGTTGGGTAATACCAACTGCTTACAAGTCAATCACATGTACAGATACAGGCGCGAAAAATATAAAACGCTCCTCTTAGTTAAAAAATAGACTATAGACACTTGAATCTGCTGCTACGTCTTCATAATTTTCCATTAATTTAAAAGGGAGCAAAGATTCATAATTGAAAAATAAAACATATACCAAGAATATAATTCTTTTATTGTAATACTATAAAAAAATTATTTAAATATAAAATATACAAAGTATAAAAATATCTTAAAATTAACATATTCAACCGAAGTGTCCATGATGATGATGTCCATATCCTCCATGATGGTGATGTCCACCATATCCACCGTATCCACCATATCCACCATATCCGTGGCCACCATGTCCGCCATATCCACCATATCCACCATAACCTCCACCAAATCCTCCATATCCACCGCCGAATCCAAAGCCGAATTGCGGCATTGCGACCGCCATCGAAATACACACCAACAGGAGAACCAAAACTGCGTTCTGAAAATTAAAAGAGTATAAGAATAACGAAAACAGGTAGAAGTCAATCACTTATTGCTATCGTTTGACGTCGTCACAGATTTTAAGAAATATCTACACAAACAAATACGCTGGAAACTTGTTCATCATCATTTATAGGACAAAAATAACCAATTGAGTGGTTTATTTGTTTATTTTATGATTACTAAGCAATTTTTATACACACTGGCATATTTAATTTTGTAAATTTTTTGTTATTAAAAATTAAATTAAATTAAATTGAAGTTAGTAAGGAATGCACGACAATGGCTTTACCCTGCCCAGATTAAATTTAAAAAATTAATTCAATTATATCCATAACTTTCGAAAAAATAATTTAATAAAAAAATCCTATTGTACTATTTTGGTTAATAGACCGGGAGCTCATGACATTTTTGGTCTCCGATTTCATACAGCATGCCTTTTGGAGGAGAGAATATTTACCCAGTGACAACAAAGAAAGGAGGGTACTAAACCTCTGCACGCTTTCCGGTCATAGGGAAAATTGCATTTCCACTTGCACAAAATTTTTGTGTTTTTCTCTGATTTAATATTGCTTGCCCTTTTGTCAAAAGAAAGTTATAACAAATTTAAAGTCTTTTAATTATAGGTATGCTGTATGAAAATGCGGAAAATCATATTTTTTTATTACAAGATCACATGACTGTTTGAGCCCTTTGGGACCCTCCGAATCGCATGCATATATTTAAAAGACTTTAAATTTGTTATAACTTTCTTTTGACAAAAGGGCAAGCAATATTAAATCAGAGAAAAGCACAAAAATTTTGTGTTTAAGTGGAAATGCAATTTTCCCTATGACCGGAAAGCGTGCAGGGGTTTAGTATCATCCCTTTTTTGTTGTCACAGGGTAAATATTCTCTCCTCCAAAAGGCATGCTGTATGAAATCGGAGACCAAAAACTGTCATGAGCTCCCGGTCTATAACATCAATGTACATTACGCTGCATTTTTTCAAATTGTTAAAACATGCCTTCTATTTTTTTGACATGTTTTTGTACAGAAATTGTGACCAAACGGGTGAACCTAGAGCAGTGTTTCTCAACCGCAGGTGATCGGCTAAATCTATACGGTCTGCGAAGATTTTAAAAACATGTATCTAATAGAGTAATATTTTTTTGAAAATTATTTACGGCTTGTAGAACTTGTCAGGCGTGCACCCAGGAATTTTTCTTAGAGAGGGGCTCGAAAATGAAATAAAAAATTCTAAAATACAAGTGAAGACTTAAAAAATACTTCCTCACTTCCAAAATACAAGTGATGACCAACAAAACAATAAGTCGCATTTTGAACAAAACACGTAAAAACCACAAG
The DNA here is from genome assembly GCA_963971575.1 of Liopterus haemorrhoidalis. Taxonomy (NCBI): domain Eukaryota; kingdom Metazoa; phylum Arthropoda; class Insecta; order Coleoptera; family Dytiscidae; genus Liopterus; species Liopterus haemorrhoidalis. The sequence goes on along the minus strand of OZ020621.1, from coordinate 2,528,296 downwards.
TTCTTGGGGGGACTCAAGCCTATAAGCCCCCCCCCCTGGGTGCTCGCCTGAAATTATAATATAATATTATCACCGGTCTGAGAAAAAAAAAAAAATTTACTGGTCCGCGTAAAAGTTTTTTTGCCGGTCCGTAGTAAAATTGGGGTTGAGAATCACTGACTGAGGATTGAAATTTGCCATGCGTATACAGTTCCTTTACTCGCTTATAGTAAAAATACCGAGGGTTCGAAAAATATGTTGCCCGAAAGATATAAACAAAATAGCATTTATAAAAAAAAATATCTTCTGAATTTGATGGCCGAGGCATAGCCGAGGTCTTCAAACAGATGAGGCTGAAAAGATCTTTTTGTCAAAGGCGCATATTATATTTTTTGGGCGACCAAAAATAATTTTAATTAGGAAAGTTAAACTTATTAATTTTAATTAGCAACATAATTTTAAACATTTGCTTGTTATTGAACAAATATCACTATCGTAGATGGCGTTGGCAGCCTAAAAAGTAAGCGAATAGACCTAGGCCAAAAAAGATTTACTTTTTGGCTAGTACTAGATGATAAAAAAGAACTGTTTTTGATATGGTCACCTAAAAACAAATGTTTTTAATATAATAATGAGATTCTTATTACACTTGGAATGACGAGGTCACAAAACCTGATAGACCCAAATAATAACAATAATAAGAAGCTGAATTTTAATTCACTGATATTCATATAAATATTTGTTAATACAGAAAATGAATTTCAGCTAATTAAATTATATTCTAAGATGAAATATTTACCATTTTGTTTAGAATAGTATCCTTTCAGTTCAAAAGAAACACAAGTTTTTGGTAAAATTTTAGTTTGGTTCACTATATATAGGATAACCCTTCCTTTTCAGCCTTGAAACTTTTGACGATTTGAGATGAGATCCAAAATAAAAGGTCGCGCAGTTTGGGGAAATACTGGTTCTGGTTGGTCAATAAAATAGGTGACTCAGTAATATAATCTTCTTCAAATAATAAGCAAATATTTATAAATTACTTATAGTTAATATGGCAATTTTTTAACTCCAATGTTCAACAATTACCGTCCACCATAGTATAGTGATTATCTTAGTGGGACGTTAATTATTAGACCAGGAAAGCTTGGGTTCGATTCCTGGTGATGGCATGGATGTTTGCGTGTGTATTTTTAGTTTTACTACTTCTTTTAATTTTTGAAATATATTTTTATTATATTTATTAAGAATTAAAGTGTAATATACAAATATACATGTGATAAAATGACGTACAATTTGTATATAAAAATACAGAATGACATGACAATAATTTTAAAAACAGTATACTTAAATCTACCATTAGCATTTTTTGGGCAACCAGAAATAAAAACTACAGCGACTTTTCAATTACCTCCTTTAAATACATCTAAAAAATGCATTTTCGGGAAAACTAAAAGAGATGACACAAATCTCTTAGGGTTTTTGAAATAAGAATTTCTTAGTCAATAAGTTTAAATTTCTAAAATTTTTTTGGGTTACCAGTTTGCGAGCTAGAGGCTTTTTTATAAATGAACTCATATCTCAAAAACTAAACAACATAAATGCATTTTATTAATATAGCTGAAAAGCCTCAACCTTACTTTATTAGTGGTGATTTTTTCAGATTTTTAGGGATACCGAAAAAGACTAAAGCTCTTTTTGTGAACATGTGTTCGTTAAAAGTATTTTTTTTTAACTAAAAAAGCTAAAAATTTGGGATTGATTTTTTCTAAAGGGCAGGCCTAAGTCTAACAGTCTTAATGTTTTTAATTTTTTTGAGGTAGGGGTACAGTCATTTTTCTACTGCCCCACTTTATGCTAATTTAGATTTTGCTATTTATTTTTCAAAATCTAAAAGTGGTAATAGAGATCTCATAAAATTTTGTAAAAGGGCACCCTTCAATCTATAAGTGTGAATTTTATCAAGTTTTTGGGTTACCATTCTCAGAGTTGGGGACCCTTTTACAAATGATCACACCTCTCAATACTAAAAAAGATAAATTTTGTAAAAATAATAAATAAATAATATTTTATTAACAATGATTTTTTCAGATTTTTTAGGGTACCAGAAAATGAGCTACAGCTATTTTTTCGAACATGTGTTCAATTAAACCAAAATTTTTCAAAAACTAAAAAAATATATAAACTTTAAAATTAAATATCTGAAAAGAGCAGGCTTCAGTCTATTACTCGTAATTTTTACAATTTCTTTGGGGTACGGGTGCAAGAGCTACGGTTATTTTTCTACTGTCCCACTCGATGTATTTTTACAAATTAATATTTACCAATACTATCCAAGATTCATTCAATTATGATATGATTAAGTATTTTGGTAATTTTATCAATTTTTAAAATAGTCATAAAAAGCTTCTTAAAGTGTCATATTTCGGTAGTTTTCCAATACCTTTCGGGGGACTATTGGTTGTAAAGATGTGCAGTTTTGTACCAGTGACGGGAATTGAACCCTGATCCGTTGCTCAACCAAGCACTAACCTCGTTGAACCACGACCAAGCTCTTAAAGGATTTAAATAATAGAATTATTTTTTTAAATTATTTTTTATTACAAATAAAAAACTTAATCTACAAAATACTTATAATATATACATTTTCCATAAATACATTTATTCGCAAGTCGTCATAAATATTTAACCGTAGTATCCATGATGATGGTGATGGTGTCCTCTGTGTCCACCAAATCCTCCATATCCACCATATCCTCTGTGTCCACCATATCCTCCGTATCCACCATATCCACCGCCATATCCACCATATCCACCATATCCACCACCAAATCCTCCATATCCACCGAATCCACGACCTCCATAACCGAAGCCGAATTGTGGCATCGCTAGAGCCATGGAAAGGCACACGAAGAGGACCACCAATACGATTTTCTGAAAATTAACAAACTTAAATTAAAAACAATATACAGTACAAATATATAAGGACATTGGGAGGTAGACATAAAGATACCAAGATACATTGTGAGAGAGGAAGTGAAGAGGGAAAAGCTAAGAGTAGATGCCAGAGCGAGGGCAGTGAAATATGAGGAAAAAGTCAGAAGGGAAGATAATAGGAAAATAATAAGAGGATGCTGGGAAGAAAGAACAAAAAGGCAACTTGTCGGCATGGGGAGATAAGAAAAGAGTACTTTTGGAGGTGTGGAATGGACATAATCCTGCAGCATTGAAATTATTATAATGCATGGTATTAAAAACTGTGTACTTTTCACTCTTCCAGTCACTCATCTCATATGCTCTTTTAGCTTGGGGTCACTCTTCAGCTGCTGGAAGAATCTTTTCCCTTCAACGTAGAGCTATAAGAGTTATTGATGGTAAATCTTACAGAGAGGATTGTAGACGCTCTTTTATAACTCTAAATATCATGACCCTCCCTAGCCTATTTATTTACCTATGTATCCTCTATACCTACAATAATAAAGACAATTCTGCTCTATGTTTTAATAAATTACCAGAGAATCTCAAAAGTCTACTTGCACGGAGTTTCAAGAGCTTTGTAAGAGATATATTAATTTCAAATCCTGTCTATACAATAGATGAGTTTTTTGATCTACGTATTGAATGAAACTGTTATAAAAGTACCTCAGTTTCAATTCTATCTCATATGTGATAATCTTTCTAGTTAGTTAGCAGCTGTGATTTATATTAAATAGTATATTTTTATATTACTTAAAATGTCTAAATGTTTTTGACTGACTAGAAACAAATTTGTATTGTAATATGGTCAATAAATTTATATTATTATTATTATTATTATGGTTTCCTTAGTAACGACAAATTATTTTGACAGCAATGTTAAATCGCCTATGTTGCAAATTAAAAGAAACGCAATTTTATATTGCTGTTAGATTTCAATTACCATAGTAACGATAATACCTATATTGCAGGATAATAGAAATTCACTGTATAAAGAGATGAGTGATATATATGAAGGGGAAAAGGGAGAGATCAGAGGGTACATTCAAGGCTGAGATGCAACAACGAAGAGAGGAACAATAGATACTGAGCAAAGCCAGAGGACAAGCTTTGCAGAATGTGCAAAGAAGAAAAGGAAAATTGGAGCATTTAGCGAAGAATTGCAAGGAGATGGCATTCTGGGAGGAAGAGATAAAGGAATTGATGAGTGAAGAAGGCAAGGGAGGAATATGGGCCAGAGAGTTGAAAGCAGGAAGGAAGGAGATTGGAGAGGGAAACCAGAAAGATAATAGGAAGAAAATACACTAGAGAAAGAAGAGAGAAATTAGATAAAAATAAATTATGAAATATTGTATTATAATTTATTTTATTTTTATTTTTCTATTTGTAATGGTTAATACCCTGAACTCCGCAAGGACTAGGGAATAAAGAATAAAGATAGTACAAATATGGAAGATATTATTTGATTTGAAGACTTAACATGGTCTTTAATTATGCCGGAGATTTTTATGGTTAAGAATAAATGTTTTTAAGACGGATAGTATTAAATAATTGAGTTCGTACTAATACACTGTGTACATATTACATATATTTATACACAGCCGCGCACCCAGAAGTTTTTGGAGGGTACACAGAAGTCAATTTTTTTCTTAGGGGTTGCTCAGAAGCCAATAGTTTTCTTGGCGGGATCTCACGTTCTATTGCAAAACAAAAATAGCATTTCGACTGATCCTATTATCCCTAAATAAACAGGTTCTAATTTAGTAAATTTGTTGGAAAGTTTTGGAATTACCAGTACAATATTTTTGTTTAAAATTACAAAGCAGGTGTCACAATCATTAAACAAATATCTCTTAGTGGAATGTGATGGTTATACAAGTTTTTTGCAATTTTTATTGTACAATAAATCTTGTAAAAAAACTCATATTTATTAGTTTATTCCAAGTTTAATTTTTTAATGACAGCGGTAGCTTAAAGAGATTGTTATTTTAACCGCAATTAGCAATTCAAATTAATATCTAACACTTCTTTATTTCAAACTTTTATGCATCAACGAATAGAATAGCACAATACTAATAACATTGCAATAAATTCTGAACGATTTTACTGAAAATAAATTTGTCAAAATATCAGAATTTCATAGGTATAACCAAAAAACTAATATGCCGGTACTCATGGGTCTATACGGTACAATTGCCCGAACGGCTAGATCTAGTTTTGAAATTTAACATAATATATAATCTAGATTAGATGAGTTACGTCCGTAAGTTAGTAATTATAGTTGAAGATAATGGGATTCGGACCAGTCAGAAAATAAAAACAAATTTATTAACTTCGCTAACGTTTCGATTTTAATTTAAATCTTCATCAGAGCTACAAAGATATATAGAAATATAGAATTATTAAATTGGTAAGTTTACATGTATAAAATTATGATAGTGTTCAAATTTAACACGTCAAGTAGTTAAAATAAGCATTACAAAATTGTCGGAATTTAAAATATATAAAATAATTATTAAATATTAAAAACATATCAAATATGAGTTAAAGAATAAAAAACAATGTTAAAATTTACAATACCTTAGTTAATAGTCACGATATAAAATAACAATTTTAAAATTAATAAAGAACACATCATATTGTCCGGTTATTGAACTCAGAGATAAGCATATGAATAAGCCACGTATGAATTTGAAAAAGGGTTTGAGATGGTTGAAACAAGTAAGTAACGCTATCTATTAATAAATTAGCATTTGATTATTAGGTGAAATATGATTTAGAATTTTTTTTTTTTTTATTTTAACTACTTGACTTGTTAAATTTGAACACTATCATAAATTTATACATGTAAACTTACCAATTTAATGATTCTATATTTCTATATATCTTTGTAGCTCTGATGAAGATTTAAATTAAAATCGAAACGTTAGCGAAGTTAATAAATTTGTTTTTATTTTCTGACTGGTCCGAATCCCATTACCTTCAACTATAAATAATATATAATTATTTGATTGCATAAATAAAATAGACTTCGAAAAAGTACATCACTCGAAAAATATACCAATTAAAAATTTATTTTTCGAAAAAGACATTTCTTCTGTTTATTTTAACGTTTTTGGGCGTCCAAAAGTATTTTTAATTAGAAAAATTTATTTCTTTTAATTAGCTACATAATTTTAAACATTCGCTTGTTATTGAACAAACATCACTATGGTAGATGGCGTTGACAGAAGCGGATTTAACGGCGAGCGCAACGGGCGCGCGCCCGGGGCCCCGACCTCTAAAGGGCCCCGCAAAAACCTAATTTTACACCTTTTTTCTAATTGAGGGGCCCAATATTCTTACTGCGCCCGGGGCCTTAACTGACCTAAATCCGCCACTGGGCGTTGGCCCCCAGCGATCTGAAAAGTAAGCGAATATACCTAGGCCGAAAAAGATTTACTTTTAATCTAAAACTATATGATAAAAAAGAACTGTTTTTGACATGATCGCCTAAAAAAGTTATTTATTCCAATCAAGACCTTTTATTTAATGATCTACTTTATATAAAATTAAAATTAAATCGAAAAATAAATCAAAAATAGTGTATACTTTTCGGTTGATGTGATTGGAAGAATATATTTTTTCGATTTTTAAGTTTTTTTTTTTTATCTGATTCAAAAAGCTACATATGGATGCCAAATTTCAAGTCTCTAGGTCCGAATCTCGAATCGACCTAGGCCGAAAAATATTTACTTTTTGTCTAGTACCAGATCAACGATGTCCAATATGCGGCTTAACTGAATTTTTTCTTCGATCCTTCTTAAATGTTTCTTCTTAAAATTAAAAAATTAACAAATAAAAAAACAAGTTTCACTTTAAAATTTAATTTGAAGCTTGATTTTTAATTTTATTGACGATATTTAATAAAATTATGAAAGGATATAAAATATACAGTCTGTTCCAAACTGTTAGGCGGAACTAAATGGGAATTTCGTTCCTTTAGGTTGTCACGAGAAGGGACCTTGCTTGGGTTATTTCATTTTTCACGTTGGAATGTCAAAATTTAAAATTCCAACAATGAAACCATGGAAACGAATGACATGTCAAAATTAAATTATTTTTCTTACATATTTTAATGACAATAAAATAAATAAATGGGATATTTGTATTAAGAATGACACAAAAAATCAAAATATAAAGAAAATGACATTTTAAATTGATATTAACGTTAACCAAAAAATGTTTGTTGCAAGTATGATTTACAAAGCTTTAACAAAACGGCCGAAAAGCATGATTTAAACCATGAAAGTAACTAGATTGCAAAATCTAGTTCCGCCTAACCATTTGGAACAGACTTTTAGTAGTGTGATTAATTTATTCTGTTTATATGTGCAGCCCATAATAGACCAATAAGTTTTTATTGAGCCCAGCGATTTCGGCTGGATATCACTGTACTAGATAATAAAAAAGACCTGTTTTTGATATGGACGCCTAAAAAAATATTTTTTTACTGTTTTGTGCAGACCGGCAAAAAAATCTAACAACAGTAGTTGGGAAATACTAATCTAGGGTAGATAATAAAAGCTCTCAATACAGATTAATAAACGAAAAAAAAATCAAAAGTTTTTTGTTTGTAATGCAATTAAAAAATATATAAAATCTCGAAATGTGTAATAATTTCCATTTCACATATTTTTTTTTAAATTGAAGTTGTTTTTTTTTTTGGAGCTAGTAGACTTGTCTTAATTCTAGCTAATTTTAAAGATACTGTTTATCTTACCTTATCAAACATGATGAAGTATTATCCTTAGCTGGATGTTAACGGATTGAACAACGGATATATTTTGATAAACGAGTGAGATTGTTTGGGTATATATAGCAAAGTCTTACTTCCGAACTCATTGTAATGACCTCGAAATCAAAATATTACTTGAAGACATGAGAATAAAAAATTGTAAGGTCACAACATATGGGGAAACACTGTTTTTTGGTTAGCTAATTCACACGCTACTGTCGAACAAACACATATCAGACATTAAATATGTTATTTGTTTTCTTAATGATTCATACAAATTTGTATTAAAGTCAGATGCGATAGGTACCATATCAATGTTCCATATTTTGATTCATAGATGCTTGTACGAACTGACCATGTTTTTGACAGATGTTTGAGAAAATTTTTATCAAACCATCGATGTTTTGGTCCCTTCCTTTTTTTCTGATGTTTCCACCAAAGCAAAACTAAAATCATGCATGCCGACCAGCGTAGCATACTGATAACACACGTGCCCTGCATTGCTAAGGTTTCGGGTTCGAATCCTGTTCAGGCATGATATTTTCATCATGAATAATTAAAAATTTTCTGGCTGATTGCCCCAGAAGCAAAGGTCATTAACGGGAAAAAAATCATGCATGATAATGAATGTATAGTTGACATAGAAAATTGGTTGTTTAATAATTTATTTATTTTATATAATATATACTTTAATAATACTAAGAGTAAGCCTGTAGCTGCAAGCGTTAAACCATTTGTATCTGCTATTTGTCCGCTAAGCAAGGGCACAAACGTGAGTTCAACTTCTGCTTATGTCAAATATTTTGTGTAAAAATATTTATTCATATTACAGGTTCGGCGTAGGTGCCTTTCTGTGTACGCTAAGAAATGGACGTAATAAAGAATGATTCAATCTGGACTCTTGTTTTTTGAATAAAGCACAAAATATTGGAAAAATCCGAATTTTATTGTTATTAGTGTAAAGTACAGACTTGGCAATTATTTATGAAATGTGATGTCGGCCAAATGCCCTCCACGACTCCGCTGACATGATACCATTCTTTTAGCAAAGTTTTCCGTAATCGTTTCCAATAAATACGGTTCGATTTCAGCAATTGCACGTCTGATGTTCTCTTTTAGTTCTGGAATCGTAGCAAGCTTGTTGACATAGACACTTTCCTTCAAATAGCCCCAGAGAAAAAAGTCTAATGGGGTTAAATCGCAAGACCTCGCTGGCCAATTGATGTTGCCCTTCTGAGAGACAACATGAACAGGAAATTTGGTTTGAAGTGAGTATTTCACGTGCTGTGTGACATGTGGCTCCATCCTGTTGAAACCACATGTCATTTAAGTTCAAATCGTTGGTTTCATTGAAAAAAAAAGTTGTTTAGCATCTCCCGATAGCGTACAGCATTGACAGTAACAGCGTTACCAGCTTCGTCCTCAAAAAAGTACGGGCCAATGATTCCTCCAGCCCATAATACACACCAAACAGTGCATTTTTGTGGATGCATTGGTTTTTCTTGAATAGCATGTGGATTTTCGACAATTTTGGCGATTAATGAACTCATTCAAAAGAAAATGAGCTTCATCGCTCCATATGATTTTTTTGCAAAAATCAGCATCAACTTCTGTGTTTTCTAAAACCCAGTTCACAAATGTACGGCGTTTCTGGTGGTCCGCTGCTTTCAGTTCTTGCGTAAGTTGAATTTTATACCCCTTTAAATGCAGGTTTTTTTTTTTAATTCGTAGTGCCATATGAAAGATTCAATTGCTGTGAACGGTGACGGATTGACGTGCTTGGTTCTTCTTGCACATTATCACGTATACGAGCAGTATTTTCACCTGAACGACCTCTGCGTTGATAGCGAACTCTTGGTGTATCAATAAGCATACCACTTGTTTCAAATTTTTGCAGTAGTTCATGAATTGCACGCTCACTTGGAACATTATTCCGTCCAAAAAGTGGTCGAAGTTTTTTTCGCGTATCTGATCGCCTGTTTTCATAATAAACTTGCACGATATTTATGCGTTGCTGCACAGTATATGATGAATTTTCAATGTTCTTAGATGCCAACTGTAAAAATGCAAACTTCCAACATTCACTGAACGAAAATAACGATTTTATTGAGTGTATTTACAATAATGACAGTATTTTTCCTTTTTTGGGTATAGGTACAACAATAACATTTTTATAGAAAAATTGATGCAGTAAATCAACAACTTTTTGTTGGATATTTTTCCAATATCGATATAAGACATCCTATGTTACCATTGATGTCAACTATCGATATTTTGTGAACCAATACGCCTCCCTAAGCCAGACATGATGTATAACAATATTTTCATGTAAACATGGTTCATAAAAAGTTTAATAATTATTTATTTATTACATTAAGTATAATTCCAAGTTTCTTAAAAATAGTAAATTGTTGTTAAGCATGCAATATTTTTCAATTTTCATGTGAGGATTTTCCCTAGGAAACGTATCATTATTTGATTATCAGCTTGATGACATTTTGTTTGAATTGTTCACATGACATTTGATGTTTGTTTAGTTTTTTATTTCGAATAAAAGAAAAAATGTTTGCGTAAATCATAATCTTGAATAAACCGGAATTTTTAATATCTTATAATAATAATAATGATAATTATTTTTATTTACTTCTTCATAATACTTAGATTAATGGATGAGAAATTGTTTCTTGATTTTGTTTAATAATTTTTCACTCAGGTTGCTGTCTTGATTAAGAATTGATATCTCCTAAATAAAATAATTTCGAGGCAAAATCAAGAAACCCTTACATCGTCGTTCATTTGTTTGATAATTTGTCTGTCTGTCCGTCAGTCTCCAGCCTTGCTGCCTATCTATCGTCTGTCTGTATATCTGTTTATCTAACTGCATTATTGTTTAACCGTCTCTCTGCTTGTCTGCCTGTCTTTCTGTCTGTCTCCGTGCCTATCTGTCTGTCTGTCTGTCTGCCATACTTCTTCATAATACTTAGATTAATGGACGAGAAATTTTAGTTTCTTGATTTTGTTTAATAATTTTTCACTCAGGTTGCTGTCTGATCTCCCAACAACTGTAGACAGTAATGTGTCAACATTTGCAGATGATACCGCAATATTAGCTTGCCATGACGACCCGAATGAAGCCTCCCGACAGCTACAGGAAGTTCTGCATCTGATTGAACATTGGCTAAAATTGTGGCGAATAAGAGTCAATGAAAACAAATCCGTTCACGTTACCTTCACAAACAGAAGAGAAATATGCCCAAGTGTTACCCTTAACAACCAGGTTATTCCCCAAGCAGACAACGCAAAATATTTGGGATTATATCTAGACAGAAGACTGACATGGCGAAAACACATAAAAGCCAAAAGAACTCAGCTTGGACTGAAAATTAAAAAATTATACTGGCTTATCGGGAGAAGATCTCAGTTATCCCTTAAAAACAAGTTGTTGCTGTACAAAGTAATTCTGAAACCTATCTGGTCTTATGGCATCCAGTTATGGGGAACAGCCAGCAATTCGAATATAGATATAATCCAAAGATTCCAGTCTAAAACTTTGCGAACAATTGTCGACGCCCCGTGGTATGTAACAAACCACAATATACACCAAGACCTCCAAGTCAGCACTGTACGTGAAGAAATAGAAAAGAGGAGCATCAAACATCTGGATAAACTGGAACAACATCCAAACATCAACGCTATTCAACTCTTAGACAACAGTAACGCAGTACAGAGACTACAGAGATATACCTCTCTCGATCTACCGTTTAGATTTAATTAGATTTATCATCATAATCATCTTCATCATATCATTTCATGTCCATCCTAACATAAGTAAATGTACATATGTAAATATGTAAGTTAGATATATTTTGGTTATTGTCACTGGACAATATCCATTCAAGCTGTATGTGTATGTATAAACCATTTACTTATTGTTACTATGTAACAGATTGTAAATAAACAGAGGAGTCAAAAAAAAAAAAAAAAAAAAGGTTGCTGTCTTGATTAAGAATTGATATCTCCTAAATAAAATAATTTCGAGGCAAAATCAAGAAACCCTTACATCGTCGTTCATTTTTTTGATAATTTGTCTGTCTGTCCGTCAGTCTCCAGCCTTGCTGCCTATCTATCGTCTGTCTGTATATCTGTTTATCTAATTGCATTATTGTTTAACCGTCTCTCTGCTTGTCTGCCTGTCTTTCTGTCTGTCTCCGTGCCTATCTGTCTGTCTGTCTGTCTGCCATACTTCTTCATAATACTTAGATTAATGGACGAGAAATTTTAGTTTCTTGATTTTGTTTAATGATTTTTCCCACAGGTTTACTGTCTTGATTGAGAATTGATATCTCCCATATAAAATGTTTTCGAGGCAAAATCAAAAAATCCTTACAACGTAGTTCATTTGTTTGTTAATTTGTTTGTCTGCCTGTGTGTCCGTTAGTCTGCCAGCCTGTTTACCTAACTGTTTGTCTGTCTGTATATCTGTTTATCAGACTGCATTTCTGTCTAACTGTCTCGCTTCTTGCCTGCCTGTCTTTCTGTTTGTCTGCCTGCCTATCTGTCTGTCTGTCTGTCTGCCATACTTCTTCATAATACTTAGATTAATGAACGAGAAATATTAGTTTCTTGATTTTGTTTGATAATTTTTCACTTAGGTTACTGTCTTGATTGAGAATTGATATCTCCCATATAAAACTATTTCAAGGTAAAAACAAGAAATCCTTACATCAATTGTTCCTAACAAGGGTGGTACCGCCGGTACTGGAACCTTCAACCTTAATATTTTTGCTTTACTTCTTCCCTTGATAGTTTTACAATTGATGTGATAATGACGTCAAATGCGGATCTATGATTGTTTATAAATACTTATCATTAAATCATTAAAAATGCATCAACCTATAAAATTTTTGGTCAATCAATATATAAAGAGCTAAATGACAAAAACTTTGTCATATTCATTTTAATAATTGCAGTATTCACATTAAAAATTAAAAAATGGTGAGTAGGATTTAAATTACAATTTACTTAGTGTAATTCAGAGTGTCTGTGGCTCCGTTGTATGGCGTCTGCATGTGGAGCATAGGGATATGGGTTCAAATTTCACAGCCCCCCAAACATTAAAAAAAAGGTTTTTCAGAGACACATTTTGCTTGTAATAGAACGTGACCCCCCAAGAAAAAGTTAGTTTCTAACCCCCTAATAAAATTTTGGCTTCTGATCCCCCTAAAAAATGTAGGCTTCTGACTCCCCTCAACAAATATTTGATTCTGAGCCCCTCCCCTAAGTAAAAAAATAGATGTGCGTTTGTTCTGAATCGTAGTTGTATCGTAATTTAACTTTACAATCGTACATTCATACATATGTACGGTGTCCATCATAAATACAATGCACACTTTCAATTATTTTTAATTTACTGCTGATTTGTTTCCATTCAATGGCTCAGAAGTAGCTGTCAGATTTATTGACGCGGCGGCTTACTGCTATCAGTTGTTTTAACGAAACGAACAGAATCTAGTGACTTTTCAGTAAACTGCCAATTCAAACGAACAAAATATTTTGACGCCGCCGTAAATCGTAGACGCCAAGTAGCAAAAAGAACAGATCTAATATAAATTCCCGAAACTTTTTGGTCAGGGTTTAGAATCGGAGAACGTACGTTTTCTTCTCTTATGCGTCACCCACATTTTAAAAAACTTTTACTGTAGTTAAAGTGTGTTTTAATTTATATGTTCTTTTCAGAAATCAACGATTTTAATAATTTTGGTTCTGGCTCTGGTGATTTCTGTCTCTGCAACTTTCCATAAACATCACCATGTGAAGAAGCATTATCCAATGGTGTATTACATCCCATATTATGTTTACGATCACGGATATTATCATGATCATCATGACTATTATGACCATGATCATCATGACTATTATGACCATGATGATCATTATGACCATTATGACAACTAAAAACATATGTATATTTCTGAAATTAATAAAAAAATAATATGTATATGTATATTTATATTGACTTATACTTTTATTCATAAAGGTTTATTATTACATCCAGTGCCGGCTCCACACGGTAAGCAAAGGATGCGTCGCATCGGGGCGCCTTGCGCTAAGGGCGCCTTGCGCTAAGGGCGCCGAAATTACCTTTCGGAACACTTTTATAATTAACAATCTGACGACACGCCAAAAATCTGATAACAGAATTATATTTTAAACAAGTCTACTCATATAAATATATTATAATCACAAGTGAATAAAACTTTAATTTGCGCTAGTTTAGTTTTAACAGTTATGCCATAAACTACAATCTTAAAGTCATAAACCAAAGCAATGCCGGCTCCACAATGGATACAAAGGATGCGTCGCATCAGGGCGCCACGATCAAGGGGCGCCAACGTAATGAACGATTGAGCGGCGCCGTTTTTATACTGGCGAGCTAAACAAAAAGTCTTCGACAATTTTTTCTTTACAAAGAAATTTAAATTTTTTAAAAACGGGGCGTCATTTTTATTTTCGGGGCTCCAGGTACCTATACGCATAAAACTAGTGCTTATTCGTATCGCTTTTGTGACGTATAAAACTTAGAATTCAGTTGCATAAAATCAGTGAATTAGTTCAGATCAATTCCTGCTATTTATCGATGGTGATTTGCTTATATGGTGTATCTCAAAATAGCGAATATTCAAATTTGCACTTTATTACTACTGATACCCCACAAGGGCAAATAATAAATGTTTTAAATAATTTTTTATTATCGCCTTATGTTTAAGTTAATGGTGGTATAGTCTGTATATGTAGTTTGATGAAAAAGTCATATTTTATTTTCCAAATGTCTAGTATCACAGACATTCTATGCAGTGTTTCCCAACCTTTTTTTTACCATGCCCCACCTAAGCCTTTCTAAAATTCTGATGCCCCCCTATGTAACATATATATATTTTTTTATATTCAAAAATTGAATTATTCCCTAAATGAAGCCTAATTACAACTTGTTCAGGACACAATATTTAAGTCAAATTGCACCCCCCCCCTAAACAATCAAATTACTCCCCCCGAACAATCAAATTGCCCCCCTAAACAATCAAATTACCCCCCGAACAATCAAATTGCCCCCCTGAACATACAAATTCCCCCCCCCGTACAATCAAATTACCCCCCTGAACAATCAAATTTCCCCCATGTGGGGCGTGGGACCCACGTTGGGAAACACCGGTTTTAGGCATCAAAATTAGACTTTCAAAATAAAACTAATTTTTAACAACTTCTTATTGTTGTATTTTTGCTCCAAAATTAACAGAAGAGCCAATGTTCGCACTTGAAGTTGTAAAATAAAGTTTTTTTTTTTATGAAAAAGTATAAAAATATCACTTATACTATTTTTCCTCTGAGGTTCTTAATTATTATAAGGAGTAAATTTTAATAATACATAATTAATATTAAATATAAATTTATTTTAACAATGAATACAAATATTTCTGGTCAGTCTTTTAGTAGTGATGATGCCCATGCCCATGGTGATACCCATGATGCCCATGATGCCCATGATCATGGTGATCGTGTCCATGGTAGTCGTGGTGATTATGGTAATCGTGGTGATGACCGTGGTCATATCCATGGTGGTCGTAACCATGGTGGTAATCATAAGCAACAGCCATAGCCAAAGCTAGGCATACCACCACAAGTAAACACAGGAATTTCTGAAAACAAAAAAAAAAAACAAGTTAAATACACTACTGTAGTTGTAAAATAAGCAAAGGTTATACTGTACATATCGTTGGGTTGGACGAAGACTGTCACAATTAAATATTAATAGATTTTCAGGAGAAGCATTTAAAAATGTGTACTGGGTAAATGCCTTAGTAGCAAAGGCCATATAAAAGAAAAAAAAAAGTAGTGATAAACCATGAGTTCAAAAAGAAATTACATAAGGGTTGGCTGCGGAAAAATAAAAAAATGTCTATTGCAAGCTTTATATAACAATTGACTAACGTTTAGGCCAGGAGTCCCCAAACTGTTTTGACTGTCGACCCCCAAAAGAGTTTCTCGACTTCTTATCGACCCCCTCTATTTTACAATTACGTTATTATAATAGAACAAGCAAAAAATACGCTTATGCGATTTCTTATATTGTTTCTTGTACAGTGTTTTATTTATATTACATTTATCTAATATAATTATATCTAATCAGATGCAATACAATAATATTATTAAATAAAATTTACTGTCATTGTCAGTGTGACGGGTGTGGTTGGTGACTCTTTGCAAGATTAACAATGTCGGGTCCAAAATGATTTAATTTCACCCTTAAACCACCACGGAATTTTACATCTAACTTGTTTATCTGTTTTACCAGGATGGAATTAACATGGCTAAAACCAGCTTCAACCATATACGAGTTTGGAAATGCTAGCAAAAAGTACCATTTACGAAAGTTTTGGATATTTCTGTATAACATTTACATTTGTCCAAAAGTAACTTAAAGCAACATTTTTAAAAAGCGTTTTAGCTTCAAGATCAACCGACAATTTAATAAGTTCATCTTGTATAGGACTTTCGATGTTTTCAACATTTGCAGAAAAGGGCGCGATAATCCAATCTGGGATGTGCATTTTCTTTAAATTCTCAAAACGTAATTTAAAATCCACGTTCAATTTTTGAAGATGCTTTGTGTATACTTCCAATCTTTTACTTCCAATTGTCGCAAATTCGAAAAATACTGTTAATCTCTTCCTTACAATGAAGATTTAAATAAATCTAATTTAACTTCACTTATATTTATATATAACTGTGTAGTTATTATACTAGTAGTTTTTTACTTTCTTCCGTAGACCCCCAATCGACTCCTAACAATGTCAACCTCCGGGGGTCGATATCGACCACTTTGGGGACTCCTGGGTTAAGTACTGCCTTTGTAATCATTAAAATTGGAAATTATTTTTTATTTTTTTAAAATTATATTATATTATTGGCCATTAGTCTATACAACCATATTAGCCAGCTAAATACAAATTTATACAATATATATAATATATTTTTTTATTTCACAGGTACAGAAAAATAAACATAAAAAACTAAAGAACACCGGACTGTAAATCCATTCGCCGTTCACTTGAACACCATTTCGAAAATATGATTCAATTATAATTTTTTTGTGTTCTATTGTAAAAACCATTATAATTGTAGCTTAATTGAATTTTCAATAGAAAGTTATGACAACAACAGTGATGACAGTTAATTAATTGACAGTTAAAGCTTGCAGTACACATTATTTTATTTTTCCACAGCCAATTCTTATGTAATTTCTTATTGAACACATTATAACATCCGTATTCCGAATAGGGTTAATAAATCTCAGCCTTTTAAATTGTATGTAAAATGTAAAAGAGTGTATGCATTATTTGAGTAAGTATATGTCTATACATAAATAAAAATGGCTAAAACAGTTTCCTTCAAAGAACCTAATCCTTTTAGTACTTAAGTATCTGAGATATGTGAAAGTTTTCTACAGCTTATGCTGAGAAAGTGGCAGTAATTCTATAATAATAATAATAATATGCTGCTTACCATTTTCACTTGTTCAAAATTTAACTTGACGAAGACGTGTCACTGTCTATTAAGATTTGAAAAAGTCCAATATTTATATAGTTCCAATGTTTGTAGACAACTTATTAATAACCTTGAATGATAAGCAAACAAAACCCAAAATTCATGTATTTTTGATAATTTAATGATATAATAATAATACTTTTAAAATAAAATTCCCAATTGTACTTTAATTTCTGTTTTACTCAGTTACTCACTTTATGATTCACTGACTTCTCCACAAAATGGAAACTGTACTTTTGTAATTTTAACATGTTTGCTAAAGAAGTGCTAATATTTATTAACATATACGTTATTGATACTGGTTTTATCAATTGAAAATTTCCAAAATTCATTAGACAACATATCAGTTACTAAATTATTTTGATTACAGTTCTTTGAACTGTCTTTTGTGCTTTGCCTTTTCTACGCACAATCTTTATGCTTTGTTGATATTGCTCAGCACAATTTTTAGGTGCCCTCCCTAGTTATATCCAAGGCATTATTATTCCATTAATATGGGAAGGTTGCTGATAACCAACTACAAATATTTTCTAAGATTTTTCATTAAGTTTTCATTCATTTGCTATTTACGGAATAGTATATTGTGCTAATAGCGCGGAATGCCATATATTCCGCAAGTTTGCAAAACGAGCTGCAGGCGAGTGAAGCTTTTTCTCCGATAACCATTTTTCAATAAATTAATAATCAAGAAAATATAATATAAATATGGTTAACAGCCATTAATGCGCGCGCAGCCAGTACGGTAATGAAAATTCTCGGAAACTGCACATGCGCACTGCTGCGAATTTATTCTTTCCCGCAAACTGCACATGCGCATTGGGGCGAATTTATCATTCCCGCATCGCCTGCGTGCGCCTGCGTGAACCATGCAAAATTAAGCTAATTTCTGGTCAACTAACAGTGTTGAAATGAAACAGTTCCATAGTAGTCGTAGGAAAAATATATTTTAGGATGTTTTTGCAATATTGTCACTTTAGTTTAGTTTAGTTTAGTTTATTGTTTCATTATCATAAAATCAATACATGTAATAATCATTTATGATAGTATGTCATACAGTCATATAATATAATACAATAAAATGAAAATACAATAAAAATAATACATTACAATACATTTATATAACAAGATCGTTTATGTCGTACAGTGTTTTTTCTAATAGATGGCTTTTTAACAATTTTTTAAATATAATTATTGATTTTGCTGATTTAATTGTGCTTGGCAGTGCATTAAAAAATTTGCAGCAATTAAAATATGCCCCTTTTTGGTAGCTAGTCGTTTTGTGTGCCTTAGGTTCCAAAAGAGTTTTATTGCGTGTGTTATGGGAATGGACTTTAGAGTGAAATAGGTGTTTATTTTTGTATGTAAATACACACAGCAAAAATACATACACAGATGGCAGGGTCAGAATTTGTAACTTTTTAAACGACTCTTTACAGGACTCTCTAGGACCGAGGGAATCCAAGATTCGCACAGCTGATTTCTGTAATATAAATATGCGCTTCCATTCACTACATTGACCCCAATGTATTATATTAAATTGCAAATGTGAATGGAAGCAGGAAAAATAAAATGTTTTTAAAATATGTGCGCTACATTTAATTTTTAGCGATCTTAGGGCAAATAGAGATGAACTTAATCTATGGGCAAGATAATCTATATGCTCGGACCAGGTAATCTTCGGATCTAGCTTAAGGCCTAATAATTTAATGTCGTTAGAGATCATAATTTCATCTCCACGAAAATTTAGAGATGCATTCAGGATGGTCTTATTAAATATTGATCTAAAAATTAGACATGTTGTTTTTCCTACATTTAGAGTTAACTTGTTTTTTAATGTCCAAGTTTGAACTTTGGACATGATACTATTAAAAGAATTCTCTAGCTCAACACAGTTTTTACACTCGAGAAGGAGACTAGTATCATCCGCAAATGACGTTGACGTTAAATTATCATTGTTTTTGAAAATGCGAGGAAGGTCGTTAACGTATATGAGGAATAATAATGGTCCTAACACACTTCCTTGTGGAACACCTACTGCTACAGGTAACTTCCTTGAATTATATTTCCTCCCATTAGATGAAATAATAGTAGAGTGGGACCTATTGGTGAGGTAGGATTTGAACCAAACAAGTGGCTGACCTCTGATTCCACAACGTTCCATCTTCATGAGAAGAATGCTGTGATCTACGCAATCAAACGCCTTGCTTAGATCTAAGAATATACCTAAACCCATGTGACCTGTGTCTACTACATTCAACATCTGGTTGATAAAATGAAACAAAGCTGTATCAACTGATTTATTTCTTAGAAACCCATGCTGGAAGGGTGATAAAATATTTGAAGAGGATAGAAATGATATTAATTGTTTATGGGTAATTGATTCTATTATTTTAGAGAAGGATGATATGAGGCTTATGGGTCTGTAATTAGTTATTAAAGATTTCTCTCCTTTTTTATATAGTGGTTTGATTATTGAGTGCTTTAATGTATCGGGAAAAATTGATTGTTCAAAAGAAAGATTAATTATATATGCTAATGGGGAGGATATTTGATTTTTACAAAGTTTGACCATATTGTTTGAAAATTGGTCTTCACCAGACGAGTTTGAATTTTTTAGATTTGTAATTGTTTCTAAGACATCAAAATAAGATACGGGTAATAAAAAGAAAGTTTTATTGGATGTGGGGGTGTTACTAAGTATATAATCCGAATCAATTCCTGGTTCAAAGTTCATTTTCATATCTATTGCGATAGAAGAAAAATAGCTGTTAAATAAATCAGCAACATTTTCATTTCTTTCATTTAAATTTGGTAGTGATTCTTCAAAAATAGAGAAATCTACGTCATTGTGTACATTGTTTCTAGTTTTATTAATTATATCCCACATTTTTTTGTTTTTATTTGAAGAGTTGTAGATTAAATGGTCATTATATATTTTTTTCAGTTTTTGTAACATTACGCTATATTTATTATTCATTATTTTATAAGCATTTTTGAAGATTGGAAATTTTTGTGATAATTCACGATATGCATTTACATTTTTCCTCAGTTCACAAGCTTCCCGTGTAAGCCATGGTAATATATTATCATTGTTTTTATTAGATAAAATGCGTTTTTTGGGAAAACAGATGTTAAAGTAGTAACTGAGAATATTATTAAAAATTTCAAACGCCTTTTGCGGACATTTTTCTGCAAATACTAATTCCCAATCTTGTGTTTCTAAAAAGTCAAGGAAAAGTTGTTTGTTTTTTAGAGAAAAATCTGTGATGTAGGTATATATAGGCTGTTTAATTGAGTCGTTTAAAATAGTTATTAATTGACAACTATGGTCTGATATTTTATAGTCTTTGACAACTGCATTTTTAAAGTCCAAATTTTTTGATATGATAAAATTGTCAATACACGATTTTGAATCTTTAAATATTCTGGTAGGTGTTGAAATAGTTGTGTGTAAGTCATATGATTGTAAAATATTGAAAAACCTTTTTTTGTTTTTGTCATGGTTTAAAATATCTATGTTAAAATCGCCACCCATTAGAATTTTTTTCT
The DNA here is from genome assembly GCA_963971575.1 of Liopterus haemorrhoidalis. Taxonomy (NCBI): domain Eukaryota; kingdom Metazoa; phylum Arthropoda; class Insecta; order Coleoptera; family Dytiscidae; genus Liopterus; species Liopterus haemorrhoidalis. The sequence goes on along the minus strand of OZ020621.1, from coordinate 2,507,412 downwards.
TATAACTAAACAGGTAATTTAATATTTCGTTTAACTTGTCAAAAAATAATATAACATCCGCGCCACTAGGTCGATAACAACTTACAAAAATAATGTCATTAATTTCAACAGCACTACATTCAATTGTGTACGGGATGTTAAATTCAAATATTTTTTTATTGACATGAACAGGAAGATTAGGCTTACAGTATATAGCTGTTCCTCCGTGTTCACCATAATTTCTACAAAAGAAGGTTCTGAGTTGATAATTATTTAAGCATGAAAATTTTATTTGCTCTTCACATTGCCAGTGTTCCGTTAAGAAAATTATGTCGGGGTTGAGATCTTGTAAGATTACTTCAAATTTAGCAATTTTGTTAGTTAAACTTTGTATATTTTGATGCAAAATTATAATATTTGAATTTAATTTACCGTTTTTGACATTTTTGCAGTATTTATTTTGAGACGTTGATCTAAAAAATTTTCAGAGGTGACAGTATTTTTATTTCTATTAGAGATTATTGGGGATGTGGTATTTGTTGTTAAAATAGATTGTTCTGTTTCACTGGTGATAAGCAAAGAATTATCTACAACATTTACTTTTGAAAATTCAAGAATTTCTTTGTCTTTTTTTATTATTTTTGATACACAGTTATTTTCTAAATTATTTATAATATTTTTATTTTTATTTTGTGTCTTTTATTTTGTGTCTGTCACTTATTCTCCGTCTGCATATTTTAATTACGACGAACTGATTGAATGCGTACAAAATGCATTTAATGCAGTAAACATATAAAGCCTTGATAATGTTTTTCTAACATTGCAAACTTATCTAGAAGCAATCATGTTAGCAAAAGGAAGGAATTCCTATAAGATTCCGCACATTAATAGGGCAAAACTTCATCGTAAGAGACGATTACAAATTAGCATGTTCCATACAAGCTGTGGAGACAGCCACGTCCATGTTAAATTTAAACTTTTTTTATTATCCTTTGTTTTACTAGTTATTTGAAACTATTTCATAGATAAAATCATTCTAATTAATTAAAATTGTAAATGTAAATCATATTTTCGGAGGGAGTATTATATTTCTAGGCATCTTAAAATTTATGAACTATGGTTTTGGTTTGATTTTTTTGTAAGTTTGACGAATTTTAACAGTTCTTAACATTTATATTTCGTTTTTGAGTCCTCCAGGTATTTCAGTATTCAGTCAGATGTTTCCAACTTGTTGGATAAATCTTTCTACCAGTGTGCCTGGTAGATTATGTTGTCTTCTTTCTCTGCTGTACTCTGGGCATTCGATAAGTACATGTTCCACAGTGAGAGGTATGTTGCAGGTAATACCTTTAAGAGGTCAATCTTCTGTTAAATGAATTTATGTGTCAATGCTATGTGACCTATTCTCAGCCTAGGTAAAAATATTTGATATCTTCTTTTGTTAACTGTTTGCCATTTGCTTGTATCCTCTTTTATTTTTCTTAATTTATTGTTGTGGGTCTGGCGCCAGTCTTCGTCCCATTCTTCTAATATTGTTTTAGCTAGCAAGTTCTTAATGTCATATTATGGAATCTGTGTGTTTATTTGCGAGGTGTTAATTGCAAGACTGCTCTGTATATTTCTTCATTGTTCTCGATTCCGCAATGAGATGGTATCCACAGTATTGTTATTTCTTTGTCGGTTCTAATAATGTTGTGCATCATGTCAATTTTCTGGATTAGTTTGTTTTTAGTATACAGTTGTTTCAAACTATCAATTGAGCTTAACGAATCAGTGATTATAAGACATTTATTGTTTTCTTCATTATTTTGAGTTTGTTTGGTAGCCTGAAAAATGCTGTATACCTCTGCAGTAAACACACTTGTTGTCGGAGGTAGGTGATATTGCTGAATTTTTTCCTCAATCAGTACTTCTGCACCAGTTTTATTATTTATCTTTGATCCATCGGTGTAAATAGCTAGATACTGTTGAAATGTATCCATAATTTTCAGTAACTTTTGCTTAATTATTTAAATTTACTTTTAAAAAATTAAAAGGTCTTAAGTGATTCTAGGAAAAACATATTGTCCTAGGCATCCAGCATTCTGTTGGCTTCTGACACTTATTAAATATCTGTAAAATCCTGAAATGAGTGAAAATTCACACTTCAATTTTTTTATAAACTAGAAGATAATATCTATATAGTAAACATGCAAGTATAATTCATGCTGCAATGGAGACACTTGAAAATTGCACATTATAACCAAGTTAAGTGTTTTTCAGAATTATTATAATTCCTTATATAAATGTTTATAAATTGTCTTTCGTTTACTTTACTGTTTCAAGTGTCTCAGACACAGTATATAAGTCGGAAAAATAAGTGAAACACTTACAACTTCACTGACAAGAATAAAAGTGAAAACTGACAAAATGATAAAGGTAAGTTATTAAAATAAAAAAAAGGTATGTCCTATTTTATTCTATTATTAATTTATAACAAAAAAAGTGTCTAAAAAATGAAGTTCAAGGATATTCATTATAATTTTAAACCAAAAGAAGTCAAGGTAAACTTATTAAGAATCAAAAAAAGTACTTAGATATTTTTAAGTATTATTGAATACTAAATACATTAGTAAAATACATGATTTGTTAATTAAAGGATCAGTTGTTTTTAAGTTTGTTTCAAAAGGGAAGGTGTGGGCGATTTTTGAGATTTGGAAAAATATACTACTTGTCATAAAATTATTTATAAAAATTATTCGAAATTAAGATGGTTTTCTTCGAAATCAACATTTTTTCTTCGTCTAAAGTAATTTTTTTAATTAAAAATACATTATTATAATAATGAGTTTCATATTGATTAACGTCGTTTGCTATGAAAATCGAACTATAGAAGCACTCCTTTGTAGGTAGTTTTGGAATAAACAATAAATTAGCTTTTAGCATGCTTTTAACAAATTTTTGAATATAGCTGCTCTTAAGTTGGTTTTACACAGTTTAATTTATTGATCAATAAATTGATCGAATTTTTCCTTTATATCATTCCCCACTTTATATCATTCATAAATTTGTTATAGTCTAGAGCAGTGTTCTTCAACCCGTGGTCCGCGGACCAGTGCCGGTCCGCAGAAAATTCCTGCCGGTCCGCGAAATATTTTGACCGAATCATATAGATGTACACTTCTATTCACGAGTATATAGCACATTTTTTTAGTCGACGCAGAAGCTAACTTTTGTCCGAACTATGATATGTTTAATATTTACTAGCCCCAATACAACGCCTCTCGCAGCTTTTTTTCATACTTCTGAAGAAGCTAGCTCTTTGGAATAGTCGTTTATAAGAGGAAGATATAGAAATGTTTCCACATTCGGATGAATTTTTGATTGCTGCTGATGTCAACCAGAAAGTCATATTCAACAATAAGTCAACATTTAAGAGCATTAGTTGAAAATTTGATTAAATATTTCCCTGAAAATGAGGATCCTCGTAAAGGTAACCTCTGGATTAATAATCCATTCTTGAAAGATATAAAGTCATGTGTACTTGATCCTCGTAAAATAGATAAGCTGATCGGGTTGTCTTGTGATGTCACTCTGGTGTCCAGACATAAAATGCAATCATTGTCTCAATTTTGGAAATCGCTAGAAAAAGAATATCCATCTAATACCTATCTATCTTCTTTTTAAACAAAAAGGAGGGCGACTAAAACGGAAAAAATACATATATTTCTGAATAATAAAGATTAAAACAAAATGTTAAAAGCGGTGTAATTTTACATTCATTTAAATCTTTTGTGTAAAAATTGTACCACCAAAAATAATGTAATATACCATAGTTTGAAAAACCTTAATCTAGAGTATTTATATCTTCAAACGTTTGAAAACTTGATAAAGTCTTGTGTGATATTCTGATATATTGTTCTGATATCTTCATTCTTATGGCCCAATTTACTATTTATTTGGAGGACCACAGATTCTGTAAAATAATAAATATTCTTAAATCTTGTTTTCACAATTCTGGAAACATTAATTGCTGCCTGAAAACTGTAAACAAATTAAAATTGGCATGCTTGGAATTTGAAAATAAAAATACATCATAAAACAAATATTAGGAAATAATGATATAATAATTTTTTGTCGCTAGTGGGATTTTCCCTAATGCATATTTTAACGGTTAAGTAAAATATTAGTAAATCAAATCAGTGTTTACAGTAAGGCGAGTAATCTTGCACGTAGTATCTACTTCTGTAATTACTTTAATATTGACCAAATTGAAAAAATTGTTTAATTGTAAAATTAATTTTTATTATACCATGTATGCAATGAAACGCGGCACATAGCAGTTTAACAAGAGATTTTGCAAAAAGATTTCCGAACATTGGTTAGTTGATAACAGGATATCTTAGAACATTCTAAAGATATTCTGTCTCTTAATGATTCTAAATCTGGATATTCCTTATCACTGTAAATTTTTGATTTTAAAAATACCCATAAAAAAGACCTTTGGTACTAGATCCAGAGACCGTACACTGGTCCGCTTCTACCAATCCATGTACCAAGAAATACTTCAAGATGTTTCACCATCATTTTGTTTTATATTTTATTTCCACAGCTATCTGTAATTTGACGAAAACATAGTATTTTATTTTCCAAATATCTAGTATTACAGATATTCAATAGCATCAAATTTAGACTTTTTAAAAATGAAATTTAATTTTAAACAACATTTTATTCTTGTATTTTTGCTCTAAAATGTACAGGAGAGTCCGTACTTATTTAATATCCCATGTTAAACTGCTATGTTCTGCGTTTCTTTGCACGTACGGTATTTTATATATCAGTGAATGATCTTGACGAGTCAGTATGATAAAAGTATTTGTTTTTAAATCAGCATGTAGGTAAAATATATGAATTAATTCATGGGACCTTTAACATTTTTATTAAAGTAAATGCATTTTCAACCTGTGATCTGCAGTTATCATAGACAATGGTTGATATTGTAGAAGGTACCAATATGTTGTAAATACGAGTTTGAAAGTTTAAAGCAGTGGTTCTGAAACTTATTATATTATTTGGCATACTGCCCCCTTTTTAGAAAAAAATTACTCAGCTCCCTCTGGAAATCTACATTCTGTAAATGAACAAACAGAAAGATATATGTATCTATATTTCTACCTACCTTCTAAAATATAGTAAATAAAGATGTTGTAAATAAGACACCTTGAAGCTTGAAATTCAAAATAATTTATTAAAATCATATTCTCATCTAATGAGAAGGATGAACCTGGTGCGCTGCTATCAATATATCAATCCTCGGCTCTATTTTTGTCAGCAGTATTCTTAAATCACCGCGATTAGCTATTTACAGTCAGCAATTCGTTTGTAACAATATAAAATATATATATTAACAGTTTTAGTAAACTTTAATCTAACCATCTATTAGAGAGTTTTAAATATTTCAAGTAGAACTAGTAGCTAGGGTTTGAGTGCTAGGTCATGTAGCGTGGGACTATGTTTGCAAAATATAGATAACTAATTATATGCAGCTATTAGATAAGCAATTAGATACTATTATAAATTAAGCAACTATCCGTAATACGGCTATTTGCTCTAGTTTTATATTGCCGGGCCTTTTTATTGCGAAAAATCATCTGACTCATCGTCACTCAACGATAAATTAACTTTTCACGGGCCCACCAGTGAAAAAAGATTAAGAAACACTGCGCTGGATCTCTGATCGCTGATCTCTTAATATTTCGTATCTGGCCAACAGATATTCAATTTTCCATTTTCAATTTACATTTATAATTATAGTAAACAAATATGTAATGTAATTATAATTTAATTTTATTTTTCAGGAACTTATTATTATTTACCTTGCACTTATAAGCATTTCTGCACTTCCTGCACCATTGAAAATATCATCAGACACCCATCCAATCACTGACAATCTTCATCAGCACAATGTTCAAATAGATGCACTACCTGGAAGGGTGACCCATGATGTACAATTGGATTTGACACCTGCAGAAACCGCTTATCATTGTCCTCACTGTGGGCATCATCACCATGGACACCCACATCATCATGGACACCATCATCATCATCATTATTAATATGACCAAGAAATTGTTTTAAAAATGCACATAATTGGCAACAGTGGCTTTTAATTAAGTAAAATAGGGTAAAAAACATAAATACAAATTGGGTTATAGAATAATCAATTTTTTTCTTTAAGGGGGGGGGGCAAATTTGAGAAAAAAACAACCCGTGAAGCAAAATCCAAAACGCAGTAACAGAAGCTTAATAGTTTTCCATAAAAACAATATAATAATACTCATCATTTTGGAAATTCATAATTTTTATGTTTATTTTCAATTGCGCTTGCTTCTTAATTGTTTTATTTGAGATTTTAAAAGCCATTGTTCCAAATATTTCCATTTTGGATACTGCAATATATTTGTTTATGTGCCTAACCTAACCTAACTGTAGTCGAATTGGTAGAAATAAACTTTTAAAAGTAATAAGATGTTAACCTTGCTTTGTTTTGTAGTTCAAATGACCTAAATTAGTTCAATTTCAAAACTTTTAATCATAATGGAGGCATTAAATCACAATATTTATAATTTGCTCTATAAATTTCAAATCAGTTATAAATACTTTTATTAAAAGACAGGTGACATTGAACTTCCTACGAAGAAAGGTCGTGTTGTGAAACTTCTATATTCATTATTTTTTGTTGTCTTTTTTCTATTAAATATAAAAGAGTTTTTTACAATTATCATTCTGGAATCTTCTTCGTTAGTTTGTTATGTGTCTATATAAGTATTTTTGGGAAATAATAAGCTTTGAATTTTTCTGCACAATATTAGTTTAGAGCATTTGCAATTTAAAGAAAATAGAGACTTCAACAGTTGATTAAGCGTGGAACCTAAATTAATTACAGGTTGAACTCGATATACGTCGCAGTTTTGTACCTAGGAGAACCGGCGAAAACCGAATTGATGTAAAATGAACCTTATAGTAAGGGCAGCGGCGTGAAACGCAGGGGCGGCAAGGGCACAGGCCCAGGACGCTAGCTCTTAGGGGCATCAAAACAAACGCTTAAATATACATATTCTAAGTTTTTATTAAGTTTTTCTATTTTTATGTAGATCAAAATTATAAAATTGAAAACAAAATTATCTCGAAAAGTTCGTATATCGAGAGATTTATAAGTCGAAATACCACTGTATTAGTAAATTTACTTACCCATAACTAATATTCGGTTAAAATATTAAAATATTTAAATTGCAACCATCTCAAACAAAAAATATGTTTGAAATAAGAATGCGAGCACCTAAACTCCCCTACGCCATATTCTAAAAAAGGGCGCAGTTTGGCGAGTTTTCCCCGGGCGCCAAAAGAGCTAGCGCTGACTCTGAGTGAGTGTATAGGGTGAAGTTCCAAGTAAATAAACAATAGACATAAAGTGTATCTATAACGCTATTTTATTTGACTTAGTACTCGTTGACTCGTACTTCGCGTTTACTTCTGTAGTATGCTGAGCAGATTGCTTGATATTATCTGCATTTTTCATAATAGTAACAGTTGAAGGCGGTAAATTCATTATCCTGCAGACATCGGGACGTTTTCCTCCACTTTCCATTCGTCTAATAACTTCCATCTTCTTCTCAAAGAAGGCAACGTGTAAAAGCTGAATACTTCGGCAGAGCAGGCCAATTTCACGAAGTTTTACGACAAGACACGAAGCCTACCATTTCCACACACAATCAAACATATATTGCGCTTTATATATTAGAGAGTGCGTAAAAAAATCAACACGTGAACACCAAGCTGCATACTAAAGCCTGGAACAGAATGCACAGCGCGCTACGCTGTCAGCGCGCCGTCATTTGCAACGGCGTTGCGTTAGCGCCGTTGAGAACGGCGTTGAATTTTCGCCTGCACACAATGAAATAATTTTTAACGCCGTCAAAGTGTCACGTGACAACCTAAATCTGTGTTTATACGTGCGCTTTCTTTTATTAAAATTATAATGGATGATGAAGACTTGTGTGTGATGTTATTTATGTTGTATGCAAGTTATTAATACATACACTTTACCATTCAGTAAAAACTGAGATTAGGTGTTCTACGTCAACTTTCAACGGCGTCAAAAGTTGGAAGTTGACGAACATTCAGTTTCAACGGCGTTGGAACGCCACTAGGACGTTACAAATTATGTGCACTTGCGTACGACAGCTTGATTTTAACTTTCCTCTGACAGATAGCGCCGTCCAAACGCCGTCAACGCGCCATGGAACTCGTTGCATTCTGTTCCCTACTTAAGAAAACCAGGACGTAAGGCACTGTCATAAAATAACTTTATATATGTATTGGAGCGCCCTATCTTTGAAATAAATAGACAATAGAACTTACCTTCAAACTTCCATATAAATACCTGAGATAAGTTTATATATATTTTAAATATATTTGTATGACACCTTTTTAAATTTCCACGACTGTATATCGTCAAGTTTTGGGATGTTTCTGTCTATATTCAGCTCCATTGATCCCCCTAGTATGACGTTCATTTTTAGAGCTTCAAGTGAGGGATCAATGGTTGCTTGTTAATAAACCCATAATTGAGTTTAAATATCTGTCATCCAGTGAGAAGACTTTGCAAAAAATGGTGAGAAACGTGATACGTAATAGAATAAAAAACTTATCTGATGGGATAAGTCTGTCAAAATTACCGAGCTCACGAAAAGATAAATATAATTTTAAAATATTCAAAATAAATTATTTATTTCCGTTAAAAACAATAATATTTAAATTTTATTTTTAATATTAGAAACGGAAGTGGTTATATTAATAATATGAATTTCAGATTCAAGATTCATGAAAAATCCCAAAACATTAAAAAAACTAATTAACATAATAAATAAATACCGATAAAGAGCTGTATTTTATTTGATAGAAATGATATTATGAGAAAAACAAGAATTACAGTAACCTATAATTTATTCAAAAGATTTTTTTAATTATATTCTTTAAAAAATAAATAAATAAATTTTATGCATGGTAATAAATCTTATAGTTCTTTGATTAATGGACGATAAATTATTATAAACATTTGTTAATTCTGAAGCAATTATTGCAAATTTGTTTGCCGGTTTCAGTTCTATCAAGTTCAATATCTGTCAGCACTAATAGAAATACGTGTTAAAATTTCTTGAGTTTATTGTTTCTTTTTTTGCAGATAATTTTCTTTCTCACCTACTTCACCATCCTATCTTACACCTATTCTTCACCACTCTTATCAGTATTCTCCCTTGATTCCGACGTTAAAAAACAGATTTTAAGTAAACCAATAGATGCACCAGTAAAAGACCCAAATCTGGAACCAATGGATGAAATCTTCCAAACAGCAGAAACAGGATGGATGATGGGTCGTGGGATGGGATGTAGCAAATGTGGACAAATGAGAAGACCAATGAAGATGATAAAAATTGCTATGCCAATGAGGAGACCAGTTCAACGTAAGGGATGTGTACAACCATGTGGGCATAGATGTGGGGCCCATGGATGAATGTGGGGAAAATAGACCGTAAACTAAAAAAATATGTAATATCACATTAAATGTAGATTTTAATTGCGTTCTCTTTGGTATTATTTGACTTTTAATCCAGTTACCAACTCAATACAAAGATGTTGCACATATATATCTCATGGTTTCTTGTAGTCCTCAACCATCTCTCCATGATGAGTCGTATCGAGTAAGTAGACAATCTTTGAAACTGTTGACAAAATAAAAACATTTTGTTGTGGTTTACAAGTTTATTTAACTGACTGCAATATCGGCTCTAACTTTAACAATGACGAGAGCCGAATTTGCAGTGGTTCATTTTGAATTGCAAGGTACACAGCAAAAAATTCATAAGTGTAAAAGTTTATTCTAAGTTTGATTGAAATTTTAGTGTTATAATTTCCATTAAAAAAAAATAATAAGTTCACTATTTTTAACCAAATCACCGTGTAAATCTTCATTTATTCAGATAGTATTATTTTTATGAAATATTAATTTTTCAATGTTAAAATTAACACTACTTTAACACTATTTATTTTCTAATACCATAATTTAACCAGTATGTAAACTTTACACTAGATTTAAAAAAAATTGATGTGAAGTGTGAATATTCACACATTTCAGGGTTTCGCAGGTATATAATAAATGAAAGCGGTATGCTGTGTATGTAGGACAAATTTTACTTTGTAGTAATCACGGCAAAATGAACGATATTTTTAAAATAATTTATCGTCTGTTAATCATATAATAAGACTGGTTATTAAATTTACGCTCATAAAAATTAAATACAACATTTGTCAAAATATAACTAGAATTTTGACAAAATAATTTCAACATAATAAAAATGCAAAAAAAAAAAACAGAAAAAATAAAATTCACTCCGTACTCGAAACCCTTCGTTTTCCAGCCAGTTTAAGAGTGCTCTAACGCATGTAGCCATCGCACGCCATGCATGTGAGTGTCTTACATTGGTATAACTTTTGTACTTTGTGAACCAAAAACCACAAAAAATGCGTTATTTTCCGAAAACATAATCTGATCAAAAATTTCTGTTGTACTATTTCGGTTCACACCAATATACATTACTTAGAATTTTTTTAGATTTTTAGTTTAAACCATCTGGGCTATAGGGTGTGGGACAAAATTTTTTTTGCACAATTTTGGCAAAAATCTTCTCAAAATAATTTATTTTTCGAAAATAAAAATTGGATCGTTAATCCACGTACTAAGGGCTTTCATTTGATACCCTACTCATAATTTAAAAAAAATATTTTTGTTTTCGATGAGCACATATTTGTTTATATTTTTAGGGGGGTATGTTTTTTAGATGTTTTAGTATTTTTCCTATGTGCGGGTCAAAGAGTTGTATAAGCATGCCAAATTTCAACTCTCTAGGTTTAGCCGTTTGGCTACAATTTTTACTGAACAGACAGACAGACAGACAGACAGACAGACAGACGACAAAACGACGGTATAAGGGTTTTTTGGTCATACCTACAAAACCCTAAAAAGAAGTGTAAATAAACACGAAAAGCGAAGGACTAAGTTCATTTTTTAGTGTACCATGAAGTCCATTTAACACGTAAGTATAATTTGCGTATCCCAAATTTGTGATATGTTAACCAACAATAACTACCCCACCTGACCACCCATCAAAGGTCATTCGTATGACGTACTCTCCATATATGTTGAAGAGAAGTGGGCTCAAAAAACAACCCTGTGTCACACCTTTTCTAATATCAAAGTTTTCTGATAGCTAATTATCAATCTAACTAAAATATGATTTAAGTAAATTCTAATTAGTGACTATAATAATGAAAAAATAAGTAAATGCCTAATATTAACAATTTTTCATTGACATGTAATTGTTTTTTATTTCTAATAATAAAACGTTTTTTTTTTTGACAATATCTCATATTGGTATATGGTAAAACCAGATTTAAAATTCATAAATTAATAATAAATATTTGTAAAAGTGTTTAATTTTAGTAAACATTGCCTTGAGAACTGACTGGTCTATGGGGATTTCCAAGCGTTAATTTTTTTCTTTCAATCTTATTTATGCCCTACTTTCATTGTGGTTATTATTACGCAAAGATTTAGAATAATTAATAAAATTTTGTAAATAATGACTAAACGATTTTGAAATGAATGAATCGGCATTTTAGGGTGTAAACTCTGTACTAGTAACAGTGCTATTTTGAACAACTGACTAGGTCCAAACACTTTGAGACAAGTACGCGCGTTTATGAACGAACATACATGTTTTCAGGAATATCTAAAGATTTGTATGACGGTTTATTATCAACGCACGAACAAATTTTTATACATACACGTTGATGCATAAGCCAAGTCTCTCCGTTATGTATTGAATAGTTGAAAGTTTTACTTGGTGTAACTCGAATATAGGTATCATTTAAAAACAGTTTACCTCTCCATTATTATGAGGTGTGCCCCAAGGAAACGTATTAGGACCACTTCTTTATCTTATCTTCTACTCAGATCTGCCAATGTCAAGTAAAACAATTATGTCTACCTTAACCGACGATTCGATAAATTAAAGCTAATGAAACAAAATCTGTACACGTTACATTTACTCCCAAGAAAGAAACCTGCTCACCAGTTCAATTAAACAACCAATGTTTGCCAGTTTCAAACTTCATGAAATACCTTGATATTCATCTAGATAAAAGATTTGCTTGGAAAGTTCACATTGCTGTGAAAAGAAAACAATTAACCTTAAAATTTAAGAGTTTTTACTGGCTAATGGGGAAACATTCAAAACTTTCCTTAGATAACAAATTACTATTATATTATATTAAGGCCCGGTCTTTCCACCTTCAGATAAAGTTCCAGGTAACTATCTGACAGATAAGGTTATTTGTAACTTCATCTGCTGAATAAATGTCAATACCTTGGGGGTCTATTCTGTAACTTCTCGACAGTCACATGTACAGTATCGTGTTGCCTATGCACATTACACTGTCATCACACGTTCATCGTATAGTGTTACTTTGTGTTTGAAAGTGTCGAAAGTAAATGTGGCCATTTTGAAATTTTGACGTACTGTGACAGAATAAACTTTGAGGTTATTAGACAGTATATACAATGCACATATATGTACATAACACAGTATATACAGTGATATTAGTTAATATTGTCATATTACAAATCTGGCCAGGTATACCTACTAAAAGATAGGCCATATTCTCACCTGAATTTTTTCTGCCCCGTAACAGTTAATATAATTTGTTTAAAATAACTCTAATAATAATTATTGTAGCAGGATTTTATGCAAACTTCCCTTCCAGCAGGTATTATTTAAAAGGTTGACTTGTTTCTCTTAATTCATGACGTCATGCTAATCCTTCATAGAAATTTGGAATTTCCATCTAATCCCCTAAATAACATTTACTCAATGAATACATTCTCTACCCCCTACAAAAAATTGTGCAAAACCGCACGACGGTATATTTAGATGTTTTTGTTTTTGTTTTTATGGTTTTATTAGGATTTTTATTTTATAATATATTTTATTTTTATTTTATAAATTAAAATATTCATTGACATATCCCCTTGTCTCTCTTCCTCTTCCAATTCATCCAATACTTCAAATATAATAAGTCCTTCGGCCATAACTACAACATTTAAGATAAAAAACAACAAAAATATACATATTTCCATATATAAAACACATTTTAAATCATACTAACCTCAAAATAAGTAAATCAATATATTCAAACTAAACGTAAACAACTTTCAAAAGTCTAAAAACAATATCTCTTTCCAAAAACGACACGTTCGTACGTGTCGTCTCAAAATCAACACAATACTGCACTATCACACAATAAGTGCACTATCGATAAGTTACAGAATACCAACGGGACGTGTTGAAAATTGGCACTTTCAACACGATACTGTAAAAGCGATTGTCGAAATGCTTACAGAATAGACCCCCTGCTCTGGGATACTGCTAGTAAATCTAATATCAATAAAATTCAAAGATTCCAATCGAAAACCCCACGAGCCATTACGAATGTATTTTGGTTTGTATCATACGATATTACATACAATGACTTCTTTATGCCAACGGTAACAGAGAAAATTTCAAAATATAGCAGAAAATATATAAGTATGTTGGAAAATCACCTCAACACTCTCGAGATATCACTTTTGGATAACAGTGAAGATGTTAGGAGTTTAAAAAGATATTCGCCGCTAGATCTAGTCGATAGGTTTATTTAGTTTATTATATCTCTAGTTTATAAGTCATAAAGCTTCGTTTATAACAGATATATAACACAGCAATAGCACAAAAACCACAGTACACTCTTTGTCCTGTTTATTATAAACAAATATTCAGTACAGTGAAACCCTTTGTTAAATCTGTTTGTATTTATATATGCACTGAGTTATGGAACTATTATAAACGAGGCTTAGCTCTAAAGCTGCGTTCAGAGCTCTGATATTAATAGATTATACGCTATGACTTGTGCACTGTTGATTGTCACTAAATTTATGTTAACAAAAAGACTACAAATATCAACTCTTGTTTTTGTGATCCCTTTAATTGATCACTGATGCTATGGTAAGATGTATAAATTGTTGTAATATTGTTGTTTATGTTAGGTTAGGTAATGGCAGGTCCGCTTCATAAATTTCGTAGAAACTTTGACGAAATTATAGACTAGTAAGGTCAAATATAAAAAATTTAGACAAAAATAACTTCTAAAATTGTTTTGATCATTTTCTGAGAAACAAGAGGTTAATCTAATATGACATCATAGTTGTATGAGTTAAAATTTCAAAATTTTCCGCTAATTTTTATACCTGCTTCAAAGTTGACAGCTTTCAAAATTATTAAATGTGCTAACAAATTAGCAATTACATCTAGATTTATATCTGTTTATACAATTATCTTTTGAAAAAGTAAACAGCAAACAAGAAATGTTGGATTAACTTCGGTACAAAGAGGTACTTGCCTCGGGCCCAACAGTCATAGAGGCGACGATTCCTTAGTACAGTATTGCACAAGAAATAAAAGATGAAGATAAATTTTTATTACTTCGCATTTGGTCTTCTCCTCATGAAAAACTCTTGTCTGGAAACAACAAGATCACACTCTTTTAAATTATACATCCTATGGCTGCGAAATATGGACCTAAAAAAACAAGGTAGACAATACAATTTTTGAAAAAAAAATATAATAATAGCAAGTGTTTTTTAATTTTAACGTTCTTTAACCTTCTACCACCTATGAAAATCGATAATTATTCGTGGATCGGTAAATTGTTAAACAATTTTTCACGACCCAACAATATTAAAGTTGTCTTCTTCTTCTTCTTTGGCCACTGTCAGCCAAATTGACTTTTAGCCTCACTCACATAAGTCCTCCTTCTTGATTTGTTAATTTTGAGGTTTTTCTATGCGTCTTGTATACCAGTATTTGTTAGATCTTTGGTTAGTTGATCTCTCCATCTCTTGCAAGTTTTATATTCTGAATGAGGTGTTTAATTTTTCTTTCCACCTCTTCTTTACCAGTCTGTTTTCCTCCACTCTTGTTTTCTATCCACTGTAATTATCTACCTCTTAGTTCTTGTGTGATACTCGAATTTGAGTAGTGGATATATTTGTTCTTGACGGTTCTCCATTCGCCATTAATTTGAATGGAATCACAAATTTAGTTTTACACGAGTTTTTCTAGTGCGTTCTAAAAATGAAAGACATTTCGAGCAACGGTGTGCGATCAGGTTTTGCTTCAGACTTGGGCACAGTGCAACGGAAACTTTTGCAAAACTTCAGCCGGCCTACGGAGACAGTTTTTTGTCTAGGACCCAGGTTTTTTGGTGGTTTAAGACATTTTCAGAAGGAAGAGAGTTGATTGAAGATGAATCACGCAGCGGAAGGCCTTCATTTTCAAGAACCGATGAAAATGTCGACAGAATCCGGGATCTTATGCGTTCAGATCGTCGGTTGACAGTCTGATCGGGGAAGAGTTGAATTGGACTCACACTACCGTTCATCAGATTTTGACTAATGAATTGGGGATGAGAAAAATCTTCGCAAAAATGGTTCCAAAAAACCTTTCACAGGACCGATTTCAATAAACGAGATTGTGACCACTAAAAACATTCCTGTGGCTCCTCAGCCTCCTTATTCGCCTGACTTGAGTCCTTATGACTTTTCCTCTTCCCAAGATTGAAAAATCACCTCAAGGTACGTCATTTTGGGACACTCGAAAACATTCAAACGTCCGTAACCGACCGGCATAGCTTTCAGCCAGTATCCGAGTTCTAGCACTGCTATGAGGAGTGGAAGAACCATCTCCAGCGCTGTGTGGCTTCCCAAGGAAGTTATTTTGAGGGAAACAATATTGAATTGTAATTCTATTCGATTAAAAAAAAATAAATAAAAAATCAGTCCTTAAAATCAGTTACTAATTTACTATATATAACTTTGTGCTCTAGCTTGAGAACCACTGGTTTAAATACATATTTTCTTCTATAAACAAATGTCCTCTTTAGTCTCCTACAAGTTTGTTTTTTAATATATTTTTGTATCTCTAATAACAAAAAAAATAATAACGGTTCCCCGTTTCGCTATTACACCCTGTAGTGTTACGCCACTGTCCAAACACGGTTCAACTTTTCCCTTGCCGCTCTGCTTAATGAATTTCTGCATAATTTTATCAATTAAATACAGCAACATTCTTACATTTTTCCAGATAATGTTTACACAGAATTAACAAAAACAAAAATATTTTTTAATAAAAAATATTTTAAACTGCGAAGTTAAAAAACAAGATCGTGATTTTCAAATCACGATTTCAATGTTTTTGTAGATTTATATTTTTTGTTTTATTTACGAGCGTGAGATTCATAGCTTACAATAATTTTATAGCTGAATATTTATAGGTAAGTTACAAGCAAAACAATGTTCATATTTCTTTTGATTAAAGATAGATAATATAATTCCTTCAAATTCAAGTAAAGAGTTAAAAAAATGTAAACAGGATGTAAACAAGAATTTATATTTAAGGTCACAGGTTCATTTTTTCAAATAAAAATAATCTAGTTTGTTAAATATCAAGTTAAGTGTCTTTCTTGTTTTTTCACTTTGTCAGATAATAGTTATTTATGATATTAGTGTGTAAAGGTGTTTTTCAATCGAGTGCGAGTTTTCGCACGAGACCTTAGTCGAATGTTGGAAATGATAGCACGAGACTGTACACCAGTGGTTCTTAACCGGTGTATCGCGAAACACTGGTATTCCGTGAACTTACAGAAAGTGTTTGGTTTTTCAACATTAATGAATATTAAGACAAAGAAAAGTGAAAGGCTGACAAGTATAGAAGAGGAAATGAGAGTAGATATTTCACATATAAGACCAGATATTGAAAATATTTGTAAAAGTCATCAGGCCCAAATATCCCATTAAAAAGATTGTGATAATTTTCTTTTTTTTTAATTTCATTTACTAATTGTTATTTTTTATTGACTGATATGTAAACTGTTACGTATGCGCTATTTAATATATTATGCAATATGAACTGAGGTTGCAAGTGCACATAAACTTTTTACCGACCGCCAACATATATACGGGAGGTATTGTGATCATACCGATTTTGACATTTTGATTTCGATGGATCTCCACGAACTGAGGTCCCTACATAATGTTTTGACTATTTTTAGCAAGATGTCTGTCGGCCTGTCTGTCTGTCTGTCATATTTAAGCTTTTGACATCAATGGCACAAGTTAATCAATTTTTGGAAAAATCGGTTGACTAGAAATGAGAGTTTACTCGTGTCGATTTTAAATTGCGAATATTAAACAAAAGAAAAATGTTTCGAAAAAATTTATTTAACAAAAGTTACTATAAAAGTAATAACTTACAAATTTATTTGAGACATTTTTTGATAAACGAAAAAATTTTGAAAAAAAAAATATTTTTTCATACTTATATGCAACGTTTCCATGGTCATGATAAATAATATCTCTGTTAGAAAATATTAGGCCAAGTTATTTCTACTCTGCTGCTTGAATGTATTTTATACAAGTACTTAGTGATGGTGGTCGGTCCTGTGGTGGCTACAGCTGATTTTTTAAACAAAATTTTATTTGTAGAATTAGATATATAATTTTCTTAACTACCTTTTGCACTTATAATTTGATCACAAAATTCACTCTTAGCCTTATTATTATCAATTTCGATAAAATGTTTCCAAATAACACTACTTTCTTCTACTTGTCTTCAGAAATTAATTTTTACAGTAAAATATGTTATATTTGTAAGGCAATCCACTTAAAACTAAAGTGAATTTATTATTTTATTATTAACCCCGATAGTTGCAAAATAGTTATAATAAAAAAGTTAAATAATTCACTTTTTAGAATCTTTTTTCGTATTAATTTAACTTCTTTATTTATTTAAAGCAAGGTAGAAAGAGAAGGAGTTTGTCAAAAAGTATTAAATTACGGCTTGAATCATAAAATGCAAATAAAGTCAGTAAGACGTACCACATGCATACTGGAAACAATCGTATTATAAAATAGATATAAGAACTGACTGACGTTCTAAAGAATTGCTTCTCGGAGTTTCGTTTACTGAGCCGGTTTCATCTACAGAGCCGAAATGGCCATCTATAGAAATGGGTATTTGGAAATAGTCCCAATACTTCAACATTTTCTGTAAAAGTTTGCCTGAGTAATTTGGCAATTACCTCTTTTAAAAAAATGTACCTAACATTGAAACCAAGATTGATAGCATTTATATAGTTTTGATTGTATTCAAATATTGTTCTTTCCCGGGATCATTATTCTATAAAACAATTAGATTACTAATAGTTTGGGAAATGTGTTATTACACTCAAAATCCTTTATCTTGTTATTTCACAAGGCTGCATTTTTTTATAACAATCCAAGTACCAAGGTTTATAGGCCTAATCTTAATTAAATTGGGATGTAAGTTCCATTATTCTGGTATCTAAAGGTCGATCTCAAATTTAAATAAATTTTGTGTTTTTACACTCTCTACTAACTTACAAGATAGCAATAATGTTAGGAATATATGGGAAATATTTCAAAATTCTAGGTAAAACCGAAATTGAATATTTTTAATTTCATACTATTTCTTGAACAAAGGACAATGTCGTTCCTGTTTCCGTGCTTTAAAAAATTCTGGTAATATGGTTATGATGACTTCGTTTTCGGTTTGTTTTCATCCTAGATAAAAACTGAATCAAAGAGTCGGGAGTCGTTAACTTTTTCTGACTCCCGAGTCCGACTTCGACTCATTCAAAAAGTTTCGCCTTCTCGACTCCCGACTCCCGACTCCGACTCCGACTCAGCATCCCTTATTTTTACAGCAGAATTTGCAAGAGCATTGTCCATAGGTGCCCGCAGAAATTATTCTAGGGGGGGAGGCAAGACCAAAAAATATATAGATGTCATATTCGAACAATGCTTTCCACGTTGCGGGTCTGGGAATGATCCTCGCTGAGGATAAACATTTATTTTATAGTTAAAAATGTGTTCTCTATAGTTAAAAATCATCGATTTAGTAAATAAGAACTATCCTGGCTAATAGGCAAAGTTGCTAAAGCAAAAATATAATAATAAACAATAGTTTTTTTTTTTATTAATTTTATATTTAAATAATATTTTTTTTTCTAAGATACGAATTGGTAATTGGTTCCAACATCTAGGGGGGGTAACTGACCCATCTTGCCCCCCCCCTTGCGAGCGCCTTTGGCATTGTCGTGCTGTAACACAATGTCCTTTTAATAATGTTAAATCTCTATTAGTGCTTTAATAAATTTTATAAACATATTTCCAATAATTTTCCTCTCTAGGGATTGGGAACCTATTATTTATTTATTTTTTTATTTCAAATAATTAATGATTCACTCTCATACGTGCAAGTTTCAATTTCGCAAGTCTTTGTTTACACGTCTATTAACAAAAGTAAAATCAAGGTTATTGTTAATAAAAACTTTTTGTGACTAACTCGTTAATTGTACGCAATTTTCATGGCAAGCAATTCTGGAAAATCCGATCATGACGCACTTATTATCAAGAAGGTAATGCTCTTGAAATACTATATTTAAGTACATTTGCGTGTTTATTTGCCATGACGGTTTTTGGGATTCACCTTTTTCCTTGACCTTACATCTTCCTTTGATTTATAATTGTTAATTTTGTTTATTTTCTACGAAGAAATTCCGCATAAAATTGTAAATAACATAAAAAAATATTTAATTAAACAATTATAATGATGATATTAACATATTATAATTTGATATCATATAAAATAGTATTTTATTTAACAAGCATATACAGTCTGTTCCAAACGATTAAGCGGAACTAAATGGGGATTTAGTTCTTTTAGGTTGTCACGAGAAGGGACCTTGCTTGGGTTATTTCATTTTTCACGTTGGGATGTCAAAATTTAAAATTCCAACAATGAAACCATGGAAACGAATGACATATGTCAAAATTAAATATTTTTTTTAGATATTTTAATGACAAAAAAATAAATAAATGGGAAATTTGTATTAAGAATGACACAAAAAATCAAAATATAAAGAAAATGACATTTTAAAATTATATTAACCTTAACCAAAAAATGTTTATTGTAAGTATGATTTACAAAGCTTAAACAAAACGGCCGAAAGGCACGATTTAAACGATGAAAGTAACTAGATTGCAAAACCTAGTTCCGCTTAACCGTTTGGAACAGACTGTAGGAGCCCTGTATCAGTGAAGTTGGCCCAAATATTTAAATCATGAAAATTGTGAATGTATGGTAAAATAAATTAAATATAATTTAAGATAAATGGTTTTATAACAGTACTTTGTTAACTATATTTCACTAAAATATTTTCCAATATTTTCAATTAAGTGGCTATATTTCTCGAGGATGAAGTTTATCACCTGATCCGTAGGCGAGGGCTGTAATCATCCAAGTAGAATATAGTCATTAAATGCGACTCAAATACAATATTTTATCTACAACTATATAGTTTTATCATTAAGAAATTAGTAAATTTAATTTAAAAAACAGAAATTCTGAGCGTCAATTGTAAAACTTCATAACTGACGTCATCAAGCTGGCTACCGAACCATTAGCTGATTGTATTATACAACAATGTTTAAAATACTATCATTTATTGTTTTATTTATTCTAATTAATAAATAATATTCTAGTTACAAATATGTGCCGTGTGAAACGCAAATAGCCATCATTGCTGAGCGCCAAACATATTAATTAATTAACTAACTTACCAGATAAAAACTTGCAGTGAAAAAAAACGTTAATTTTTGACGAAAGAGCAGACAAATATATTTTCTCCACGACCACTATAGAATTTACCAATTCTAAAACCAATTTTGACTACTGAAAATTAATATTCTAACACAAGAGTTGGAATATCATTCTAAAGCACTTATCTTCTTATACATTTTGCGTGGATTTCATTCCATCACTTGTTGCATCACTTGTTTTCATTTCCATGCTTGTTGTTATTTATTATCGTTCACTATACGGTATGCATTACTTCGCGCATGTGCCTTTATGGAAAAGACGAAACTGATCAAAATCAAACAATAATATATGTTAACATCATTTATTATTTGTTGATTCTACTGTATTTATTTTATTTTTTTTTCTGAATATGTAACCCTTTATGATTTTTTTACAAATACAGTGATTTCTTTGCGTGTAACAGTGTAGAGATGCTCTTAAGGTCTTGTCATCAACAAAACAGTATTTAACAGTAAAATTTTGCCTGAAGGTATGTGACCAGCATGACACTGCAGTATTGAGAATTGTATAATATTACGTAAATTAAAAAAAAACATTTTAAAGATAATTATTGTCTTAATAAATTGCTATTTACCACTCAACTTTTTTTTATACTATTTGCCTATTGTTATCAATTGATACTCGAACAATAGGCGAGGAAACGAAGCAGTAAACTTCCGATTTTTGGCGCTGTAAGATGGATTTACATGCGGTTTGGTGCATTCGATTCATTAGAGCCTCAGGAAATTTTGTGAACCAACGCGATCAATGCAAAATAAAAAACTGCATTTGTGCATAAGAAAAATGCATTGGAAAAGTGCATTTTCCAGAGTTGCAAAATCAAAAATTTATAACTCGGTATAAATTCACTAAAATAAGTCAAATTTTGATACTCGGGGGTTTTTGGGGTCGCTGAATACGAATATCGGGACGAGAGAAGTGTCTGAGGTACCTGGTGCCCCGGGTTGGACACTACGTACATCGTCTCCTAGAGTTTTATGCAAATTTGATACAAAAGCAGTTGAATCACGTTACTCGGGGGTTTTTGGGGTCGCTGAATCCGAATATCGCAATAGCGAACGTCTCCGAGGTACCTGGTGCTCAGGGTGAGCGGTACTTACCCTCGTCTTCAGGAGTTTTATGCGAATTCGATACAAAAGTAGTTGAAACACGTTACTCGGGGGTTTTTGGGGTTGCTAAATCCGAATATCGCAATAGCAAATGTCTATTCAAAATGAAAATTCCAGTTAGTTTTGCTTAAAAATTTGGAATAGCCTATAGTCTGTTCATTTTGTTTAAGTGGAACTAGATCTTGAAATCTAGTATCTTTAAACGATTGAAGGGGTTTTTTGACCATTTTGTTTAACAAAAGCTCGATTCAATCATTCAAAAATGAATTCGAGAAAATAAAAATCCCTTTTATTTCCGCTTAAACATTTGGGATAGAATTTATTCTTTTTAGTTTAAAAATAGATCCGTCATTGATGGTTAAAATAATTAGAACATATAAGAATTATTATTTTTTTTATTAAAACATTTTGTACACAATCTACAATAGTAAATCGAAAATCACAATAGCAATAGACAGAGCGAAATACTGATAGTTAATTGTTACCTCCTTACATCAGAATATTATTTTTAATTTATAATATTTTAACATATTAGTTTTGGAGGTATCAGTCCTAAATCCATTAATCCGTTTAACCGTGTCTCCATCCACCTCCATGGCCGTATCCGCCGCGGTGTCCACCATATCCGCCCCTCCATCCACCGCCGTATCCACCTCCGTATCCACCATATCCACCACCGTATCCGCCATATCCGCCGTACCCACCATAACCCCCATACCGGGATTCTGCAGTTTCAAGTTCGTCGACTTCAGCAGCTGCCACGGGACCTGCAGGAACGCCGAACTGGGTGTCATCGGCTGGGTAGGCGTAGACTGCCACCAGAGCGAGAGAGACAATGAAAAGTTCCTAGAAAAAAGATTTAATTTAGCCAAAATAGTAATTTTAAATGTGTATTTAATAACTAGCAGTTAATAATTTTCCATAAAATAGTTATCTGTTTAACTAGGGAAAAATTTGCAGTATTAAGCCGCATTCAGAGCTCTTAAATCAATAGCTTAAAGACAATAAAATAAATAAATGGGATTTTTTTTATTAAGAATGACAAAAAATTAAAATGCAATAAAAAGGATATTTTATAATGACAATCAATATAATCTAGAATTGGGAATGTCAGTATGATTTACAAAATAACTAAAAGTCCGATTTATAGATAAAAATTACTAGATTTCAAAATCTACTTCCGCCTAATCGTTTAGAATAGCCTATATAAGTACACAGGAATCTTTGAAACATCTTACAAGAAGTTGGTAGTCATTTTTTACCGACCGCCAACATATATAAGGGAGGTATTGTGATCATACCGATTTTGTCGTTTCGAGATTTCGATGGATCTCCACGAATTGAGGTCCCTACATAACGTTTTGACTATTTTTAGCATGATGTCTGTCTGTCTGTCTGTCTCTCTGTCTGTCTGTGTACACGAGCAGAGCAAATTCGGGCTGGAAGGATTTTTATGAAACTTTATATTTAAGCTTCTGCTATCAATGGCACGAGTTGATCAACTTTTGGTAAAAATTGGTGGACTAAAAATGGGAGTTTACTCGTGTCGATTTTAAGATTTTTGTGAATATTCCACAACAGAAAAATATTTCGAAAAAAAATATTAAACAAAAGTTGCTATAAAAGCAATAATTGATAACTTTTATTTGAGACGTTTTTTGATAAAACGAAAAATTTCGAATATTTTCTGTAAAATTCTCAATATTTTCAGACTTATATGTAACGTTTCCATGGTCATGATAAATAATATCTCTGTTAGAAAATATTAGGCCAAGTTCTTTCTACTCCGCTGCTAGAATGTATTTTATATAAGTACTTTACGATGGCGGTCGGTCCTGTGGTGGCCACAGTTGATTTTTTTTTATATTTTATTTATTATTATTATTATTTTTTTTATTATTAATTTGTACCGAACCACTTTCATAAATATTCAGATAAATTTAAAACATCTTTGATATAGCGAATTACTGACGCTTACAATTATTTATCGCTAGAATACATTTGTTATTTTCTTATGAATTTATTTTACAACATCTCGTCTGCATAGCCCCAAGCTGGTACAAGAACATTACTTTTTAACCAGGCCATTTTTAATGAAGATATTTCAGTAATATCGACGGCAACAATCTTTGTATGCACTAACCAGTATCAACAAGCTCTTATAGGTGCCGATAAATCAGCGCTGAAAACAATCTTTCTACGTGTTCATACCTTATAGTCATTCGCATACAGACGCATAGGTACAATAGGTATTAAATATCATTTATAGTGTGTTAGAGAAAATTCAAATGCAAGTAGGTACTACCGAATAAATAAGGTAAATTATTATTTTATTAAAATCATTTTAATATTTATGATTCGGCTCGGATAATACGGACACTTGGATAATCCGAGCTCGGATAATCGGAGTTCTACTGTTATTGAAAGACTATATCCCAAATGGAATAAAAATATCTTTACATTTGCAAATAGCAGTGATAAATAAATGTAAACATACCTTCAACATCTTGTCTAATCTTGTAGTGTGATCTTGTAGTGTGATCTTGAACAATGTTTAGATCTGAATATCCTGACCTATATCCGTGGATGTTTATATACCTTAGCTAAGGTACTTCCCAGAGATCAGAAGTGCATCATATCACCCCCCACTCCAAGCCTTGAATTCTTCCAGTAAACCAGATGTAATTCTTACCACTTCTTACCTATGATCTCTTTGTTCTGGAGCTGGAAAAAATGCGGTATTTCCTATGACGGCTTCTAAAAATCTGGGCACGAATTAACAAAATTATTATTTTTTTTTTAAAGTAACTAAAACCGTTATTAATGACTTTTAAACTAGGTTGGGTAACACTTTGGATGATATATGGAAAATTAGATTTCAATAGTTGATCAAGCGAGAAACCTGAATTATATTACCCATTAAAGCTACGAAAAATGTAAGAAAACAAAGAAAAAATTATGTGAAACGTGAATTTTAATACATTTGAAGAATTCGTAGATACAGTAGGTGGCCAAATTATTAGGGACAGTACACCTCCCCTGCAAATTTCAAGTTTAAATGCATTTTGTGAAAAAATAAATTGTTTTTAAATCATTTTTCTTCTATATTCTTGTTGGTGGTATCATTATTATTTTAAAAAGCGGGCGGTCGCCAAAGAATTCATCACCACCAAGCGGCAATTGATAGAAACCCTTAGCAGAGAGTGGCATCACAACCCCAATCTCCGACACAACGCAAAAATTTGCATAGAAAGCATGCCCAAATGCCTGGAAGCCGCAATCGCAGAAAGGGTGACATTACAAAATATTAATATTTTACTTAATTTGTTAAATAAAACTTTTTATACAAAAATAAATGGTTATAAATAAGCAATTATGTCGTTTTATATTCTAAATAAAGCACTCTAATAAATAAAAATAAATACGAGACCCAAAGCCACATATTTGGGCTCGCGAGATCGGTCGCCCGATCTCGCCCCCCCCCCCCCCCCTTAAAGCCGCTACTGCTTTCTCTCTACATTTTTACCAGAACATGAATATTCTTATTAAAGTCACTGGATTATACAAAGTAGCGCAATCCTTTGAAGATGCCGACAGACCCCAGGGTTTGATTGGCAACATTGACAACAATAAATAAATAAATAAATAAATAAACATTGCTTCCCCTATAGCAAACTAAAGCAGCAATTTTTACGTTCTTAAGTTTGCGTCTGCGCTGTCACATCTCTCTTTCTCGCTCTAATTTAATAACCTCCTTTGTCAGCGTTTTGAATATTTAAGGTTAAGTTTCATTTAAATTTATATATTATATCCATTTTATCTAATAAAAATTAAAAAAATAATTGAAATTGTACCACAATTTTGTTACAGTGCATCTTTGATTAAAAAATCGTGATTACAATTTTTAAAATAAAAATTTTGGTAGTACTAGTTTCTTATTTTTTTACTGTTGGAATCACTGAAAATCATTTGTGTTGGCGACATTTTTAGCCCCAGTATGGCTGCCGTTGCGCTACTTTGTATAATCTAGTGACTTTAATTCTTATGACACAAAATGTACTCTTCAAATATCAATTAGTTTGATCACGAATATAATTATTGATTTTCTTGTTAAAATATCAATCCAAAAAGCATTATTGACACATTATAAATTAGAACTAATAACAAGAATGAAGCTACATAAGACTATTCAATTGAACCGTTTATTTTAGAAATCACCTATTTTCAGTTTACAAAGTTTCGAGAAAATCAAAAAGAAAACACTATTCTACTTTGCTAAGAAATTTTTTTAGATGATACAATTAATCATTAATTTAAAAAATCACTTTTAAAATACGATTTTGGTGAAGAATACATTGATTAATATAAGCGTTTCCGCTTGTAACACCATAATATAAATGCGTAATTTTGTTGACATTCCTTTAAGGTTCTTAACCTTTCTAGCACCAGTTGAATTTGGATGGGAAGGAACTATTTTAAAAAAAAATACTCGAATACTACAATCACAGACCTTATAATACTATGTTATTCAAAATGTAATATAAAATCAATACAAATAAATTCATCATACGAGGGTTACCTTTTATGTTTTTACAAACAACCACTAGATGGCAATATTGAAATGTGTCATTACTATATTTGTAAAATTTTACATTTGTTATTGTGAAATCAGTGGCAGCTTATAAAGTGACAGAGTAGTTTGTTGACAATAAGCGTTTACAAAAAAGTTTGTGAAAAAATGGATAATTTTTTACGATTTTAGTAAAAGCCTAACTCAACAACAATGCATAGATTCACTTCGTTCATTTAGTTCATAGAATTCGTAGTAGTCGTGCGCCCGTCAGTGATGAATCTCGTGAAGATCGACCAAAATCGGTTGTGATTCAGAAAAACATCGATGCTGTGCGAAAAATGATTGAAGAAGATCGTCATGTGACCTACCGTAAGATAGAGGCATTCTTTGGCATATCGCAGACTGCAATACATTCGATTTTGAATGAACATTTAGCTGTGAAAAAGATCTGTTCCCGATGGATTCCTCATAATTTGACCGAAGCTCAAATAAGGCTCGTGTTGATTGGTGTAAGGGAATGCTAAAAAAATTCAACATAGGCACTGCAAAATCCGTATAGAACATCATTACAGGGGACGAAACTTGGAGTTATTCATATCAAACAGAAACTAAGCAAAAGTTGTTCGTTCACGAAGCACTTCCAAGAAAATGAAGAAAATTGTTTTTTCGGTAGTACTGGACATGTCGCAACCATTCCTTTAGAGCAGTGTTTCTCAACAGGTGGTCCCCAGAATAATTTTAGTGGTCCGCGAAAAATGTTGTGTTTTTTTTAGTTTTTTGTTATTTTTGTACATACATTTTTTATGTAAATAATTTATATTTTGTTTATTTTCTATAACTTGCTGTGATTTTCTACAAATAACATAAATGTATTTAGTAGCACATTAAATATATTTGTTTTCTTGCAAAAAATGAACAAACAATTATTATTAGTGGTCCGCGTTAGAAAATTATATATTATACTGGTCTGCGGTGCTTTTTTGGTTGAGAAACACTGCTTTAGAGGATCTGAGAACAATTAATGCTGAAGTATACAACAATTTGTTTGCCAGAATGATCGACAAAATCAGGAAAAACAATTAAAAACGTCGCATCATTCTTCATCATGACAATGCAAATTTCCACACAGCTCATCAAACAATTGATTATTTGAAGGAGAAAAACATCGAATTAATGTATCATTGCTCATATTCATCTGATTTATCCCCTAAAGATTTTTTTGTTCCCCAATGTCAAACAAAAAATGCCTGGACAGCGATTTTCATTACCTCAAGAAGCTGTTGAAGCCTTCGAAAACCATATTTTGAGATACCAAATTCAGAGTGGAAAAAATGTTTTGAGAATTGGTTTGAACGCATGCAAAATTGTATAAATCTTAAAGGCGAATATTTTGAAAAGCAATAAAACAGTTTATTCAAAAAAAATCTATCTTAGTTTTTGTAAAAACTTTAAAGGTAGGCGTCTTATTATGGATGTCAAAACAGAAGAGAAAAAGGGAAAACCTAGAAAAAAATGGACAGCAAGAATCTGAAAAGATAATTTTAAAAGAGAGGTAGGGAACAACATGTTATACCCTTTTCACACTAGATCTTTAAGATCGGATGTTAAAGTGAATGTATGTTTAAACGCTAATGTGAAACCGTACGGCCTCGTCTAAACACGACCGATGTTTAAGACAGAGATCTGCGTCTTAAACTTCGCCCGCATTGCCAACTTAATTTCCATTATAAAAAAATACTCCTTGAATTTGTGCTGTCAACATTTTATATTATCATAAACAAGAATACTGTATTATATCGACGTTATAAGAAGTTTATACTTATTGTTATAATAAAATTATTTATTTTAATAATGTGTTTAATAAAATACAGAGCTACAATAATTGAGATAAAATGTATCGACTTACATGTTAATACAGGTGTAATATATTCTTTATTGTAGTGCCTTTATTGTAGAATGAAATGAAATATCCTTAATTGTTTATAATAATTCAAAATGTGCGACTGCGCAGACAGTTCAAAACTGGTAATTTCATTACGGTAACTTAAGGACAAAATTACTGTAGCTGATGACAGCACCGGAGATTTAAACATCAAGTGTGAAAGCATACCGATCTTAAACATCGGTGAACTTTAAGTTCACTCGTCTTAAAGATCTAGTGTGAAACGGGTATTAGGGCAGGCAGACAGTAGAGTTTGTAAATCGAAAACTTCTTGGATCGTTAAAAACTGATAATAATAAGGTCTGAAGTTTTTGCCAGTCAAAACACGTTTTTTGTTGCATCCAGCCCTCAAAATATAGATTAGAAAATTAACTTTCAGTCTAGCCTGCTATAAAATTTGAAGATTTGGATTTGGATTATAATAAGCAGGTCAAAATTTGCATCAATCACTTTTTTAAACAGAAGAAAAAACCTTTTATTATACATTTTTTGTTAACACAATTAAGAACAGTTTTTTTATACTTTGGGGTCATTAAAGACTTCAACAATAAGTTAATTATTTTATTTTTTATATTTAAACAATTTGTCATACAACTTTTTAAATTGAAAATATATTTATAATTTTAATTTGGCAGATATTTGTTAGATTTTTTTATTTTCGTTCTATTTTTTACCCCAACCACCGCCCCCACATTTTCCACCTCCGCCTCCACCACCCCTACAACCACCTCCACCTCCACCTCCACCGCCGCCTCCATTGCTTTTCTTCACAACTACGATGATCTGTCCACCACCGCCACCACCTCTACCACCGCCTCCATGACCACCTCTACCACCGCCTCCATGACCACCGCTACCACCGCATTTACCGCAGCTCTTTTTGCCTCCACCGCCTCCGCGACCGCCTCCATGACCGCCTCCGTGTCCACCTCCGTGACCACCTCCATGGCCACCTCCGTTACTTTTAATTGGTATTAAAAGGTATTTAGTACCGCCACCACCGCCTCCCCCATGGCCGCCGCCGCCTCCATGGCCACCACCGCCTCCGTAGCCTCCACCGCCTCCGTAGCCACCACCGCCTAAAAATAACACAAATTAAAAACTGATGTGAAGTGTGAATTTTCATACATTTCAGGGTTTCATAGGTATATTATAAGTGAAGGCGGCATGCTGAGTGTGTAGGACAAATTTTGCTTTGTAGTAATCACGGCAAAATGAACGATATTTTTAAAATAATTTATCATCTGTTAATCTAAGAGCTTTAAAAACAAATTTTATGTTAAAATATTTTTTTGTTAATTTTAATTCGAATACCTAATACCATTATTTATGGTCTGTTCCAAATGGTTAGGCGGAACTAGATGTTGCAATCTAGTTACTTTCATCGTTTAAATCATGCTTTTCGGCCGTTTTGTTTAAGCTTTGTAAATCATACTTGCAACAAACATTTTTTGGTTAAGGTTAATATCATTTTAAAATGTCATTTTCTTTATATTTTGATTTTTTGTCTCATTCTTAATACAAATATCCCATTTATTTATTTTTTTGTCATTAAAATATGTAAGAAAAATAATTTAATTTTGACATATGTCATTCGTTTCCATGGTTTCATTGTTGGAATTTTAAATTTTGACATTCCAACGTGAAAAATGAAATAACCCAAGCAAGGTCCCTTTTCGTGACAACCTAAAAGATCGAAATTCCCATTTAGTTCCGCCTAACCGTTTGAAACAGACTGTAGGTTTCTAAATATGTGCAGCATTTTTTTTATATATAGCAAGTTTAATTAAGATTTTGAAAATTGCGCCTATGGCTTCTATTGGTTGTTTTAAGTCATATGCACGGCCCCTCTGGTTTCGTATATATGACACATAGAATAATAATAATAACTACACTAGTCTCTAGTATGACGCGGCTCAAAAGGTTGCTGAAGTTTGAGATTAGTGAACGCTTGTCAAGACCTGACAAACCCCTTAATAATAATAATAATAATAATATCTCTTTATTTAACATATTACAGAGGTATAAATTGGTACATTTATAAAGTAGATGCAATAAGAGATTAAACACCAAATAGAAAAGCACAAATATAAACAAAAATATTAATTTAATAAATAATAGCTGTAAAGCTAAAACAATTTAGTAGATATACCACTTATTACTATGCTGGGGAAACACCACATATACCACAAAGTTATGTGCGTGGTATCAATGTATATGGATTTTAAGTAGTGAGCGATCCTATGTATATATTATATATTAGTATACATTTATATACATGCTAAAGTAAAAATAAAAGATGTGCATTGTATTTACAAAATATTAACAGTTGTTAAAGATTGTATCTAGTTCGGTTTTTATTAGCTGGTTAATCCATTTGTTTGGCAATTTTGATTACATTATATTGTTGAATATTGATCTGATGTCGTGAAGCGAAATTATGCAATTTATTGTAGATTTTAGGTACAAAATAATTAAAACTCTGTCCTATTGTTTTAATTGCTTTGTAAGGCAATGCTTGCCCAGAATTTCTAGTAGCATAGGGATGTTGTATATGTAAGATATGAGCCTGGCTTTTATTAATAAGTCTTATTATTGATAGCGCAAACAACTGTTGTAAATTCATTAATTTAGATTCAGAAAATAACCTATTGGTAGGGAAATATAAGGGTTTTTTCAGTAATATTTTAATTATCATTTTCTTTATTATTGCTAATCTTAACATATGACAGTTTGCCGCTCCACCCCAAGCTATTAGCCCATAAGTAATTATTGACTGAACAAGACTATAGTAGAAACTAGACAGTATTCTCAGTGGCATAAACTCACGGAGTTTTTTAATATGAATGAAAATATAATTCCAACAATTCCAACTGGTTATTAAATTTACGCTCTTAAAAATTAAATGCAACATTTGCCAAAATATAACTAGAATTTTGCCAAAATAATTTAAACAAAAAAAAAAAAAAAATGAAAAAAAAAAACAAAAATAAAATTGTCTGGGAGGGAGCGTACCCTAGTTTGCTGCGTAGCAAGCGAGAAAGCTAACCATTAGACCAGAATAGGCCTTCTAGTATAGTGTGTTACATAACTATAACTTTTGTACATCGTCAACCAAAAAACACAAAAAATTCGTTATTTTTCGAAAACATAATCTGATCAAAAATTCCTGTTGTACTATTCCGGTTTACACCAAAGTACATTACTTAGAATTTTTTTTTTTTTACGTGGTGCAGGACAATTTTTTTTTGCACAGTTTTGGCAATAATCTCATCAAAATAATTTATTTTGCAAAAATAAAATTTTGATCATTAATCAACGTACGAAGGGCTTTCATTTGATACCTTACTCAGAATTAAAAAAATATATTTTTTTTTGCGATGGGCACATATTTGTTTATATTTTCAGGGAGATAGGTTTTTTAGATGTTTTAGTATTTTTCCTATATGCGGGTCAAAGAGTTGTATAAGCATGCCAAATTTCAACTCTCTAGATTTAGCCGTTTGGTTACAATTTTACCGAACAGACAGACAGACAGACAGACAGACAGACGACAAAATGACGGTATAAGGGTTTTGTGGTCATACCTACAAAACCCTAAAAATGGCAAAGCGAAAATAGACTTAATGAATGCCAAATTCTAGAAAAGGCAAAAAAAGAATATAGTGTAGGAGATCAACTCACCTCCACCTCCTCCTTTGCATCCACCATTTCCACACCTCTTCTTCCTGCTCTTAACTCCCGTGTCTCCAAGATGTCCCGTATCCAAAACAGGCAAATCACTTATCTCTCCATTTTTAAAGTCTTTTTTAGTCTCTTCATTAACCTCTATCTCATCATAGAGATTACTCACTTCCGTTGACTCCGGATTTTCCGATTTCAATGACACTTCCGCTGGATAAGCATTACTGGCAATAATCACGATGGATAAAATTATAATTTTCTGCAACAGATCACAAGGTCAGATTTGGGATTTTCTGATGACTAAATAGATTGTTTTTCTAGTTCAGGTTTATGACCTGTTAAAAAGACAACCGGATCTAGTATTCTGATACAGCATTTATTTATTAATAAGCTAATTTCCATTTTTTAAAGATCGACACTTTAGTGGAAGATATTCCATGAGTGCAACAAAAAAGAACATCCAATATAATTACCCAATTAAAAAAAGAACACCCAGTAATAATTAGTTTATTTCAATAACTTTTGGTATACATTTTTGTTAGGGTAAGGTAAGTAAATGATCAAATTTTTAAGAGAATCGGACGGTTGGAACCCAAGAAAAAATTAATAATGGGTTGAGCCACCATGGTGGGCAATGTACTAATTAACATGTCTGGGTATGCTCCTAATTACGAGGTGTGTAAATTAAGTAACAGGACTGATTCGAATATTTATATATTCGAATAGAATTACAATTCAATATTGTCTCCCTCAAAATAACTTCCTTGGGAATCCATACAGCGCTGGAGACGGTTCTTCCAATCTTCATAGCAGTGCTGGAACTCGGATACTGGAATAAATTTCAGCTGGTCGGTTACAGACATTTGAATGTTTTCGAGTGTCCCAAAATGGCGTCTCTTGAGGTGATTTTTCAATCTTGGGAAGAGGAAAAAGTCACAAGGACTCAAGTCAGGCGAATAAGAAGGTTGAGGAGCCACAGGAATGTTTTTACTGGCCAAAAACTCGTTTATTGAAATTGCTGTGTGACAAGGCGCATTGTCAAAATCTGATGAACGGTAGTGTGATTCAAATTCAGCTCTTCCCCGATTATTCTGGCTGTCAACCGACGATCTGAACGCACAAGATCCCGGATTCTGTAGATATTTTCATCGGGTTTTGAAGATGAAAGCCTTCCACTGCGTTGATCTTCAATTAATTCTCGTCCTTTCGATGCTTTAAACCATCAAAAATCCTGGGTCCTTGACAAAATGTCTCCGTAGCCTGTTGAAGTTTTGCAAAAGTTTCCATTGCACTATCCAAGTCTGAAGCAAAACCTGATAGCACACCGTTGCTCAAAATAAATGTCACTCATTTTTAGAACGCACTAGAAAAAACTGTTTCAGTTTTTTAATCGGAGCAATATTTACAGGAGTAACTATTTCACGGGGTTTTCCTGGACGAGGATCATCATCTAGGTTAAAAATTTCTCTTTAGAATTGTTTATACTAACGAAACACTGCTCCGACTTGGAAAATTGTCAGAAAATATAGTAAAGATTTCGGAGAAACACTCTTCCGCAGACAAACCACGTTCGAAATTGTACAAAATTATTGCACGAAGATCTCGTCGCGTTAATTCACTCAAATTGATTTACACTTGCACTGCAAACAATAGACTGATTACATAAATTTATTTATCAGTGTATCTTATGTTTTGAATGTTTTATTTAATGATGCAAGAATAATAAACTTACTATGTTTATTTATGCAGCGGTATCTTAGTTAATTACTTTAAAAAATTTGGCGCACGGCAACAAAGGCTATTTGCGCCTAATGCGGCCCATCACAGCCGTATCTTAAAATTTTTCTAGGACCCTATGTATTATATTACAGAAAAAATAAAGAATTTGTTTCTACACGCAATTTTTTTGCCTATCAACCGGCCCGTAATTATGGTTTCCGCCCGCGGGGGGGGGGGGGGAGAGGAAATTATTGTTTTACCCTAACTCGGGCCGCTGTCGGTGTCCCTGATTAGACTAAATTTTACATAATCATACGAATTTTTTGTTGCCATCAAAAAAATTACTTTTCTTTAGCAGGTAAAATTTTTATATAATTGAACCAAAGCTTAAATCAACAGTAAGCAAATTAATTCAAATTAATTCAGTATTAAAACGTAGTAATATAAACTATTGATTTATATTATGTCCGTTTAAATTAATGGCAAATTTTTAAATATTAAAATGTATAAACATTGAAAATCGTGATATGGAAATCAATGTAAAGAAATATACTAGATTATTTATGTTATATTGTATTACTTTTTAATAATCAAATTTAAATTTATAATTAAAAAACAAGAATAATAAAAAATATTAAATAATTAATATAATATTTATAATATATACAAATATAAAAAACTTATATGATGAAAATTATATGAATGTACACAGCAAAAAATTCATAAACGGAAGAGATTCATAAGTTCATTCTCAGTTTGGTTAAAATTTGTGTTAATTTTTTTTTTTTAAGTATTTTGTTCACAATTTTTAACCAAATCAAAATATCACGTATTTTAGACAGATTAAAGTGACACCCGCTGTTTTAACAATTTTGATCAAAATTGTGTTGAATTGCAAGGAAGAAGTTTCAAATCGACTTAAATCACAACTGCCAAATAGTCCAGATTTTAATGTATTGAATCTTGGCTTCTTCAATTCTATACAATTCTTACAACATACAGCTTCACCGAAGGTGCGTTTGGCATAAGCTAATAATCTACAAATTCTGCATAATTTACACAAGAAACGTTCGGCATAAAGTTTCTGTATGCTCTGTGTTGCACGAAGATCGTTCGGCAAATATCGTACAGTGCAGTTTGTGTTGCACAGTCGTCACAAGTTCAGATCGTGCGGAAATCGATGCAATAGTGTTTTTCGCGGTAAAAATATAAGTTATTATTTCTACAAAACAATATGAGTGAGAACAATCAAGATATCATTGTTTATGCCTGCAGCATTTGCAAAATAAATAGTATAGACATGAACCTCATGATGAAACATGTAAATACACTCAAAAAGATTCAAAATTTTCTTGATACAAGCGGAAATGTACTTTAAATTGATTTGTAGTCATGTTTGGATCAGTACTCTGCATATTCAAACACTTTTTCCAAAATATTTTCAGGTTTTGAAAATTCTTCTGAATTGTCTTTCTCATCAAATAAAATTTCTTTTATATTATTTAAATGTATCCCAAAATCTTCATGCGTCATTTTTATATTATCGTACAAAACAAGTAGCAGGAGACAGATTTCATGTAATCAAATACACATAATTTATTTGTATACAAAAAAAAGGTTAGAATAACAAGAATAACTGCACAATCTGAACAAGGCGTTCGTCTTTAACTTTCTTGCACAGTGTGCACAGTGGTCACGTGACAAAAAACTTGCACGACACAGAGTTGACACTGCACAGTTATGCCGAACACACCTCGAATACAATCGATGAACTGATTGAATACGTACAAAATGCATTTAATGCATTAAACATACAAACCTTTGATAATGTTTTTATAACATTGCAAACTTGTCTGTAAGCAACCATGTTAGCAAAAAGAGGGAATTCCTATAAGATTCCGTACATTAATAAGGCAAATCTTTATCGTAAGGGACGATTACAAACAACATTATCAAGTTCCATACAAGCTGTGGAAACAGCCACGTCCTTGTTAAATTAAAACTTTTTATATTATTCTTTGTTTTACTAGATATTTGTAACTGTTTCATAAATAAAATCATTCTAATTAATAAAAATTGTCATTTTATGACAGGAAAAATATCAAAATGTATACCGTATTTTCAGACGGAGGGTGTATTATTTTGTATGAAAAATGAAACATCTAATTTTATCCATATGCACTTTAAAATTAATTATTTTATTTATCTATTATTTTTATAAGAACATGTTCTTACCTTCATATTAGCGAAGTGAACTCTGAAAAGAAACCATGTTTTTCTGTTTATATACTTGATCTTACAAAATAATGAGTACTTTTAGATTCTTTTATTAATAATTAATCCTATTTACAATTAGTTTCGCTGATATCTAAGAAGAAATATGGGACTATAACGCCTCAAAGCCTTGATTAAAACACTTTCCCGGATTTATTTATAGAAAAATTATAAGTATTAATAATAATTACGAATATAATAAAACAATAATTAAACACATATTTGGAATTATTAGTTTTGATCAGAAAATATCCGTATTAGCCTCAAAAATAATAAAGAAATATTCTAAATTAAAATCGTAAAAAAAATCTCAAATAGACAATATTTAATATAGGTCAGTCAAATCATTTTGCGTCATAAAATGACAAACTTAGTAGCGAAAAAATAACTAAATAGATTTTTTTGCATGTGAATTATAGACTAATATTGCTCTTCACTCTTTTATTTTACTAAAACATACCTTTTGAAGTCATTTAGTTTGTGTTCAATAGTCATTTTGAAGATTGACAAATTTTAAAAGTGTTTATTTAATATAGGGACATTTGTATTGGTATCGCTAATACGTTCTGACGTGTTTTGATACTAGTGTTCACATATATCTAACTTATAGTAATTTCTAAAAACCTTTTTTATATAGTTTGTTATTTATTTAGCAGTTTTATGTTTAGTTATATATTCTCTTATAGATTTCTTATAGATTTCCATTTGATATTCAGACCAATTCTGTAACTCAGTTACTATGATCATAGTAACTAAATTTGTCACAATGAGCAAGGTCAGTTACTATCATGAATGAAAGTGATTATACTTTTTATAATATTTTATCTTGTAGTAACGTTACTACAAAGTAACTTTTTACAGAATTGATCTGATTGTGTTTAGTGCATAGCTTTTTAGGTTAAATTCAACGTACTTCTATTTTCTTTTTTTCTATTTTCCGAGGTAAAATAAATAAATAAATAATTTCAAAAAAAGACTCACACTATCTTAGCCAAAACACAAAAAAATCTATAAAATTACAGTCCATAATTTAGCAATGAATCAAAAAAAAAAAAAATAATGCTGCCAAAAACATAAAAACTGCAATATTTTTCAAAAACGCAATCGGATCAAAAATTCCTCTTGTACTTTTCCGGTTCAGATCAATGTACATTACCTATAATTTTTTCATATTTTTAGTTTAACCCCTTTGGGTAAAAAGGTGCGGGACAAGAACTTTATTAGCATATTTTTGCGCAAAAATATAATCATTTTTTTTTTTGGTCATACCTACAAAACCCTAAAAAGAATGGCGGATCAAAGTACAAAAAAAAATAATAATAATAAATAAAATGGATACATAATATACCGCGGCCCTACATTGAAGTGTGTTTAATAATGGAACTGAATGTAGACTATTTTAAAGAAAACCACAAATTAGAATATGTTATAAAACTTATGACGCTAGTATTTTTTGATCTTCTGAATAATAATGCATACATATGCATGCGATGACACAGTAGTTTCAATTTAAGAATAACAAATAACATTGTATATTTTTCATTTCTTGGTAATTACACAATTTAAGGTACATCGCAGATTTTTTAATTATTTAGGTTTTTCCATTTCGCGGTATTCATAATTTTTATGTTTTCAAAGAAATATAAACAAGCTGTAATTATTTGTTGACGTAAATTAAGGTATCATTTTAAAATATTTAGTCATGTGTATATAGAATTCCTTTAATTATGCAAAAAAATATTCAACATTTTATTGGCTATTCAACAACGTATGAAATAATGGCAAATTAAAAAAACAAAAGTACAAAATAAATTGAAATGTGTAAAAAATCATGTTACTAAATTCTAAATACTTGGTTCATTAACAGAATTATAATGATTTCGATTCTAATTTTGGTTTAATTTTCTAAAATTTTCTAAATATTTTCATTTGGTTGCGCTAGATGTCAGCAGTTGAGTGTCATCATAAGCACCCAACCGTCAAAACAAATCTTTGAATCAGCTGTTTATTGTCAAGAATGTTGTGATTATCATATTGTTGAAAAATCCTCAATTATGTTAAATAACAACATAAAAATTGATTAATAATGGAACAAGTTCGTACATTAGTCCGTGAACAAGGCCGTGAGGCCAGAAATTTACTGGCTTTTAACATTTCTATAGATGATAATGGATTTAGTCCAGGTAAATCTAATTTTAAGCATTAAATTATTATTTGGTTACATAATTTTGTTGTTATTGTAGCAGGAAAAGTGTCTCGTAAGCCACCTTGTGGTCCTCGGTTGTCAGAATCAAGACGAACTGTCAAATGTAATCTAGTTTCAAGTCAAGGACGTACAGGAGCTCGAGTGCGATCAGCTTCTACGGGGAGGGATAAAAGATCTGAACTACGAGCACGATACTGGGCTTTGCTTTTCGGAAATCTACAACGTTCGGTAAGTAATTTTCACTATTAAACACCAACATGCCTTTCAACGATCTAATATAAATCTTTCATGGCAGATCGTTGAAATTTTTAACACTGTAGACAACCACGAAAGTCCTGCGGAATGTCAAGAAGTTATACTCGT
The DNA here is from genome assembly GCA_963971575.1 of Liopterus haemorrhoidalis. NCBI lineage: Eukaryota > Metazoa > Arthropoda > Insecta > Coleoptera > Dytiscidae > Liopterus > Liopterus haemorrhoidalis. The sequence goes on along the minus strand of OZ020621.1, from coordinate 2,468,690 downwards.
CCTTGAAAATTATACTCGTGAATTTAAATCTTTATCGGAATGGTTTAGATTGAAATGGGAGTATGAAAATACTCCACTTCCACAGCGACCAACATCATTAACTTGGGATATTTGTAAAACGAATACTAATCTCCCGAAAAGTAGATCGGGGAAATCAAGTCCGAACATTAGTTCAGGACGATCCAGTCCGAATATATCAGGAAAATTAAGTCCACGACCACCTATTAAATTAAAATCCGGACCTACAAGTCCATTACCACCCGAAAAAGAAGAATCAAAACATGAAATAGTTGATAAAATTAAAACACCAGAACCAAATGTGTTATCACCGAGTGAAGATCAAAAAACTTATGTTGATATAATGAAAAGAGTTGGTGTTGAAACTGTTGATAAAGGTATAAGCACAGATGTGGTTGAACCGTACAAACCGCTAGTTAAAAAAGCTTTTGTCGTTAAAGTCAACCAAGAATGCCAAACTGACGAAGAAAAAACTGATGCTAAAATCATTGCCAAAACCACAAAACCGATAACCAGACCTGCGTATTCAACTGCATTATCTAGAAATACAGTCGCAAAAACCACACCAATTACAAAATCAACATCTAAACCTGATATTAATAAGTTACCGTTAAAATGTAACGGTGTTCAAAGAACCATTCGATCGGTAACAACTCGTCCTCTAACCGAACGTTCAGTTTTAGCCCGCAGTAAAACAGTCGGAGACATCAAACCGTCATCAAGCACTCGTAAACTGGGTGCAAAACTAACTTTACCGACACGAAACCCAGCAATACGTAAACCTCTTGAAAAACCCAAAATTGTCTTAAATAATCGTCCAGGTAAAACTTATGACAGCAATGAATTATGTAGCAGTTCTGCGGAAACAATTATAAATACGTTCGATCAAAATCATTCATTCGATTTAGATAACCACGTAACGAGTTCCGCTGAAAATTTAAACTCAAAGAATGTAAAAGATTTGGACGGTTGGTTGACTGTTAAATGTCGTTCGAGGTTTAGAAATAATGGTAAACGTAGTTCAGACCCGATAAATCATTGGGCTAACCGTTTTAATCAAGTTAGCGCAACGGCAAGTCTACCTGCGCTAGCTTTACTCCCTGAGAATCAAATAGAAGCCAGCGGTCCGATAAACAAAAACACAAAAGACAGTTTAAACACCTTAAAATCCCAAGCTAAAAAAACTGAGAATAGATTTATTCGAAGATCAAATACAACTTTATCAAGAACTAACTTAAAAACTGATTTTAAAACTCTAAAAACTACAGCGGAGAAAAATAAAACAAATATGAATATAAAGAAGTGTTCGGAAAAGAAAAAACAAGAATTCATTGATTCGGAAACTGAGTCTGATGGGAAAACTAAAGAAGATATTGCATCTGAAGAGGAACATCGGAAAGAAACTCAAAGATTAACTGAAGAAGAAGCGTTGCTTACTAAACAGATTGCGGAATTACAGAGTTCGGATATTGATGTTGATACTGAGACAGATGGAACGGAAACAGATGGTGAATTGCAAGGAGAAGCTGATTGTGAAGGAGAATCGGAAGAACCAGAAGATGGGTTATCGTTGGAAGCTAGATATGAACCTGTTCTTGCAGGTAAGAATTTTTTAATTTGTATTTTGTGCAAAATATTTTTTTCAGTGGCAGAGAACGAAATAAATTCTCTTAAAACGAAAATAAAATATACCATATCCATTTTTAGGGTTTTGTAGGTATGACAAAAAAACCCTTATACCTTCATTTTGTCGTCTGTCTGTCGGTCTGTCTGTTCGGTAAAAATTGTAGCCAAACGGCTAAACTTAGAGAGTTGAAATTTGGCATGCTTATACAACTCTTTGACCCGCACATAGGAAAAATACTAAAACATCTAAAAAACATATCCCCCTAAAAATATAAACAAATATGTGCTCATCGAAAACAAAAATATTTTTTTTAAATTCTGAGTGGGGTATCAAATGAAAGCCCTTCGTACGTGGATTAACGATCAAAATTTTATTTTTGCAAAATAAATTATTTAGACTCGGTTTCTGCCAAAATTGTGCCAAAAAAAAATTGTCCCACACCCTGTAGCCCAGATGGTTTAAACTAAAAATCTGAAAAAATTCTAAGTAATGTACATTGGTGTGAACCGGAATAGTACAACAGGAATTTTTGATCAGATTATGTTTTCGGAAAATAACGCATTTTTTGTGTTTTTAACTAAAATATGTTAAATATTTAATTCACTATGTAACACAGTAGATAAATAAGCGCTCGTAGCGTAGTGCGTTGCGTCGTCGCTTTGTAATTTGCAAACTAGAGTTCGATTCCTGTCAATTTTATTTTTTTTTTTTTTAATTTTATTTTGTTTATATTATTTTGTCAAAATTCTAGTTATATTTTGGTAAATGCATTTAATTTTTAAAAGCATAAAATTAATAACCAGTGGGAAGTTTTGAAATTATAATTTAATTCTATGTTTGAATGTATACGAAATCAGAGGGCGGAGCTTATGATTTAAGCAACCAATGGAAGCCATAGGCGCAATTTTCAAAATCTTAATGAACCTTGCTATATAAAAAAAAAAAAATACTGCACATATTTAGAAACTTAAATAATGGTATTAGGCATTCGAATTAAAATTCATAAAAAAATATTTTGGCATCCCAAATAATCATCATTCACTTACTAAATATCTGCGAAACCCTGAAATGTGTGAAAATTCACACTTCACATCAATTTTTTTATGTTCTCGCCTAGTGTGAGGGTCAATATTTCCTTCCACCTTTTAAAAGCTCCTGAAGATGAATTGCAGCATCAAATTCTTCCTCGAAAATCTACCCCGAATTTTTTTTTTAAACTAAAACTTAAGATATTGTTATGTTTTTGACACAATTTATTATTTTTTTAATTCATGGTTAAATTAAGACGAAATTCGGTTATCTGAATATTTTATTTGTTATTTTATAGGAATGTCTTGGGGTGAAAGAATGAATACACTAGCTGCTCTTGAAGCTTTAGTTGCAAGGCATCCCGGTAGAGCGCTCCAATTACATCAAAAACTCTCAAGTCCATCTCGTCGGCGTTCACTACCAGAAATTCTACGCCGATACCAAGCAAAGCAAGCTCGAGCCCAACAGCAACGCCAAGCATTACAACAAGAAAAAGCTCAAAAACTACAATCTCTCCTCGCAAGAGTTGAAGAAGTAAAAGCTGCAAAACTCCAACTAATCGAAGAAAAAAGAAAACGTATGGAACAAAGACTACAAAAAGCAGCACAAAACAGACATAAACACTTAAGAAAAATAGTAAGAAAAGCACATGATGAAGAGGAAAAATTAAAAGAAATAGCTTTTATTAATGAACTCGAGGCACAGAATAAAAGGCATGATTTTCTAGCGCTTTGTAAAGAACAGAGTGGAAGACTTCAAGGATTGCATGAAGATAGAAAGAAGAGGCAAGAAGAGAAGGCAGCTAAAGAAGCAGCTGTGGAAGAAAGAAGAAAGGCTTTAGAGAAAGAAAGATTAGAGAGATTAGATAGACTTCAAGATGAAAGAAGACAAAGGAATGAAAGAATAGGACAGCAACAACAACAGAGGGAGAGAGAAAGACAAGAATTAGCTAGAGAAAAAGCAAGGGATAGAGAGGTAATTAGATCATCATCATTAATTTTTTCCATTAGGCTTTTAGTGCTTGAGTAACTTTATTCAGTCCATATCTGTATTTGTACCGCTTAAAACTGTTTTACATTATACTTCTCAGTATACTTTCAAACTTGTGACGCCATTCAAACTTTTAAAACTACCTTCTGAAAAAAAAATACATTCAACACAATGCATTTTATTACTTCTCACTGCCAACTTAACAGTTTGAAGTGATAGAGATAGAAAGAGAACGTAAACAGGGTTTATAGACGAGGTAAGTGTAGCAGGATGCGATGGGGAAAACGAGTAAGTGTATTAGAGTGTGACGGGGGAAACAGGCAGCCTCCATATTTTACTTTAGCTTTTATTTTTATTGTTTTGTTTTTATTTTTTTGTACTAGGAGGAAAATAGGATTAAAATAAAGTACATAAACAAAAACTAAAAATAAAACACTATATTCTACATAAAAATTTAACATTTACAGTCTGTTCCAAACGGTTAAGCGGAACTAGATTTTGCTATCTAGTTACTTTCATCGTTTAAATCGTGCCTTTCGGCCGTTTTGTTTAAGCTTTGTAAATCATACTTACAATAAACATTTTTTGGTTAAGGTTAATATCATTTTAAAATGTCATTTTCTTTATATTTTGATTTTTTGTGTCATTCTTAATACAAATTTCCCATTTATTTATTTTTTTGCATTAAAATATAAAAAAAAATATTTAATTTCGACATATGTCATTCGTTTCCATGGTTTCATTGTTGGAATTTTAAATTTTGACATTCCAACGTGAAAAATGAAATAACCCAAGCAAGGTCCCTTTTCGTGACAACCTAAAAGAACTAAATTCCCATTTAGTTCCGCTTAACCGTTTGGAACAGACTGTATATTAACACACATATTTAATTTATGTGTATACTGTAGTTATACTTTGTGGTATATTTTAGAAAACATATCAGATTATAACAAAAACAATAATAAGCTTCTCAACAGGTAAAAGTCTTAATGAACTTGATTAAATTACAAATACAGTAAAATACTTATGCAAGAAATGATATAGGACAATTCATTATTTCTGTTGCAAGCTGTTTTTCTTGCTTTTATCATAGCTACGATTTGTACACCGATGAACAACAGTTAACTATTTTAACTAATTTGTATTTTATCTCAATGGAAGTAACAGATAAAAGTTTGGTTATAATCAATTTATAAATATCGTTGAATTAGAGCCTGTTTCTTTGGTTTAGGCGGAACTAGATTTTCAATTTTAGTAACTTTTACCGATTAAGTGAGGCTTTTGATAATTTTGTTCAGCAAAACCCTACTTCAAATCAAAAGAAAAGCTCATGACAACTTACAAAAATAAAAATTACAGTTAGTTCCGCCTAAACTAATTACAAAACCAGAACTTGGTCAGGAATATTAAAAATGTCAGAAAAGTAAAACAGTACAGCATATAAATTTGGTTGGTACGCCTGAAAAAGTAATGAAACTTCAAACAAAATCTGACTGGAGGTAGTTTCAGAAGTTGAAAGTCGGATATCACTGAAAGTTTGAAGGTAGTATTGTGTTTCACATTATACTTTTTACGTCAATACTACCCAAAAAATCCATAGTGCTAAGGAAACCAGTGGCAAAGGGAAACCTCCGCTAGACTTGCCCTGCCATAAATAAATAAATTTTAAAAAAAGATTTAGGCCCGGTCTTTCCACCTTCAGATAAAGTCCCACGTAACTATCTGACAGATAAGGTTATTTGTAACTTCATCTGCTGAATAAATATCAATACCAGTCAGTGAATCCAATACGTCAGTCTCATTATCCGTTAGATAACTATCCGATAGATACATTTGTATAGAAAGAAGGGATGACATTTACTCAGCAGATGAAGTTACAAATAACCTTATCTGTCAGATAGTTACCTGGAACTTTATCTGAAGGTGGAAAAACCGGGCCTTAGGTAAATATTCAAAAATACATTAAATTATGTTCTATACACATTTTTGTTCAAGGCTGGTTTACTAGTTATCTTCATGAAAAACAATAGGGTTTTTCCCAATTAATAGGAGAATTTTTTAGAATCAAAACGAACTCTCTAACTTGAACCGTTCTTGAGTTATCGTGTATACACACACACACATAAGGACGGCACTTCGAAAATAGGTTTTTTCGATTTCGTGGATCTTGAAACGTGGCCAGCAGTCAAAATTTCGACATCGAAAATTTTCGCGATTCCAATACTTGCCCCTTATATATTAAGGTCGGGCAAGTAAAAATTATAATGTAGAACAGACTTTAAGGGCCGGTTTCTGAAAGCTTAGCCAAGTTTAACCATTTGGTTAAACTCGATTACAGTATAACAATTTCATACGTAACCATAACAACCATGTTCTGACCATTTGGTTATAGTTAACTAAGCTTTCAGAAACCCATTAGTGTTGCAGAACTATTAATATTAGAATGTATTACTTAACTACAGTCTGTTCCAAACGGTTAGGGGGAACTAAATGGGAATTTCGTTCTTTTAGGTTGTCACGAGAAGGGATCTTGCTTGGGTTATTTCATTTTTCACGTTGGAATGTCACAATTTAAAATTCCAACAATGAAACCATGGAAACGAATGACATATGTCAAAACTAAATTATTATTTTTTTATTTTATTGACAAAAAAATAATAAATGGTAAATTTGTATTAAGAACTAGCTGAGTACCCGTGCTTCGCTACGGTAAATTGACAGTTTGCCATCATCGTGCAATTATTATAAGTCATGGTTCTTTATAGATCACATTGCTAACTCTCTCCTCAGGTGTAGCTTCATCCCGTTAGAGGCTCATTAGTGTAAAATTCGTAGTTTGTTTCTAAACATGTGCACGGGTAACTTTTATAAGCAAAAACCTAGTCGATATCTCATCTGTCCTAATGGCGCGTCTACATCGAGGCAACCTGGTAGCATGCGACATGTCGAACGGTCGCATGCTACCAATGTGCAGCGGTCTGATGGGAGCCGTGCGACATGTTGCTCGTTTCCGTTGCTTGGCGGTAAACATCAAAGAGTTTTCGTGCGACACGCTACCAGTTCTGAAAGCCACATGTTCGCCATTTTGATATTTGATAGATGTTATTATAGAAGTATTTGTTTTTTAAATTAACTAGTGTTGTAAACGTTGCTGTATCAAAAATTATTTAGCAACTTAAATTTATTTAAGATAAGTGAGTAAATATAAGTTTGGATAAGATAGAGTATGAGAAATATTGATAAAAATAATTAAGTAAGGTTATGTTTTTGTTATGGAATTAAAATTTGTTACAAAATAGTATAAATTAGCTTGATATTATTTATAGTTATAAAATGTAATAATATTTTTGCGATCCGCCATATTTATTCAGTAAACTGACAGATCTCGCAACAATAAACAGTAGCACGCTCCCAGTGTTGGTGTAGACACTAGCTTGTCAATGCGACATGGTCTGACGGTCTCGTCAGACTTGTCGTATGCTACCATGTTGTCTCAATGTAGACGCGCCATAAGAGATGACACAAAAAATCAAAATATAAAGAAAATGACAATTTAAAATTATATTAACCTTAACCAAAAAATGTTTATTGTAAGTATGATTTACAAAGCTTAAACAAAACGGTCGAAAAGCACGATTGAAACGATGAAAGTAACTAGATTGCAAAATCTAGTTCCGCCTAACCGTTTGGAACAGACTGTACTTACTTAATATAATACTAACTTAATACTTAAAATGTATAAAACCCTTGATCCCAATTAAACTTCCTAGACTGGAACTTTATTTTCAACCTTTTAGGGTTTTTTATCTGTTACCATGAAACTGTTGTTACTATAGTAACATTTTATTTTAGGAGCGTCTATCAGCTTTACACGCACAACAATTAGCGAATACTCAAGAACTTCAAAAGCGCATCTCGCAGAAGCAAGAAGAATCAGCAAGAAGACACGAAGAAAACATGGAACATATTCGACAAAAAGCGCTGGAACTGTCAATCCTAAGATGTTACACAGATGATTGTCATACGCCAGAAATGACACCTTACGTCAAACAGAAATTTTGCACACTTTGCAATGTTTTGGTAAGTGGAATTTGTCCCAGGCATTCCGCAGTTGGACCTTTTATTGACCAAAACTAAGGCGGCCAGCCTTCGTTTATTACTTACCTTCGAAATTCTGAAATATGTGAAAATTAACATAATTTTTATTACAGATTAAGTCGGAAGTATATCTTATGAGTCATTTACGAGGCCGTTTACACCAAGAAAATCTTAAACAATCCGACGTTGGTCCATTAACAGGCAAAGAATTAGAACAATACAACCTAAAACAAATAGTAGACGCACCAGTTGGTAAAGAAGATCCCAAAGACACAGCCGCTAAAGAACGAGGCAAAGCTTATCGCAAACGTTGCAAGAAAATCCGACAAAGAATGTCGGTAAAAGGTGCAGAATACGAAGTAACATATAAACCTGCGTCGATAGATAGTAGTAATAAAAGAAGTATTAATAGGAATGTAAATACTATTGGATCTATTACTAATCAAGCTATGCAGGGTTGGTCTACTTCTACAAGTACACAGTTGGATAGGATTTTAAATGAAATGTCTAGATTATTTGTCAAAGGGAATAAGGAAGATATAACCGCATTTCAAGTTGCTGGCGGATTTTCAATATTAGGCAAACTTCTGATGTTAGCGCAAGATGCTACATGCCCAGCTTCTGTCAAGTAAGTTATATTGTTTATCTCTAAAGCTACATTCACAGCTCTAAAATTAGTATACTATACGCTATGAGTGGTTCACTGTAGATTGTCACTACAAGTTTGTAATATGGTAATGCAAGCGACCGTTCACAGCTCTAAATTTAATAGACTATGATTTGTTGACTGTACACATTTTCCAAAATTTATAGTTAGTGCGCTGTTTTAATGAGACAGACATATAAATTAGCTATCTCACTTTACATAACCTAGCAGGTAAATCATAGCTTGTAATGGAGATTATTTTTGAGATCTACGACTCAAAATAGATAAGTTTACACATTTTGAAGTCAATCGGAGAGAATTTTTTTTAGATTTTTAAAAATTATTCAAAAACGGTACACCGTAGCTTGTAATGGAGATTATTTTTGAGATCTACGGTTCAAAATACATAAGTATACATATTTTGAAGTAATTCAGAGAGAAAAAATTTTTGCTCGGAAATCGAAAAAATCGTAAGGGGTACCCCTTACGATTTTTTCATTTCTTGACCATTTTCAAAGGTTTTGTTTGACGATTTGTATTTATTGTAAAAGTTCGGATATTAAGGCCCCAATTTTTTTCTAGACTAAACAATATATGTAGATTTCAAAAATTTAAACCGCAGTTCTAATTATTTTATTATTCTTAAGCTAGAAGTTTTTGTAATTACCAAAAAAAAATTAAAAATTTCAAAATTTCGCAAATTTTTTTTTTGTTTAAGTGTTGCTTCAAAATAAGCACTGAGGCCCTTTAGGACGTGAGGATTTCAAAAATTTCAACCGCAGGTCTCTACCTCATGTAGTTTTTGAGATACGGTCTTTCGAATATGAAGTATTTACAAATTTTCAAAACTACACGAAAAGACGTTAACTAAGGAGGGCCTTATTTTTCATCTATGTAGAAAAAAGTCTGTAGTAGACAAAATTTCAAACCGCATGTCTCTTATATTTTATTGTTCTTAAGATAGGATTATTTAATATTTCAAAAAAAAAAATAAAAAATTAAATATATCGCAAACATTTTTTTTGTTTGAGAGCTATTTCAAAATAAGTACTTAGGCCTTTTAGGACCTCAGGATGTCAAATTTCAACCGCAAGGTCCCTATTTCGGTTTTATTTTATCCATTTAGATAAATGGATATATACAGATATCCCAAAATGTGTGAAAAAAATACACTTATCCCTTTTTTTTTGTTCCAGGAGTTTGACTACGGCTTGTAACGTGTGGCAGCTGACCTGCAAGGGCTCTTCTGCTGGCTCTGACAATTGTAGATATGTCATTCTCTCAAATCGGTTAACACCAGTTTTAGATCTTCTAAACGCCAAATTACAGGTAAGATCAAAATTTATTATCGTTGCCCATTACAAATTAGTTGAATTTAACTCCTTCAATATATGTAACCAGCTTTTCATACTTGTGTAGCATATAGTATACGTGTAAGGGGTATAATTTCTAATTTGAATAAATGTAATATATAAACACTTATAGGCTATTACCAGGACCGGCTGAAGCGGGCATTCAGAGCATGTGGCGGCAGATCAGGGGGGGGGGCAAATAAATGTAAAAATATAATGTAATTTTGTAACGAAGACCTTTTTTTTAGGTCACCACTTATATTTTAGAAGTAAAGACCTTTTTGTTTTCAGGACTTTATATAATATGTTTAGGGGAGTGCAATTATAAAATCTTACCCAGGGCTTGAAAAAAAGCTAGTTACGGCCCTGCCTGGGGACGCTGTATTATATCTTGCATACGGGACCCTCGCGCCGGCCATGGTTGTTACAAATCTTTAGGCGGTTACAAACTTTTAGGCGGAACTAGATTTTGCAATCTAGTAACTTTTATAGTTTGGTTCGAGCTTTTGACCATTTAAATCATACTTACAATACTTACAATAAAAATTTTTACATTAAAGTTAATATCATTATAAAACGTCATCTTCATTATATTTTAATTTTTTGTGTCATTTTTAATACAAATTTCTCATTTCTTAAATTCTAACAATTTCACAAAATGTATTATTTATTTTATTTTTCTGATAAATGTCACTTAATAATAAATGACAACATGAAAAATAAAATAACCTAGCCAAGCTCTGTTTTCGTGACAACTTAAAAATACGAAATCTCTCATTTAGTTCCGCCTAAATCAAAGAAATGACCTATACTTATTTCAAACGTTTAAGTGGAACTAAATGGGAGTTTTTTTTTTTTTTAGTTGTAAAGAGGACCGAGCTTATTAGGTTGTTTCATGTTTCGTGTTGGCAAAAAAAAATCATGTAAATATTTAAAATAACGAGCGTCATTTATTATGTCTTTACGTCTTACGTTTCGGTGGTTAGGAGGGGGATTGAGGGTTAGAAGGGGCGCCAAATTCAGGCTTTGCCCCAGGCGCAGATTTCCTTCGCACGGCACTGTGCGGAGTATACACAATTTTATTTGGTTTAAAAATACATAAATTATAAATATATATGTAGATATTATTTTAATTTTATAATAATCCCAATAAGTACGACCACAAATTATGTACAATGAAAGAAATGTCTACATTAGGGCAGTTACTATTAAATGTAGATACTAACCGATGCATTGGTGAGTTTAGCAGAAAATTGGTTCTAGCGAAAGGTTGGTATAACAAGTTAAGGCTTTTGTTTGCTTAGAAGCACTATATTTGGCACTTTTACCCCTTCAATGTATGTTACCAGTTTCTTACACATCTGTATCATGTGGTATACATTTCAGGGGCATTATTTCTTGTTAGTTTGAATTTTTTGCTCACAGCAAGAAAGACAATGGCGCCTAACGCAGCCCTTTAAAATAACTATACTACATATTAAAAACAATAAATTAAACAATCAATAAATAGATAAAATCAATAAAATTACGCAAACTCAATAAAATAAACCTTGCACAGACAAACAAATAAATAAGATAAAAAGTCTGTTCCAAAATTTGAGCAGACTCTGGGTGATGGTAAGATGCTGTAAAGGGGCCAATTACCATCGAATGTCATAGTTTAGAAATAGAACACATTAAAATAAGGTGCAAGACTTGCGTAGACATAGGCGTAGACACAAATAAAACAGTTCGATTCTCTCAGGAAGAGTATTAGTCTGTCCATGAGTATTTTGTCGTCAACTAAAGCAACTGACAGGTCATAGCACAGGCCTAATATCTCCCTGACATCCTCGAACTGTACACATTCAGTTAAAAAGTATAACCCAGACAAATCTGTGTTACACGTCTCACAGATAGGGGACTCTTCACCTCGAAGGAGGTGTTCATGGGTCCACCGACAGTGGCCTATACGGAGGCGTGTGATGGCGGTTTCCTTCCTGCTATTGCATTATATCTAATAATGTTAATAAATCGATTGTAAAAACCGTCTATTCCCTGCAAATGAACAAATATATTTTATAAATGGCCATTGTACTCTATTGCTGACTAAAAATTTTCCTGCCAGGTCTGCTAATGTCTACCGTCGGTTTTTGCGTTGATATTGTTGATGCGTATTCTTATTATCAGGCCAACCTTTCTTAAAAATAAAACATTTTAACTCCTTGCGGTTATGCAACCTAAATTTGATGACAGAGTCGCAAATTGTATAGTTTCAAGGGGTACTTCTTTGTATAACGTTGAGAACTTTTAATTTTATTAATACGTCTTATATTAAGCAAACTATGCTATTGTTTGTAGCGTTCTATTACTAATGGCTTAAGTTCATGCTTTGAAATTTAAAATATTAAGAAAAAAATTCAGTAATAACTAATAGTACGCAACAGTGCGATACCACTATCAATTGCACTACACATTTTAATAAAATTTAAATAAATAATAATAAAAAGTGCATCATTTTGTTATATTTTTAAATTAATTAGTTTAGTTGGTATCATTTTATATTGTATAAATAGTTGCATGCTGAAAATATGTACCTAACTGCGAGTGCTGTCGTTTGTTTATTATATAAAGCCATGTCTAGCGGTGTTTCCGTCGCTTGCCTAGTCTGTATTCATTCTATGTTATACAGTCGATCGTCCAAAGTAACAGCGTTCAGCGACATACAAGCCTATATGCTTGCAAAGTAAGCGCTCGCTGATCCGCTATCCAAGTGGTACAGCAGAGCATCTATTTAAGAATTATTAAATTTTTTACTTTAATTTATCACTCTTGTTTTTCATCGATAGCTTGCTGCACATTAATATTAAAAAATTTTTAAAATTCAATCGCATTTTATTTTTTCAATATTTTTATTATGTAAGGATATTAAACTAATACATGGTTGAATTCAAAAAAAGAAATATGGTATCGAATAGGTATGAAAATATGTATAATCCCATTTGAAAAAAATATAACTTTGTACTCTAATTTGAGAACCACTGTTAAATGTGGAGCCCTGCAAGGTTCCCAGACTGAGACATTGAACAGGTTCCAGCTGTGAGGAGCACGTTCGCGACGATTGTAAGACAGAACTCACGATTTGGATGAAAAACGCGAAATAAAACGAACGGACTTTATTGGGCGCAATCTCACGCGATTGTAGAATGCTGGAGACGGGATTTGATTTATACAGGTTGATGGACTTACCTAGTGGTTGAAACATCACGTAGCAAAGGGCACTTTGAGATGCTGTAGGCGTCGTAATACACCAGGTCTGGAATGGAGAGTTTGGACACACAGTCATGATCGATTTAATAAGTCCACAGTGTATATTCGGAAAATATACTACACGCACGAATGTGAATGCATGATTTAAAAATATACTATCGTCTTTAAGCAGACGACATTATTATTTTATTTATTTTTTTTTTTGTAACTATAATAATAAAAAATAAAATTGACGGTGGTCGGTTTTGCTGTTACACTCTGTATAGGTATATTCTTTCCAGAGATATTTTCTAAATCTCGTGGTACGGTTGAAAACCACTGAAGTACATACATTTTTGATACTGTCTTGTGGCTCTTTAAATTCTAAAAATATATCCTGAGCGTTATTCAGCTTCTTACTGTTTTTAATATTAAAAAAAATTTAGAAAACCATAAAATGTACAAACCTTTTAAAATTAATGATTCTAATATGACAAAAACTTATCAAGTCCTATAAATATTTATATTTTAAATGACAAATCATTCTAACAATTTTAAGTATCATCAACTAGACCTTTTTTTTTTTATTTCTGTACATCATTATTCACCAAAATGACACACGAAAAAACCATAAAGTATAAGATAAAACCCTAATATTCGCAGAAAAGTATTAACGATATAAAATTAACATAGAGATAAAAAAATATGGCGGACAAATTTCTGAGAAACACATAAGACAAAACAGAAAACAACTCGAAAACAAAACCAGTAACCAATCAGAGAAGCGTGATTTTTTAACAGCCTAGAGCTGTCATGATCCTTCGACCGAAACGGTTTTACAGGACCGTACCGGAAATTATCTTACATTTAACACAAAATGATAAATTTACCAGTCTTCTAACGATCCTGAACAGAGTAGTGGATCTATTAGATCGCCAAGGATGAAATTTGAAAAAAGAAGTCACAGTTGGTTGATAACTCACAAGTACAAGTCTCCAGTCTAACTAAGAATATAATTTTTTTTTTTCGAAATTCGGCTATTCATCAACATACTCTCCTTCAAGAGTGATGCATTCATTCCAAAGCTCCTCTAACTTTTCGATGCCTTCTTTGTAGAACGATTTGTCTTTGCCTTCAAAATAGGCATCGGTTTCGGCAATCACTTCTTCATTTGAGTCAAATTTCTTTCCCTGGAGCATCTTTTTGAGGTCTGCAAAAAGCCAGTAGGCGCTGGGGGTCAGTTCTGGAGAGTATGGTGGGTGAGGAAGCAATTCGAAGCGTAATTCATTCTATTTAACCATCGTTTTCATCGACTTGTGACACGGGGCGTTGTCTTGGTGAAAGAGCACTGTTTTGCATGTGAAGCCGTTTTTTCTAGATTACTACACTCAATCGATCCAATAATACCATGTAGTATTCGCTATTGATAGTTTTACTTTTTTCAAGATAGTTGATAAACAAAATACCATGCGCGTACCAAAATAGGATGCCATAACCTTGCCAGCTGACTTTTTAGTTTTTGGTCGCTTTGGACGACTTTCACTGACTGTTGTCCACTCAGCTGACCATCTTTTTGATTCAGGTGTGTAGTAGTGGATCCATGTTTCATCCATTGTCCCTTACCGACGCAAGAAATCTTTTTTATCTCGTTTGAACAGCTCCAAACAGCGCTCTGAATCGTCGACGCGTTGTTGTTTTTGGTCCGGTGTAAGCGAACGCGGCACCCACTTCGAAAGCAATTTACGCATGCTCTAATTTTCGTGTAAAATTGTAAACACACTACCTTCTGATATCTTTAAAGTGTCAGCTAACTCACGCAACTTCACTTTACGGTCTTCCAAAACTATTTTGTGGATTTTTTTTATGTTTTCTGGAACAACTACAGATTTTGGGCGACCAGAGCGTTCAGCGTCATCGGTGTTTGTACGACCACGTTTAAATTCAGCATACCAATCAGTAATAGTTGATTTGCCTGGTGCAGAGTCTCTATAACACTTATCAAGCCACCGTTTGGCTTCAACAGTATTTTTTCCCATAAAAAAACAATGTTTAACCAACACACGATATTCTTTTTTATCCATTCTTTTGAAAATTACAAAACTGGAGTCACTAAAACCACTGTAACCTC
This sequence comes from Liopterus haemorrhoidalis, assembly GCA_963971575.1. NCBI lineage: Eukaryota > Metazoa > Arthropoda > Insecta > Coleoptera > Dytiscidae > Liopterus > Liopterus haemorrhoidalis. The sequence continues at coordinate 2,453,574 of OZ020621.1, read as the reverse complement.
TAAACTAATTGTCAGAATGTCATAAAATTTTCACACTTATCGTTTGAAGGTTGGTACTATCCAGAAATCATTTGGGTCTGTCAACAGTGTTGCCATATATATGTCAGACCGGACACTTATTGAGTGAAGTGTTAAAATAAAAGAAGATAAAAAGGGCGCTATTTTAAGTTAATTTAATTTATTTACCAAGGGCACCAAAAACATTGATACGGCTCTGTTCACAGCAGGCGCGCACCCATAATTTTTTCTAAGCAGGGGTTCAGAAGTCAATCATTTTTCTTAGAACCTTTTTTTTTGTGGCGTGCTCACGTTCAGTTACTAGACAAATGAATCCCTTAAAACGTGTTTTTGCGTGCAAATTTCGACAAGCTTTCTACGTATCCGGGTACATTTGAAAGTAAAGGGATATTTACACTCACCTATAGCCGCCGGCAACAATCTTTCTACGTGTTTTTCCCTAAGAAAACAGCGAGAGAAATTTTGTGCGATGTGCCGTTTGTCCTAAAACCAACCCTGTTCTTTTTATATGAAATCAGAAGATAAAAGCAACAAGATATTTGGTTCAGGCATCAATCTACAGTACAGGAACGCTTGAATGACAGTTCTTTTTACCGGCTAAAAGCACTGTGCTAATGCATTCGAGCTACCCTCGCGTCTCAACAGCAACAACGAAAATAACCCTAATTTCCAGACACGATAAGGACGACATATGGCCCATATAAACATTCCTTTCTACATCAACAACCTTTGTCTGGCTCACTTAGTTTGTTTTGGAATGAGAGCATAAAATTTTTACAATAGTTTTACATCGATTTATGATGTAAGATAAAATTTACTAAAAACACTAAATATAAAACAATGTTATTTAGAAGAATTTGTTAAAATATTAAGAGTTGCACAGACTTGGTTCTTCTTTCTTTTTGCCGAAATACTTCTTCGTTCGTCACTCATCTACGAAAAAATAGTGTTTCCCTGCCTAGTCCAATTACTTTTCAACCGTCGCTCATTTAACAAATTTATTAATTGTTAATAATCATATTATTAATTGTTTTCCCTACTTTCCTCGAACATCGATTTTGTTTTCCATCTGCTTCAAAACGAAGATTGTATTGCATATATATTTTTAGACTTTAATTTATTTTTAGACCTTCTTCTGTTTACCATTGCGTAGATAAACAAATCCCATTTACTATCATATTTGCGTCATTGCATCTTTTATTGTTCATGTCATTCAGTTTTATAGTTTTAGAAATCTTAAATACAACATGCATTTCTTAACATGGACTGCAAATAGCCAATGTTGCCTTGGGTTTTATGGGTAATTTAACATGGAAATCTGATTTGTGTTTTAAATTAGATTTCTAGATAGATTCCCCCACATGCAAATAAAATTAAATTGTCCACTAAATTTTATTGTTTTAATAAAAAGAATTTGACATTGGTTTTTTTGAACTTTGAACAGGAAAACGATAATAGATAATAAGTATTGTACGAAGGGATTTCCAATCTTTCACTTGCGAAACTGGTGTGTATATGAACTCTTGCTAGGGTCCATGGCTTCGTCTACCTCTTCTCTTCCTGAACGCCTCTTATTTCTTAGTTCTTCCATGTACGAATCTTTCTCGCCTACGTTTTTTGTAGGTGTCCAATTTATTGTTACCCAGGTCATCTGTCGCTTTTCAGTCGTGTATACTATTTTAATGCCCATACTACTTTAATCTATTTATTATTGTAAATTATTGTAAACAATTAGATTGTTATTATAAGAATAAAATGTTTTTTTTACATTTCATAGAAAATTTATTAATTTCTCTTTTCGATACTTGAAAATATCGATATTTTTTTTTCGATACGATACCGGTATCGATAATTTTGATTCGATATTATCGATACCCAAATATCGATACTTTCTCAGTATCGCATATCCCTAACTGTGGTATAGTATTTCCAAATTGAAATGGCTGCCCTCATTTATTAATTCCAATAATGACTGATAGTATAACCATTATACCTGCTGCGTTTATGGTTCTGTTAATAACAATTACCAGGGCCGTAATAATTATTTAAAATTAACGTGTTTTCTCTATTTAGAATGAACTGTATATACTCATATGACATTCCTTCATTTTTGCCACGAACAATGATACGTTGAATTGTTTTATATTGAACACTATAGTGCGTTCAAAGGTGAGTTTGCAGTACAGGGCATATGGAGTAGTTCTTTTTCATACTCTCTAATGGGTTTACACAATGACACTATCCTTTTCTTGCTTGTCGACGTTGCCAGCTCTAAAACGCGCTGATCTGTGAAGACGCAGTATTCTACAAATGGCCATTTGTTTTTGTTGAGTGTTATTTTGAGTTTTATAAGAGTTGATTTTTGTAAATCATACGAGTTTTTCATATTATTATAATTGACACATTTGACACTTTTACAACATTTGGCAACACCTCTCCCATTTTCCATAAGAGCTATACTGCAAACTCACCTTCGAACGCACTATAGTTAATTCCGCAGTTCTAAGTATAGCTTTGTCATTACCTTCCGAAACTAACATTTTATAAACATTCAGTATCAGAACTTTGCAATCTTCTGACATTTATCTTCATAACATTTTTCTTTAGTAGCCACGTCTACATTTTCGCATTCCACGTCAACGTCCACATTTTAGCACTCCAAATCACCTTGCACAGATTCACTATTGTCACTACAGAAATTAAGAATTCCTTCAAAATCAAATGGTCGCTAAAGAGCCATTTTGTTAATGTATGCACGCTATGAAATTTGAAAATTAACTAACAAACAAGTATAACAACCCCTAAAATTTAGAAACAATAGGATTATTTGGAAAATATTGTTAATGGTTTTTAAGAAACTTCAGTTGAACTTGTGTTACATCTATTCGATTTAAATTTAAAATTCCCTTAGTATAGTCCATACCAAATTAGTTTTGAAGATCGCAATAAAATATTAAAAGTTAGGGAACTCATAAAATTACAATAGTAGCCGTAGGGATTAGTTTTTCACATTACGTATCTCACTTAAAGGCTTAACAAAAACAAGTATACTTATTTATAGTTAGTACTTAAACGTATGTATGCGCCACTGACCGTTGGCTGTTTACAACGTGGTTGTAAACATGAACCCTAGTTCTTCTGTAGTTTAACAATGTGATTATAGTTATACGGGATAATTGTTTTATGCCGATCTTCAAAAATAATACGGTATGTTCTATACCTCTTATATTCTTTATACTGCAATAAGTCTTGGGATTACTGCCATAAACATATACGGCATTGTTAAGCTTCTTAACAAGAGTGGCAATTTCATTTTGGAAATACTGTACGTCTGAGTTTAGCCTTAGTGTGTGTTGGGTGTTAATGCGAAGTTTGGACTTATTTATAATTTTTGTTTCAGGGTATCATCATCGATGATGGCAAACTTCCGTCCGATCCTCTGTGTACTTCCTTGATGCAAGTCCTGACCTCAGTCTTGTCAAACGCTCCAGACGATGTGCTGGCCACACGCCTACAGGACGTCGTAAGGTAAGTGCATTTTCTAAAACTATAAAATATATAATCTCCCCAATCAGTTTTGTACATAGTTGCAATATGCAAGTGTAAACTCAATAGCTGTACATGGAAAACAACTAATTACAATTTCTAAGACTTGGTTGTAGATGGCAGCAGTTGAGTTATAAGGTAAATACACTGCTAATCTTTAGTAGCAAGTTTTAATAGAATATCTTGACGGGGATCAAATACTAATTGAAATTTTCTTCTCTTTGAACTGGAGTCGAGAATGTTTGATGTTTGTCTATCGATGTTTCTTGCTTGTTTGGAATAGTTTATGGTTTATTTTCAAGACTTGATAGTGTTTCATGTATGTTTGCATTTAATTAAAATAAAAATTAATTTTATATTCAATATAAAGATGAAGTGGAGTGTGAATTTTTACACATTTAAAGGTTTAGTTGGTACGTAGGAAACTTTTGAGATATGGTTATATAAATAAACACAGCAAGTTTATTCTTGCATCATTAAATTGACCATTAAAAACATAATAGATATAATAAAACATAATTGTTTGCAACGCAAGTGTAAACTTATCAATATGAGTAAGTTAACCCGACGAGATCATCGTGCAATAATTTTGTACATTTTCAAACGTGGTTTGTCAACGGACTGTATCTACGAAATGTTTACTAGTAATAATAAATATATTTATTTATACTTTTACGGTGTTTAATTTACATTTGTTCATTACAGTATAATTATTATTACAGGGTGGTAATTATTTATAATTCTATTTATTATAACACTAGCAAACCCCTTGCCAACAACGTTGGCAAACTGGTAACGAATAAAAATCAATATAAACAGGAATAAATTATTAAAATTTGCATGATTCTGCTTATATTAACAAAACAAAAACGTTTCTTGATTATACCTAGGAAATCCTAAAAAGTTGCTTAATGCGTGTCGTTTCAAAATTAGTAACGCGCCGGATACGGCCCGCGGGCCATATGCTGGACATCAATGGTATAGCTGTTTCTGATTATACCTAGGTAATCCTAAAAAGCCGCTCAATGCGTGTCGTTTAAACATTAATATCGGACCGGTCAGTCCACGGGCATAACATCAATTAACACAACATCCTTTCGTCAGGTAACCGAACGTACTGATTTGAGAGCTCTGGTAAGTCAGCTTTGTCGAGGTACGTCGTTTCCCCACTCAATTCGTGGCCGCCCGCTGGCCGCAAGACCCGCTAGCACCCAGGAACTTAGCGTTACGATGACACACAGAAATTAGGGCTTTTATATATATAATGTTTGCTAGTATTTGATTGATTTGTTTCATCCAAGTGACATCCGGATAGGTATCGTTTAGAATCTGCAGCCTCGCATTAGGTGTTCGATCGATTCTTCGCTTGTCCCACATATTCTGCATTTCTTTTCTTCATCGCTTCGCCAATATTTGTTTAACTAAAATATAAATTTAATTTCTACCTATTGGTTTGAAATCTATTTTGCTTTATTCCTATTATTTTATTTTTCTTTGATTTCTTTTCTCCTTTGGATTACCTCTTTCATCCATGTGTAACCGCAGCCATTTCCGTTTAAAATATCTTCTCTTGTTCCTCCTTTGCTTCTCATTTCTTCACATCCTTCCAGCATATGTTCAACCGTCTCCCTTTCTTCTTTGCACATTCGACATAGTTTATCATCCTCTATTAACCAAAATTTGCTCGCCTTTAACCAACAATTAAACATGTCCACTAAATGGAAAATTTTGCGTAAAGATCTTGGTTTACGTGCTTACAAGATTCAACTTGTGCAGGAATTGAAGCCACACGATCATCATTCGCGCCGTACATTTGGTGAATGGAAAGATTGCCATTGATCCACAATTTCATTTGAAATTTTTGTTCAGTGATGTCAAAAAATTATCTTTCAAATAAAAGCCAATTTCATGGATATTAAAAACATTTTTCTGTATTTTATTTCAATTTAAAGTTCTTCGCCTCTAAAAAACACACCTTTTACATGTATTGCTTTCTTATAAACTTTAAATAAAATTTTCTGGTTAACTAATTTTTTGTGTATATCGATATTGTGAAAAATATATTCTACAAACATTCAAAATGTATTATAAATCCATCACTCTTTGTTTGATTATTTTCATTCTTATTTACTGTTCTTTTCTTTTTTCATCGTCTGTTACTATGCCCTTTACATGACCCTGTTTCAATCTCAATATTGAAATGTTTGATATTCAATTACGCTCGTTTATGTAGTCTCGATATGTGCTGCCATCTATTGCTTTATATATTCTCTGACCAAAGGTTAGACTGTTCCTTTGAACTAGTTTTGTTACCTGTTAATTTGATGTTTGTTCATTAATGCCAATTAATACAAATGTTAAAACTTTTTGGAAACGAAAAAGTAGAAAACTAGCGAAATAAAATATCGAATAATACAGAGCGTTAATAAATTATTGAAGGCCTTAAAAGACATTGATTTAAAAGGTTGGTACTTATCATAGACTGTACATGGGAAACGGGAAGGGATCACTGTCTTATGTCCTCCTATAGCTATTTTTAGTTCAGAATGCTGTGTTAGCAGAACCACATCGTCAGCGAACATGGGTATAGTGGCTGTAGTTGGCGGTATATGACAAATATACTGAATATAACTGGACCTAAAATGTGTCCTTGTGGTACTCCTAACTTGGTATGTTTTAGAGACGATATTTCGTCATTGATTTTTACTGAAAATGTACTTTCTTCCAGAAAAAAAAACAGTTAGTTGGTTAGTTAAAATTTTTGGAGCACAAAAATGATGACTATTAAAACTGAATGAAAATGTACCGCATCTGGCTTTAAGCGAATTTTTTTTTTTTCTAATTATTAAGTGCAGTTTCAATAAAGATCTCTCATGGGCAATGCAAACGAAAATTACCAAATATAATAAGGTTTTATATTCGGAATTCCAAGTTTTAATAACATCCGTATATTTACGTAAAGTTGAAAAGTTCTCTATTGAACAAACACCGCTGAGTTATGAGAAGAGTGAGGGAGCGTCGCAACAACGGGCGTCGAAACTGGGTAAAAGAGAATTTTTTATAATTTATATCATATCTCGAATAGACTTGACGATAGACAACTACAGGAGTAGAGGTAGACCACCTATCAAATAGACTGTCTGTATTTAGAGAATTGATGGAAATTGGCTAATGTTAGTCCAAGATAGATAGGTTTGGTAAATATTGGAGAGATCTATGTTGAGCAGTGGACGAATATGGCTGAGAGATGATTTATCAGAAATATCTTCAAACAAAAAGTCTTGATGTTAATTATGTTGATAAAGCACTCATGTTGACTGCAAGCTCAACAATAAGGATCTGCATCCATTATTTCCTTTTTCAAAACTTAACAATTTTGAGCTGCGCTATACAGGTGCAATACCGCAATAATTATTGCTTATCGTAAAAATCGAATATTGGTATCGAAATGTAAATCGCAATGTATCAAAACCAGCAATAAAGGCTCATTTACATTTAGATACAAGTATGAGGACTTGTATGAGATACAAGTTAAATTCACTTGTCGCGATACATCACCTTGTCAAATCCATTGACATTTGCTCATACTTTCGGTATGTGCAGACTTTTCCATATACTTGACTTGTATGAGCTGACAACCTGGTGGAAAGTTAGGTTATGTTTTAAAAGATATCTCACATTTGATTATTTTCAATAGTTTTTTTTTTTTACAAGTTAAATATGTCTTTGTGGAATAGGGATAAAACTCTGTTATTAATTGAGAAAATCATAGCCAGTAATATCTGGGATGTAAAGTCGAAGGAGTATAAAGATTTTCACAAAAGAAAAGATATTTATGATAACATTTCTGAGGAGTTAAGTTGCATGGCTAAACATGTATAGACTAAATGGCACAACATAAAAGTCAGTATAGTCGAGAGCTATCTAAAGTAGAAATCCTAGGTGCGTATCAGTGATGCAAATGAGTCACCAGTTGCCAAGAACCGCAATGTAACAGCCAGTTGATCTGCAGGTGATATAGCTTCTCGAAATCTTGTATCACTTTTAGTAATTAATGGAGCCACCAACGTGAGTATTCTTTCAAAATCAGCGACACTCATTCTCACATAATTTCTGAAGCATGAACCATCTTCTAAAGTCAGTTCATTAATCAACATTGAGTAGGCCCCATGGGTTTCTCGTCGAGATAAAAAATATCGCTGCCACTATCTACGCTTTCTTTTTCGTGATTTTGACAGAAGTAATGCACATGTACTTAAATACAAAAAACTCTCCTCGTCATCACTAGACATTTTTTGCGAGTGTATGCGTGTATGCAAATGTAAACAGAGCACAAAAATGACATGATTTTCGACTTGTATATTGACATGTGTATGTTGACTAGTATGATCATACTTGTATGAGCTCATACTTGTATCTCATACAAGTCCTCATACTTGTATCTAAATGTAAATGAGCCTTAACCGAGGTATTCATGTATAGTATTTTCTAATTGTTTTTATGTAAGCATTATCCATATTTTCTGCACATTTCATGATTGTTGGTGATTAAGAGAGTTTGTTAATGTGAAAAAGTTGCTTGAAGATTTAAAGGAAAAAGTTAAATTTGTTTCTGTTTGTACTTAGTGTTTATTGTGGTTGAATAAACAAAGAGCTTGTAACGAGGCGCCACTGAGTTGACAGAGTTTGCGATGATGGGAATGGCTGGCAGGCAAACACAGCTATATTTGCACATCGATGGTTACCGTTTTTCCCATCTGCACACTCTCTGAAACTCTAGTCAGCTCAGTCTTCATAATTATATTTGGACTCGCAATCGAAATAAGAACTTCTAACATACAGAGACGGAGAATTAAAGGAATTTTATTGATTACCCAAATACAAAACATTTTTCAAAAAATTATTCATTTCTTTTTAGTCAGTGTTGAATCTAAAGAGGTATCCAGGAAGTATCCCCCCCTGGAGAATTTGTTTAGCTATATTTCCTGCATAATCTACATCAGCCCGAGCTTATGTAGTACCCCCCCCCCCATCCGGCCTCATTCAGTTCCCACCTAGGCTCATGTATTGGGTTGATGCAATAGTTCGTCCCTATTTTTTTGACAAAAATTGAAGAATCGTTTTATTTATTAAAAGTTAATTTAATCAATATAGTATGTGCCATTCTGTTCGATGACCTTTCTCCATCTCTCCAGTAGCTGCATATTCCCGTGCTCGTAGAAGTTCTGAGGTTTCTGACTAAAAAACTGATTCAGGTGATTTTTCATGTCTTCCATGGAAGTAAAGTTTTTACCATCTAAGCCAGTGTTTCTTAACCGTATTGAAAGAATCGCCCCCTTTACCACAGTAAAATTATCCACCGCCCCCTCCACACAAAAAACAAAATTTACATTTTTCTCTATGTGGGTATGTATTTTATGCAATGAATTTCCTACTACAAATAAAAAATGATGAGAAATAGAAATAAAACGCGTTATTATTTTTATACACATTATGTATTTATTGCCTTTTATGTCATATTAATATCACATACAACATTATAATAATATTTAAATAGAATAAGTTAATAATTCAATATAAAATTTTTATTAAAAAAATTTAAAAAAAAAGTTAATGAGATCCTTGAGCCTCATGTGATTGCACCAAGTTCGTAATATAATGTTCAAGTTTAGTCAAACATAATATCAAATCTCCTCTTTGGCTTATTTGTAATCGATTTCGAGATTTTTTCAAAATATGCATTACTGGGCTAAAACTCTTTTCTACTAAATAGGAAGATGAAAATGCTATGATGGGTAATTTTACTTCTTTCCACAGAAGAGCGTATTGAGGACGAAAACGAACCCAAAAAGCATTATAATCACATTGATTGAATATTATTTTGGCTACACAATCATTTTGTAGGTCAATAAACTGCTCTTTTAAATTTTGACTGACTTTCTACGTCTGATAAAAATGGATTAATTAACCAAGCTGGTATCACAAGTTTCTGCAAGTTTTTGAATCGTAATATCATATCTTCGATAAGGGCGTCCATGTGGCTACAGTATGTTTCCAAATCAGAATTCTTGAGCGTATCTTCTTTTAATTGTTGTAAAGAAGGAAACTGATGGTATTCTCGCCGACAAAGATTATTTTTTATATAATTTGAGTTTATTGATAAAGCTCAATACAACTCCTTTGGCTTTAATAAGGCTGATATTGTTTCCTTGAAGATTCAGGAGATTTTCATTCATCTTTTCGAATATATCGGGCACTAATTGTCAAAAGCCAAACAGTCAGACGCAACGTGGTAACCCGATGGCGATATGTTATTCGCGATCGTCTACACAATTATTTACAATGGTTATGTGTGCAGTGTACGCAACAATTGAGCAAATGAACATACCTTATTTTTCTATATTGATACAATGCCCACTTGAACTATTGCAGCGCCCCCTAAATGCTAAAAATTTATCAACGCCCCGCCAGACCTCCAAAACGCCCACAATGGGGCGCTGGCGGCCCGGTTAAGAATCACTGATCTAAGCTGTTTCGAAGCGATCTATATAAATGGTAGACGTAGGGTGCAAGATCGGAGGTGTATGGTGGATGAACCAAAACATCCCAATCAAGCTGTAAAAGTTTCTGTCGGGTGGCCAAAGACACGTGTGGTCTACCATTGACCAGGTGGAACGCAAGGCCCTTTCTGGCTAATTCAGGCCGCTTCTGGTTAATTGTTTGCTTTAATTCACTTAGTTGTGCACAGTATTTCTCACAGTTAATGGTCTGGTTTTCAGGTAACAGCTCATAATAAACAATTCCCTCCAATTCCACCAAATACATAGCATAACCTTCTTCGGATGTCAACTGTTCCATTCTTAGACCATGATCTCCTACTCTTAACATTATTATAAATCATCCATTTTTCATCACCTGTAACCATTCGCTTTAAAAATTAATTGATTTCGTTATGCTTCAATAGAAAATTGCAAGCAGAAACTCGGTCTAGCAAATTTTTCTCCTTTAACTCATGCAGCACCCATACATCGACCTTCGTAACAATTCCAAATTGACGTAATCGCCTTGACAATACGTCTGTTCTTTTCGCAACCTTGCGTCTACGGTTTACGGCGGCGGCAATATTTGTATTGTCAGTTTGGCTTAAATTCTTACAGCCGCAGTAATAAATTTAACGCCGCGTCTTGCAGTAGACGCAAGAAAAGAACAGACCTAATGTTGACTGGTTGATTCCAAGAACTTCTCCGATCTCCCGATTTGTTCTATGCTGATCACTTTCTGCTGCACCGAGCGAGCACAGCGCTAACAAAAGCGTTAAGCTGCGTCGCACAGGATCAACATTGGCGCTGCACTACCAGTGTAGAAACGACGGTGTCTGCAAAAAAAATCAATTTAAATTAATTGCTATAATGGTTAGTAATTACTACACACAGCCTACACTGTCACAATATGATACTGACGTCTTCTATGTAGTGATGAGCCCTCGACACTGCCATCTCGATTTTTTTATTTATTTTTTTTTATTTGAGGAATAAAAATTCTGTGACTGGATTGGGGCGACGTCGCCATTTCTTAGCCACCATCGTAACGTAATATCACGAAGATGCTACTGCTTCGGAGAACTGTAATTGAATTACGTGATTTTCTCTGATATCAGAGCCAAGTTAAGTAAATTACTACAGAGCTAATGACTACTCTTTCAGTAGGTAAGACTGGCTGACTCCCTCCATCAGAGAACCTCAAACATTTTTATACATTCTATCGATTATTTCGAAACGAGCTCATCTCTGAAAAATTAATATTTCCAACAACTAAAATAAGTGATTTTTTTAAAAACACTGAAGAGAAAATACTATTGCGGGAGTAAAATCCTTTCAATAACAATCTAACAAGCAGTAAATATGAAATTAGCGATAATTATAACTAGTTTTTAGACTTTCATGCAATCGGTGGTGATAAGAGCTACTGAAGCAACGATACATCTTTTTCAATCTCCAAACAAATAGCATCCCTCAGTTTTTATAACCTTGCCATCTGCACCGCTTTTTTTTATCGTAATCGTCCAAGTCAATTTTCCTGAAGCATATGAAGGTGAAGGGAATGCTGGGAAGAAAGAATGAAAGAAGAACAAAAAGGCAAATTGTTGGCATGAGGAGATTTAAGAAAAGAGTACTTTTGGAGGTGTGGAATGGACGTAAGAGAAACAGGGAGAAAGAGAAACGGAGAAAAAGATGTGTGAGAGAACTGGAGGCAATAAGGAAGGAGATAGGAGAGGGAAGCCGGAAGGAGAATAGGAAGAAAGAGAGGGACACTGGAAGAAGAACAAAGAAATGATGAGTGAGGAATGCATGGAAGAAAAATGGGCGAAAAAACTGGAGGCAAGAAGGAAGGAGATCGGAGAGAAAAGCCGGAATGAGAATAGGAAGAAAGAAGGGAGCACTGCAGGAAGAACAAAGAAATGATATTGTCACATAGGTAATCCTAGGTCAGGATTACATCTAGACATTGTGACGGTCAGCTGTCTGATTAAAAACTATTAGTCCGCGTCTGACGTATGTGGCCTGATTACGAAATGCATACGCTGCATTTTCGTAATGAGGAAATATTTGTCATGACGAATGAATATTGGAACTGGGTTAACTTTCGTTACAAAAAGGCTGGATGTCACAGAATATGGAGGCAGTGGAACATAGTCAACTCCTCTGCACTTATTAGTCCACACGGTGACGACCAACACACTGACGCCAGATATTTGTACCGCGGGTGAAGTCAAGCAGTGACCATGTGAGTGGAAGAAGACGTCTCCAGGCCCCTCGACTCCCGGATGGGTAGCCCCCGCCTCGGAGATAGGTCCAAGCCGATCCTATGGACCAAACATTATATTGTAAATTTGATAAATGTTTAATAAATTTGTTATGTTGAAACCAGGAGTTGTCTCAATCAAACCACCCACGTGACAATATTGTAAAATTTAGATTTGATTTTACAAAATTATTTACTTTTAACTTAGCGGTGAAAAAAAGAAATGTGTATATTTTGTTATAAAATTTTCGGAGTTAAAGTGGATTCCAAATTTAAGTAAAGATTACAAAACGTCGGCTTATGAACACTTGAGAACGTACACTGCAACGTTCCCTGAATTTCGATGGTCGAAAGTCGAAAATGCAAACAGAGGGCAATGTTAGTTTAACACTCGACAGTTCAGGAGCGGTATAGAGCTAAAACAATAGCAGTTGGAACAACAACCTCGTTTAGGGTTGTCTGTAACTGAAACCATTGGCGAGATTTTCAACAAAAAAATATATATTGTAGGAATTTTTAATAATCCGTTTCTTTGCAAAATTAATTTTTAGACAAAAATAACAAAATAGATTTTTTTTTAAATTTGAATTATAGACTAATGTTGCTTTTCACTCTGTTATTTTACTAAAATATACCTGTTGAAGTCATATTTAGTTTGTGTTCGATAGTCAATTTGATGATTTACAAGTTTTAAAAGTTTTTATTTAATATAGGTACATAGGTATTGGTATCGCTAAATTTTATGTTGTTTACATTTGCTGACATATTACGTTCTGATTTGTTTTAGCACTTGTGTTCCCACATCTTATAGTAATTTTATCTTTTTTTATTTAGTTTGTTGTTTATTTAGCTGTTTTGTGTTTAGTTTAGGGTGACCATTCGTCCCGCATTAAGATGCGTCCCGCAAAAGTCCCGCATTTTAACATTTTGTCCCGCATTTTGGATTTGGGAGGTGAGGACCTTTTTTTTGCTCTTCACTTGGATTTGGGAGGTGAAGACCTTTTTTTTGCTCTTCTCTTGGATTTTGGGAGATGAGGACCTTTTTTTTGCTCTTCACTTGGATTTGGGAAGTGAGGACTTTTTTTTTTGCTCTTCACTTGGATTTGGGAGATTTGGGACCTTTTTTTTTGCTCCGTCCCGCATTGCCTTCTTAAGAAAATGGTCACCCTAGTTTAGTTACATATTTTCGTGCATAGCTTTTTAGGTTAATAAATTTTATTTTTCTAGACCTTGATAATATATTATTAATCAATTATTTTCGGGAAATAAGTCATAAAATAATTTAAACAATATTTGAATACAGACCAGTTTCGATAATTAAAATTATCTTCTTTAGTCTTTATCTGTGGTAGTGGTCTTCAACCTTCTTACATCTGCGAAACCCTACAGGTTAAATGCTATTTCTTTGGAACCCCAAGGCAAAAAGCCACAATAGGATGTTTTTTTTTTTTATTTTTAATGACAAACCTTTTAAAATAATAATTTAGATGTTTATTATTGAATTTAGTCTTGATCAAAATTGATATTTTATAGCTGACTATATTTCTATATTTTTGAAATGTAGGCATACTATTTTACTTTATCATTAATGTAATACCTACCTAATATAATTTTTAATGCAAATTATAAATAAAATTCAGCTGTGGCCACCACAGGACCGACCGTCATCACAAAGTACTCGTTTAATTTATGCTAGTTTATCAAAAAATGTCTCAAATAAAAGTTGTTAGTTATTGCTTTTATAGCAACTTTTGTTAAATAATTTTTTTCGAAATATTTCTGTTGTGAAATATTCGCAAAAATCTTAAAACCGAAACGAGTAAACTCCCATTTCTAGTTCTACCGATTTTCTCGTGCTATTGATGTCAAAAAAGTAAATATGAAGTTTAATAAAAATCCTTTTAGCCGAATTTGCTCTGCACGTTTACACGGACCGACAGACAGACAGACATCATGCTAAAAATAGTCAAAACGTTATGTAGGGACCTCAATTCGTGGAGATCCATCGAAATCTCGAAATTTCAAAATCGGTATGATCACAATACCTCCCTTATATATGTTGGCGGTCGGTAAAAATTGATTCGAATAATTAGCGATAAACTGTTTTGAATCTTCCTTATTTATTTATTATAAAAATTTATTAGCAATCATTATAAACATAAAATCAAAGTAATATAGTAATTTATAAACATAAAATCCAATAATACAGTACAAAGTACATATTTAAATGGTAGGTGATATAAGAAGTAAATAATAATCACTACTCAACAAATTTGAACTTTTGTCGAGGAAAATAAGCTGTTTTGGAATAAATATGACCTACTGGTGACGAAAATGGTGATAAAGAAATTTGTAGCACCCTCAGATTTAAAGTTATTCCATTTTAAAAATTTACTAAAATCATTGTATTCAAGCAGAGTTCAAAAACATTAAAAAAACAATAAAACCATTTAATTAAAGTTGCCGAAATGAGATTTTTAAGGAAAATCGAAGGTAAAACAAAATTGGACAGAATAAGAAATGAAGTATTTAGGGAAAAACTAGGCATAAAACCAGTACAGACTATAATAGAAGAAGGACAGCTAAGATGGCTGGGACATATACACAGAATGAGTGAAGACAAAATAGTAAAAAGAGTTTATGAAGCAAGAACAGTGAAGAAAGTTAGACCAGGAAGACCGAGAAAAACCTGGCACCAAGAAACAAAAGAAGCTGCAACGAAGAGAGGAGTAAAGTGGGAGGAGATAAGAAAATACACAAAGGACAGAACACGATGGAAAGAAGTATGGAGAACAACACCAGAAAATAAGTAACTCTAATAGCCTCACACCGCAAGGTAAAAAGGCTTCAGGATTAAATAAGTAAGTAAGTAATTAAAGTTGCGGAATCCCTGAAAATGTTCCACGGAACCTGTTGAATACTACTGATCTATGGTATCAAAGTTTTTATGTTAAATTCAACTTATTTATATTTTGGATGCCATGTAAACGTATCTAATATGGCGTCATTCAAAATGTGACGTTTAGAGTGACGCAACTGCATTGATTGGCCGACTAGCCTATACAAATAATCATATTCACGCAGATCTCTATTTATAATATTGTTGCGAATATTTAATTATCAATAACAATGCCACCCTTTTATTTACAAAGCGTTTAACAGTAAGTTAAACCGTTGCTAATAATAGCAATTTAGGAAGTGTGGTATACCTGAGATTTAAGTTTCAAGTTTTAGGCAGTTTCGTTAATCTGCCCAAAGAGAAACAGAACGTTGGTATAACAAATGGAAGATTTCACAGGAGAAAGGGGTGGTTTAGTTTATATAGAGTCGAATTTGTTTGTTATGGACCGCACTTCGGAGCTAACTTAGTTTGTTTAGTACTCCAGTTACAGCCCGACAGAACGGGGAACTCACTAAGATTTTCTCATGCTATCGGGAACATCACAAAGGTTTCCATCCCTGGACTTATTATTAGACGCAACTTAATATTTTTACAATTTTTGAATCAGTATTGTTCTATAAAGATGTGTTTCTCAACCGGTAGTCCGCGGACCACTGTTGGTTCTTAGCAAAATTTTACTGGTCCGCGAAAGACTTATAAATGATTATTTTTTTAGATTTTTTGTTAATTTTTTTATGATCTTACATATGTTAATTTTCTGTGGTTTTTGTTCCTTTTTCTGTGATTTTTACCGACCGCCAACATATATAAGGGAGGTATTGTGATCATACCGATTTTGACATTTCGAGATTTCGATGGATCTCCACGAACTGAGGTCCTTACATAACGTTTTGACTATTTTTAGCATGTATGTCAGTCTGCCTGTCTGACTGTCTGTCTATCTTAGGGTGACCAGTCGTCCCGCTTTTTGCGGGACTGTCCCGCATTCTAACATTTTGTCTCGCATTAAAATGCGTCCCGCAAAAGTCCCGCATTTTAACATTTTGTCCCGCATTTTGTAACTTTGGATTTGGGAGATGAGGACCTTTTTTTTTGTTTTTGCTCTTCACTTGGGCGGTGAGGACCTTTTTTTTGCTCTTCACTTGGATTTAGGAGGTGAGGACCTATTTTTTTTTCTCTTCACTTGGATTTGGGAGATGACGACCTTTTTTTTGCTGTTCACTTGAATTTGGGAGGTGAGGACCTTTTTTTTTGCTCTTCACTTGGATTTGGGAGATGAGGACCTTTTTTTTTGCTCCGTCCCGCATTGCCTTCTTAAGAAAATGGTCACCCTAGTCTATCTGTCTGCCCGTCAGTCGGTCTGTGAACATGTGCAGAGCAAATTCAGCGAAAAGGATTTTTATGAAACTTCATATTTAAGCTTTTGACATCAATGGCACGAGTTGATCAACTTTTGGTAAAAATCGGTTAACTATTATATATAGATTGATATTATTAAAGATTTTTGCAAATATTTCACAACAGAGAAATATTTCGAAAAAATGTATTTAACAAAAGTGGCTATAAAAGCAATAACTTTTATTTGAGACATACGTTATTGTCTTTAACAATAATAACTACTGCTGTTAGAATGTATTTTATACAAAAACTTTGTGATGGCGGTCGGATCGACCACAATGGCCACAGCTGAACTTTTTGTTAAGATTTATCAAAATTTTCAAAAAATTTAAAAGATAATGAAAAATTTTCAAAATTCATTAATAACAAGTCATTTAGTACCTCAAGATTTCAAAAAAATTTACCGCAAGTCTTTATCGCATTTTGTTTTTGAGATACAAATTTCTATAAATCACGCTATATGATATTTTCAAGCTATTTTCCAAATAATTTTATTGTTAACCTAACTAGATAATTCATATAATGTCATTCAATACATATAATTTATTGAATGCAAATTGAGTTCAAAATATACATGTATATACTGCAGCAAAGATTAATATTTCAACAATCAAACATTAATCAAAATAAATTGATTAATAATAACATCGAATGTCGGTTAATAAAGTAATATCTATTACCTCTACTCTAGCGTGACTCCATTTAGATCAGTGGCGTTACAGGGAAAAGTCGACACAAAAAAATATGGGGCTGGAAATACACATATCGCGCGTGTTTGCAAAGTTTACTCAGTTTCTGCTGCATATCTTGGAACGTATGTGTTAGTAGACAGAGATCGTCGGCATAGTCCAAGTCTTCTAGGCGAGTAGTTAGACCCCATTGTATTCCACGTTGTTTGGAGTTTGTTGCGCGCATGACGACGTCGACGGCGATAAAATGGGAAACAGAATGCAACGAGTTTGACGGCGCGTTGACGCCGTTCGTACGGCGCTATCTGTCAGGAGAAAGTTAAACCCAAGCTGTCGTACGCAAGTGCACAGAATGGACAACGTCCTACGCCGTTCGACCGCCGTTGATACTGAATGTTCGTCAACTTCCAACTTTTGACGCCGTTGAACGTTGACGCAGAACACCTAACCTCAGTT
Source organism: Liopterus haemorrhoidalis (assembly GCA_963971575.1). Classification (NCBI taxonomy): domain Eukaryota; kingdom Metazoa; phylum Arthropoda; class Insecta; order Coleoptera; family Dytiscidae; genus Liopterus; species Liopterus haemorrhoidalis. The sequence continues at coordinate 2,435,764 of OZ020621.1, read as the reverse complement.
TTTACTGCATAATAAAATGTTTGTATGTATAATTACTTGCATACAACATAAATAACATCACTCACAAGTCTTCATCATCTATTATACTTTTAATAAAAGAAAGCGCACGTATAAACACAGATATAGGTTGTCAAGTGACACTTGACGGCGTTAAAAATTATTGCATTGTGTGCAGGCGAAAATTCTCAACGGCGCTACGCAACGCTGTCGCAAATGACGCCGCGCTGACGGCGTAGCGCGCTGTGCATTCTGTTCCAGGCTTTAGAAATAGAAGCGGAGACAATACACAGGATTTCTATTGAATATGTCGGTTCTATTAAAATATGTCAAAATTTCAGAATGGCGACACTTATTTTCCATAATGCTGAATCCAAAACATCACATAGGATACAATCTACGGGGACAGTGCTGTGTGCATTAGTGATAGGACACTGTGTAAATGAATGTCGACTGTTGCGACTGTGTCGAAATTACTGAACAAAGCTCCTGTGCACAGCCTGTATTGTACATGTGCGGACCTATGTCGATTGTGCAAGTTTGTAAAAATAACCCGTTGTGCATAGTACTGGCAAGTGACAGATTACGATCTGCCGTACAAATGTATGCAAACACAGAGTACGGTAATTGCCGATTGGGCAAACGGGTGCACATACTGCACATAAAGCAATTGCCGAACAGCTACTGTACACACTGTTTAAAATGTGCACAATGTGTGGAATAAACATATTGTCGACATTAACCACATATTGTCGACATGTCATCCAAATGCTCCCTTCTTGCTGCCACACAAATGCGAACTCTTTCAAGAGCATTTCTCATAACAGCCATGAAAATTTTAGGCGATCTTCCAACTAATGATGCTCGAATATAGTTCTTTAGTTGTTAAATCGAAGTTGGTATAGGCACGTCCTTTCAAATACTCCTATAAAAATTCTGGAGATTTTGGTGACCAGTTGATGTCACTGTTTCTGGAGAGTAAACGATCTGGAAACAGTCTCTTCAAAATTTTAATTGTGGCTCGTAGTTTGTGACGAGTAGTGCCATCTAGTTTTCCAAAGCTAATAATCTAATTGATGTGAAAGGAAATTTTCGATCATATCCTGGTAACTGTCTCAGTTCACAGTAACTGCGTTACTTGCTTCGTCTTCGAGAAAATAAGGTTTAATTACACCTCCCGACTAAATTCCACATCACACTATCACTCTACGAGGGTGTAATGGTCACTGATGAACCAGTTTCGAATTTTTATCGCCCCAGTAGTGGCTATTTTGGTTGTTAACAACCACTGAGGTCGATGTAGACTTACTATGGTTCTTCCGTAATTGAAGATTTTCATAATAAGTTTTAATAATAACAACGCGTGTATAATGATGGCAATGACACAAACTGTATTCCATTGAAGTTTTCGATAATAAGAAGAACTGATAACAAATTGTCTAAATATTTTTTGTCATGTCCCTGTTTGACATTTTTCATTAGCAAACGATATTACATTAAAATTCATCATACATTATAATAAAACTTCCATATTTTTACGTACTAATTTTCCACATGAATAAGGATCAATTTTCCGATTTCCATGCGCCAATCCATTCTCTCCCACCCCTCATTAAATATTCAATGCATACAATATGGGGGTAATAATCATAGCGGCAGAAATTTATTTAATATTCTAATGAAACTAGGTATTTGATGAAATGGACTAGACCTGTCCATATGCTAACCAAAAGGGGTGCATTTAAGCAACTGGTATCAAAGGATTATGGTTTTTTTCTGGATTAGATTGTCAGTTACTTTTATTACTTAATGGTCCATTAACAAGTCCAAAAGGACTAAATGGGTATATAATTTTCATTAATAGACGATATGATTTTATTGAAGTTAGTAGAGAAGTAAAAAGTATTTAAAAGACTGCCAAGTATTACACAGTCTTTGTGGCAAGATTGCTTGAACTGTTCATGGACCTTTGTGCTATACTTGACCAGAATTCTCATGCCGGTCGATGGACTAAAAGCCGATAAATAAATATACTATATACAGTGGGTGGCCAAATTATTAGGGACAGTGCAGATTTTTTGTAATTTTCAAATGAATTTAATGAGGAAATAAGTGGCTTTGGGTCTCGTATTTATTTTTATTCATTAGAGTGCTTTATTTAGAATATAAAACGACATAATTGCCTATTCATAATCATTTATTTTTGTATAAAAAGTGTTAATTTAACAAATTAAGTAAAATCTTAATATTTTGTAATGCCACCCTTTGCTGCGATTGCGGCTTCCAGGCGTTTGGGCATGCTTTCTATGCAGACTTTTGCGTTGTGTTGGAGATTGGGGTTGTGATGCCACTCTCTGATAAGGGTTTCTATAAATTGCCGCTTGGTGGTGATGATTTCTTTGGCGATCTCCCGCTTTTTAAAATAATAATGATACCAGCAACAAGAATATAGAAGAAAAATGATTTAAAAACAATTTATTTTCTCAATGCATTTAAACTTGAAAATTACAGGGGGGGTGTGCTGTCCCTAATAATTTGGCCACCTACTGTATATACGAGATATGATAAAAAAGTTCGTGTGATTTTTTAATTTACAAAACGATATTTATTTATTCATCAATTTTTATATTGTCCCTTTCAAAATAGTCCCCATCGGATATATCAGGTCGTCAAAGATGAAATTTGTAGTTAATAATATTGCCAACTTTAACAACTTATTATTTGACATTTGCTTAATATTTTACCGTTCTGTTTTTTTATTTATTTATTTTTTTTTTTTTTGGAAAGTTTGTTGGAAAGTTACACATCTCGCCTGTTTAAAGAAATCATTGTTTGCTGTAAAAAATATCAAAAACTTTTTTTAAAAATTAATTTTGTTGACAATTGAACGGTCGGAAATTCGCACTATTATGTAGTATGAGTTCTTACGTGGAACTACGGCTGCGCAGACCGCGCGAAACATTAATAGTGCATTTGGCTCTAGTGTTACTACGCAGTAGACAATCAGATCAATTCTGTAAAAATTTACTGTGTAGTAACGTTACTACAAGATAAAATATTATAAAAAGTATGACTTTCATTCATGATAGTAACTGACCTTGCTCATAGGGACAAATTTAGTTACTATGATCATAGTAACTGAGTTACAGAATTGGTCTGAATATCAAATTGGTTCGCCAAATTTCGTACAGGTAATTTAAAATCCAAACAAAACAAAAAACCTGGCTCATCGATCACAGCAGAAATATACTGCAACCAACTGGACGAAATGATGCAAAAACTTAAAGAAAAACAGCCTAGATTGGTCAACAGATCGACTCCTATCTTATTGCACGATAACGCTGGACCACACACTACACAAATGACTGTGGTAAAACTACAGAAATTGGAGTTGGAACATTTTAATCATCCTCCATACTCACCAGATCTAGATGTTCCCCCACTGACTACCACTTCTTCCGCAATTTGGACAACTTTTTAATAGGAAAATAATTTAATTCCGACAATGCTGTAAAACTGGCCTTCCAGGAATTCATTGACTCTCGTCCGCCAGAGTTTTATACCACCGGCCTGAACAACCTGCCGCTTAAATGGCAAAAGTATATAGACAATACGGGTGCATAGGTACTTTGGTGAATAAAATAATTCCTTATATTTGTAAGTTATCAACCAACTTTGCCTTTTTTTCTACAAATTTCATCCTTGACGATCTAATATACCGGGTGAATTATTTAAGAAGCAACATACATGTTTCACATATAATTTTAATGAAGTGAGTTATTTCAAAAGCAACATAGCCATAAAACAAATGCATATCGTATCGTATAGAAAAGACAAAATATTATTTTTTTAAATATTTTTGGACTTAACTGCTAAGGACATCATTATTTTTTTTGTATGTAAATATAAACAAACTAATAAAAATTCATTTATTGTTTCTAAAAATATACTATTTTTTAGCCGTCTAGGAACTTTATCATGTCAAGTAACTTTTATATCAAATCACTATTGCATATCTGTTGCCATGGATATGAGCTTGCTTTCATAATTTGCTATGTTGCAAATGAAATAGCTCACTTCATTAACATTATATGTGAAACATGTATGTTGCTCCTTAAATAATTCACCCGGTATATTATCTAAGTTTCTGATTAGTTTCTAAAAATTATTTATCGTACCCTCTTTTTCTGGATAGATTTTATAACAATGCACATATCATAGCCAGAAATCTCTTCATCACAAATTGTAAATATTCTGCAACTGACTTATACAAAAAGACCCTCTAGTTATACAAATATATGAACATTACAAATGTTAAATAGTAAAAAGATATTGCTGTGTACGTGTAAGTGTGTGTACCTTTCTTGTGGTGCGATTGTCTGCTGGCGGAATTGCCTATGATAGTCAGGTAACCCCTGGTGCTGTTCTGCCTTACTTTAGTCTTGACTTAAGACTACATTATCATGGTCTTTTCAGTTCTAATTTCGGTACGTCGTATTATTTATTAAGTCAAAACTTACTTAAAATGTGTGGTATTTGATTCATCGTATTGAATTTGAAATATACGAGTGTAACCCTTTATATACCAAAATGTATCATTTTGGACACCGATATAGTATTCATAATATAAAGAATTTAAAAATGATTTGAATGTATAATATATTGTTATGTTACCCCTTTATAACAGTACATTAATACAGGGATATTGGGGCATAATGTGTTCAATATGCCAGTCCATCATTCGTAATAAAGAGGTGATTGTAAATTCAGCCTACGCTGCGATTTCACTCAATGCAAATAGGGCATGAGTACATCGAGAACCCCTTCACGCATGGTGCATTCACCCCCTTCGTCCCTCGAACACAGTAGCGGAGAGGGGACAGTTTATCCACACTAGAAAAATGTTAATGTTGCCAGTTCTGCGTTTTGATAAAATTTCCTCTCAATTTTTATCAACCAAATCGACAAACTTAATTTCATCCTTCGTTGTAAACATACTTACTGCTCATTTCGAAACGGTTTTATATGTACTGTAAGTAGCATATTCTCTTCCCGTTGGTCTTTACCGTCTTTTTTCGATACTGGGTTAAAGAACCTCATATTTTTCGTTACACATAATGGCCACTATCTTTTTTGTTTGAATTTGGCTTACAAGACCTGTATCAATACCCAAGATGCTGTGTTGAATATTAATTTATAATAAGGTGACCAGGCGTCCCGCTTTTGAGTGGCTGTCCCGTTGCCTGCTCAGTCCTTGTCCCGTTTATTATAATAATCCTTCTATTAGATTTCAGCATATATGTGAAAAGGAAATTAGATGTATTTTTATAATTTTTGTGGTAACATGAATGCGCAAAGAACGATATTCCTTGAGAGGATTTCTTTCAAAAGAATGATTGCGTACAAATAGGCTTGAACGAAAGTAATTAACGTATTCGTTTCAACAGGAAAATTCGTCCAAAAATAAGTTCGTCACCTTCTGCGCGGTATTTCAAACAAAAACTTACTAGACTGTATCGGCAGTTGCTAATAGTATTAGCAAATGTTTGGAAAATTGCAAATTTGTAGTTTTATTATATTTTTTTACTAGTTACAGGCTTAAATTGAATTAATTATATATTTTTGAAAAAGCATTCATGAGGTGTATTATTATTTAGCTATTGAAAAATATTGCTATAGTGGGGAACGCCTTGACTGTTTCAGAATCTGGTCACCTTTTTTACAGGCATGTACGCCACTGGTGGTATTAACACTTTCCGGATTGCTAGTGTAGCTTAGGGTGTACTGAACATAGTAGCTAGGATTTAGGGTTTGCGATTTGAATATTTACATACGGTTTCTATTTGGAGATTATTAAATTATTTTCATTTGATTTTATTGAAATCTGTCTAAAATTATGTTACAATTTGGAGGAGAAATTTATAGAGATGATTTTTTAAAATTTCCAAGTTCTTTTCCAACTTGTGTCATAGTCCTCGTTTCTTCCCATTTCACCCATCTTCATGTTACATTTTTTTAATTTCTTCGTGTTATGTTCTTCGTGATAAGATTATGGCCGCAACAAGGCATTTACTCTTGTTGTTGATCGCTAGCAAATTTCAAATCACTCCTATGTAAAAAAAAATATATATACAGATACGGCTAAGCTGAGGCCGTTGCTTAATTATAAATTGTAGGTACGTTCTGTGTGCGCTAGTAAAATGGACGTAATACTGACCATATTACTTCCGAATGTACACAGATTGAAAATCTAATCACGAAATCTGGAAACTGGAGGCTAAGGCTCACTTTAGGCTTTCACGCCAATGATGATGTTGATCTTTGTATTATTTTTCTGATATTTCATTTTGCTGTCCTTGTCTCAAAAGTTATTTTTGCCTTTATTTTATGATCCATCCATCTCATTTGACTTTGTTCAACTACGAAGACCATATCAAAACTATTTTTTTTGCGATTGTAAAGACAACAATAACAGCTAGTGGGAAATTTTAGTACTATGTGGCAACGCTTTTTTCGTCACGAAGCATCAGTCTGCTATAAAATACTGGCCAGTTACAATAGAGCTGCCATTGCAAACAGCGTCGAATTTTGAAGTGCGAAAGATATAACAACATATTTAACAGATGCGTTCGTTAAATAGATTATTGGAGGGCAAAAAAGACAAGGGGCTTGAATTGAAACGAAGGATTGATTAAGGTTATCGAAAAAAGACCTATTCATGATTACGCGATGCTGCAGTCAATGCAAAAAAAAACTGCTGGTCAGTTTCAATTGGGAAATGTTTGCCTTACTCTCTAAATCTCGCACTATCCGACTTCCACCTCTTCCCGAACTTGAAACGCCATTTAAGCGACATATGTTTCACAACCGACGACGAAGTCGAAGAAGCAACACTATTACTTTAAAGATACTTTTTTTTTTTAACTTTGGAATTGGAAATTGCTAACGCGCTATAATAAATATTTAGATTTAGAAGGACATTATTATAGCCCGGATAAATATATGCAATGACCAATTATAAATCTAATTATACAATATCCATGAGAATACTTTTTAAGGTGTTAAATACTGTTAAAGGTTTAAGAGAATTCTTAAAAGAGGTATCTATTTGATTTACATACAGCATGTATTTTATATTTTAAGTACGCTCGTGGATACTGAATAATTTAATTTTTAATAGGTCATTAAGTCATATCATTGGTAGAAAAATAATTAATACTTTGAAATAATAGACGTGGATTTTTTCGAATTGTTTAGAGAACTTTTTATATTGTACAAAAAAATCTCTTTTTCTCTCTAAACTTATTTTCGATATTTTATAGCCGTCATGATTGTTGTATGAGAAACGTCCCAAGACCACCTGTATACTCAATTCTTAATTCTATTCAATTTAGTTTTCCCTCCAATCTTTATCAGAAATATCATATTTGCCGTTTTTAATTCACTTTTAGTTTTTTCTGCCATCCACTATTTGGATTCGTACGTCACAATTGGAACTTCAACCTTTTTTAATATTTTTGTACCTTTGTTTCTTATTGTATTACAAGTTTTTCCAGGAATTCAGATTTTGTGCTATTGAAAAATTGGCCGGCAGTTCCTACTCTTTTTGTCACTTCGTCATTTATTTTGCAATTGCAAAAACTAAGCCCAAAGACTTAATGATATAATGTATAAAAGTTAGATTAAACTAAATCGTGCGATTAAATGGATTTGTTCATTTTATAGTAAATGTAACAGTGGTTTGTGATGTCCACCTGCTGTGTTTGCAAACATATCTATCTCAATGGCCCAATGCACTGTGCTGTCAATCTGACTCAATTCAATGCTCATAATACTTATAATGCCCTTGTAACATCATCACATGGTAATTCAGTAAAGGCACTACGCTCCACAGGGGCCAACCGACCTTGTTCAGCCCTGCCTGGACCATACAGGGCCGCACTAAGGGACATTTCAATGTTTCATACCCTAGACTGGTCAGTAAAATTATTATCTCTGCATTTAAATACTGCAACCTTAGTTTAAAGGTCCTTCGACATAAGTCTATTTCCATGGTTAGAATTGTACTTATTTTACGTTCCCTTAGCATAATAATAATTATAACGTGTAATGAAAGAAAAATCGTCAGAGTAAGCCGTGAAAGAGATTAATTTAGGGATACAGGTATTTAAGAAAAGGCTTAAGATTGAGTCTACGGATGCAACGGCCAATTTTTTTATTTATTTATTTATTTTATTTATTTTTTTGACGGGTCAGGCAAGAGGAAAGGATGCTGGAACAGTGTATTACCCAAACTGTAAAACATGGAAGTGGTAAAATAATGGTTTGGGGTTGTTTTGGTGGTGGTCAAGAAGAATCGTCAAAATAAACGAAAAAATGACGAAAGAGGTGTATTTGCGGATTTTAGACGAGAATGTTTTAAATTGCGATTAGTGAAGGGTTCGTGTTCCAGCAAGATAATGATCCCAAATACACTGCCAAAGTGGTTAAAGAGTACCTAAATATAAAATCTGAGGAAGAACTCTTTAAGTTAATGACTTGGCCACCACAAAGTCTGGACTGTAACCCTATAGAATTACTATGGGATCATTTAGACAGGGAGGTGCGAAAAAAACCTCCAAGAGGTAAAAATTACCTTTGGACATCACTCAAAAATATTTTGAACAACATTGATGGCCAATATTTAAACAAATTGATCGCATGCCGCGTATTTATCAGGCGATTATGAAAGCCAGAGGTGGTCATTTTGAGGAAAATTCAATTTTAATATTGTTATTTAATTTCATGTGTAATTTTTAAGATAATTGTAATTTTTTGGATTAATTTTTATTAAATAGAAAAATTTTAAAAAAAAATTAAAAAAAAAATATCTGTTTATTTTATTAAAAGTCTGCAAGACAACGATAGCAAGAATTATGTCAGAACACGAAATGAAGTATCGAGATCTTTTATAACTATAAACGGACTCAGACAAGGATGCGTACTCAGTCCGCTACTGTTCTCACTGGTACTAGACGACGCCATAAAAGAAGTAAGACAAAATATTAAAGAATACTCTGTGGGCTACTGGAAAATGGAAAATGTGAAAGTAGCAGAACTTTGCTATGTGGATGACATGGTTATAATAGCAAGGAATGTAGACGAACTACAGAACAACTTGAACCAATACAATAAAGAATTGAAGAAAATAAATATGAAAATTAGCACACAAATGACAAAGCAATGTTAAAAAGCAGGACAAAAATGCAACACAAAATAAAAATAGATGACAAAATAATAGAACAGGTAGGAAAATTCAAATACCTAGGCATAGTTTTCGCGGAAGATGGAAAAATGGATGAAGAAATTATAGAAAGAGAAGGCGCAACAGGAAGAATGTTCAACAGCATCAAAACATCGTTCTTAACTAAAAAAGAAATACCAACCAACATCAAGGTAGATATCTTTAAAAAAGTGACAGTATTGGTACTATCAAAATTGGTTTTGACATACGCCTCAGAATCCTGGACCACTACAGAGACGCATAGGTCCAAAATAAGAAGCTCTGAAATGAGTTTTTTAAGGAAAATCGAAGGTAAAACAAAATTGGACAGAATAAGTATTTAGAGAAAAAACTAGACACAAAACCAGTAGAGACTATAATAGAAAGACAGCTAAGATGGCTGGGACATATACACAGAATGAGTGAAGACAAGATTTTGAAGACAAGGTTTTGAAGCAAGAACAGTGAAGAAAGTTAGACCAGGAACACGGAGAAAAACCTGGCACCAAGTAACAAAAGAAGCTGCAACGAAGAGAGGCGTAAAGTGGGAGGAGATAAGAAAATATACAAAGGACAGAACACGATGGAAAGAAGTATTGAGTACAACATCAGAAAATAAGTAACTCGACTGTAGCCTTACACCGCAAGGTAGAAAGGCTTCAGGATTATACTCTATCTCCGAAAGACTGATAGTAATATAATTTATTATTTGTAAAAAGTTATTGTATTATCACACAGAAGCGACAAAATATGAATAGTGCGAAACGAAATATTTTTAAAAACAACCGAGTGTGCCACACATAGTATATGGGAATACGAACTAGGGTTAAACACAATAGGCCATAAAAATGTGACCATAAAATTTTGAGGAAAAATATTGTCACAGGGGTGTGTTTAATGATATGATAAATATGGTCACAGGCGTGCGTTTAATAAAATGATAAATAGTAATATAGAAATACACAAAATCAATTTAAACGTGTTTAAAATGTGCACGCCACTGGTAACTGCCTGAAAAATGATTTATTACTATCAGGCTTTCAGAGATAGAGTATAAGTATTTTATTGGAACCCTAAGTCAAAGATATTCTGACTATTTTTCTTATGAAAACTACTATTAGGCTAGGTGCGATTAAACTTATGGACGGGAGTGTATATCGCAACATTTTATAAAAAATTAATAATTTCAATTCAACATTTTAAATATATAATGTTTATATTATAAAATGATATGCAAAACAAAATTATCAATTGATATTTCAATTATAAAATATGAATCCAAACATGTTTCAATTTCAGTTTGATGATTAATTTAATTAAACTATTAATCCTTTATATTTAAATGCGGCCCTGTTCTCTAGGTTTTTGGCGAGGGGTATGGGGTGAATTTTAGGGGTCATTCTACAAGAGCCACATCTGCTACATACAGCTAAAAGAGCAACACTCTACCCCCTCAATGCACATGTCATGTTTAGGTAACGCACTATCCCCTCTCTACCCTTCTGTATACCCACTCTTGCCCCCTATGTGACGTGCGACACTGACATGTGCAAACAATGGGTAATCCTCGATTATTTTACTTTGATAGCCCACAGGCTCAGCGTGATGTTTCAATCAGGATCTGTTTTATAATTCATTTATTCTGTTTATTGTTTTTTAACGGGGTTCTTGGACATACTGTATGTTATTTTTTTATCATATGTGTTATTAAAAATAAATATGTTGTTTGTTTAAGAAATATGCTTAGTAAGTTTGCGAAAATAAACAAAAATCTTTATGTTATAAAGAATAAAATAACAAAAATTTATATACGAGGTGTGGAAATTAAGTAACCGGACTGGCAATATAGCGTTTTATCTGGCAACATTTAGGACGCGGGACTTGGAGTGGGGGCAGGAGGAACATGTGATACGCCTTGAGTATGAGTTTGAACTTAAACCGGGAGCGCATGACATTTTTGGTCTCCGATTTCATACAGCATGCCTTTTGGAGGAGAGAATATTTACCCTGTGACAACAAAAAAGGGATGGTACTAAACCCCTGCACGCTTTCCGGTCATAGGGTAAATTGCGTTTCCACTTGCACAAAATTTTTGTGTTTTTCTCTGACTTAATATTACTTGCCCTTTTGTCAAAAGAAAGTTATAACAAATTTAAAGTCTTTTAATTATAGGCATGCTGTATGAAAACGCGGAAAATCATATTTTTTTATTACAAGATCACATGACCGTTTGAGCCCTTTGGGACCCTCCGAATCGCATGCATATATTTAAAAGACTTTAAATTTGTTATAACTTTCTTTTGACAAAAGGGCAAGCAATATTAAATCAGAGAAAAGCACAAAAATTTTGTGTTTAAGTGGAAATGTAATTTTCCCTATGACCGGAAAGCGTGCAGGGGTTTAGTACCATCCCTTTTTTGTTGTCACAGGGTAAATATTCTCTCCTCCAAAAGACATGCTGTATGAAATCGGAAACCAAAAATTGTCATGAGCTCCCGGTCTAACTCGCTAGAGTAAATTTGTTGTCCGTAGCGATTTTTTTTTTTTCGTGAAACAATTTTTTCTAGTAAATTCTAAAAATGAGTGACATTCATTTCGAGCAACGATGTGCTATCAGATTTTGCTTCAGACTTGGGCACAGTGTAACGGAAACTTTTGCAAAACTTCAGCAGACCTACGGAGACAGTGTTTTGTCAAGGACCCAGGTTTTTTGGTGGTTTAAGACATTTTCAGAAGGAAGAGAGTTGATTGAAGATGCATCATGCAGCGGAAGGCCTTCATCTTCAAGAACCGATGAAAATGTCGACAGAATCCTGGATCTTGTGCGTTCAGATCGTCGGTGGACAGACAGAATGATCGAGGAAGAGTTGAATTTGACTCATACTACCGTTCATCAGACTTTGACCAATGATGAAAAATCTGAGCAATTTCAATAAACGTTTTTTTGGCCAGTAAAAACATTCCTGTGGCTCCTCAGCCTCCTTTGTGCCTGACTTGAGTCCTTGTGACTTTTTCATCTTCCCAAGATTGAAAAATCACCTAAGGGACGTCATTTTGGGACACTTGAAAACATTCAAACGTCCGTAACCAGCTGAAAGCTATTCCAGTATCCGAGTTCCAGCACTGCTATGAGGATTGGAAGAACCGACTCCAGCGCTGTGTGGCTTCCCAAGGAAGTTATTTTGAGGGAGACAATATTGAATTGTAATTCTATTCGAATAAAAATAAGATAAATAAAATTCAGTTTGATTACTTAATTTACACACGCGCGTTTCCAATTGAGCATCAGAATTGAGCACATAGTTGGACCTGACTGAATTGGCTATTATTGAAACTGTTCTTTCATAAGTGATAAATTGCCGAATTATAATCGAATAGTAATTAAATTTAACAATAGCAATAACTGAATAAAATCCCCATAAGTTAACCATGTCAAATAAGCTATTGTTCGTCGGAGAGCAATTTACAGTAACAGAAAATCTGAATCGAAATATTCAATATCCACGACGAGGGTTACCTTTTATGTTTTTACAAACGACCACTAGGTGGAAATATTGAAATGTGTCATTACTATATTGGTAAAATTAGACATTTGTTATTGTGAAATCAGTAGCAGCTTATATATTGACCGAGTAGTTTATTGACAGCGTTAAAAAAAAACAAGTTTGTGAAAAAATGGATATGGTGAAGGGTTTGGTTGGATGATTTTTTACGATTTTAGTAAAGGCCTAACTCAACAACAATGCATAGATTCGCTTCATTCAACTTTCAGCAATGAAGCACCATCAGAAAAGACTGTTGGTTTGCAGAATTTCGTCGTAATCGTGCGTCCGTCAGTGATGAATCTCGTGAAGGTCGACCAAAATCGGTTGGGATTCAAAAAAACATCGATGCTGTGCACAAAATGATTGAAGAAGATCGACATGTGACTTACCGTGAGATATAGGCATCCTTTGGCATATCGCAGACTGCAATACATTCGATTTTGCATGAACATTTAGCTGTGAAAGAGATCTGTTCCCGAATGTTTGGGGGAAAATAAAGTACTGAGTACTTAAAAACTAGGTAGTTAGCTTAGGTTTAGTTAGTAAAAATCTAGGATAGCAGAATTAAGAAAATTAGGAAAACGATAATAAACATTCTACGAAGGGATTTCCGATCTTTCACTTGCAAAACTGATGTGTGTATATGAACCCTTTCTGAAACTACACTTTGCTTCTTAGTAGTGACATTTTTAATTAAAATACAAAAATAACCAATAACATTTCATAACTTCAAACGTTGAGGAAAAATGCGCCAACGCCAGCAACTTCTAAACCGTTCAAACCATGTTTCTTGGTGTACTATGTCCTGCAGCATTGCGATTACATACCTCTTCTACCTGTTTTTACAAGAGAACAATTTGTTGTGTCCTCGACAATATCCTGCTCGAATTTTCGATCTCATTGCATTCCTTATTAATTATAATCTGTCTTTTGATACTCGATTTTAAATACAATGCCCCCGGAAGCAAGTTCTGCTTCCCATTTATGGCGCTACTGATTTTAACATGTAGGTACATACATCGTATAGGAGCCTGAAAATCTCAAGGGACTAGGAACATGCCGCGGCCCTTGAGTGCGTATCTAAGCCTAGGGAGGACCTGTCAATAGGCATCTCTCGCTACAATCCTGCATATCAAATATTACCGCTATGATCAAATTACTGTACTAGATATGTCTATTAAATAAGGATATTGGTTTTCTATGGATCGAACCGCGATATTTTATAAATCATATAATTTAAAAAATACCATGCAAGAAATTTAGAAAATTAAGAAGATTTGAGCTATATGGTTCAATAACTGAAAGAGGAATACAAAAAAGATGGTTTGGAAATAAACTTCAATAAAGAGTACCTATCAACAGATGAAGGAGAAATTCATGACCTGGAAATCCAGGAAGATTTGCAAATAAAAGGGTGTGACAGGTTCAAATATTTTGGATACACGATATCAAAAAATGCATTGACAGAACAAAAATAAATAACCGACTGGGACAAACAAGAACATGCATTAAGTTGCTAAACCCCAGTTCACTGGAACCAAAAACTCACAAAAAGGACAAGAAGAACTTATATATGTGGAGTAGAGAACTGGGTTATGATCAAGAGGATTCGAAATAAAATCATGGTTACGGAAATGGAATACTGGGAGAAAATGTTATAGGGCCACAAGAATGGATAGGATTAGAAATGAAGAAATGAAACGAAGAATGGATGTAGAAAAGAATATTTTAACATACGTAGGAGAAAAGAGATTTACATAAATTTATATAATCAAATTTTACGATTAAGGGATGAAGAAATGTAATGTAGAATACCGGGGTCAAGCGAAGTATCGATCGAACACCTAATGGGAGACTGCCAAGGAAACACCAGAAATCCAAAATCGAACCTGTAGATTCTAACTTTTGCTTATCCGGACGTCATATGGATGAAAAAAGTCAATTATACCCTTACAAAAAGGTTACTATGAAATGTAAATAATTACCTTTTTGTATTATTAAGTCATACTGTATTATTAATTCTACAAAATGAAAATTTAATATCCTAAAGGTATGAATAAATAATATATACTACTACTACTACTACTACTACTAATTAAATTTTACATTATTTATAATATCGTTGATATAAATGAGAAATAATATTGATCTTAAACACTTCCCTGTGGAACACCCCATTTGTTACTTAATCTTGATGAATAATAATTAGTGAATACTGTTATTAGTGATTAATGTCAATTTTCAAACACAGTTCTGAGCCCAGCAATCGTTATCTATGGTCTCACTGTATTACCGAATTACTATTTAGTCTAAATAAGCTTTTAAACCAAAACATTGGCATATGTTAAACACTCGATTTGTATTTACATATATGGCTTAAATCTTTATCTAACGTACGCAATTGATGTTTAAATATTTAATAATTGATTAATGATAACATTATTTGTTCAACATTAAAGTATTTTTGATCCGTATGTAAATATATTAGTACGGTCCTGGTATTCTGCGGCTATCCTGGTTACCATTAGCTGATTGGCAGTTGATGATTGCATATGGTGTATACAGAGATGAACTAACAATTATTTCAAAAGAAATATATTAAAAATTATTAAGTATCAATTTTCACGCATTTCAGGGTAGGCTGCAAAAAGCCAATAGTCGCTGGGAGCCAGATCTGGGGAGTACGATGGGTGAGGAAGCAATTCGAAGCGTAATTCATTCAATTTAACCATCGTTTTCCGACTTGTGACACGGGGTTGTCTTGGTGAAAGAGCACTGTTTTCTTTTGCTTGTGAAGCAGGTTTTTTTTTATTACTACACTCAATCGATCCAATAATGCCATGTAGTATTCGCTATTGATAGTTTTACCTTCTCAAGATAGTCGATAAATAAAATACCATGCACGTCCCAAAATACGGATGCCATAACCTTGCCAGCTGACTTTTGAGTTTTTGGTCGCTTTGGACGACTTTCACCGACTGCTGTCCATTCAGCTGACGATCTTTTTGATTTATGTATGTAGTAGTGGATCCATGTTTCATCCATTGTCACATACCGACGCAAGAAACCCTTTTTATCTCGCTTGAACAGCTCCAACAGCGCTCTGAATCGTCGACGCGTTGTTATTTTTGGTCCGATGTAAGCGAACCCACTTCGAAAGCAATTTTCGTGTAAAATTGTAAACACACTACCTTCTGATATCTTTAAGGTGTCAGCTATCTCACGCAACTTCCACTTTACGGTCTTTCAAAACTATTTTGTGGACTTTTTTATGTTTTCCGGAACAACTGCCGATTTTGGGCGACCAGAGCGTTCAGCATCATCGGTGTCTGTACGACCGCGTTTAAATTCAGCATACCAATCAGTAATAGTTGATTTGCCTGGTGCAGAGGCTCTAGAACGCTTATCAAGCCACTGTTTGGCTTCAACAGTATTTTTTCCCTTCAAAAAACAATGTTTAATCAACACACGAAATTCTTTTTTATCCATTCTTTTGAAAATTACAAAACTGGAGTCACTGTAACGTCTAAACTAATTATCAGAATGTCATGAAATTTTCACACGTATCGTTTGAAGGTTGGTACTATCCAGAAATCATTTGGGTCTGTCAACAGTGTTGCCATATATATGTCAGACCGGACACTTATTGAGTGAAGTGTTAAAATAAAAGAAGATAAAAAGGGCGCTATTTTAAGTTAATTTAATTTATTTACCAAGGGCACCAAAAACATTGATACGGCTCTGTTCACAGCAGGCGCGCACCCATAATTTTTTCTAAGCAGGGGTTCAGAAGTCAATCATTTTTCTTAGAGCCTTTTTTTTTGTGGCGTGCTCACGTTAAGTTACTAGACAAATGAGTCCCTTAAAACGTGTTTTTGAGTGCAAATTTCGACAAGCTTTCTACGTTTCCGGGAACATTTGAAAGTAAAGTGATATTTACACTCACCTATAGCCGCCGGCAACAATCTTTCTACGTGTTTTTCCCTAAGAAAACAGCGAGAGAAATTTTGTGCGATGTGCCGTTTGTCCTAAAACCAACCCTGTTCTTTTTATATGAAATCAGAAGATAAAAGCAACAAGATATTTGGTTCAGGCATCAATCTACAGTACAGGAACGCTTGAATGACAGTTCTTTTTGCCATATATATGTCAGACCGGAGACTTATTGAGTGAAGTGTTATGTCCAATGGGAAACTTAACCCGCAAACGACACACTGTGTCCCCATGTTATGATAACTTTTCAGTCTTTTTGTGACCATATTACTCCGGAATTTCCCACTCCCTTGTAAATTCGTATCAACAATCTACCTGCAATACGGAACTCGATATCAATTAAAAAGTTTCCGGGTCCTTGTTTAAGTTTTGGTGTGTTGTTTTAGAACGACAAAATTTAATCGTTGCAGAGTTCATGTATAAAATTTTTTGAGTCCATCCCTGATAACATTTCAGCTGATTTAGGCGTTTTGAACATTCGCCTCAGTGAGGGAACACGATTATTGTGTTTGTTATCACAGTTCACGGATTCCCGAATGGATTCAGTTTCCAATCTGCATCCGTAATCTGCTGCACTGGATTATTTGATGAGATGCCCTCTGTCAACGAATTATAATATCACATTTTTTTGCTTTTTTTTGAAATGCACATCGCTTTACTCTTTTGCTTTTTATTTATTTATAATTTTATTCGCTCTCCACTTTTTCACATACAATTTCAGTTACAGGTTTTTTATTATTTACCTAATCCAAATTT
Organism: Liopterus haemorrhoidalis; assembly: GCA_963971575.1. Taxonomy (NCBI): domain Eukaryota; kingdom Metazoa; phylum Arthropoda; class Insecta; order Coleoptera; family Dytiscidae; genus Liopterus; species Liopterus haemorrhoidalis. Next base: position 2,418,211 of record OZ020621.1, on the reverse strand, counting down.
TGATGCAGTTTGTGATTTGAATAATGATTTTTTAGCAATGATGTTTTATTTAGTCTACAAATGTTGGTAGTACAAAGTTTATTTTATAATTTTGAGTCTTCAAGTTTGATTTGTACGTCCGCGTGTTTTCTTGTCCTAAAGTTTTCTTCGAGCACTTTTCCTTGTAATATTGGTAGGATTTTTTCTAAGCATATGTCCAATTCACCTTCATATATCATCACAATTTTGCCAACTCGTGGGAAATTTCCCATTACGAGGGAAAAATAGGCACTATTTCTTGTGTTGTGGGAAAAAGGGGAAAAAAGTAAAAAATCTAAAAATCGTGGGAAATTTCAGAATTTTCTCTCATATTAATAAAAATAATAATAATGGCAAATACAAGAAAAGAATACATGAAATTTCTACGTCGTATAACTTTTGAACTTGTAATAGAGCCCTGTATATGTAGGTGTTTTCTTATGGCAATAATGTTTGTGCAATATTTTGGGACTTCCCCCCTTCATCATCATCGTTGGCGCGACAGCCCAAAATGAGCCAAAGCCTCCTGTTTTCATATTTCGTGACCATGTTTTCAATCTATGTACATTCAGGAGTAATATGGTCAGTATTACGTCCATTTTTTAGCGTACACAGAAAGGCATCTACAGTTTAAAGCCGGTTGCGAACGGCTAAGCAGAACCTGTAATTTGTATAAATATATTTACACAAATTATTAATTCTTTACATTTAGTTGTAATATTTTCATTGTTAAATGACGTCTAAACAAAGAAAAGAAACAGATTGGGCGATGAAATTCTCAATGCAGTTTTAGTTTTTAGGTCGAGTTTCCAGGCTAATGATATTCAGTGACGGACTAGGGAAAATAGAGGCCCTAGGTAAGAGTCTCATTATGGGCTCTATCTGTCAAATAAATCATAAATTAACGAGAAAATCGATATAATAAAACGGTTTCCCGGGCCCCTAAAATATACGGGCCCTAGGCCGCTGCCTAGCTTGCCTAGGCCTTAGTCTGCCCCTGAAGATATTAACTGCACATTTTTTTTTGCCTCTTTACTTTCAAAATAGCTATACTTAAAATTGCATAATTTTACATTGTGGGAATTTTTGTCCTTTTGTGGGAAATTTTGTACTTTGCTGTGGGAATTTTCTTCACAAAGTGTTGGCAACACTGTATCATCATCACTATCATCATCACCATTATCTTCACCATAATCATCACCCTCATCCTTCAGCCATTCAAATCAACTACTGAATATAGAACTCCCTTAAAATTTTTCAATTATGTCCGTCTTGATATCTGTCTCAAGACATCACCATACTTCATCCAAAATAATAACAATTGTTCATTGATGTAGTTTTGAAGTTTTTAGTATGAAGCCGGGTGTAGTGATGTGCAGGGGTGTCCATGCACTTGTCAGTCCGTCAACCACTCGACTCATCGAAGGGCAGTGACACCCCTATGTTTGTACAACGACTCACATTGATACAGTTTCGATATCATTCACTCCCGAGAGGGTAGCAAAATTTCACTTACACTTGAGGGAGAACTAAAATGTACTATTTACTAAGATGACCCTACAATTCTTTTTTCACATAATGTTAAACAATTTCAAACAAATTCTATACAGCGGAAACGTAGGATATCTGGGAAGAATTATTACATAACAGATCAGGGTATAGAATTTTCAAAAGGTGGCCGCTTTCGCTGCGCTCGCGCTGCAAATATCTTTCTCAATCGGCAAATGTATACTTTCTGCGTTTGTTACACAATATACTATTCCACTTTTAAGGTTTCCGCCCCGTAAGTTAACATGGGCATAACACATAGATCGAAAGCTCTCTTTTGAAAGTCCTGATTGTCTCCACAACATCTCCATTTTGATCTCTTCTGTCAATAAAGTTTTAAAAATTATAATTTCTCACAATTTTCATCAATTTTATTTGTTTTTCGTAACTGAAAACTAACAAAGATTGTGACGTTTGTCCAGTTTCCCTAGCTATAAAAGAAACGACTTTATCGTTACTCGTTATGAATTCGATTAGTAGCCGACCGCCGCCCATATAAATCACAATTACCGCCGCGACGCTTCTCAACCACCCCCTCAGAGGCCGTCACCGCTTGAAATGGGGCCCGCGAAATCCGATTATCAAAAAATATGTCATGCGAGTGTGCTGCCAGAGAGGCTAATTCCAGACTGATGTGTTTGGAACAACCAAATTGGATTATGGAGAAGTTTATACGTGTGGGTGTGTGTTTGTTATATACATACTTGTCTATCTGTGCGTGTGTGTGTGTGTGTGTGTGTGTGTATGTGTGACATTCGGCTTATAACATTTCTCTTAAGAATAATTTAGTGTAGACGTGAGGTCTTAACTTACGTCGCGGTTGTGTGATTTAGGTTAGCATAGATCTGAGTGCGTTCTTTTTACGAATGTAATAAATTTATGCTTACTTTGTTAGTATGAGTAGAAATTGATTTGTTGGTCTGGGATTCAGTAATTTTAATACTAATTTACAAATGTCTGGAAATGAACTATGGAACTTAGATCATGCGATAAAAGAGGATAATTCTGGCCAAGGAAATAGACTTCTGGAGAAGGCAGCAAGTTTTTCGTAAATGGACAAGATAATACAAGTAAACATACAAATTAGGGTTGTACCGATAAGTAAATTGACCGATTATCGATTAATCGGCCTTGCCTATTCGCCTAGTAATCTAGGCGATTAAAAATTATTTCTTTTTAGGCAAATCTGCACTAACAACATTATTAATGAAATGTTCATAGACGTAGAAAAATTCACATCATAATATCAATAAATGGTTACTCGGTATCTAAAAACATTCCTGTCTTATTAATACAAATGCTACTACATATGTTTTTCCATAATGTGCACTGTTGAATGCAATATCATTGTGAGATGTTATCATTGTTAAGAAATGTTATTAAAGAAAAACATTTCTTTTAATGCAAACGTCAAATACATTCAAACCTGTTATAAATTGAACTGATATTTAATCTGTATAAACTTTGCAAGTCCTGTCAACTATTTATTTTTCTCCTGAACTGTGAACGGAGCTGAACAATAATTCTTGTAGGTATTTAGATTTAGAGCATACACTTTCAAACACTTCTTCAATCTATCTACTAATATTCACTTATTTACAATAATAATAATTATAGCATTTTTTAAATATATTCTGAAAGAAAAATTTGTACACATTTTTCTTATTATTGCTATATATATTTTTATTATTTTGGAGATATTAAAAAGGCTGAATTAAATTTTTTACAACTGATTTTAACAGAATATGGATTTACTGATCATTTTCAAGTTATTAACGAAAAACAACTGTTATGTATATTTTGTAAAAAATATATAATATGCGCATAAATAAATCATTTAACTCAACACGTCAATGGAAAAATACATAGAACTAACGTCGATGGATTACAAGATAGTTTTAATACCGACTGGCGTAGCATAGTGGTAACACATGCGCTCTGCATTGCTAAGGTCTCGGGATCGAATCCCGTTCAGGCATGGAATTTTTCAATGAATAAGAATTGTCCTGGTTAATTGCCGAAGCAGCAAAGGCCATAAAAAAAAATTAAAACATGTGTCTCGTGACTTCGGCTTTTGTTTAAATAATAAAATTGACGCTGTTCTTCAGAGGAATCCAGACCGTATATTAACACAAATTTATTCCGATGACTGCCTCGATTTTATAAAACCATTTTTAATCAATATCGAAATTATTTTTGCAGAGCCCCCGTCGTTACTTGTGAAGTCGAAAGAACTTTTTCAAGATTTAAAAATATTCTTACCCCAAGCAGAAATAGTTTTTCTAACTAAAATTTAGAAAAAGTCTGCATTATAACTTGCAATTCTGACAAATTCATATAAGTTCATACAATTACCTTTTTTATTAGGTGTTTTCTTTTTCACATTTATCCTAACATTTTCTTTTTATCATCTATTTTTATTAATACAACTCGACGTAAAGAGTTAATGAAAGAAAATTTTAGTGAATAGATTTTCGATTTTTTTCCACCTGTATCTTTATTATCTAGAGGTATTAATCTGTGCGAATCTGTTGTTGGTTAGTTGGTATTGGTGGCACCCCTGCTCAGTGGCGCATAGGTTCATAATCATGGCACTTATCTCGGGTCGGTCCTCGTGTCAAACAGCGGGAGCAATGTTATCATTCCCTAATCAGCTGTGCACATGACACATCTCATGTGATTAGACTACCATCTGCAGCTATCCCAAGCCACATGGCTGCCTCACGCCCAGGGCTGGACTAGGACAATTCTAACGCCAGTTGAACCATCAAAAGTATATTAATATTCAGAAATGACACGCTCGAAAACGCTAGCTGGTAGCCAAATTATTGTACTAAGTACTGCAGTACAATTTGAACTTATTACGTATATTTTAGTGTTGAATTTTTGTTACAATGTCGGCAGAAGTTGTGAAAAGTCTAAGGGCCGGTTCTACAATTCATGGTTACCTGTTGGTTAGCTCAAATCAATGGCTAACGACATATTTGCAATATAATAATTACCATAAGTTTCCACGGTAACCACTAGCCAGATACTTAACTGCCAATTGTAAAACTATCCGTAAAAGTAGAACAAATTGTACTGTTTTTGGCTGTCAGTTAAGAAAGGAGAAAGATAGGCGTCTTAGTTATTTACTTTTTCTAAGAAAAATGGTAAAAAGTTAACACTTTACCGCATAGTGTAACATATATGGCACATTCCGATTTTTATTTTTTATTTTACTTTTAAAACTGAATCATAACGTTACTTCATGAATGTTCATATATGCCACATACACAGCAATGGATCCTGCAGTATCTCAAGTAATGGGCTGCAATAGATTTGAGGATATCAAGCGGAATTTGCACTTCAATGATAACTCTGAATTTATTGAGAAAGGACAACTAGAAGATACGACCTTTTCTTTCAAAAATTTGAGGGCGACTGCTTTTAATCCCTAATGAAGAACACCTAGCAATTGTCGAGCAAATAATACGGAATCATTTTCTTTTGTAACATATTGTAGAATCATAATGTTCCATGTACGGCACAAACCCTAAATTATTATTTTAATTATTATTTTTTCATAAAAATAATAATTAATATTTTAAATATATTTTTTTAATTATTTTTTCAATCAATAAGAACCAATTCCTAATGCTCATGAATTATTTCAGCCAAAAATAAAAATTCATGCAGTAAAGGGTTAATATTAAGTCCAAATTTTCGCGAGATGATTCTTTGTTGAACGATTAGTTGAACTAACTTAACAAAAATAAAATATAAGGACCTACGGTGTGAATTGAAATCTACAAAAAAAATTTCTATCTAGATAAAAATAGGGTCCTCCTTAGTTAGCACCTTTTTGATCCGTTTTGAAAATTTGTAAATATTTCATTTTCGAAAGACCCTATCTAAAAATCTACATGAGGTAGAGACTTGCGGTTGAAATTTTTGAAATCCTGAACTCCTAAAGGGCATTTAGACCCATTTTGAAGCAACTCCCAATAATTTTTTCTTTGCGAAATTTTTAATTTTTTCAATTTTTTGTTTTTTGTTTTGAATTTTCAAAAAATTCTAATTTAAAAACAATAAAATATAGAGAACTGCGGTTTAAATTTTTGAAATCTTCGTATATTGTTTAGTCTAGAAAAAAATTGGGGCCTTGATAATTCAACTTTTACAATATATACGAATCGTCAAACAAAACCTTTCAAAAATCGAAAAAATCGTAAGGGGTACCCCTTACGATTTTTTCGATTTCCGAGCAAAAATTTTTTCTTTCTGAATTATTTCAAAATATGTATACTTATGTATTTTGAACCGTAGATCTCAAAAATAATCTCCATTACAAGCTACAGTATACAGTTTTTGAATAAATTTTAAAAAAACCTACAGAAAATGACCATAAAAAAAATGTATGAAACGGCGCTTTAAACATATTTCTTAGACTTTCCACTCTAAAATTGGTCTATATACAAATTAAAACAAAAACAAGTTCTTGGCTGTCATTTCATAAGGACAAAGATAGGTATCTTATTTTTTTTTTAAGAAAAATGGAGGGAAAGTTAATATTAAATCCAAATTTTTGCGAAATAATTCACCTCGTTACATGTGTAGCGCTTAAAAATTCAAAAAAGTTGCAAATATTTACTCCAATTTTAATAAAATAAAATCTTATTGTGCTTAATTTAATAGGTTCGCTTTGTGCATATTAACAGCTAAGTACTACTGTCATGAATCATATTTCCTTTGATCACAGCGCCGCCACCGGTTATGCCACATCTGATAAATCTGTGTCACACGTCTCACAAAAGGCTCTTCACCTCGAAGGAGGCATCCATGTTTCCACCAATGTGTGTAGCCGGTTTCCTTCCTGCGGTTAATCCTGCAGGAAGAACCCCACGGTTTAACGTCTCCCTTTATCTGTCACAACTTCACATTTTGTCTGTTGTACCAATCATATTGCCATTTGACTATGTTTTTTCTTGAATCCTATTTATAATGTTGTTATGTTTATCCTTTCTTGAATCCTTTAGAAAAGATGTTAACTAGGTTCCTAAATTTACTACCAGATGTCACGTAATATACATCGAGTCCTACTCTGTATTTAGCTACAGTAGCGCCATAGTGACGCGCCCTCTTACTAAAACACTGTTTGATTTTCGTCCTCGATAAGTTTTGTTTTAATTAAACGCTTATATTTGTTTTGCATAGCGGGGCGTGAGGTTGTTTGGTTCTGATTAAGAATCAAAATACACGCGCTGATGATTTAATTGTATTTTTAAGTGATTCAAGATGTTTATAAAGCTAAGTACTTAGATTGTTTGCAACTCATATGCATATTTCCTATTACAAATAGAAAATTTAATTATATTTGATATTGTTTCATCAAAATTACTAAATAAACATACGAAGTATATAAGACCAACGCCATAACTTTATTAATAACAAATTATTTTACATTTAAATTATCACTTACGAAATACTTTTCAATATGGTGAGGGTCTTTCAACTGGCAAAATGACAGGGTGTATGTTACGAGAAGCACATGAGAAAGAGCTGAGGATCCAGAAAAGCCATTAGACTGCTTCAGTTATTATTCAGCTAGAACGGTACCATTAAACTTAATTTTGGCGAGAAAAGAGTACAATATTGGCCAGAGTCTACCAGGAAACCATGTTGGAGTAAAATTTAAAGAACTGATCAACTTCTTCTTTGTTGGTCCCCACTAAAGCTTTCAGCAAGATTCAGTGCCACTCCATACAGCGAAGGTTTTGCAGCAATGACTTGAAAGCAATATACCGGACTTCATTCTCCTGCTTATTGGCCGTCTATCAGCTCTGACGTCAACTCCGTAGACTACAAATTGTAGTCCGTGCTTCAGGATAGGGCCTCCAAGAAGAGACACCTTAATATAGCTAGTCTGAAACACTCCTTGTTGAAGTCAACTGAGGGTTTTCGTGTAGAAAACCCTTCTTAATTCTATTCTAGTTAGTTAGTTAATTCAGGAAAAAATGCGGGAAAAACGCCTTCAGTGGTTTGGACATGTCAGACGAGCAGCACCTAGTACCGTTACCTTCGTTGCGCACAATTTTACAACAAATGGCAAGCACCCTCGCGATAGATCAAAACAACGATGAGAAAATACACTCGACGATGACATGGGGTTGACCATCTACGTCAGGAAGAAGCGTTTGATCGGCAAAAGTGGCGTTCAAAAATCCAAAAAGCGGACTCCGCACCAACGGGAAAAACGCTAAAAAGAAGAAGAGGAGAGGAGAGTTAGTTAAAGTTTTTGGCGCACAAAAACGATGGCTATTTGCGCCTAAAGCTCACAGAATTTAAGATCTAGAAGTGATTTTGAAAACTGATTGGTGTTTCTTGTTTAAAATACATGTAGTTATGTAATATGTAGTAAAAGAAAATTAAAATATCTTTAAGAATCTCGTGGAATTTATGGTGCAATTCTGTGGAAAATCTGTAAGCTACAGACGAGAGTATCTAAGGAGTTGTTTTATATGTTGTTATGGACAGTTTCTTATAGATTTTGTCTGTAAGCTTACAGATTTGCCACAGTATTGCACCATTAATTAAAAACTTTGTATTTATTATAAAACTAGGTTCATTAATTTTCGTGCATATAAATTTTATTTTTTAGCGGAAATGGAGAGAAAAAAACAGATCAAAACATCGATAGCTCGTTAAGATACGTCAATGTCTAAAATGTCGTCGATATCTAAAATATCGAACATCAATAGTCATCCCTTTTGCTACCATATGTAGTCAGTTTTTTGTCACTTACTTATTCTTATGTACTTATACTTATATATACTTATTCTTTATTCTAGTTTTGCTGTTTGTCTTGGAGTCGTCGAACGTCTAAGCCAATGTTGCCAATCCATCCGTGGTCCCGTCCATGACAACCCACAATCTTCCGGGTTCCTTCTAGCTGCCCTGGATCTTTTGGCAGCTCTTGCTGCACGTTGTCCTGCTGAAGAAACCGATCCAACACACTTGGTGGATACACTTCATGGCACTGAATTGGTGGGTGTCGTTTCCATGTTGTATGGCACTCTGCTTCCCAGTGGTGCTAGCCCTAGGACGCAGGGACAACCACCGCCGGAGATGCCACAACCTTCGGTTAATCTTGCTACTGCCACATTTAGACTTCTACGAAGGGTAGCTGAGTTGGATCTAAAGAAATTCCAGGTAAAGTAATTTTTTAATGCAATAATAGCTTAATGTTCCGTATAAGTCCACCACACATAACTCGTTAGACAGAACGTGTATGCTAGTTGGAATGAGATTTGGTCTTGACGAAGCGCCGCCCCTTTCTTTCAAAACATAACATTTACGATTCACTTTATCTTTTCCAATATTTTTATTCAAAACTGAAATCTGAATAAGTACTTGATAGTTATCCGTTCCGAAATCCAAGCAATTATTTAATAAGTGTTTACATTTAGCTCCTATTAACGTTTTTACAGAAAAACTTGAATGATAAAATTTCAGTATTTATACGCTTTAAGTCACATTTAAGGCCCGGTTTTTCCACCTTCAGATAAAGTTCCAGGTAACTATCTGACAGATAAGGTTATTTGTAACTTCATCTGCTGAGTAAATGTCATCCCTTCTTTCTATACAAATGTATCGAATAGTTATCTAACGGATAATGAGACTGACGTATTGGATTCACTGACTGGTATTGACATTTATTCAGCAGATGAAGTTACAAATAACCTTATCTGTCAGATAGTTACCTGGAACTTTAACTAAAGGTGGAAAGACCGGGCCTTAATGGTTTAAATTAGATTTATACTATACATATTTTGAAGAATATTAACATTATTAAAAGAGAGGATCCTCAAAAATATCAATATATTCCGACCTACCAGTTTTATGTCTGAAATAGAACATTTCGTTTTTCGTCGCCTTCATAGGTGCTAAATTATGTAAATGTATTAAAACTGTATAAAGCATTTATATATCTTCACTATATGCAAACAATCAATGATAAAACTAATTAGGTTACGACCATGCCTTCTCGTTTCTAACGTTATAATATAATTCATTCTAAGCATACAAGCCTAGTTGCGGTGGACTAATACGGAACATTAACCCAATAATATGCTTGGCCAGTATATATGGTAGTAAAAAATATTTCTACAATAAAAGTATGCAGCAGTCAAAAACTTAAATATGAAGTTTCATAAAAATCCTTTTAGCCGAATTGACTCTGCACGTGTACACGGACCGACGGCCATGCTAAAAATAGTCAAAACGTTATGTAGGGACCTCAATTCATGGAGATCCATCGAAATCTCTAAATGTCAAAATCGGTATGATCACAATACCTCCCTTATATATGTTGGCGGTCGGTAAAAATTGAATCGAATAATTAGCGATAAACTGTTTTGAATCTTCCTTATTTATTTATTATAAAAATTTATTAGCATTCATTATAAACATAAAATCAAAGTAATATAGTAATTTATAAACATAAAATCCAATAATATAATACAAAGTACATATTTAATTGGTAGGTGATATAAGAAGTAAATAATAATCACTACTCAACAAATTTGAACTTTCTGTCGAGTAAAATTAGCTGTTTTGGAATAAATATGACCAACTGATGATTCGTGGAGATCCATCGAAATCTCGAAATGTCAAAATCGGTATGATCACAATACCTCCCTTATGTATGTTGGCGGTCGGTAAAAATGTGCGTTTCATATCCGAGAAATTTCTTTTTAACTAATTTTAAATATCTATATCAATATTAGCTTTATTGTTTTATATTTGTATAATTATTTAAGATTATTTAAAGTTCTAAGTAGAGTCTCTAGTTGTATGGGGGTCTTTGCTTGCGTAGAGAATCGCGGTAGCCGTTAACAAACAATTGAATTCAGACAGAACAAACCAATTAACAAAGATGAGTCAACTGGCCACCGGGTCGAATCTCACTCTGGTCTAAAACCAACAAACGTCCACCAACAGCCAGCCAATTACCAATTTAACCAACACCGCGACTATATTGAACGCATACATACACACAGTGCATAACAAAATGTTCACAGAGGTTAACAGACAATGCAGTTAACAAACAATACAAATAATGCTGCGGACTAGTGGTTAAAAGGAATAACAATCATAGTTTAGATAAAATGAATACAGTAAACCATAAACTTAGCGGACTAACAGGTGGAGGCAGGGTCGACTTTATCATGACGCTATTAGTGTAGGGCCCCTGGACGTTATGGGGCCCCCATAAGTAGAGCCCTGCAAATCCGCGGATATCCGCAACTTTTCTGCGGATGCGGATATATTATCATTTAAACTATGCGGATGCGGATCGGATGCGGATTAAATGTCATATCCGCTTATCCGCAATATCCGCGTGAACATTAAATCTTCGGTTACTTTCGGACAAACAAGCAATTGTGTTCTGACTACGCAGTCCTCGGTTATTTTCGGTTGTCTGTATATACATGATATTTTGTAGCATTCAATCTCACTTTATGTTATTTTTATTAAGACAATTGTCCATGATCAAGACTGAGTTGAGACAATCAACTTAACTTTCTTTTTATTATTGAATATATTATAGAAAATAATATTTTGGACAAAAGTTTCCTGGTACACTTTCGACGTAATTCTTCCTACCTCTGCTCTAATTCTGGCTTTTAAATCTGATAAAGGTTTTTTTTTACATAAAACTGATTAGTAAGTTTTATTTAAATACCAAAATTTACCTACATAATTTTTTCTCGAAAATTTTATTATGTAACCTGACAATTTTTTTATACTACCCGAAGTAAAAAGTCTTGCAGATCCCAAAAATTTGAAAAATGACACATGTTGCTATTTGAAAAAGTTGCAACGCCTAACTCATGCGCGAAATGGCGTAAGAGAATTACTTGATCCTAAAAATATGAAGCACCTTCTATCAAGTAACTTTTCTGATTTTTTTTTTAAATTCAATTTTAAAAAAAGCAGACGCCATTTACTCCCTACGAAAAAGAACGCTTAGGCCCCCCAAAATTGTTATCTCTCTCTAGATTTAAATAAGTTATTAGCGCATCTAGGCCTTAAAACTTTTGGGGTCCCTTAGGTTAGGTTAGTAATAAATAAGCTGGTAAATCCAAAAATTTTCAGTAGCGTTTTAGAGCAGAGATTACCTAAACAGGCGAAATATGTTAGTTCTTTCCAAACTGACAGCAAAACCTGTAGTGCGGATAGTGCGGATATTTTTGCGGATGCGGATCGGATGCGGATTTGTTATTTACAAAAACTGCGGATGCGGATCGGATGCGGATCATGGATGTGCGGATGCGGATCGGATGCGGATACAGAAAAGCTTATCCGCGCAGGGCTCTACCCATAAGTAGAAGTCAACTGGTTACGATAAGTTCAGAATTACTGTTATGCTTACCGTTACTGCTGATGGACAGAAGCTTCAACCTTGCGATATATTGAAACGTAAAGCAAAGCCCAAAGAAAAGCTGCATCCAGGAATAATTTTTCGGGCCCAAGAAAAAGGTTGGATGACAGAGGAATTGGTATTAGACTGGTTAAATGTGATATGCGGAAAACAGCCAGGTTCTCTGAGAAAACCTCGCTCCTTGATGCATTTCGAGGCCACCTTACGTCAGGTGTTAAGGAATAGATTCAGGCATTTAATTCCGATAATACCAGGTGGTATGACACCTCAGTCACAAGTCTTGGATGTGGTGGTCAATAAACCATTTACAGACAACTTACGAAAAGAATACAACAATTAGGTATTAGCGGATCACCCATTGACACCTTCAGGAAAAACAAAGAATTCCTCAGTCACTTTTAAGAGAATGGATTGCGACCGACTAGCACAAGATCGAACCTGAATCGATACTGATATGTTTTAAGAAATGCTGCATTTCAAATAATTTAAATGGGTTTGAAGATGACATTTTGTGGGAGACTGAAAGCGAACATACTAACGATACCGATGCGATTTTCGGATAACTTTTTTTATCAAAATATCTTCATGAAAAAATTTGGTGTCGCGTTAATTTCGGGGTCGCGTTATATTCGGGCTAAATTATGTTTTGAAGTCTATTAATTGGTATATCTAATGATGCAAGAATAAACTTGCTATATTTATTTATACAGCCGTGTCTCAAAACTTTCCTAGGGGCTTACCTATGTCATCATGATATGGCATCAAAATTCTGAAGAATTAAAATTTGGATAGAATGAATGTACTCTTTATATGTTGAATATCTCTGCATGCTTTGCTCTTTTCTTTCCTTTCTCATACTTTATACAACTGATTACATTCCTTATTCAATGTTTTGAAATGAAACATAGTAACATAATAATTAACAAGTATTTTAGATTGTGTGGTAGTTCATCATTTCTGTCCTCACATACTATTTCACATAAATAAACTTATAGTAACACTTGAATTAAGTTGAAGCACTTAGCCGGGGAATACATTTCTCACATAAACAAATATAACGTTCACTTGGGAATACTGCAAGTTTCATATCGTGAGAAATATTTGTCATTTTTAATTAACAACACTTCAACAACTGTTTTCTATTATTTTAACATTATTTAATAAGGATCTAACTATGATCTTTTCCTACCATAATGGACCATAATGGAAATTTAATCGAACAAGAAAGCAATAACATTAAATTTGTTCATCTTACTTCGCACTTGGCCCTTTTATACAAGAAATATCAAGATAATGCTCTATCAAAATAAAAGTCAGTTCCCAGAAATGGACCTTCAGAAAGTCAAATCAATAACACGTTACAGTCTTCGGAAATAAAACGATTTTTTTGGATCAATGGAAAATGGATTGTAGGGTACATTTGATTTGACGCTCCGAGTGCTCCGAGTACGTTCCGTACACTAAAACTTGTTCGATTTGACGCGCGGAGTACACCCAATAGCGTTCGTTTTGCACTCGAGGGTGTATTTAGAGGGCGCTCTATGTGTTCGGGGTTTAAAGACCGGGCATATTGGGTATGACGAAAAAAAGTGAGAGAACGGCGGGAAAAGTACTACCATTTTTCGTATTTGTGACGTTTCTATTAACTTCGGAAGCTGTATTGTGTTTGTAAGCACAGCATAAAAATAATTGAATACACCGTGCATAAAATTAGCATGGACGAAACAGGATTATGTTCTATTTGCAAATTTATAGACGAAAATGGTGATTAAGGAAATTTGTAGCACCCACAGGTTCAAAGTTATTCAATTTTCAAAATTTACCAAAATCATTGTATCCCTGAAAACGTTCCAGGATTCCGCGGAACACAGGTTAAATACCACTGCTATAACTGGTGGCCAAATTTTTGTACTAAATACTGGAGTACAGTTTGAACTTATTACGTATATTTTAGTATTGATTTTTTTTTTACAATATCGACAGAAGTTGTGAAAAACTATAAAAGCAGAACAAATTGTAGTGTTTTTGGCTGTCATTTAAGAAAGGACAAAGTTAGGCTTTTTTTTCCTAAAAAAGTGGAGGAAAAAAATTCAATATTAAGTCCAAATTTTCGCGTTATGATTCTGTTGTTGAAAGATTAGAGATAGAAAACAACGGTTGATTTTTTGAAATCTAGACTTTTATCTACCTAAATAAAAATTAAAGCTCTCCTGAGTTAACACTTTCGAATGACCGTACCTCAAAAATTTATATGAAATAGGGACCTATGGTTGGAATTTTGTAATCCTGAGACCCTTATAAATCCTAACTTAAGGGGTTACATGGGTCTTCAAGGTATAAAAAAAACGACTTCTTTAAAAAAATTTATTTCAAAAACAAAAAATCTTTTTTATTTAAAATTAAAACATGTAAAAGTATAGTACTTGAAGTACTTGTAAAAAAATTTTCAGCCTAAAATATTAAAAATTTTCCATTTTCCAGCCGTTTTTCGCCGTCAACCTTTTTTTTGCGGTGGACATGATATTTCGGTGTGGATTCATCTGAAATCAAAAATACAAAAATTTTCTTGTAGTTTATGCCCTTGGCTCGTGATTGAACGAAGGAATTAAAAGAAAAATGAAATTTGACATTTTGACATGAGTTTGAATCAATTTTCGTCTCAAATTTTTATGCGTTTTTCCGATTCACATCATTTTTAAAAGGTCTTTTTCGTATAAAACAAGAACGACTTGACCGAATGAAAATTCCTTCGTTCAATCACGAGGCAAGGGCATAAACTACAAGAAAATTTTTGAATTTTTGATTTCAGACGAATCCACACCGAAATATCATGTCCACCGCAAAAAAAAGGTTGACGGCGAAAAACGGCTGGAAAATGGAAAATTTTGAATATTTTTGGCTGAAAATTTTTTTACAAGTACTTCAAGTACTATACTTTTATATGTTTTAATTTTAAATAAAAAAGATTTTTTGTTTTTGAAATAAATTTTTTTAAAGAAGTCGTTTTTTTTATACCTTGAAGACCCATGTAACCCCTTAAGAACAATAAAATATAGGGATCTGCGGTTTGAACTTTTACTATTATTTTAAGAGCTCTAAACGCAGTTTTAACCACAATAATTGAGGTATGAGTTTCTGTTCGGTGCGCCGCTGTTTTTAGCAGTGAATTTCCCTCCTCCTGCGCCGCTGTAAGTTTGTTTTTCGTCTCGAATATAATGTGGTCCGCATCCGAACATCATCGGTATCTGTGCAAACATCGTGAATACGGGAGTGAGCGCGTCCTGCCCGAACTGTTTACAGAACGCTCCCCGAATTGAAAGCATGTTTACCTCAGACTTATGCCTCTAATTGAATGATTTCGTTTGCAATTGGAAATTAGCTTTTGTACTTGAACGAGTTAATTTCTGTTTGGGTACGGAGTACGGCCTCTCGAATAAGGGGACGAGTAGAGCGAAGATACCAGCGATATCTATATCAAGAACACTTTTACAAAGTTTGTTACCAAATTAAACTTCATATCAATATTGACAAGTACTATATTAAGGAGAACAGTGTGAGTAATTCGTTCCAAAATTATCAAGCTCTCTTCAAAATTTGTGGGAAATTGAATTGTCCCTCATTTCACCGTTTTGTATAGGTATTTAGTAAGTGAAAGAGACCAAAAGATTGCTGGGTGCTCTATGCAGGACCATTCCGTGGGTTACCACTAGGGTTGTAAATCGAAGGCAAAACATCGATGTTCAACATCGATGTTAACATCGGCGCCTTACTATCGATGTTGAAAAAACATCGAAGGAAAAACATCGATGTATCGGAAACATCGATGTTTTATTAATATTTAAAAAAGCTATTTATTTATATTATATAGGTTTTATTTAATAATGTAAAGATAAAATACTAAAAAAGTAACACGTAATACACAAAAAGCATTTATTAGATTTTGAAATAGAAATATTCCTTTTCAATAGTAATTAATTTCACATTAATATTATTATACCCAATATAATAATCCTAATTTGTACCTATAGTCTATTCCAAACGATTAGGCGGAACTAACCGCAATTTTCATTTTTGTAATTTGTCATTAGATATTTTTTTATATTTTGAAGTTGACTTTTCCTGAACAAAATGATCAAAAGCTTCAATCAATCGGTAAAGGTAACTAGAATTGAAAATCTAGTTCCGCCTAAACCAAAGGAACACACCTTATTATTTTTACATTTCTAAAATGAAATATTGGATTTTATTGCAATACTAATATAGTAATCTTAATGTTAATTTTATATTACTTAACATAAAAATAACACTGTCATACACAATTATTTTTATACTTTTTTAAGTTGAAATAAAGTCTGTTCCTTTGGTTTAGGCGGAACTAGATTTTCAATTCTAGTTACTTTTACCGATTAATTGAAGCTTTCGATAATTTTGTTCAGGAAAAGCCAACTTCAATATTTAAAAAAATTGCTAATGACAACTTACAAAAATCCAGGGATTGGAGGAATAACAACTGGGAAAGTGTCAACAAGACTCAAAAAGAAAAAGTGTGTTGGCGTCGTTGGTCGTTCGCATTATTTGCAAAAATTAAAAGTTTCTTCTTATTTTTTCGTATTCTGCTAACTGCTAAGAAGAATAAGAACTAACACTATTAGTATTGTTATAACACAATAGATGGCGCTTATATTTTGTGTACTAATTTTAATAAAAATTAAATTTTTAAGATTCCAGCGCCTCTAGCGGTAGTTTCTGAATTTCAAAGTTTAAACATCGACATCGGTAGTAGACATCGATGTTTTATCGATACTATCGCCAGCTGACCATCGATGGTAAAAACATCGATGTTTTTAAAACAAACATCGATGTTTTCGATACATCGATGTTTTTTTCCCATCCCTAGTTACCACTGCCCGAGTGCTAATTTTGTGCTGCCCTTCATAAAAAAATAAAAAATCCAAAAGTGCAATAACGCCTTACGACACATTATACAGATCTTTCATTAATGATTTACAGGCATTTGCTGCGCTGTCGTGTTAGTAATTTTAGTCTCTCATGTTGGGTTCCTTGATCCATGACGCATTTAACCATAAACTTACATAGATATTTTTGACACTATCGTTTGAATATTAGGTGTGTTAATTATTTCGGTCCATTTTTTTTCTTCCAGAATAGACTTTATTGTGAAAAAACATGAAAAAATACACTATACAAAATGTATTTTATCCCACACTTAGATATTAATGCTGTTAGATCGTCAAGGATGAAATTTGTAGAAAAAAAAGGCAAAGTTGTTTGATAACTTACAAATGTAAGGAATTATTTTATTCATCAAAGTATGCACCCATATTGTCTATACATTTTTGCCATTTAACCCTTTACTGCATGATTTTTTATTTTTGGCTGAAATAATTCATGAGCATTAGGTATTGGTTATTATTGATAGAAAAATTAATTAAAAAAATATATTTAAAATATTAATTATTATTTTTATAAAAAAGTAATAATTAAAATAATAATTTAGGGTTTGTGCCATACATGGAACATTATGATTCTACATTATTTTATAAAAGAAAATGATTCCGTATTATTTGCTCTTCAATTGCTAGGTGTTCTTCATTAGGGATTAAAAGCAGTCGCCCTCGAATTTTTGAAAGAAAAGGTCGTATCTTCTAGTTGTCCTTTCTCAATAAATTCAGAGTTATTGTTGAAGTGCAAATTCCGTTTGATATCCACAAATCTATTGCAGCCCATTACTTGAGATACTGCAGGATCCATTGCTGTGTATGTGGCATATATGAACATTCATGAAGTAACGTTCTGATTCGTTAAAAGTAAAATAAAAACACACTATGCGGTAAAGGGTTAAGCTTTTGACATCAATGGCACATCGTGCCGAGTTGATCAACTTTTGGTAAAAATCGGTTAACTAGAAATGGGAGTTTACTCGTGTCGGTTTTAAGATTTTTGCAAATATTTCACAACAGAGAAATATTTCGAAAAATGTGCCATATATGGCACACTATGCTGTAAAGGGTTAAGCGGCAGGTTGTTCAGGCCGGTGGTATAAAATCCTGGCGGACGAGAGTCAATGAATTCCTGGAAGGCCTGTTTTACAGCATTGTCGGAATTAAACTGTTTTCCTATTAAAAAGTTGTCCAAATTGCGGAAGAAGTGGTAGTCAGTGGGGGCTAGGTCTGGTGAGTATGGAGGACGATGAAGAAGTTCCAACTCCAATTCCTGTAGTTTTGCCACAGTCATTTGTGCAGTGTGTGGTCCTGCGTTATCATGCAATAAAATAGTAGTCGATCTGTTGACCAATCTAGGCTGTTTTTCTTTAAGATTTTGCATCATTTCGTCCAGTTGGTTGCAGTATATTTCTGCTATGATCGATAAGCCAGATTTTTATTTTTTTTATTTTTACACTATTAATGTTTCGCGCAGTCTGCGATGCTGTATTTCAACGTAAGAACTCATACTTCATAATAGTGCGAATATCCGACCGTTCCATTTTCAACAAAATTAATTTTTAAAAATGATTTCTTTTAACAGACGAGATGTGTAACTTTCCAAAAAAAAAAAAAGACAACGGTAAAATATTAAGCCAATGTCAAATAATAAGTTGGCAATATTATTAACTACACATTTCATCATTGACCTGAAAGATACCTGCGAAATCCTGTGAAGTGCGAAAATTCCCAGTTCACATACATTTTTTCCCTCGGGAATGTTTGAAATGTACCTGTTTTTTATAAGCTTGTAAAAAATGTTTTACATTCGACTGTGTATGTTATAGAAAGCAAAATTGTGTACCGGATGTAAACTCTTGTAAAAGTTCCGCCCTTAAGTTCCGGAAACACGTGAATTTTCTTCATTTCTAAAAGGTTTAAGAAACATGTTTACTCAAACTTAAAATTGATAATGTTCAAGAAGAAAAAAATACATTGTTGCATTCCGTAAAAAAGGTACTGTGGTTCTTAAAACTTTGATATTGGGTAAATTAATGAAAAATAGATCATTTGTTTCGGTTGTGTTAAAAAAGCATGTGACCACAATAAAATCAGTGATCCTGTCCAGTGGGCACGTATCTATGCCCCCACGTGCGTTCCCCAGATGTCCCCCCGTGGGAGTGGGACGTCCCCAGAGAGGCCGGCCGTGCCAAGGAGGATGGCTTCATTCGGGCCACGCGAATATACCTCTGGGAGTAACGACAGACCGGTTTCCCACAGACAAACACATCACAGCATAACTAACGGAGATGATTAGTCAATATAGATTTATTTCAATTTTAGACTGCTTCAAGTACAGCACGGGAAACAAGAAAATATTGTGGAGTGTGAATTTTCATACGTTTCAGGATTTCGTAGGTATTTAGTATGGGACAACATTTTTTATAATAATCACATCAAAATCAAAAAACTTTTCGTCAGTTAATGTCAGTATTATTAGCTTTCATTTTTTTAGGGTTTTGTAGGTATGACCAAAAAACCCTTATACCGTCATTTTGTCGTCTGTCTGTCTGTCTGTCTCTCTGTCTGTCTGTCTGTCTGTCTGTTCGGTAAAAATTGTAGCCAAACGGCTAAACCTAGAGAGTTGAAATTTGGCATGCTTATACAACTCTTTGACCCGCACATAGGAAAAATACTAAAACATCTAAAAAACATACCCCCCTAAAAATATAAACAAATATGTGCTCATCGAAAACAAAAATATTTTTTTTAAATTCTGAGTAGGGTATCAAATGAAAGCCCTTAGTACGTGGATTAACGATCAAATTTTTATTTTTGCAAAATAAATTATTTTGATGCGATTTTTGCCAAAATTGTGCAAAAAAAATTTTGTCCCACACCCTGTAGCCCAGATGGTTTAAACTAAAAATCTAAAAAAATTCCAAGTAATGTATATTGGTGTGAACCGAAATAGTACAACAGGAATTTTTGATCAGATTATGTTTTCGGAAAATAACGCATTTTTTGTGGTTTTTGGTTCACAAAGTACAAAAGTTATACCAATGTAAGACACTCATATGCAAAGCGTCCGATGGCGCAACGGGTTAGAGCGCTGGTGTCGGAAGCTAAAATTCTCTGGAAAACGAAGGGTTTCGAGTTCGAGTACGGACGGAGTGAGTTTTATTGTTTCTGTTTTTTTTTTTTGCATTTTTATTATGTTGAAATTATTTTGTCAAAATTCTAGTTATATTTTGACAAATGTTGTATTTAATTTTTAAGAGCGTAAATTTAATAACCAGTCTTATTATATGATTAACAGACGATAAATTATTTTTAAAATATCGTTTTTTTGCCGTGATTACTATAAAGTAAAATTTGTCCTACACACTCAGCATACCGCCTTCACTTATTATATACCTGCGAAACCCTGAAATGTGTGAATATTCACACTTCACATCAATTTTTTTAATTATGTAGATATATTTCAAAAACATAGCGAATCAGAAATTCTGAGCGTACTCTTCCGGTTCAGATAAATGTATATTACTTTATTTTTTTCTTCACATTTTTAAATCAACCCATTTGATAAATAGATAAAAAAGATAACTTATCGTGTCAAAAAAATAATAATAATAATAAATACGAGGGATGTTTCCTAAATTCTGGGAATTGTGCTATAATTAAATTACGCAGAACTTATAGGCAACGTTATTGGTGCCAGACAAGTCTTGACATGTTTAGCAACTATCTAGTGCAATATTGTTCAGTCTGATTTAGGTGTTCGACTGATATAGACGCGTTTTCATAGCACTGTTTTTGTAACCATGGAAGACGCAGCAAAATCTCAAAGATCAATAATTTTCTTTTTGTGGAAAGAAGGTGTGAAAACATCAGAAATTATTCAGCGTCTGCAAGGAGTATTTGGTGAGTCTGCAGAATCCAAAAGTACTGTTTATCGGTGGATCAATCGTTTTAAAACCGGTAGAACATCACTAGAAGATGATCCACGCAGTGGGCGCCCAAGTACGTCGGTAAATGAAAGAAACATTACTGCCGTCGAAGACCTACTGAAAGAGGACAGGCGAATGACTATTCGTCAAATTAGTGTGCGCCACGACAAATTCATGACATCTTGCATGATTGTTTGGGCGTTAGCAAGGTTTCGCCGCGCTGGGTGCCAAGGCTGTTGGGACCAGAACAGAAACTCAATAGGAAAGTTCTTTGAGGACGGCTTAAAAAAATTATCGTTGGGATAAATGTATTCAGTTAAATGGAGATTATGTTGAAAAACTACATTGTAATATTGACGAAAATTAACAAAATAATAAAAATTATAGCTAAATTCCCAGAACTTTGGAAACATCCCTCGTAAATAACATTAAATTTTTTTTTTTTTTTTTGTACAAAAAAATCGATAATTTACGAAAAACTATTCCGAATTAACTACTCCGGTTTACATCAATTTGTAATAAATATTATTATTTTTAAATCTCTCAAAAAAAGGACTGAGGGCAAAAGCTTTTTACCGACCGCCAACATATATAAGGGAGGTATTGTGATTATACCGATTTTGACATTTCAAGATTTCGATGGATCTCCACGATTTGAGGTCCCTCCATAACGTTTTGGCTATTTTTAGCATGATGTCTGTCGGTCTGTCTGTCTGTCGGTCCGTATACACGTGCAGAGCAAATTCGGCTACAAGGATTTTTATGAAACTTCTTATTTAAGCTTTTGACAACAATGGCACGAGTTGATCAACTTTTGGTAAAAATCGATTAACTAGAAATGGGAGTTTACTCGTATCGGTTGTAAGATTTTTGCGAATATTTCACAACAGAGAAATATTTCGAAAAATTTGTTTGACAAAAGTTGCTATAAAAGCAATAGTCTAATGATTACCAAATGTGAAGGAAAAAGGTAATATTCAAAACTAAAATTTTCAGTTTGTAGTTGTTTAATTAAAATTGTATAAAATCTGTTTGAAAGATTTCAATGAGATTTGCTGTAAGTTCGCTAATTGTAACTAATTTGAGTCAGTAAATATTGATACTATTTGAACTTAAAACAATGTAAACAAACTCACCGTAGCTTTTATAAATGGGTAAATACAACAACTTTTATACTACAAAGTGATTATTTTTTTCAATTATTGCGTCTATTATATCTTACTAATTAGACGTCAAGGGAATGAGAAGTTTATAAAAAATTTAAGGTTTTAATTAACTCCTGTGTGCCATATATATCACAATATATATGTGGCACACAGAGCAATGATGCAACGCACCCGGGCGATAGATTTTGGGGAGACAAATTTTAGGAATGTAGGCAATTTATATATAATAAGTTAAACATTCTTAAAAATTTATTTTATTTTTTCGATAAGGCGCCTTGTTCAAGTGAACAACACGCTTGAATGTCATCCAAAATAAACGGATTGAAAGTTATTTACTATACGTCAGTCGTTCAAACAAAGCAGTTGGTCATTTTGCGTCATAACTTCAATGATAAACTTAGTGGCGACAAAATAACTAAATCGTTTTTTTTTCAAGTGAATTATAGACTAATATTGCTATTTACTCTTTTATTTTACTAAAACCTTTTGAAATCATATATAGTTTGTGTTCGATAGTCATTTTGAAGATTTACAAATTTTAAAAGTGTTTATTTAATATAGGGAGATTTGAATAAAACTATGTTTACATTTAACATTTTATAATACGTTCTGATGTGTTTTGATACTTGTGTTCACATATATCTAACATAGTAATTTCTAAAATCCTTTTTTATTTAGTTTGTTGTTTATTTACCAGTTTTGTGTTTAGTTATATATTTTTTATAGATACTTTATAAATTTCCATTTGATATTGTGTGTAGTGCATAGCTTTTATGTCCAATTATTGTTAGTTTGTGAAGGAAACCGGATTAAAATTAAATAATACAGTTAAAGTTGTCGAATTTTGCAAATATATTTTTAATGCTTTGTCTTGGTCAGTCAGTTAATCAGATGATGCAATTATTGTTATTTTAACTGAATTTAGATTCCATACGACACGTACATTACCGTTGCTAGGCAACGTATCAAATAAGTTGAAAGCAACTGTCAAATTATTGTTAGTTTTTAAAGGGAACTGATTAAAAATTGAATTTTAATAAAGTTATAGTTGTGGAAAAAGTGGAAACTTGTATGGAATAGTCATTTCATGCTCGTTGCATAATA
Organism: Liopterus haemorrhoidalis; assembly: GCA_963971575.1. Lineage (NCBI taxonomy): Eukaryota > Metazoa > Arthropoda > Insecta > Coleoptera > Dytiscidae > Liopterus > Liopterus haemorrhoidalis. The sequence continues at coordinate 2,395,056 of OZ020621.1, read as the reverse complement.
TAATTATAATAATAATAAATTAGCACTGCGAGCCTAGTAGGCCCATGGCTTGATTAATTGTTCTTCTCTACTCTTTCTTATTTAAAGTTTCTTTCCATTTAGTGATCTTCAGCTATTCTAGATCTTTCTCCACCTCCTTCCACCATCTCGTCCTCTCTCCGCATGTCCCAGCAAGCGGAGACGTTGAGATTTTATGACTGCTACGATATTAGCTTCTCCATACATTTCTTCTACTTCCTGGTTTGTCCTTCGTAGCCATATCCCGTCCACCATTTTTCCTCCAAAAATCTTACGTAACAATTTTCTTTCCCATATTTTAACACTCTTTTGTTCTGATATGTTTAGAGTCCACGCCTCGCTTCCATATGTCACTATTGGTCGTATCACTGTCTTATAGATTCTCACCTTTGTTTTTCTTGAGATATTCGTTGCATAATATACTATTTACATTCTTTTTTCTTTTAATCGTGTAGTAAGGGCTTGAATGTGTATATTTTGTTCGCAGGAAGTTCTAGGAGCGGAAGGAATCTCTTTACAGTTCCGACATATTGCCGGCCATTTGTTGTGGTGCTGTGCAACATCTCCGCCGGCTTCTAAGACGGACACTGCTGATAGTTACCAGGAGTTGCTGCATGAAGTGATTCATGTTACCGGCTACTTTGCCGTCGGAAACCGAGACAACCAGGTGAGTAACTTACAGCTTTTTAACTTCCAGAAAAAAGCTTGATGAATTCAGCTTGAAAATGAAAAAGGACAGAATAGTAAATAAGAAAGTATGAAGTGAAAGAAGCTAGCAGAATACCACAATGCTGGATGTCTCGAACAAATTACGTAATAATAATTTTTTGAATTACATTTTGTACGATTACACTGATCAACAAATTTAAACTTTTTTTTGTTGACTTAGATCTGATACTTGTTTTTAACTAATCTAACATAACTAAAAATGTTAACAGTTTCTGCCTATCACGTCAAATTTTTGTTCTATCGTATTTTGACTTTTTTTTTCACCTTTTCATGTTCTGATATACGTCTACTTTAATTTCAATTGACCGGTGAGAATAGATTTAAATATTGGAGACCCAAACATAATACACGAACCTTTGGTGGAGCGAACAAAAATCCCCCCCCCCCCTCTTCATATTAAACTGGATCTAATGATGCAGTTTGTAAAAGCGTTGAGCAAAGATGGTGACTGTTTCAAATATATATCTGAAACATTTCAAAGTCTCAGTAATTAGAAGCTAAAAGCTGGCATTTTTGACAGACCACAAATTCGAAAATTAGTGAATGATCCACATTTCACTGTACATATGGATGATATGGAGAAGAATGCATGGAAGTCTTTCGTGGCGCTCATCAAAAAATTTCTTGGGAATAATAAAGCCGAAAACTATGTGGAGATCGTTGAAAATTTTATTGAAAATTATCATCATCTGGGGTGCAACATGAGCGTGAAACTTCATTTTTTAAACAGTCATCTTGACAAATTTTTTGTCAATTTTGGAGATGTTAGTGATGAACAGGGTGAACATTTCCATCAGGATTTAAAAGAGATGGAGAGACGTTATCAAGGAAGGTGGGATACTCACATGATGGCTGACTACTGTTGGAGTATTAAAAGAGACTTATCGGGAATGGTGCACTCCAGAAGATCTTACAAACGACCATTTAATCCTTAAATTATTTTGTATTTTTATTTTAACACTCCAATGCATTAAAATGTAATTAAAACTGTTCTCATTTTTTTTCTTTCACTATAAATAAAATTTTAAGAATATTTTCTAATTATTTAGTCCTTGTTGTTCGCCAAATTTGTACCAATTACAGTATCGACGTCTAAAATTAAACGATACAAGCATTATTTGGCCGAAAATATGTATTTGTTGTAGAGCAAAAATCTGAAGTGATACGCAAAAACTGATGTGATATTTGAGTTCAGCAGCACCAAATTAGTTAGAAACAAGTCTTAGATGTAAGTCAGCAAAAATTGTGTTCACCAGTGTAATCAATAATGGATCACGGGCTTATTTTATTTCATCGTATTACTTTAATTTTGGAGATTTGTTGATTGTTAATTCCAGTGGCGTCCTGTGTCTCCCCGGTAGGTAATATTGACATGTCTTACGTGGCTTAGTTGTAAAAAGAGCTGTTAGAAATGTTTGTTATTAATATTTACAATGCGTTTGTAAATGCATTACCTCAGAGTATGTTGTCTTAGTAATGAAGCTAATACTGTTTTGCTACTTGTTTTGCTAAGCATTAACTATTTAAAATTTTAATAAATATTGTAAATAATAGCATTCTTACATTTTCACACGGTTACAAATTCACTGGAAAAACAGAAATCTCTCTCATACTTCTTTGGCACTAGCAATCAACATGTATAAGAGAAAAAAAAATATCTTGGATACGCAGTAAGACCTCATCTATTTGAAGATTCATCGAATTCAGGTACGGATGAAAAATATCCACTTTTAGGCCCTGGTACACAAATAACTATTTATTTACAATTGTTCAAAGCCTTCCATTTTGATTTAAACACTTTTGCATTCTTTCTCTTGAGCTATCTGTAACTCGGAGCATAATAAAAAATTAAATATTTCACTTTGAAGAACTTTTAAGTTCTACTTTCAAGTAGGTACGACTAAATTACCCAAATTCGCTTTACATGTGTCCACGGACCGACAGAAAAACGGACAGACATCATGCTAAAAATAGTTAAAACATTATGTAAAGACCTCAATTCGTGAATATTCATGGAAATTTGAAAATTTCAAAATCGGTATGATAACAATACCTCCCTTATACGTATTATTATTATTATTATAGCCCTTTTTTATTTCCGTTATAAATCAATATATACAATTGTACTGTATCTTAAGATGTATATTACATTTCATTAATATGATTTACAATACATGTATTGCTTAAATATTTACATATACTAATATTCTTAATATCTACTTGAACTTAATTACATTAAATTCACGGAGCCCATTTCTGGGCATGGGCCTCTCCTAGTTGCGCCCAACGTTGACGGTCGCCTGTTGCCCTTCTCCAGAATTTGCCTGCGGTTTCTTTAATTTCATCTTCCCATCGAGTTCTTTGTCTTCCTCGCCTTCTTTTATGGTCTCTAGGTATCCATTCCGTGACCTCTTTGGTCCACCTGTGATCTCGAAGGCGCATAACATGACCAGCCCATTTCCATTTCAAGGACCTGGCAGTTTTCAGAATATCTTTCAACCCAGTTTTTTTCCTTATTTCGGATAGACGGATCTGTCCGATCTTTTGATTTTTAGCATGGATCTTTCCATCGCGTATTGGCACGTGCGTAATTTGTTAGTTGGTTTTTGGGTTGTAGACCAAGTTTGACATATATACCTTATACGTATAGCGATCAGTAAAAATTATGATCGATGGGCAAAAACACTAATGGAGCTATTAAACGTGAGCTCAGACAACATCGTAAAAGCTGAAGGAAACTAGTGATCTGGAGTGGCTCAAGACCGATAGCAGTGTAACAATCTAAGAAAGACCTATGTTCTTCATTAAACCAAATGATACTGATAAAGCGAACTATACTAAATATAAGTTTCAGCAAATGTCATTACCAACCTTATTACTACAATTTCCGGTAAATTAGCAAAATAACTTACAGACTAGTGACTATATTACCTAATATTTAATTTACCTGGGGACCGTGATTGGCCACGCGTATTCACTGATTGCGTCTTCCCGTGTTTAATTTCATTTCCTGGCGTGCGTAACGCGGATGTCGCATTATAGATAACAGATAATATTATCGGTAGAACGCGTCGCTTTTTGTTTCCCGAACCACTGATGCGGAAAAAGGGGGATATAAAAATTAAATTCTCACGATTTGGATTATTGAAAATGGTTTCATAAATTTGTGGTGAGTCTTATGGTCCGCAAAATAAAAAAAAAACATAATTTTCAATCTGTTCCTTTAAAGTCGCCGGTGTATGTATATCATATCTACAAATATGTAGTCTACATAGTGGTCCGCGGACCACTGGTTGAGAAATACTGCTGTACATAACTTTTCCACTTGTAGAAACAGTTCACATTTTTCATACTTTTGGGAATCGCTTTTAAAGCTGTCTCCATTTTTTTTATCTCCAATTTTTTGTTCTACTATCGCGCTCTTCAGTTTTGTTCACAATTGTTGTAATCTATTTCTCAAATCTTTATGGCTTTATAATTAAATTAAAGTCTCATAATTTTTTAACAATTCTAGAATTAAAAATTTAGTGGCGCCTGTCGTTGATAAATTGTTGTATTGTACACGCGATGTTTTTATTATAGAATATTTTCCGCGGAAAGCTGTCCGCCCAAACACGTAATTGTTGTGGTGTTGGATAAGAATTTGTTACAGGAAAAAAAAAAACGCCCTCGCGTGTGTTCCTTTATCATCAAAATGTATGATTTATGAAATATTGATGTTTTTAACGTTACCATAGCAGTACATTTGTAGTTAATACTAATAGTTAATCACAAATGCAATCGAATATATGTTTCACAAAACTATTTGAACCATTTTAAAACGGATACTACTGATATTATTCATCTATAACCATTGATTAATCCTGGTTCCACTACTGCACATAGGATTTTTTTTTTTTTTATTGTCCCTATGTAAATTTACAATCTGTTTTACACCATTTAGTAAATTATGTACGAGAGTAGGTCAATAAGTCCTTATAAAATCTAAGAGAACGCACTAGTAGTATTGAAACAAGTTTGTTTCTGAAAAATACCATCTGTCAATAGACTTATAAACGTCAAATTTTCAGCCATATTCATTCAGGCCCGCGCCGTTCATAAGTGCAAGCTTGTGCAGTGCACCGAGGCATCAGAGGCGCCAAAACTCCAAGGGAATTTTGAAAATAACGTTAAGAATTTAGTTTCATCATTGGCCAAAAAATTGCAAAATTTTGAGTTCATTTACGAACTTATTTTGTGGTATAATGTTCCAAAGTTGTGTTCGAAACATTGTCGGTAAAATTATTCAGAAACTTAATTATGATGTTGCTCACTCAATTAAATAATCTGCAAATTTAGTCTTTTCGAAAAAATGCACGCTTGTAAAATAAGACATTATAAAGGACAAAGTACCAGTTCCTTTAGAGAAGAAATTATTATATATTCTTTATTTCCCTAGGCCTTGCGGCGTTCAGGGTATTAGCCATTACAAAAAATAAAACCAAATAAAATCAATCCAAAAATTAGTAAATAACAATCCACTACAATTTACAATGTTTTTTCTCTTTTCTATCTTCTTGCTCCAATGTCCCTCTCCTTCTTCCTGTTCTCCTTCTGGTTTCCCTCTCCGATCTCCTTCCTTCTTGCTTCCTGTTCTCTCGCCCATCTTTGCTTTATTTTATTTATTTCATTCTCTTCCCTTCCAACCATTTCCTCACCCCTAGAGAAGAAATTAATGATCATGATGTCTAATATTTATTTGGCAAATGCTGCAGGAATAAACAATGATATCTTGACTGTTTTCACTCATCGTAGAAAAAATATTTTTACCACGAAAAACACTATTGCAGAGATTTCCGCACGCTCTAAACTTGGGACGAGTGTGCAGCACAAATTACACTGCACGATATTTGCCGAACTATCTTCGTGCGGCACGAAGCACACAGAAAACTTATGCCGAACGTTTCCTGTCTAAATTATGCAGAATGTGTAGATTATTAGCCTATGCCGAACAGGACAAGCAGGGGCCCTTGGGCATATAGAGTTTGGAGCACTTTTACTAAGTCAAAAAAAAACATCAATATGTACTTTTATTTAGTGACTTTATTGGTTATTATGGTTAGCTTTATACAAATCAAATATAAGTGAAGTGATTACTATTTTGAAAGTTGGACGTTAATAATTATGGTTTCTTCCGGGTTTTCTGTTGTGCAAAATCTTCTATTAAGTCCTCAAAGTCTAATTTTTGAAGAATATCACTTTCTATGCACATGATTGACAAATTAGTAAGTCGTTCTTGTGACATAGTCGTTCGTAATTCATTCTTTATTCTTTTTAGCCGTGAAAATGAGCGCTGTCCACTACATTGGTAACCATAAATCTCATCTGGTTTTCAATTTACATTTAAATTTAGAAATTTTAACGGCAATTCTTTGTAAAATTGCACTAAAAATTGAGCCCATCTTTTTTTCGTGTAAACGATGACCTCGGCATTTTGAGGCCCCCATCAAGCCGGGGGCTCTGGGCTCGTGCATTGTTTTTGATAAAACTGCGTATTCCTAAAACGTATTGATCTTGACGCTTTATGAATTTTAGTTTGTAAAAATGAAATGTTTATTTCATAAGGTGTATAATGTCCATCTCGCTGGCGGAACGCGACATAAAGATAGGTGGTATCATCGGTCGTTGGGGTCTACATTCTTTGCCGTTGTGTCGCAGGAGCTGGCGGTCGAACGAGCCGCCACTCCAGCCATTAAGATAGTGAGGGCGCCACATTCGCTTCAACCATCTACCAACACATTTGTTTATACCACGACAAAAATAAAACAAACCATGATAACACACACTAAATTCTTAGTAATGAACATACGAATCAGTATGGGTTCGCTTTATAATCAAACCCAAATGTCTTATCTGTTATTCTTAAAGAATTTTAACAATTTTTGGTATTTAAGACCTGTTTTGGGGAAGATTTGACCATAAAATAGTAAATAAGAATGTAATAAGTTCATTTTTAGTTATCGCGTTTGAGAAATTAGAAGATATTGTTCCTGGAAGTATAGGAACATTCGGAAAACGCGTTTAGATAGGAAGTATTGACTTGTGTACAGTGTTGCCAACAGTGAAGATTCATTTTCCACCAAATCATCATCATTATCACCTAGATCACCTAGACAGCCGAATTGTCTAGGCCTCCTGTTTCCAGGTTTCGTGACTATGTTTTCAATCTATGTACATTCAGGAGTATGCTCAGTATTATGTCAATTTTTTCAAAAATATCTTTGATACGGTTACAACAAAAAAATATATATATTCCACACTAAATATCTACAAATCAATTTCAGACAGCGTTCTATAATTATATAATGATCTGTAAGGTAATCTGTTAAATTGGTTTAAAACGTATCTTGTAAATAGAACTCAATGTGTTGTCATTAATGGCGTCAGAAAAATAACTTCCGGTGTACCCCAAGGATCACCTAGGCCCACTTTTGTTTAATATTTTTATAAATGATATAAATATGTGCTTTAATAAATGCATCTTTCTCCTTAAAATTGTTATAAATAAATAAATAATAGGACCATGATATTAATGTAAAACTGAAAAAGATATCATACATTTCGACAGCCTTACAGATTTTTTTTTTCTTGTTGCAGATGCTGTTGATAAGCGGCCATGCACCATCCGTCCTCCAGCAGCTTTGCACCTTGCCGTTTCCATATTTCTCCGTGGAGAAGTTATCCAGAGTACTTTATCCAACACTTCTCGCCTGCTGTTGTGGAAATCCACAAACAACAGAAATACTCAAACAAGAACTATCGTACGAGGTAAGTTTAAATAAACCAATAGATTAAAAAAATGTAGGAACTGTTCATTCAAAATTATACGAGGGCCTATTGAAAACTAATGCCTCCATGGCTATAACTTTATTAGTAATTGATATATGGTTTACATATAAATGTGAAATAATAGTATAAACTGTCCTCTATGCACTGATATATTCACTTTTCCACATAATCGCCATTGACAGTAATACATTTACGCCAACGTGGTACGAATTTTTCAAGCCCGTCATGGAAAAAGTCTGAAGACTTTCCACGGCACCATTTCCGCACCTCCGCTATCACCTTTGCATCCGAAGAGAAACGCTTGCCCTTGAGATGTTCCTTAAGCTTTGGAAAGAGGAAAAAGTCACAAGGCGCAAGATCTGGGCTATAAGGTGGATGAGGTAAAACGTTATAAACCCAAGCTTCTCCAGTGCTCCACGCGTTCTCTGACTTGTGTGAGGCCGAGCGTGATTGCAGATATAGTGATGTACTCTTTCTTGTGAAATATCCACCCTGTTGGCTATGTTAGTTTGTTTACACCGTCGATTCTCAAGAACCAGTTCATCCACGAGAGCCACCTGCCTTTCACCACATACAGACACTGGTCGGCCACTGCATGCCCGATCATGGACATCCGTTTCAGCAGGACTTTCGTCTTTCACAGTCCTTACCCACCTCCTAACAGTAGGGGAAGGTGAGTAACAGTGAGACACGGGGAACAGTGAGACAAATGAATTTAAATTGAGTACAATATAATTTGAGAGATGCTGTTTTAGGGGTAGAATCGTGTATAATAACCGCATCAGTCAATCCAAAATAAAAATAGCTGCAACATAAATATCGTTGTTTATGTGTGATATTTTTGAATTTGATAAGTAAAGTAATATTTATTTATTTTATATTTTGTGTTATTACTTTAAAAATAAGTTATCATTTGTTTAATTTACCATTGTTGTGTGTAGTGCTAATTCTTAGCTATCTTTTAAGATATTCAATTTTGGAATAAACATTGTAGGTTAGAAGCACATGACCCCTACAGGTAAAATAAACATGTGGGTAATACTGAGACGATTTCAGTTGGGGAACACTAAGACAATATCTCACGGTTACAAAGTCATTCATTAAATATACCATATGCTACCAGGTTTATCAGTCCATAAGATATTTGAAGATATCCTAAATTGAAATCCCGAAGTGTAGTAAGAAAAAGAAGAAGAAAGGGAAAGTCTGTGATTGCTACAGACACACCAGGAAAAAACAGGAATCGAAGAAAGAAGTAAAAAGAAAAAGGACACAACTAAAGCAATACTGAAACAAAAGAAAAAATTAGAAAAATACTTTTTGAAGAGAAAGAAGATACAGAAGAGATATCTATGGAAGAAAATTTTTCTGAAACGGATGATATTGACTGGCCACCCCAACTTGATCCAAGTGGATTTGAAGAATTTGAGAGAGAACCTGATTAGAACGATTATGTTCTTGTGGAATATAAAAAAGAAAAATCTAAAGATCTCACATATTATATAGGCCGTATAATAAAAGGAAAAGATAACTCTGGAGACTATGAAATCAGTTTTCTAAGAAAATGTTCTAAACTAGCAGATAAATTCACAACGCCAAATGTGCCAGACAGTGCTTCTGTTCCTGAAAACCAGTTTAAGTTTATTTTGCCACGCCCGATATTATCTAGAGAGACAAAAAGGCAAAAATATTATTATTACTTTGAAATCAAGTTCTCTTTGATCAATCTGCAATAAATTGTGTAATTTTACATTAATTTTATTATTGTCTCTTTGTTTCCCTGTTCATGTCTCAATGTTCCCCAGAGTTGGGGTACAGTAAGACAAATGCAGGTGTTCTATTTATATTTTTGTAATTCTTATTCACTTAATATTTTTTTATTTTTATCATTGTAATTATTTAGTATATATATTATAGGGTATATACCAACAATAGCATTATTTTAACTTAAATAGAATAAAAGATACGTCACTTTGAAAAAAAAGTGTCTCACTGTTACTCACCTTCCCCTACTCACATCAACACACGCCTCACGGTAGACGGCACTTAACCTTCGATGGATATCAATAGGCGCTACATCCTCCGCAGTAAGAAATTCAATGACAGCTCGTTGTTTTAACCGCACATCCATGCCGGACGCCATGTTTAGAACTGTCATGCGCAAACGTGATGTTGTTGAGAATCTCCGCTAGGAGGACTTATGTACAGATACTTAAGGTAAATGGCAAACCACTTTTGACACGGTCTGGCCCGTCATTATAAAAGTTATGGCCATGGAGGCATTAGTTTTCAATATGCCCTCGTAGTAATTCCCGATAAGGTAGGAATATAATTTAAATGCTAACATCTAAATGTGTATAGTAATTTTCAAAGTATGTATATTGTAACATTACTGTTGGGGCTATAACAATAGGCATGCTGAATTAGCAATGACAATGGCGGTCAAGGTAATAAAAAGAGGTATATTTGCAGGGACGTGTTCAGTTTGTCTTTAAAATTAAACAACCAATTGAGAAACAATTTGACTCGTTTTATTTGAAAATAATAAAGTATTTATAATATATACAAAACATTATAAAAAATAAAAGTAAGTAAACATTATTGAAAATAAAAGTAAATTTTAGGTAAATACGGTATGATTTTAAACATTTTTTGATTACATGCGTCTTTCAATATGTTTTACTTGATTGCCATAAGTTTAAAAAATGAGGTAGGCTAATATTTCATCGGCTCTGATCCTTTTTGTGGACTATCTTTTGTTTCCTTTTTTTTGCCACAAATGTCAAAATTTTAGACCGTGACTCAAAAGGGACCATATATTTGTGATCTAAGACTAAAAATGTAGAAGTATAACAATTTTCAAACAAAATTCAAAAATTTTATTTTTAAAATTTTGGTCAAAAATTTTTTGACTCCGATTTTAGCCAAAATATTATTTTAAGCTAATTTTGGGGTGAGGATTATGAAAAAAATATTTAAAAAATTCATGCTGTCCCAGTTTTTGAATTAGAGTCGATTTGGGTTAGTTTTTTGCCTATAATTCCAAAACTTTTGCCCAAACTTCAAAATGGACCAAATTTTGTTAATCTATGACCAAAAATACATATATGTACCAATTTTCAATAAAAACGGAGGCAAAAAATTTCTGCTCAAAAATTGAAAAAATCGTAAGGGGTACCCCTTACGATTTTTTCGATTTTTGGCCATTTTCAAGGGTTTTGGATTACTACCCATACAAAACTTAATAATTGGTTTGTTAAAGCTCAAATTTTTTTATAGACTAAACAATGTAAGAGAATTTTAAATATTCAAACCGCAGATTTCTATCCCTAACCATTTTTTAGTTAGGATTTATCAAAATTTTCAAAAAATTTAAAAAAAAAATAAAAATTTTCAAAAAATTTTTTGTTTCAAAATAAGTTTACTAGTCAGTTAGGACCTCAAGATTTCAAAAATTTCAACCGCGGGTCTTTATCTTATTTAGTTTTTGAGAAACATCCATGCGAAGATGAAAATTTCTATAAATCACGCCATATTAAAATTTGTCATAATTTTAAAATACGCAAAACAAATAAGGCCTCAAATTTTTTCTAGACTAAGTAAACTATGAGGAATCCAAAAATTCTAACCTTAGGTCGTTTTTCTGACCGTTTTTTGAGTTGTAATTTTTTTTAATTCACAATTTTCACAATTAATGTAAAATATGCCATTGAATAAATCACAAAACGCATCAAACAATTAAAGCCCCAATTTTTTCCTAGGCTAATAAACTACGGAGAATCTAAAAATTTCAACCGCAGGTCGCTATCTCTAACCGTTTTTGAGTTGGGTTTTTTTTTTTAATTCACCTTCTTCATTTTTTTCTAGGCTAAATAAACTACGGAGAATCTAAAAAATTCAACTGCAGGTCGCTATCTCTAGCCGTTTTTGAGTTGTGTGTGTGTGTGTGTTTTTTTTTTTAATTCACCATCTTCACAAATTATTTAAATCATGCTGTTAAAAAGCGCGAAAAATTTAAAACTTTACCCATAGTTTAAAAATAGACTATAGTATGAAAAACCAGGGGCTTTTATCGTATTTTTACTTCTATTAAATTGGAAAGTAATAAAAAATAAATAAATATTTACATTTTCACCCCTTTCGGTCACTTAACTTTGTAATTTACGAAGAACAACATGCAAAGAAAATTAAAAAGAAAATGAGCTTTCAAGTTACGTTAGGACATGACGTGTCGCTCTGTCACCCTTTTCATTATAATAATTAACAAAACAGGCACTTTTTATATTTTTAACAAAGAAATATTTAAGAATTATTACGCGGTAAAAAAATTAAAATGTCGTCTCTTGGGACTTACACGTGGACAAATGTCATTTGTGTATTTTTTTATACAACATTTTGACAAATATTTGACTAAGACAAAATAATGAAAAAGGGAATTTCAAAAAATAAAAATGACATATTCTTAGTCCATTGAAATTTTAATCTTCCGATACTGGGCAATCAGCTCAGGGGTAGACTCTGCCTCCAGTATTAAAAAAAAAATATGTTAAATCTGATTTTTCATACATTTTAGGGTTTCGTTTGTAAAATCCGTAGTGCTACGATTAATATTGTCACGTGGGTGGTATTTCCTCATTATGAAAATGCGATGTCTGCATTTTCGTAATCAGGCCTCATACGTCAGACGCTGACGAATAGTTTTTAATCAGACAGCTAACCATCACAATGTCTAGATGTCGTAATCCTGACCTAGGATTACGTATGTGACAATATAAATACAGGTCAGGGAAAAAGTTCGTGGCGTTTTTTTAGTAAAATTCAACTGGTTTTGTTATAGTGTGAAAATGAATTTATTTAAATCAAATATGCTCCATTATTATCGACAACGTTTCGCCATTTTTTCGGGTAGAGCCATGATGCCATCGGTGAAGAACTTCTGTGGTTTCTGGTTGAAAAACTGAATCAAGTGGTTTTCATAGGCTTCTTTTGAAACCAGCTTAATTCCTTTGAGAGAATTCTGCAGAGATCGGAATAGGTGATAGTCAGAGGGTGCTATGTCTGGACTATACGGTGGATGCAACAATTTCCCAACCAAGCTCTCGCAATTTTTGACGGGTCATCAGAGAAGTGTGTGGTCTTGCGTTGTCATGATGAAAGACAACACCTTTCCTATTATTCAATTCGGGCCGTTCTCTTTCAATTGCCTGGCGTAATCTCTCTAGTTGTCCACAGTAGAGTTGAGAATCAATCGTCTGACCAACTGGAAGTAGCTCATGGTGAACGATTACCTTCCAGTCCCACCACACACAGCATCACCTTGTTCGGCGTCAATCCTCGCTTCCGATTGTCGTACGTGATCCATTTTTCATCACTAGTTATGACACGTTTCAGAAATGGCTCGATTTTATTGCGTTTCAGCAGCGCATCGCAGATGTTAATTCGGTCTATCATGTTTTTCGCGCTCAACTCATGAGGGACCCATATATCGAGCTTCTTTTTATAGCCAGCTTTCCGTAAATTGTTCAAAACAGTTTTGTGGTCAATGCCTAGCTCCGTACCAATATCGACACTGCTGATATGCCTATCTTGCTGGACTGTTTCAAGAATTTCATCAGCTTTTTCACTGATTGGACGACCAGAGCGTGAGTCATCTTTCACATTAAAATTACCAGAACGAAAGCGAGCGAACCATTTCCGCGCAGCAGATTTTGATAAAGTAGCTTCACCGTACACAGCACAAATTTTTTCACAAGCCTGCGCAGCGTTCTTCCCTTTGTCGTAATAATATTGCAAAATATAGCGCAATTTTTCATTACTTTTCTCCATTTTAAACGCACACAACTTTCCAACCACTGCACAAATTTTGATGTTTAAACACTCAAAGTAACGTTTGAACTGTCACATTTCCAACGAGCGCTGAGTGGTGTCGCTGCGATCTGTGTTTCCTGAGTTATTTGCGATTGGAGCCGTCTATCGGCAATAACGCCACGAACTTTTTCCCAGAGCTGATATGTTAACATTACTGCCATTTTCACAATCATTCACCCCTCATCCAGGTGTAGGAGCTTGCCCCCTGGCATCGGCATTCAGCCTTGTCGCAGAAATAGGCCGATGTAAAATAAATAAAATAAAAAAAGCTTTCATTTGATACGTTACAATAATTCTTTTAAAAATAATTAATTTTCTTCACGATACAAATAATTGTGGAAAAAATGATGTCATGAAAAATTCTGGGTCACATCAATGTGCATTACTTTGATTTTGTTCAGATTTTTATGCCAACCCTGTTTGGGTTATAGGATGGAGGTATAGGACAGAATTTTTAACCAAGGGACTCATATACCGTCTCTCATGTGGTTAATTCTTTTTTTTTTCAGTTGCTGACGGATTATAGAAAAGCAGAAAATGGAAAAAATGATCGATTAGTCAAGTTATTACCTCCTGAGTAAGTATTGGCAGAATTGGGCTCGCTGCCGAACTATTGATGACTACTGTTTTAGCCTAATGTGTGGTAAGGCTAATGTGCGGCTAACACTTTTAGCATCTATTGCAATAAGTATTATAAAACTGGTTAAAACCAGTCAAATTAGATCATTAACTAATGCCACGAATTTCTCTTAAATAAAATAATATTTTTCCACGATGAGGAAGTAATGGGATTCGGACTGCTCAGAAATTAAAATTAAAACAATATTTTAACTTCGCTAACGTTTCGATTGAATATGAAATCTTCATCAGAGCTAAAATAGAAATGTAGCTATAATTTATGATACAGTTTGTTTTACAATATAAAGTTAATGAAATTAATTTTACAAAATTTGATCAGTATCAAACTACAACTAAATGTGAAATATATGGTAATATAAAAAATGAAAATAAATAAGTAAATAAATAAATAAAATAATAATACAATAAATCACAAATTAAAATAATTACATACCTAGGTTAAAAAGTCACAAAATAAAATATATTAGTCAGATATGTAAAATTTAACGTCCACATAATGTGAGAGGTCATTATTTGTCATTTTTTGTTTCGATTCCAATAACAATTTGCAAAAAGTTGAATTTGATTTGCAAAAGGGTCAATTTGGAGTGCCCCGATTTTTTATACCTTTATATTTTTTAATTATATTTTTTATGTTTTTTTTTTTAATTTTATTTTATTTATTAGACCAATCCAACAGGATAAGATGTCCCAATTACAGATTTGGCACTACATACAACACAAAATTACAAAAACAAAAAATCATCTGTAGTATAAACGTTTCTATCATTAAAACTTTAAAAGAAACACATTCCGCGAGGAAAAAGCAGCGCTAAGCAAGACGTGTTAACCGAAAGAAATTGATCAATATTCGTGAATTGTAAACATTGTAATTAAATTGTAACATCTGTTAATTTTTTTCTAAACTGCGTTTAACCGCGTTATAGAAGAGAAATTCGTCGCATTCTTATTAACAGTGATACCAACACTAAATGCATTAACTACTGTGGTCTGATATTCTGTGATTTTAGTAATAAAAAAAAGTTTGCCAAGCAGACATTTTTTTTGTTTTTTTTTTTTTTTATTTTGGCCACAGAATGTTACCATAATATAACTAACCATACGCTTACAGTACCTATATATGTAAAAATAAGCATTGGTAATAATTTTTACAACAATTTTGTTGAATATAAACTTTCAAAGTTGAATAAATATAATTTGGAGAATTTATGCATCCTCTTTTCCTCTCTAAAATTCTTCATTTTGGGAAAACATACTTTGTTTTGGTCTCTGTAAATTGTTTTTCTGAACTATAAAAGATTACATCATAAGGGAATTGACCTCTAGCCTTAAGGTTTATTTAATTACCAATGCTTAATCATCTTAGCCGATTGCTGAAATATTTAGAAAAAAATTCACCTGTTTAGCAGCTACTTGCACATTTATGTACAATCGGTTTAAAATATTTAAAAATTGTAAGTTTTTCTGTACTTCATAATGTAATAAATATAATTTCATATCCTCGTAATTATTTTATTTTTCATCAAAAACAACGCCAGGCAAAAATACGGTAAGTTGAATTATACTAATAATACACTTTGAGAGGGAAAAAATTTAAATTATTAAAGTGTACAGAACACTCGCTCATCTGGAAACTCAAGCGCTACTCATTTGTTCACAATATACTGCTCTAGTCTGCCTCCAGTCAGGCCAAAGACCGCAGTCTTTGAACTCGATGATTTGCGAGCAAAACCGGGTACTTACAGGTATTTTGGATACAAATTCTTGTTTCCTCAACCTGCTTTGGACAGCGATGAATTTGCCAAATTTTGATCTTCCGCGAGGAAAGTTGAGTGTTTTCTTATATGCTATTTAGAATGAACTGTTTATACTCACATGACATTCCTTCACATTTTTATCAAGCTTAGGACTGGCTATGTTTGAATTATAAATACAGGCATGTTTAAAAATTTGTTTTAAAGTTTTTATATCAATATTAAATACTTCAAATTTGCACAAACAAAAATAAATCCTAGCAACTTCAAATTATTATATATATATAGCTAACTTTGTATATAAATTTTATTCCGTCTTCTTCCAACTTTTTACCGACCGCCAACATATATAAGGGAGGTATTGTGATCATACCGATTTTTACATTTCGAGATTTCGATGGATCTCCACGAATTGAGGTCCCTACATAACGTTTTGACTATTTTTAGCATGATGTCTGTCGGTCTGTCTGTCCGTCCGTCCGTCCGTCCGTCCGTCTGTCTGTCTGTCCGTCTGTCTGTGTACACGTGCAGAGCAAATTCGGCTGAAAGGATTTTTATGAAACTTCATATTTAAGCTTCTGCCATCAATGGCACGAGTTGATCAACTTTTGGTAAAAATCGGTTTACTAATAATGAGAGTTTACTCGTGTCGATTTTAAGATTTTTGTGAATATTTCACAACAGAAAAATATTTCGAAAAGATTTATTGAACAATAGTTGCTATAAAAGCAATAATTAATAACTTTTATTTCAGATGTTTTTTGCTAAAACCAAAAATTTCGAATAATTTTTTCTCAATTTTGTCTCAATATTTTATTTATTGAAAAATTCCATGCCATAACCTGGATTCGAACCCGAGCCCTCATGGCCTAGAAGTCAGTACATTAACCACTACGCCATGGTGACCGGCGTCTCAATATTTTCATACTTATTTGTAACGTTTCCATGGTCATGATAAATAATATCTCTGTAAGAAAATATTAGGCCAAGTTATTTCTACTCTGCTGCTAGAATGTATTTTATATAAGTACTTTATGATGGCGGTCGGTCCTGTGGTGGCCACAGCTGATTTTTTAATAAAAGATGCACAGTCGGCACTATTTTTTTCGAATAAACGTCGTATATTTTATTTGTTATTGTTGTAGACATAAAACTATCTATTTTCTTGAAAACTTTTAAATCGGGTCGTTTTCGCTGCTGATTTTTGCCACGAATACGTTGAATTGTTTTGTATGGAACACTAGTTGATTCCGCAGTTCTAAGTATATGAATGTCATTACCTTCCGATAACTTTTTATAAACGTTCAGTATCAGAACTTTGCAATCTTCTGACAAATGACATTTTTCTTTAGTAGCCATGTCCACATTTTCGTATTCCACGTCAACGCCCACATTTTCGCACTCCAAATCACCTTGTACAGATTCACTATTTTCACTACAGAAATTAGGAATTTCTTCAAAATCAAATTGTCGCCAAAGAACCATATTGTTAATGTACGCACGCTATGAACGTTGAAAATTATCTAACAAACAAGTATAACAACCCCTAAAATTTAGAAACAATAGGATTATAAATTTGGAAAATATCCTTAATGGTTTTTAAGAAATTTCAATTGAACTAGTGTTATATCTATTCGATTTAAATTTAAAATTCCCTTAATACCTCATATTCTTTTTACAGCAATAAGTCTTAAGATTACTGCCATAAACCCATTACGGCATTGTTAAGCTTCTTAGCAAGAGTGGCTATTTCATTTTGGAAATACTATAATAAAGTATCCATCTGGGAACTATATAAGTATTTTTTTGGAGCCTTAACGGTTACATCCCAAACTATGATCCAATTTTATGAAATACTTTTAAGAAAATTGGACTATGAATTGCGACTTTCTATAATGGACTAAGAATTAGCTTAATGTATTATAGTTATTAATTATTAATATTGAATACAAAATTTCGAAATTATAATTACATTACCTGAAATTAAATATAATTTATTATAATTATTATAATGATATTTAATAAGCCAGTTATAAAGAACATCTTAAGCCTTTCAACAGAGTTAACTTCAATGAGCAGGTTTTTTTTAATTTTGGAATATTTTATAATTTTTGGACATGCGAAAAATTGTTTCAAAAAAAGTTTTGTTGAAGACCACAAAAAATACGATATAAAAAATAGTAGTAGAGGGTGAGTTTCTTTCTGAGGGTTTTTAGGTGTTGTAGGGGGTTGAAGGGGACAGGGGAGTGGGTAGATTAACGCGAGCACTTAGCACTAAGAGCTCGGCGAGGGGTTACCCACTGCCGTTATCCAGAGATGTTCATAAAATGGATGGATGTACAAGGATGCTGTAATTAAGGACTTTTATCAAAATTATTACTAAAAACAAACGATCCACTACAGTGTATACATTGGCGTCGCATCTCCATCTCACCCAGAAGTAAGAAAATTTTCAAGCAGAACCTGGAAGAACCTAGTACACAAAAAAACAGTGGCGAAAGGAGGCCTCCGCTAGACTTGCCGTCCCATAAAAAAAAAAAATAATAAAAAAAAAATTAAAAAAAGATTTTCGTAAACCTTCAAAAATACATCAAATTATGTCTTATACAAATTTTTGTCCAAGGCTTGGTTTACTAGTTAGAAATTTTTTAAAATTTCAAAGTTTAATAACTTCCGTTTCCGGTTTCGGGTTTTCATAAAAAACAATAGGCTTCTTCCCAATTAATAGGAGATTTTTTTGTACCAGAACGAACTCTCTAAGTTAAACCGTTCTTGAGTTATCGTGTATACACACAGAAACACACACAGACACACATACGGACGGCAACATATCAGAAAATCCCCCTAATTCACTAAGCGAATGGTTACGTTTAAGAGTTGTTAGGCTCTTCTGCGCATAGAATTTCTCGCGAGAATCGATGCGCGGCAACTATATCCGATGGTTTATTCTCAAACAACCGCTTAGTGAATTAGCCCGATTGTCTCAAATAAAAGTTATTAGTTATTGCATTTATAGCAACTTTTGTTCAATAAATTTTTTCGAAATATTTTTCTGTTGCTAATTATTCCCAAAAATCTTAAAATCGACACGAGTAAACTTCCATTTCTAGTCAACCGATTTTTACCAAAAGTTGATCAATTCGTGCCATTGATATCAAAAGCTTAAATATGCAGTTTCATAAAAATCCTTTTAGCCGAATTTGCTCTACACGTGTACACAGACAAACAGACAGACAGAAGGACGGACGGACAGACAGACCGACAGACATCATGCTAAAAATAGTCAAAACGTTATGTAGAGACCTCAATTCGTGGAGATCCATCGAAATGTCAAAACCGATATGATCACAATACCTCCCTTATATATATTGGCGGTCGGTTACTTGTCCGTGTTTTAGAAGCAGATGCAGAAACAGAGTTTTTGAAATGTCCAAATCCGGTAGCGGTCTTCCCTGTTGTTTTATTTATTTTTCCACGATGGAATACGAAGAAAATATTTGTTTCAAAAGGTTACTGATACTGTCATTTCTAATAGTAACACAAAACAACACACACACACGACACAGTAAAAAAAAACACAATAATACGCGAAGCTTTCTATATGCAAGCGTAACTCAAACGAGCCAAGATACATCTGGCTCCGCTGTAATGTAATTCTAGCGCATGGTCTAACCACTCGGTGTTCCCTTCGACTGTCTGCGGAGGCCTACAAACTGTCTGAAAACGGAGCCAGTTTCGATTTGGCTCACCTGCCTAAATAAATACAAAGTGTGCTTCGTCGCATCAAATGCAAGGCAATAGCAGCATTCCGTAATTAAACGCGTATATGTTTGTATTTATCGGTATTTTTAAAGAAAATAAAAACTTTTGAATGATTAATTTGTGATGTTGCCATAATTTTGCAATGGTAGGGCCTTGGCTCTTCATGAAGAATCGCTACTGATCCACGAAATATATAAGATACCTGAAAACACCGAACACTTAATAAATAATAGTTCAAATACCAACCTAGTAGACAGTATTGAGGAGAGAGAACTAGTTTTTTATGTCGTTTTAAGAAATCCATAAACATTAAGTTCAATGAATGGTTACAAGCGTCGCGACGCCAGTGCGTCGGAGGGTGTTGAGACCTAAGTCTCGCGTTGTCGACGTCACAATTTTAAACTATTCAAAATCATACAATAAACGCGTGACTGACGAAGCGTCGATGATTCGTAGAGGAAATTGACATTTGAAAATGTGAAATGTAATTGTCAGTTTTCTTTCTCTTCGACGAATGATGTGAAATCTGGCGGAAATAAGTGGAAACAAAATTTATCAAAAGTGCTTTTGAAAAATTTTTATACTAAATTTGAATAAGGAAAATTAAGTTAATAATGAAAATGTAAAGACAGGAAATTAAGTCTAATTTAGAGGAAACCTTTCGTAGAATTACTGACAATAAGAAATTTGTTCCAGTTCTAAGTAATTTAGAAAATATTTTGACGTAAACTCGACTCTACAAAACGAACGACATTTGAATTCCGGCAAAAATCCATGCTAAAACATAATATGAAAAAATGTTTAAATATGTAAATTAATTTAACGTATTCGTGTGACGTTATACAATTTCTTGATCCACATATACAGTTACTCACAAAATTGAGCATACAAGAATTTGACAAAGATACTTTTTAATAAAACGTGACTATAAAACAGATTTTTTTAAAACTAATTAATTTTTATTTATAAAATACACCTTGCAGATCCAAAATTATTACAAATAGTATAAAGTATAGTAATATTTGTTTAAAATTTGTTAAGGGGTAACACCACAGTAACGGTCGAAAAATAAGGCTCTTTTTGACAATTTTTTTCGGAAACCTGAAACGGGAGTAGGAAATTTCAGTTAAAGGGCTTTATTGAGCACACATTGAAGTATGAGAAAAAAATTTTTCATTATCATTTTCATACAAAATGGCGGCGATAGCGCCGATCTTCAAATAAGCCTTTTTTTAAATTGATAAACCGGCGAAAATATTTAGCGCAAACGATGAGACCTGGAACAAAAAGGAAACAAAGTTCATTATTCACATATAATTAGCTATAGAATCACGTAGGCATTTTTATTTAAACTGATTTTTGTAGAAATGGCGCACTTTTGAATTGTTTATAGTTGTTTATAATTGTTTATAATTGTTTATAAAAAAAAGTTTACATCCAATCAAAAAACGGTTGCTCAAGATATTGAATTTACAAAGCTACAAAAAAAATTTGAGACTGATCGGAGCAATAGTTTTCGAGTTATGATTTCGCCCAAAATGAAAAAAGTAGTTTTGAGAAAAACGTGTTTAAAGTTTTATGTGCATTTAAATCATAAAAATGTTATATGTACCTTTAATCAGCGATGCCTGCACCATACATTTGGCCATCCATGTTGATGCTCGCCTCTTCCGCCTCCTTTCTAGATGCTTTTATTGACAATCGAGCCTTTTTCGCAGCATCAGACAGTGACATCTCAGAATATCGAACACGACGCTCGTACGCCTCAACGCAGAAAATGTAGCAGTTGTAGCCAATTTTCATATCTAAATTCTCCATGAGCCTCATTATACTCGCAAAGCCATCATTATAAATGCCCACGGCGATATATACTGCAGTCTCAAGTACTTTCTTCCCACTAGAACTTGATTTCGGAGCCATCGAATTTTTTCTGCCAAAATTCACATGATTTACAATACTTAGATTTCAGTAAGACATCTATAACTTTACTAGGTAGACATCTATAACTTACCTGGTGGTCTTCTGTGAAACTATGAGCCCTATAGCTCCAAAGGTAACAGGCCCAATCATCATTTTAACCGGTAACACTAATATATAAGAGATGACAACAAGCGCGCAGAGGGCGGTAAACTATGTGCTTAGCGCGTGCTGTAGACGTTGCCGGAAATTCGAGAATTTGACGTTATAAAAATGTTTTTCAGCTATATAACTAGTAGAATACTGTTTTTGAATATATATAAAGGTTCGTTTAGAGCTATAAAAAAAAAATGGATTTTTTGAACCGGTTACTGTGGTGTTACCCCTTAAGGAAAACTAAAAATAATAATTATTTAGAGACACAAAATTGAGCGTACTAGTTAATTTTGATTGATTTAAGACCTGTCTTTTCCTGAAATTATATTGCATAGGTTTTATCTTGCAGCAGATGGTTTTTTCATTAATTTAGTTTGCATTAGGCCACATTCAAGTACAGTGATTTTGTTTCTATTATAATGGAAAATAAACGTAAACAGACTGACGAATCTAAATGAAAACTAATAATTAAATTATATGCCCGGGGTCATACACTGCGTGAAATAGGTGATATAGTAAACCGAAGACATTCCACAATTCAAAAAATAATAAATAAATTTATATGAAGGTACTATCAAAAACAAAACGGGCAGAGGCGGAAAAAAATTATTATCTGTGGATGAAAGATTTATTTTGCGAAAAATCAAGCAAGATCCTAAAATTTGTGTACCCCAGTTAACGTCACAAAGATTAAATAAACAAATTTCAGTAGAAACAGTCCGCCGAGTACTGCGGAAAAATAACTACAATGGTCCAATTGCACGCAAGAAACCATTGATTTTAAAAAAGAATAAAAAGAAACGTTTAGAATTTGCAAAAATGTATGTAAACAAACTAATTGGCGTCTGGAATAAAGATATTTTTTCTGACAAGACGAAAATTATTTTTTTTGGGTCGGATGGCAGGCAAATTGTTTGGCGGAAGAATTTAAAAAAATTAATACCGTTCCGACAGTAAAACACGGAGACGGATCAGTTATGTTGTGGGGTGCTATGGGCTCAAACGGCCCAGGTAATTTAGAATTTATAGAAGAGATGGATAAATGGAAATATCTAAACATCTTGAAAAATAATCTTACGGCTACTACAGAAAAATTAGATATGCCACCAGTTTATTATTTTCAACAAGATAACGATCCCAAACATACTGCCCTTATTGTAAAGGAATGGCTGTTATACAATGCACCAAAATTACTCAAAACACCGCCACAATCGCCTGATCTCAATCCAATTGAAAATTTATGGAGAGAATTAAAAGTTCGAATAAAAACAAATTCATTTTCTAATAAAAATGATTTTAAAACGAAACTTCAAGAAGAATGGAATAATATACCAGCAGAAGTTTGTGGAAAATTAGTGCAGTCTATGCCAAATCGCCTTCAAGCAGTAATAGAAGCAAAAGGTGACGCGACAAAATATTAATTTAAATTAATATTTTATCCCGGCTCGAAGGACCACAAAATGTTAAGTGCGTGATCTGGTGGTGTTCCCGGATGGGGACACTGACCAGAACCCTGCTCAGAGGAGCACTAAAAATAAGCGGATGGACTGTATCATGCGTAATCTACGCGATTGTAGAATGTAGAAGATAGGATGGGAGAAATAGCGGTTAAATGGACTTACCTCGTACTGATGTGCGGTCGGATCAAAGGGCCCTTTGAACTGCAGTAGTCTGGTCCACTTTGGAGAGAGAAGAGATAGGACACACAGCCACGTTGATACACACACAATAAGTCCACAATCGCAAAATAATAGAAGATCGTCGTCTTCTGTAGAGCCCGAAAACGGGGTTTTACCGTAACACAAGGCAGTAATAGCCAGAATTGTCGACACTAACGATTATATAAACGAGCTGCTCTCGGAGCGAGCTTGTTCGATACTATATAGAAAAAATATTTAAAGCTAAAAAACCCCCCACTTATAGATATAGGATTCGCACCGGAACGTAGCGCGAACACTGATTGTTTTCTAATTATTTAGTAAATACCTCCGAAACCCTGAAATGTGTGAAAGTTCACACTTCACATCAATTTCTTTTAGTTATACATATATCATGAATAACATTTGTATTGAAATATTGATCTGAATCATCGATGCCAACTATTGATATCTCATGAACCCATCTTTAATAAAAACTATTAAATTTTAATAGGTATAGTTCAAACTTTTTTGACGTACTTCATTAACGCACTCAGTATTATTTTCTCAACAATACACCATTACATATCCACATCCACAAAATAGACCGGGAGCTCGTGACATTTTTGGTCTCCGATTTCATACAGCATGCCTTTTGGAGGAGAGAATATTTACCCTGTGACAACAAAAAAGGGATGGTACTAAACCCCTGCACGCTTTCCGGTCATAGGGAAAATTGCATTTCCACTTGCACAAAATTTTTGTGTTTTTCTCTGATTTAATATTGCTTGCCCTTTTGTCAAAAGAAAGCTATAACAAATTTAAAGTCTTTTAATTATAGGCATGCTGTATGAAAACGCGGAAAATCATATTTTTTTATTACAAGATCACATGACCGTTTGAGCCCTTTGGGACCCTCCGAATCGCATGCATATATTTAAAAGACTTTAAATTTGTTATAACTTTCTTTTGACAAAAGGGCAAGCAATATTAAATCAGAGAAAAGCACAAAAATTTTGTGTTTAAGTGGAAATGCAATTTTCCCTATGACCGGAAAGCGTGCAGGGGTTTAGTACCATCCCTTTTTTGTTGTCACAGGGTAAATATTCTCTCCTCTAAAAGGCATGCTGTATGAAATCGGAGTCCAAAAACTGTCATGAGCTCCCGGTCTAAAAAGGCGATATTATGAACGCCACTGATGCTCGTAATAAAAATTATATGATGACAGAAATTTAATAACACAAAGACATAATTTGTAATGTTTCCATTATTTTTATATACCCATAACTTTAACAGCATTCCTTTTGTCGCCTTTCTCGATAAACTTCGTAAATTATTTGTTAATATGAAATATAAAACAACATAAGATCGAAGAGGTATTCCGAAGCGGCAGAGTCAGGCGTCAGTCGTCAGGCGTAAAGAATCTGGTAGAGAATCAAACTCCGTCCCTGTTGAGGTGTTAGACACGTGTTATAGCGTAGAGCGCCAGTCGAGTCACCGCTAAAAGCACAGGCGTTGCCAGTGTTGAAAACTAAATGGCCTATAACAACAGACAATTATGTACCGGTACATCAGATGAAAAACAGTACCATACTACTTCAAGATGCATTAAGAACACCTGAGATGAACCACAGATAACATTAGAACAATAATTGCTTCGATGATGATGGAGAAAGGTAGAGTAGCTAAAGAAAATGCCGAACAATCGATCCATTAGGACTAAATTATTGACTGGACAGAACAAAACTCTACAGATTTTGAGATTTTTATTAAACCATTAAAACATTTTATTAATAATTATAACAATATACCGTATTTTGCGGACCATAAGACGCACCTCAAATTTATGACAAAATTTTTAGAAAACTTATTTATTATTACTTGTGCCAACAACATTCTGTTCATCTTCACTCTCTGTGCTATCACTCGTCTCGTTAATGTCACTGTTCGTATTATTTTCGTCTGAACTATTGTTGTCAATCCAGAGCGGAGGGGGCGATGGCCCCTAGCGCACTAAGGAAAAGGGCGCTGACGAGCTTGCTAAGGGGCGCCTTTGCGAAGATGAGGACCTTTTTTTTTTTTGCTCGTCACTTGGATTTTGAGAGGTGAGGACCTTTTTTTTTTGCTCGTCACTTGGATTTTGAGAGGTGAGGACCTTTTTTTTTTGCTCGTCACTTGGATTTTGAGAGGTGAGGACCTTTTTTTTTGCTCGTCACTTGGATTTTGAGAGGTGAGGACCTTTTTTTTTGCTCGTCACTTGGATTTTGAGAGGTGAGGACCTTTTTTTCTGCTCGTCACTTGGATTTTGAGAGGTGAGGACCTTTTTTTTTGCTCGCTTAAAAATCACTTAAATTTTGAGAGGTAAAAACCTCTTTTTTATTTACTAAGGGCGCCAAAACACGGCTCTGCCCCTAGCGCAAGTTTTCCTTACTGCGGCTCTGTGTCAATCTCTTCAAAAACCTAGACATCTTCGATACTATCCAATGCGTTGCACCGCATTTATTAAAATACTGTATAATCGCTTTTTCTTTTACAGCTTTCCATGTATTTTTTAACCAGGTACTTCCAAACTTGTCCTTTTAGTTATGTATGTTTTTACATTTTTGTTAATAAAAAATTACATTGTTTCCTTTCACTTTTTTTATAAAAAAATATTTCCATCTTCTTTCTTTTATCATTGAATCTTCATTCTTTTTAATAGACATCTCACTATTTCTTCTCCTGATCCCAAGTCATTTAATAATTCTGTCATACTTCTCTTTTCCATTTTCGCATTCATAGAACAAATGCCACATTGTCTTTTCGTTTTCTTCGCATATTCTGCATTTTTTTCCTCAGCTCTTTTCCATATTTTATTTTCTGTGCTTTCATTACCACATCTAAATCTGGCAATTATTCTGATTCGCTCTGCTTTGGAGTGCAGTAAATATCTTATCAAGAGTGACAATGTGATGGTACATTGGGAAGTAAGTAGAGTTTCTTATTCTGTCATGCTGTACTTGACTCTGTACATCTCTGTTTCTATTTACTATTTCGCTAATCACATTTTCACCTCTTTCTCGCATCTCTATGTAGATCGTGGAATGCCCATTTCTTTCATAATATTTTCTTCTATTTATCTCCCACCTGGACTTGTTTTGTAAATTCCTTTTTCTCTGTCTCATTTCCCGCCAACATTCTTTTAAAACTGTGTCTTCCTGAATATTTCTTAACCACTCTTCATATCTCATTGCTATCTTGCCACTCTCTATTCTCATTTTGTCCCTTTTTATTTTTCCAAAAGTATATATCAGCACCTCAGAGGTAACTTGTATTAAGTCACAAATGATAAACAGCTCAGAAAAGACGATTTAAGATTGTTTACTTCCTTGCGTTAATCAACTTGATACAGTTTTAAAGCAACGTATATTGAAACTGGCTAGAGCTATAGTTCCAAATTATTTTCCAATCGACGGACTATAAAGTATTGAGTCATTTCTGATAAAAATGTGACTTGATACAGTTTACCTCTAAGGTAGGGTGACATTTTCTTAAGAAGGCAATGCGGGACGGAGCAAAAAAAAGGTCCTCATCTCCCAAATCCAAGTGAAGAGCAAAAAAAAGGTCCTCGCCTCCCAAATCCAATCCAAAATACGGGACAATGCGGGACAAAATGTTAAAATGCGGGACTTTTGCGGGAATCAAAAAAAAAAGTCCTCACCTCCCAAATCCAAAATGCGGGACAAAATGTTAAAATGCGGGACGAATGGTCACCCTACTCTAAGGTGCTAATATGGTGTGTTGCTGTCTACTCCTAAAATCCATCTTAGATATTTTTGATGTAGTCTTTCCATTTTATGTTGCTCCGTCCAACCCCAGATTTCCACACCGTACATTATAATGGGTTTTACCATTCTGTCGAACATAGAGAGTTTGATGGGGAAACTGTTTTTATAAAAAATATTCGATGTTTTGACAATAATCATGTATGTATAATTTGTTTTCTTAAAATTTAGGGACCATATTCGATGCTTATTTGGTTTACTGCCTGAATTATTATTTTTTAAATTTTGGACGTTATTCGCAAAAATATATTTCGTATAAAATATTTAAAATTTATATTTTAAATAAATATTTTTCAACTCCGGTGGTCAAAAATTGAAAAGCTAAATCTCCATAAGACTAAATGGATGTAAAAAGCGAAAGAGATTGGGTTTCACAGAGGGCAGAAGCATTTGTAATCGGAAATCCGTCTTTGCAGTCGGCTGAAAGCACGGATGACACAAGTAAACAGTGTTTTTTACAGCCCAGACTGTCACTCAACACTAAACTATCATACAGCTAGATGGATTCTAAAAATATTACACGGCCTTCAAACCGAAACACCCTATTTATATCTCTGGAATTTCTTTATTCAAATTATTAAACTCGATACCGAAACAGAATGGAAGGCGTTTTTGCGAAGTTGACACCTTGTAGATAAAAGTAGGCTGTATTAAGCGCAAATAGCCATCGTTGATGTCGCCAAAATTTTTAACAAACTAACCAAGAGTGTAAATTAACATTAGTTGCACATTAACCAGAATACTTGAATACCTTGAATATGCACACGATATTTGTCTCCTAACCCAGCGTTTCTCAACCGGGGGGGCCGTGAAAGCTTCGTCGGGGGGCCGCGAAGTCATATAAAATCGAAGCATGAAATTATAATAGAAAAACGCTCAATTTTGCAAGATCTATTCATAAATATATGACATTTATATTCATTAAAATATACCTTTTAAACTTAAATAAAATAAATTATACTTATTTTGACAACTAATTTAAACTAATTAAAACGGTTCGCGTTGGAGTACTTCAAGTACTTTCAAGTAGGTACGACTTGAACTTGCAATATTTTTTGTTATGCTCCGAGCTACTGTTAGCTAAAGAGTAAGGATGCGAAAGTGTTCAAAATGGAAAGCAACTTGGCACAATGGAACACTTTTAAATAAAAATACTTGCAAGCCATTATAGGTAATCGTAACAGATATTAAAAACATGTTTATGTAAAGGTTGTTTTTTTCAAAAGTTTTATCCAATTATACCCAACACGCCATACGTTCCTATATGCTGTCCTTGATATCCTGTACTTCCGGTTTATTCCGAAAATTTAAATACTACCATCCAATTATTTGGGTAAACTCTGGTCACCAAATTTTTTTCCCAACTTGCTCACACTTCGTCTTTTTGAGAAAAATCGTGTTTCCTCTATCTTGATACACCTGAGATCCCTCCCTCGCTCCCCCCCTCTCTCTCTCTCTCTATATATATCTACTATATCTACAGGACCGGCGGTTGGGCAACACTGCTCCAGGTAACTATCTAACAGATAAGGTTATATGATACTTTCTGTGTTGAATAAATGTCATTCCGTCTTTCAATACAAATGTATCTATCGGAAAGTTATCTAACGGATAATGAGACTGATGTATTGAATTCACTGCTTGGTAATGACATTTATTCAGAAGATAAAGTTCCAGATAACATTATCTGTCGGATAGTTACCTAGTGGTTTAAATGAAGGTGGAAAGACCGGGCCTTAAGGTCATAATGCCCGGGGGGGGGACACCTTAGCCCTTCAAAGGAACCCGTAAATAAAAAAATTAACTTGTATAAAATTCTCGAGAGATAACTCCATTACATTAAATTTTCATCCCTTTCTGAGATCTCAGAATTATCATTGATAGCCCAAAAGTCATCCTATTATCACCTCTGTCCTCCCATTTTACCATATAGGCCGTGTCTCCAACGCTATAGCTCTGAAATTTTAATAAATCCTCAATCAAAATGGATAACTATTTATATAAAGAAACAAAGTAACAAAATATAAACTATTTTAGATCATGTAATACCAAGTAACTTCCAAATTTAACGTTATAACTCATCTTCAATAACTAAAAAATAGTGTATTGGGCCCGGTAGTTCAATTTCAACCACCTGTATACTATTGATAAAATATTAATATATGTGTTTATTCTCATAAAGAATTATTTTAAGCAATTCTGTTCCTTATGTATTAATTGTTAATGACTATATTCCTTAATGAGCTTTATCAGGATTAGCCATCTTGATATGTAGTGACACGTGATTTTTGCAAGTGGCGTCTTCATTTTTTTCTGACGTTTTTAGTTATTTTTAAGTGATAAAAGTGCAGAAAATACTTGAAATAGTGTGTTATAGTGTGGCTTTAGTGTTTGGATTCCATGCAGACCAAAATTGGAGCGACTGGGAAGGTATTTGTAGAATTTTTTGTTAATTTTATAATGTAAGTCATTGTTATGTAGAATGTGCTTCTATAGGCAATATAGAAACACATACATGCATACACTATCGGCTATAACTAGAGAAACAAAACTATTTTTTAAATCATTTTCATAAATCCCGATTATTGACTAAATGAATATTGAATTATATTGGTATAGCAACAACAATTTATGAGTTAGAACCTGCTCTTAAAAATATTTGTTGTACTGGTACAATAAATAAAATAATTATATATATAGGGGGGGGGGGGGGGGCGCAGACAATATTTAAGTTATTTTGGGGGGTCCCATCCAAAGGTTGAGAAACACTGTCCTAACTCATACATTTAGAAATACAAGAGACAAGCTAGCTTTGCTAATTAGTGAAGCGGAAGCTGCTGGGCTAAAAATTAACATAGAGTAAACTAAATCTATGAGAATCGCAACAATGTGCCCATATAACTTCTTCATCAACAATCAAGCCATTGCAGATGCGTCTAGTTTTACAAAAGTATCGTATCCAATTCTGGAGGTGCTGAAGAGAATGTTAAAATTAAGATCAATAAGGCCAGAAATGCCTTTGGGTTGCTAAAGAATATGTGGAATTCTGTACAGTACTCCAAAGCTACAAAAATTAGGACATTTAAATCTAATATTATCCAGCTCTAATATATAAATAGGAAACTTGGAAATCCACACAAACTATTGCTCATAGATTGCAGGTTTTCGTCAATAATTGTCTGCATAGGATCTTACGCAAATTCGGGCTAAATACAATCTCAAATTAACGTCTCTGGGAAATGACAAATATGAAGTCAATCGAATCCAATGAAGGTTGATCAGTCGTTCACTTCGAAAAGGCCAAAACTTGATTAGTAAAATTACGTCTGACTGGAATCCTCAAAGAATCAGAAGACGAGGCAAACCTGTTGATACCTGTAGCCGATTAACAACACGAGAAGCCAATGAAAGTGGAAAACATAGAAAGAGCTAAAACAACTGGCTCAAAACATTAAAATGGCTTCAAGTAGAAGCAAAAGAAACCATAGTGCTGCAAGAGCCTGGGCGCTGAGCAAACCACAATATTTGACAGAAAAGGGAAGAAGAGAGAAAAAAAAGCGATAGCGAAATTTTGATGTAGAAATGAGGAAAGAGACAACAAGTTTTGGATGAAAGAGGAAGACAGAACTTGAAGAATGTGTAGGAAAGACAAAGAGACGATCGAAAATTTGTTGGCAGAACGTGGAGAAATAAGAACTAGATCGGAAAAGAGAAAGAAAATTTTGGGGAGAAACAGGAAGAGGGTATGAATGAAGAAGGACAAAAATTAAAATGCAATAAAAAGGACATTTTATAATAACAATCAATTTAATCTAGAATTCGAAATGTGAATATGATTTACAAAGCTTAAACAAAATGATTAAAAGTCCGAATTAATAGATAAAAATTACTAGATTTCAAAATCTAGTTCCGCTTAAACGTTTAGAATAGCCTATAGTTTCTATGATATAATTTAAATACCGTGCGATCATAATTTCTTGTTAGTTACATAACAGTAAACAATGAGTTTAAAAATATCAAAACTCTATTCTAATCCACAGCTGAAAATCCCAATTTAACAAAGAACTAATCAGATTACTTCGTTCTTCCGAACTCAACCGAGAAACAACGAAAATATGTTTTCCTAACTTAAGACCTGTTGTCAACTCATTGGCGTGTAGAGAAAAATAGTGTTCATTTAATAATCAATTCGTATAAGATAATAAAAATAGAATGTACGCCTATGTATACATGTCCTTGGAAATAAGTTTGATAACTAAATGTTTCTATCAACTATTGCATAACGGACAAGATTTCTTGATCGCTCTGTATAAAACATTTAATAATAAAAATATCTATCTATCCATTCCTGCAAGAGAAAATCTTAGGAAAATGAAGAATATTAATGTTGAAATAATAAAAATGTGGTTTAGAAAAACCAAAGGATTTTGTTCGTAGTTCCATCAATAAAATTCAAATAGCTTTGATGATTATCATCTGAAATATGCAGATATGGAAGAAAAAGATGCCCAGTCGCGTACGCCACTGTACTCAGTGGTTGTGTATATTTCGTGCATTTGTCCTGGAGCGCCGCGGGCCCATAGGCGGCGCTGCCTCGCCTAATGTTTGTTATAGTATATACGGACTGTGTTTATGAAATGTGATATTTGTTTGAGCATGTTTTAAAATATCACGTCGGTACTCTGTACTCACTACCAGTATATAAAACTACCAATGTTTTCTTTTTTACAGTCAGCTTCTGACCGACAAAAGACTCACCAAACAACGATAATTTTACACGGCTACTACCTACGTACGCTCGATAAGCCCATTACGAAATATTTTAAAATCTATTTAAAATTCCAAATACACATTCATTCAACATTCGTATAGATTTCTTCAAATATAGTACGGGAAACAAACAACTTGTAATGAATGCAGTTAAGTCCTCCATGTAAAGCATACAATAATAATAATAATATATATATATATATGAGCAAATTTTCTACAGCTGTTTTTACCTCTCGCATCCTCTTCGGCAGGCGTTTCTATCTCTCCAGCAATATTCTTAAAGACCTATATTGTCCATTACTTCATATACATCTGTCTTCCATGATCTTAGACGTCTCCTAGATCTTCTGCAGCCTTCTGGAACTCAGTTCCATTTGAGCCATCGCGTACCCGATAATCGTTGTAATTGTCCAAATTAACAAAGTCTTTTCATTTCACTAGTGTCAATAATGTTCTCTTGTACACCTATTTTGGCTCTAATGGCTTCATTTCGTAGACGACCAAACCTCGAGTAATAACAACTCCTCCAGAAATCCATCTCTATAGCAATTAATCTTTCTATCTACAGCTGACCAGTTATCATTTATTCATCAGAGCTGCTACCTAGAAGAAACTCAAAATAATGTATAAGTGTATACACTATATACACTTATATATTGTACATATAATATTAGACCAAATTATATATATAAACAAATAAATACAGTACACATGTTTGAGGTGATAGTACAACACTAAGAACAGAATCGGGAGAAAGAGAAGAAGTATAAATAGTCTAATAACTGGGTTTGTCGGGACTTTGGAAGCTGTATAGGTAGCTTATTACAAAATTCAGTCGTCATATGTTAAGTTTTAACGTAGAACTGTTGCGGTGGAATTAAATTTTGCCGACTAGTACCTTATACTCATAGAACAAAACAGTATTAGAATAGTAATCGTTTTTTGTATAACAAAGTATATAGTCAAAAATATCGGATGAGACTGCAAAAAGAATATTTGAATGGATAGAGATCAAAACAGTTAAAGCTAAAAATCCCAAAAATAACATTAACTCAAAAAACTAAAAAATGAAGATTGAACAAACCAATTCTGATGTGATGATTTGATAGTAAAACGTTTGAAAAATGTGTAATTAGTTTAGGCTACCAGCACATGAATTTTCCCTTCTTCACGCATAACACATAATCACTTAACAATTCACATGTGCTAGCAATAAGTACATAGATTATAAATTGCGGAAGAGAACTGGGGAGAGATTTGCGCTGCATGCGCTATTACCTGATTATCCAACGATCCGTGTAGGTTGCGCGCCCGTGAACACAAGACCCGAAGAGGTGTACGGGTGTACGGTGTACGGTGTACGGCTACCGGAGTAAATGAAATCTCCAAATCAGTGGCTTTTAGCTGGATTTCCCTAGAGAAGAGTCGAAGCACGCGACATGCAACTTGGACTTCGACTACATCGCTCATGAACACCAGACGTCCACAAAATCAACAACTGAGATTTTATTCGATAATTCAATCAAAATATATCAACAGTTAATTAAAAATATTTGATTCATTAATTAAAAAATTGATTTTTGTCAATATTATAGTCTTGTGACAAAAAATTAATACTAAGTGACGCAATACCGTAGCTCTAGAATCTACTGTCCGGGGCGATCTCTAAATTTGCTGCTCCTTTCAATAACCAGCAAACATACTTAGACAAGGAACATACAGGAAATTTATAGATAAACCCGGAAGTACAAGTAGGAGACAAACACACACGAGAATTCTGGACAGCCCAAGGATTCCCGTTGAGTCCAACATTATTCTCCATATACATAGCCGACATAGAGGAAGTTATACAGAGAAATCAAACTGGCGGTTGTGGGAAGAACAAAATTCATAAAACTGGCCTACGCGGACGATATAGTTATAGTGGAAAGCAAGGATGACGAAATGAAATCGCTTCTGATACATTGAAAAATATCTGGATAGAAAAAACTAAGATTAAATACAAGGAAGTCAAAGGTTATGGTATGTAAAAAGAGAGGAGGAAGGAAGAAAGAAGAAAACTGGACATGGGAAGCAATGGATATTGAGAGAGTTAAAGAATATCGTTATTTGGGATACGAAATAAAAAACAGCAGGGGTTTTGAAGCGCATACTAAATTCTTGGCAAAAAAAGCGATGTTGGTTCTACCTCAAATCTGGGGGATAGGGGAAAGATAGTTCGAAAATGATATCCAGATAAGAATGATGATATTCAACAGCATAATAAAAATCATCATGATGTACGGAATCGAGATTTGGGGATGGGAGGATCAAAATAAACTAGTGGCAGTGCA
The DNA here is from genome assembly GCA_963971575.1 of Liopterus haemorrhoidalis. Taxonomy (NCBI): domain Eukaryota; kingdom Metazoa; phylum Arthropoda; class Insecta; order Coleoptera; family Dytiscidae; genus Liopterus; species Liopterus haemorrhoidalis. Next base: position 2,360,821 of record OZ020621.1, on the reverse strand, counting down.
AGAAAGATATATAAGGTGGATGCTTGGTTTAAACAGAAATACGTCATCATACATTGTGATGGAAGAAATTAAAACTGATATATATATACGGCTATAAAGTTGGAGGAGTATATAAAAAGGTATCCGGAGAAAAAGGTCCTAAACCAGTGTTGGAAAGAGCTGGAAAGGAAAGGAGAGAAAAAGAATGCAGTACTCTCTCGAGATGGGAAGAGACAAGGAAAAGCAGGCCTCTCACTAAAGGAATTAGGATGGAAGAGAGCTAGACAAGAAACCGTTATTGACAAAGTAGCACAGAGAAAGACATAGAAGGCCAAGAAAGACAGGGAAGAATTAAAGAATCCAGATACAACAATATGTGTGCCAAAATTTGGGCAACACAAATACCAAAATACCTAATAAAAAATGAAATAGAGATAAGAAACGGACGGTAGCAAGGTTTAGATGTGGAAACCAGGAGAGAGACAACCAATTCTGGAGAGAAGATGAAGAAAGAGTATGCAGGATGTGTCGGAGAAAAAGGGAAACCATCGAGCACCGACTCCACAGTTGTGACCCAGAGGAGGAACACGAGAAGAAGTTTTAAATGTCACAGGATCAGGACATGGATAAATGAAATTTCACAGAGAAGAACCTTCATTCAACAAAGACACACCGACAGAAAAAATAGAAAGAAATGAAATGTAAATATAGCATATAGTGTAATGTACTAAAAAAATGTAGAAAGCCTTGAGTTTTAAATCACATTGGTGTATGTTCAATCCTTTGGTTTGGAGGTATGCCTATTTATTAATTTCTAAGAGGACGCATTCCCACAGGCCAAGAAAACACAGAAAGGAAGACGATTGTAACGCGCCAAGCAACAAGCCAGCATCTAATCTGGTATAGATTTAAAAGGTTTTTAAAAGAATAGTAAGTTGGTATAAATTTTTAAAAAATGATAAAAAGCTTTAAAAAAATTAATGAAAAAACCAGAAGCGCCCCCAAAAAAGTGCCACCCGGGGCGGAAGCAATAGGTTGATGAACGCCAGTCTTGAAGAAGCACAGAAATAAATAGAAAGAATTATGGCAAAAATCAACAACTTAGGCAAAAACTCAAACTTACAAGGTCACAGCTCTAAAATTAATAGAATATACGCTATGAGTTGTTTGTCACTAACAAGTTTGTCATGTGGTAACTCAAGCAACTGTTCACAGCTCTAAATTTAATAAACTATGTTTTGTCGAAGGAAGTAAGTAAGGATAGACTTTTTAGTTTATACGTTACTATGCTGAGAATTGTTTTTGTAAGAGTTTCAATAAAAATAATATTGCCGATACGCTACAAACAAATCCTAAATCGTTTAATCTTTTTAAAAATATATCTATAGGTTGAAATACATGAAGTAGAAGCGGAGCGATCAAAGTGTGCAGACAAAGCATTGTAACAAATAATTTAGAGAAATGTTCTTTAGGTTTTCTAAAAGTCGCTGGGGTTGAGAGCGGAGAACGGAGAACAGAACGTCCGTCCGAGGTGTACCGTGTTTTTAATCTCGCTAATGCATTTCCAACCCCACCTTGTGTTTGTGTGATGATGTCTGTCTGTGTGTGCGTGTCTGTGTGTCTGTAGGCTTGTTGCGTGGCGTAATAAGGCAGCCTAGCTTGGCTTTCGTTCAATACCATATATGTTGAATATTGATTAGAATCAAATGAAAATAATAATGAAAATTACAAATTCGGAGAAATGTATTAACTATTTTTAAACCTTTTTTACGTGAATATGTCTTTAACATCAGACCACTAGGTGGCCAGACGGAAACGGGAGCGTTATGAAATAATTCATGTGAAGTATGAATTATTTCTAGGTTCATTTCTAGGGTCTGTAGTTTTTTCATAAGTGTAAGAAGCCAAGAAAATGCTAGATGTCTAAACTCTAAAAAACTAGTGTTAAAGGGATTTTATGGTACAGTAAAAAAATTATGTGAAGTGAGAATTTTCACACATTTCAGGGTTTCGCAGGTATTTAGTAAGTGAATGATGATTATTTGGGATGCCAAAATAAATTTTATGTTAAAATATTTTTTTTGTTAATTTTAATTTGAATGCCTAATACTATTATTTAGGTTTCTAAATATGTGCAGTATTTTTATTATATAGCAAGGTTCAATAAGATTTTTAATATTGCGCTTATGGCTTCCATTGGTTGTTTTAGTATTTTTCCTATGTGCGGGTCAAAGAGTTGTAAAAGCATGCCAAATTTCAACTCTCTAGGTGTAGCCGTTTGGCTACAAATTTTACCGAATAGACAAACAGACAGACAGACAGTCAGACAGACATACAATCAGACAGACAGACAGACAGACGACAAAATGATGGTATAAGGATTTTTTGGTCATACCTACAAAACCCTAAAAATTAATCAATCCAAAATAATGTGATTTTCTATTGTTTTGTAAGGACTTATACTCTCGTATTATCTGTCTCAATTTGTAATACGAAACTAAGAGGAAAATTTCATTTTTTATGTTGTCTATTTAAAATATCATCTTAGGGTGGTACTGCTGAAATGGCACCTTTCAAAACATTTGACAATTCATATTTGACATTAAATTATATGTCAATTTATTTTTTTAATTGAAAAGTATTTTTATACAACCAAAATAATAATATAACATCAAAAATTATGCATAAGAGACAACAATTAAATAAATATACAAAAAAATACATATATAACGCTTATGGGAAACTTTTAGAAAAAAATGGAACAAAATTAAAAAGAAGCGAAATTATTGACCTTGTGGCAGATATTTTTTCTGTAAATCTTGGTGTCCTTTTTGTTGTGAAATATATAATAATTTACCCATTTCAATTTCTTTAGATTTGTGAAGGAGAAGTAAGAAAATATTTAAATGAAGGTGCAGAAAATTTAAGACCGACGAACATGGCAAGATGTAATAATAAGAAAACAGATAGAACCACAGACTACATGTTTCGGAAAGATTTGCAGAGAAAAATTTGGGATTTACATTCAAAAAATGAATATTTTTTTTAAATATGTTATTAAATTTTAAAAAACAAGAATTAGATTTTAAGGGCAGCAGAATAAAATGATACATAAATTATTATTATATAATATATATTTTTGTTTTTTATATTTTATCACGATATTTCATTGATAATCGTAATATTATTTACTATTATACGAGTAATAATCGAAAGTTTGATGAAATAAATATTAATATATACATTCAAAATATTTGACATGTCAATCACAATTTTGACATGTCAGTTTAGTAATAACCTCAATATGATGAAACTTAACCATACTTTTAAAAGCCAGATTTACAAGTTCACATGATTCTACAAAAGTCTATTTACACCACAACAGTCACTAAAGTAACCAGATCTAGTTTCGTATTACAAAGTGAGACAGATTATATGTAAATACATATATTTTTATAGTATACAATAAAATTATTTGCCTAATCTAAATTGAGATTAAGGACAAAAAGGACAAAAATATATATTTCGGAAATCGTGATAACATCTTGAAATAATATCGCATAAAAATATCAAGTTCGAATATCGAAAGTTGATTTCTCTGATGGGGTATATATCCTTTCAATATCCCTTCTGCACGTCTATTGTAATCTCGCGTGCGTGTGAATAGCGTTCGTATAACGTGCGTGATAGTACAGTTAACCTTTGTCCGGATTCTTAGGGATAAATCTGCTCCGGTCCCGGAGCGCCACGGAGTCGTGCAAACGCGTGCTACCCACGCGTTATCCAACGGAACAATGAGCAAGAAGAATAGTCTGACTAAACCATGAACATAATTGTGAAGAATTAAAATCAAGACTCTAAAGACATGTGTTAATTAAAAATTAATTCTTTATACGTGGCTATTAGCGCCTCAATACAACATTGTTTATTATGTAATTCAGAAAACATTTCAGAAGAAATTTTTCCTAATTTGTTTTTGTGTGCATCAAGAATAACAACTCGTCTATAATCGATATACAGCACAACCATAGAATAAAAATCACAGTAATCGCTTTGCTCTGTTTATTAGAAACAGATGTTCAGAACAGTGAAACCCTTTTGTACTATCTTTATGGATGTGCTGAGCTTTAAGTTGTGGGACTATTATAAATGAGGCTGATTTATATACTTACGTCTACAAGATATGTTCAATTCAATGGCAGGTTTTGCTTTGGTTTGCTGGTTTGCAAACTAAAAAGTTTGTCTGTCTGTCTGTCTGTACAGTAGAAATTGTAACTGAACGGTCTAAAATAGAAGTTTGGCATGCTTGTACAACTTTTTGACCCACTTGTAGGAAAAATACTGAGAATTAAAAAAATACCGAGCTGAATATAAACAAATATGTATTTAATGTAAAAATAAATATTTAAAAAATTACGTGGATCAACAGTAAAATTTTTATTTTTGAAAAAGACATTTTTTATGGAGTTTTGCAAGCTTATACAACTCTTTGACCCACACATAGCAAAATTACTAAAACATCTTAAAAACATATCCCCCTAAAAATATAAACAAATATCTGCTCATCGAAAAAAAAATTTTTAGGGAATGAGTAGAGTATCAAATGAAAGCCCTTGGTACGTGGATTAACGATCAAAATTTTATTTTTGTAAAATAAATTATTTTGACGCGATTTTTACCAAAATAATGCAAAAAAAAATTGTCCCACACCCTGTAGCCCGGATGGTTTAAACTAAAAATTTGAACAAATTCTAAGTAATGTACATTTGTGTGAACCGGAATAGTACAACAGGAATTTTCGATCAGATTATGTTTTCGGAAAATAACGCATTTTTTGTGTTTTTTGCTTGACCATGTAAAATATTTAATAACTTATGGAAGACAGTAAACCAGCATGCTTTGATAGTGTAATGGATAGTATGCTCGCGTTCGAATTTCTAAACTAAGGTTCGTCCCGATCTCGAGACAATATTATTTTTTCTGTTTTTTTTTGCATTTTTATTTTGTTTAAATTATTTTTTCAAAATTCTAGTTATATTTGAGCAAATGTTGCATTTAATTTTTAAAAGCGTAAATTTAATAGCCAGTGGAAATTGTTGAAATTTTATACATGAAACCAGAGGGTCGGAGTTATGACTTAAAACAACCAATGGAAGCCATAGGCGCAATTTTCAAAATCTTAATGAACCTTGCTGTATAATAAAGATGCTGCACATATTTAGAAACCTAAATAATGGTATTAGGCATTCGAATTAAAATTAACAAAAAAAAAAAATATTTTAACATAAAATTTGTTTTGGCATCCCAAATAATCATCATTCACTTACTAAATAACTGCGAAACCCTGAAAATTCACACTTCACATCAATTTTTCCAAAATAACAAAAGTTGTTTGCTTCAATCGATTGAAAATATGAAGTAATCTATTGACAGATGAAACTTTTCAGAAACAAACTGGTCTTGATACTACTAGCGCGTTCTCTTATGGTTGGTTTATATACGGAACAAGAATAAGGAATAGGAAATAAGAATAGTACACAAGATGTTAAAACATGGCTGCGCCGTATATCGGTTTATGTAGGAATGAAATTTAACTTAAACACAAGAATAGTTGGTAACATTTAACATTTTATTTTTATTTCAAGAATAAGACACGATAAGCCTGCGCACAGCAATCAAAATGTCTGCCGTAATAAAGTTTGTTCAACAGATGTTTTTCAGTTGTGATCAGAGGGTTGTAAACAACAATAAAATGTTTTTGTTATTTTTATTTATTCTTCTTGAAAGTTTTAAGAACCTGTCAAGTGACAAACGTTAAACACAGGCCAACGCAAGTACGCAGGCGCAGCGACGAAATGTTATGTCCTATATAAACGGTTTAATATTTTTTATTCTTGTGTACTATTCTTATTTCCTATTCCTTATTCTTGTTCCGTATATAAACTAACCATTAGATTTTGTAAGAAGTTTTTGACCTAACCTCGTAATAACCAAACCTTCTTTGCTTTCTGGACGAGTTTCGTAATTAGCAAATTTGTAAAACAATTTTTTTCTCACGTCTTTTGTTCTTTTGTAATCTTCTTTTTAACATGTCATGATTAAAATGGAAAAATTCTTCTAACATGTAAAATTATACTAAACACTTCCATTATGTCTAACTAATTAGACATTAATTTGTGTAAATTTACATTAAAACTAAAGCAATTTGGCTATTATTATTTTTATTCATATAGCGATGAAGATAATATACAATTACATGTTTTTAAAATAAAAGAAACAAGGCAATGAAGTTATTATTTTGGAAAATTTAACAGTACATTTTTCTTGATGCTTTTTTCAAATAATAAATATAAACATCTACTTTATAAGTTTCTTTTTTTTAATGCAATCGTTAAACAGTATTGCCAATATTCCCTCCACGTTTCTAATTGCGAAACTAATATCAGAATCAACTGTCAACCGGAACAAGCGAAGCGTACCAACCGGAATCAATCCAAATACGAAGTCGCGTGTGCCTCAATATTTTTTTCGAGTACTCTGACTGCAATTTGGACGTTTTTTTCAGTTCATTGTCGATGAGTGGCCCAAATGAAATCGCATCGTTTGCTCCCGTTCAACTGTGGGATAAACACAGAGGTTCTCAAACAGATATATAGGGTTAAGATCTCATATCCGGAGAGTAAAACTTGATAAAAATCTCAATGGTTTTTTAAAACATATTACGATTTTTAGATTTCAACCCAAACTGAATTGATTAAAATTTTAAACAGTAAACATTGGGTAAGAGCTTAAATAAATTAAGGCTGTAATTTTTCTCTCTGGATTTTATGACATTTTTTGATTTGGACTCCTCAAGTAAACAACTAATTTTTATCTTATGACAATTTTTTCGCATTTCGATTTTTTCCATATATTAGTTTTTTCTAGTGCGTTCTAAAAATGAGTGACATTCATTTCGAGCAACGGTGTGCTATTAAGTTTTGCTTCAGACTTGGGCACACTGCAACGGAAACTTTTGCAAAAATTAAGCAGGCCTACGGAGACAGTGTTTTGTCAAGAACCCAGGTTTTTTGGTTGTTTAAGGCATTTCAGAAGAAAAAGAGTTGATTGAAGATGAATCACGCAGCGGAAGGCCTTCATCTTCAAGAACCGATGAAAATCTATCGTTTATCAGATTTTGACCAATGAATTGGGGATGACAATGCGTCTCGTCACACAGCAATTTCAATAAACGAGTTTTTGGCCAGTAAAAACATTCCTGTGCTCCTTAGCCTCCTTATTCGCCAGACTTGAGTCCTTGTGACGTTTTCCTCTCCCCAAGATTGAAAAATCACCTCAAGGGACGTCATTTTGGGGCACTCGAAAACATTCAAACGTCTGTAACCGACCAGCTGAAAGCTATTCCAGTATTCGAGTTCCAGCACTGCTATGAGGATTGGAAGAACTGTCTCCAGCGCTGTGTGGTTTCCCAACGAAGTTATTTTGAGGGAGAACAAAATTACTGTAGTTAGTTCAAACTCGTACTGAAGGCGTACCACATCTTCACCTGCCGCCCCTCTTAATCCCATGTCCCAAATGTTGTTAGATCAAACGCTATGTTGCCAGTCCGGTTACTTAATTTACACACCTTGTATATGAGATCATCTTCTCCAAGGAGTTGAAAACATCAAATATTTTACGAATGATACGAAACTGCATCTGGAATAAATGAGTTAACGAATGTTGTTTTCCATCAATATCATTCACGTGATTCTCAAGGATTCTCATTAACAGCAGTAGAACGAAAAGATCCATAAATCCCACAAAACAAAAAATTGGAGAAACAATCTTACCGCAAGCCCAATCTATAGTACATAAACCTTTTTCAGAAAATTTCAGGGCATAGAAGATGACAAATAAATGGCCAGGTAAAATTATAAATAATGCTAATATACCTCGTTCAGTTTTTGTAGAATTGAAAGATGGAAGTTTATATAGAAGAAATATCAAGCATATTCGAAGATCTTTTGCTACGGTACAGCAGGAATTGGAAATTCTTCAGAAATTACGACTCCTGTAGAATTACCGCAAGAAATAATTCCTTCAAGAAACATCCTTCACCAGCCAGTAATACTTTCCACAACAATATGATCCACCAAATTGAGACATATTGCAGGAAATATTCTGTTTTCATAATAATAACAAGAAATGCCTGTTAGAAGTTGCCTCTTTTAAATGTGTCCCAGAAGTCTAAGTTAAGTTTACTGAGGACCTATATTTTTTGCTAGTATTTTCTCTTCTTTCGTGTACTTTTATTCAGCTTGGTGTTGGTCTTCTAGAACTTGCCTTCAAATCCTTTTTATAATAGTACAAGATACAACATGTTTTATACTATCTAATAAGTCGTGAGTCAAATATGGAGTTAATTAATTGGTAGTTGATCTCCAGTTTGAGATGCTCTGTTGTTTCGAGGGTGCAGAGGGCGAGATTGAAAGTTGTATTGTGTGTCGCGCCTCAATAGAATACTGTGATTACACTTGTCGCTGTGTCCTGTAATCAGAGTACAGTACCACCCTGTCACTGCCCTATTGTCAAATGTCCCCAACTCTCTAATCTGTTGATTTTTAATACTAGGTTTGTTTATGGTATTAATCGAATAATTTTAGGCTCAGAGTATGTGGATGTTATTGTAACATATGGCTTCATAGTCAAGGGTTAGGTAAAGTGATTTTATATTCAATTATACAACGCCAATTTGATACTTTTGCCACCTGATAACGAAATATAAAGCTTCACCTACACTATGCAAATTGGCAAATCACAGTGTCTTTGATGAGAAAGAAAAACGTCCTCACTTCTAAAATCCAAGTGATCATAATTATGGTTTTATTGGGGCTCCTGCGGAAAACTGCGATTTAAGATGTGTCTTATAAAAAGTGCAATATGTGGCCAATCTAGCATATAATACTTAGTTTAATACCGAGAATGTCTACATTGGAGTACAAATATTAATATAAATAATGTATTCCATGGAGTGTATTGAATGTTTGCGTATTGGTAGCACTGTGCACATTTAAATTTGTGCTTACTGTCTGTTTGAGAAGACTACGAGTGGCTTTACTAGCCGGCAGCGAGGGTGCATTTATAAATAAATCTCTACCATACACATCCGAACATCCAATTACTCTCCACCAAACAAATCTCCTTTATTAAACACATTTATAGATTCATTGATATTTTATTATTAAATATTTTATAATTACATGTTGTTCTTAAAACTAATTCATATCAATTTATAGTATGTACAATCAGGAAAACGTCATTCATGAAAATACAGGCAATCAGCACTTCTAAGTTCTGCATAGATGATGAAGAAATAGAAGAAGTAGGTAAATTCTGCTATCTAAGCACAATTATCACCAGTAAATGGAGAAGAAATTTGTATTCTGTTTGTGATGAACATAATACAAACAGCACTTCATGCGTTCGGCATGCTTCATTAAGTCTAGGCCTCCAGCTATATTCTACTCCAGCTATATTCTACTTAAACGAAACTTGAAAAGAATTTCGGTCGACTTTAAGCGAAACTTGGAAAACAATGGCCAACATTAACCACAAACAGATATCTTCGTGGGACTGGTCGTATATTCTGACCACAATCTCAAGCAAAGATCTATGGGATGTGAAAAATCAGACAGAAATAGCGTAAGAGATAAGTAAGAGAAAATGACGATGGATCGAACATTCTCTACGAAAAGGACTGAATGATACCAAGATACTTGACTGGAACCCACAAGGAAGCGGAAAAGTAAGAAGATTATATGGAGCTTAAGTATTTTAAAGAACATTAAAGATCACAATTATCCATGGAATGAAGTAAAAGTTATTTCAAAAATAGAACTAGATGGAAATACTTGTTGAAGCTACTTGCTCCTGCTAGGAGCTATGGGAATATGTATCGTAATGTACCAGCTATGTACCATAAATATCTCGTGGTGCTCGTGCTGACATATGTATATATAAATATGTATCAACAATATTTATTAAATATTTTTAACTGATTCATCGTAGGATGATAATGAATTCATCGTTGATTATTTGAAGAGAGGAAAATTTCACTCCGTAAAAAAATGGAGGGAAATAAGAATCCGTGAAAACAAAATTCGATCTTTATTATGGTTAATAATCAATGTACCAAACTTCAGAAATCGCCCTTTACTTAAAATTGGTATTAAATCCTTAACCTTGGTATTATTGAATGTGTACTACTGTGTAATAATAGATTTATTAAATTTATCAGAGTACAAGCGCCTACTACTGGATATAAGATATTACATTGCATTAAACAAATCTATATGTAGCGATATCGTTGCAAATGTCAGTACAGCTATACTATTTCATTAATACCAATTGCGAAAGCCCATACACTATCAACAGGCTCATGAATACGCAAATGTAATACATTAAGGCATTTAGTTGAAAAATTTTGCTTAGTAGGGGTTGAAATTTCTATTTACTTTAATAGAAAAATAGGTTTTTACAACTACAAGGACCGCTAAAAGTTGACAAACTTAACACGAGTATAGATAATAGAAGGATAGTGGATTGTGTGTGGAGTCTGGATTTGCGTTTATTGCGTACTAGTGTGGACGCTCTATACATATCCGTTCGTACTGCTGTATTCCGTTTGTCACTAGATTGCTCGATGTACTTCTACAGAAGGGTTTCCAGTCTGGGCTGAGGAGCTGACTTAACTTGAGGATATTTTTTAGCTTGTCTTTGTAACGTTGTTTAGGAGCTCCCACACCTCTGCAGCCTCCTTCCAGCTCTGAGTATAGCAGGCATGTGCTACTTCCAAAAGACCGAGGTCCGGATAATAATCTGAAATACATTCGAGGGCCAGAGCTTTTTAAGAATCTTTTTTTTTTAGAATTAATTCACTGAAATTGTCTTCATTATAAAAAAATAAAACTAAACTATACAAAAAAATATATATAACTTTATAACATTCAGAAAAAACACAAGAAAAAAGTAAAAAATCTTTTATAATGCATAAATATTGTTAAATAAGAACAAAATGTTTATTTAATTTGAATGGGACGGTTGGGACTTTATAATGCTCACAAGTTTGTCAATATTCGGGGAAATAACTGATGTAGCAACACGCAACGTGTATTCTAAGTATGAATCCGTTATTCGCGTCTTTGTTTTAGATTTAACGAACTTCAACCGAGAAAATAACTGCTCACATTTGTAAGTGCTTCAAAAGAGCGTAATTCTCTTCTGAGCAAAAGCTGTGAGTTTCGAAGATTTGTCAACTAGGAAATATTCCTTGTAAAACTCAATTAGTAAAATATCCTTTTTTGACTTCAAATCTGAGTTCTCTTGTAGTTCAAGTAGTTCTATTTGCGGAGAAAGTTGCGCTTGTGCCACATCAACATCAACCGTTTAACCGCATTTGATCTCTGAAAACATATACTCGCGGGCCAGATGCAATGGGATTTTGGATAGTTATCGCGGGCCGTACAAAATGAAGCAACGGTCTTGCCATTTGATTTTCAATATAGTCCTGAGACATCTTTGATGGAATCTTTCTAGTGTTTTAATATGCCGTCTATAGAGACACCATGATTCACTGCTGTAAAGAAGTACAGGGAGATCATTATCATCGTTTTAAGCTATAAATCTCAGCTGCTCTATATATTAGATGTTCTTAGAGCACCAAAAGCCTGGTATGCAGCGGATATTCCTTGTGACACTTTGGTGGCACTTCGTGACACCTATGATTTATAAAGTGGGAGTAATTACAGAGAGATCAAATGCTTTGCGTGGTCAGTGTCGAATGAGCGATGAGTGCTTCTAACGTGGACAACTGTAAGTGGCATTTTCATGAGTTGGAAACAGTTACACATGTTGTTACCAACTACTAGAAAAGCGAGGTGGCCCAAACTAAACAATTATTCTTCTGCGGTTTCAATCCAAGGATTGGTTTCAAGCAGCTCTCAACGCGTCTCGATCCTGAGCCAGTCTTTTTAGTTGGATGTAGGAGAGGCAGCCTAACTGCTCCATCAGCTGTACAATATAGAATTACACAGTTCAAAAAAAAAATCAGAATCCCATTTGAATTTTCTTTATGGCTCAGAAACAAAGTAGAAAATTGATTTTACATAACCATAATTTAAAGTTAGAACCCTGAAGTATCTAAGACATTTTTTTTGTGATAACCGTTGTCAATATCGTTAGAAACAAGTTCCGGAAATGTAAAGCCCATTGCTTCCTGTTGGTCAGGTGTAGCTCCTTAGATACAGGTGACTTCCCACGTGCAATAACCACGTGCACCCGCATTGTTGATATTTATGTGTGAATCCGGAGGGCGGGTTAAGAAGACAGTTGAAATTCGTGTGAATCGCAATTTTGTATTTCTTTTGTTCAGGTGTTTTCATTATGATAATGATTTTATCTTAATTATTACTTAAATTAAAGAATTGTTTTACTTATGTCTGAATAAGAATTTTAATTATTTCAAGAATAAATTATTATAATTCAATACTGATAACTCAAAACACTACTCTATCAAAATTAATTATATAGAATGCATATTTTTTAAATGACAATGAAACAATGCATGGTTCTTGAGCTAGTAGGAGTCCAAGAGCAATCAATAATTTTCATTTATATCATCTATGGCTATTAGCGCCAATTCCACCTTGTGATATTATTAAGACGTGAGAAAATAATAGTAAAAAATGCTTGAGGAAGTGAGTAGAATCAATAGAAGAACCCGAATGTTTGAATAGGTCACTTGACAAATAAGACCGTACGTTGTTCTTTTCATTTGTGTAGAAAAACAAGGGTTCGTCCCAAGAAAAATGTAAATATTGAACAAAGTCAATTCTTTATCATGCATAACAAAGAATAAAATAACATCTGCACATATCTGACGAAGATTAATATTTAATTTCAGGTATGCGTCGCCGCTTTGAATGCAATTCAGAAATTTACCTTTTTCAAACAATAACTCTGCAATAAGCAATGGTGGATTAAGGGGGGGGGGGGCTGAGGGTGGATTAAATTGTGATTGAATAACTACACAATTTCCAATTTTATTTCAGAAACGATCAATCAGAAAATGTCAATTGTAATTTAGAAAGTGTCAAATTTATTTGAGAATTTTTTAAGAAAATACTAGGATATGTACACAAATTTGGGTATTAACTTTTTTATTATCTAATTTATTTCAATATCTGTGTATGATCCTAATTTATTATAACAAATCATTTTTTGACAATAAACTTCTATGTCAACAAGCAGTTTTCTTATTTCTGTTAGATATGTTGACACCTGCTGCCTCTAGTTAATATATTGAAAACTAATTAACTTGCACCTTTGACCTTCATGACATCAAAATAATTCCTAAATTTCATTGACTCCTGCTGCCTCCAATTTTAAATTCTGTAATTAATGCAACTGACGGATATATACGAATATTAACGATAAAAAATTCGGTTTAAATACCAATTAACAGGATTAAATGACGTAGTATGTGATCTCATTAATTAAGTGGGTGAACTAATTCCTTAATCTTAATCTGAGAACTAGACCTGATTAAGTGAAACTAGTTCAACTGTCTTATTTATGAACCGATTTTAAAAAACATCATACTTCTGGAATCAGGACATTATGGTGCTTCTGCTTGTACGTTTAAAAGTGTAAAATTCGGACTTTAACAAAAAATTCTGCTCCAGTTTCGGCCGAATGTGGAGCACGGCTTTAACTTGTTAATTTATGGACCGATATCGCTGGAATTTGGCACAGGGGTATGGAATAATGTAATGTTTGAACGTAGGTACACCAAAATGGAATAGATGAAGAAGGAGAGCCTTAGGAGGCCTCCAATACTGAAAAAAGACTATAAAACTCTTCGTTATTGACTGATTTGGACGATATTTAGTATCGGGGTTCAAAAGTAAAGTATTACTGACAGGAAGTGTAAAAATTTGATCAAAAGAGTGCTCCAGTTTCGTTCGAAAGTGGAGAGCCATAACTTGATTATTTATGTACTGATATTGATGGGATTTGGTACAGGGGTGTGGAAGTAAGTAATCTTTAAATATAGGTATTCTAAAATGGGATATATGTAGAACAGGGGCCTCAGAAGGCCCCCAAAATTGAAAAATATCAATAACTCTCTTATTCATGAGCAGATTTCGGTGGAATTTATTTACAAGCCAAATAAGATGTAAAATAAATAAAATAATAATCTGTCGATCAATCTCTGTAAAATCTTGTGAAATATATAATTTCAAACACCTTGTATACTCATTTGAAGATATAAATTCTGAATAACTTTGTATCTAGCGTTTACAAAAATGCAGATACTATCAAAGTAACATAATTTTACCCCAATTAGACGTTCCTTATTTTGTCAGGAAGTAAATACTAAAAAACAGTGGTAGTATTTTTAGTGACAAGTGTTAGCAACTTCTAAAAGTGACAAAATAATGGCACAGTACCATTTCACTAAAAGCAGTTCTCCTCTTAACAGAAAAATTTACGATCTCCTCTTTGTGCAGCGAGAGGGGAGCGGAGAGGAAGACAGATTCAAGGGATGAAAATTATTGATGTGAGCTCTCTCGCGTTCTATTATAAATAGAGTATGTTTCAGAGGGTGACACTCTCTACTATTGCTTATTTACCGAAAATTCACGATTCTCAACGAATAAGAAGTGTTTTGTATATCTTCCAGACACAGACAGCATTTTCTTAATTCGCTATTTCATTTTTAATTCACTTTCAGTCTTATTGCCTGACCTTTACTATACAAGGTGTTGAATTGATCAGGTATATACAGGGTTTTAACATGTAAAAACAGATATATACGATTTCTTGCTTCCTCGATGGTTATACAGAATTTAATCTGTAATTGTTTACCTCCTTTATAAAAAAAACTTTTAGTGTAGTCTGAGCAACATAGTAGTGATATTACTTTGACTTGTTAAGCGCGTGCTTTTTAGATTATCATGATAATATGGGTAATACACAAAATGGGCGATAAAGAAAACATAGGCAACTATAGACCAATTACGTTAATCAGTAATTTTGGCAAAATATTTGAAAAAGTTATTTATAAAAAAGATTATTTTCCTTCATTAATAAAAATAAAATGTTATCATCCAACCAATTTGGATTTCAACCTGGTAAGTCAACAAAAGACGCAATAACTTTCCTAACTGATGATATCTACAAAGCTTTGGACAACTCTAGGCCATGTATGACCACATTTTTAGACCTAGCAAAAGCCTTTGACACTGTCGACCATGAGCTACTTTTTTACAAACTAGAAATGTATGGCATAAGAGGTATTCCGCTTAACTTAATTAAAAGCTACTTGTCAAATAGAACACAAAAAACAAAAATAAGGAATCAACTGAGCTCTGAATTAACATTAACTGCAGGTGTTCCGCAGGGAATTGTATTTGGTCCTTTATTTTTCATTTTATATATTAATAGTCTTTTTAGTCTTAAATACACTCTAAAATTATCTCTTATGTGGATGACACTGCTATATATACGGAAGGAAACGAGGTTGCGAACTTTGCTATGGAAGATTTAAAAAAAATTAATCAATGGTTGGCTCTAAATAAGCTAACACTAAATGTTGAGAAATCGCATTTTACTACTTTCTCTTGTAATAAGACAACACAATCAAATTTCGATATAATCAATATATGTACATGACAGTGAATGTGATCATACTGATGCCTGTAACTGTAGTAAATTAACTAAAAACGAATTTGTGAAATACTTAGGAGTTACAATAGATAGACATCTTAGGTGGAACTACCATATTAATCAAATTAGTAAAAATCTAAGAAAAACTATATATATTTTTAAAAAACTTAGACATATACTACCATTAACTAAATTAATTTTTTTTTACTATGGTCTAGCACAAACAATATGCTATTTTAACTTGGGGTGGTGCTAAGAGTAGTCATATACACCAACTTAATATACTACAAAAGACTATTCTAAAGGTTATGACTTTTAAACCTAGAATTTACTCGTCTAATCAAATATTTATTGATACTCAAATTTTAAATCTAAATCATCTCTATGTTCAACCTGTCATAACACAAATTCTTCATAGTAAAAATGAATTGTTGGAAGTTGCAAAAATTCTGCCAGCAAAAAATAATATGTTTGTGACTCTTTGGCGAACAATTTTGGGCACACAGTTCTGCGATTGCCTCCTTATTATTGTATTCTAAATCCGATAGAATTCATTTGGGGACAATTAAAATGCAATATAAGAAGACAAAATGTTTCTCCCAGTTCAAGTGACAGTGTTATTAAGCTAATAAAAACTGAAATTGATAATATAAGTTGTGAAAATTGGACAGACAGTGTGCGACATGTAATAAACATACAAGACATAGAAGATATTGATATTAATAATATTGTTGCAAATTTTATTATAAATGTTGGTGAGTCCAGTGACGACAGTGACATTACTGACAATGATAGTGAATAAGACATTATTGTCGATTAATTTTGTATTGGAAAATATTGTTAGGAATAAAAACGTAGGAGAATTTATTGTAAATGTTTAAATGCGACCCTGATATTTCTACCCCCAAAAATTATTTTTAATCCTCTTAACGACTACCTGCTGTGAAGCCAATGTCACTACAATGTTGCTCGGACTATACAAGGTTCCCATATAGCGTTTATTCTTGCAGTTCCATTTTATATAGGCTTGATGAAATCAAAAATTTATCGTACTACAAATTGGTCTTGGTTAGTTTATTTTGTTTTAAAAAATCTTGCAGACATCGACTTGTTTAAGCTAAAAAAAATTTTTTGGATTAGGCCACAAGAGCATACACGAATTAATAATTTTTCCTGAATTTTTTATTTTAAAACTTTGCAGAAAATTGCATATAATTCATTAATGCATATACAAAATTTACTATTAAAAGCTTTTAGTAAAATGGGGGGACATATTGTTGGGAGTATTTAAACTTTTTCCCCTTCCAGTAATTTTTGCGATATAAATCTTCATAAGCAGCCTCTTCTCCAGGCCACGTAACAAAGTAACACATATAAGTTAGGAGGCTATTAAAGTTTGAATCCACGCAGGACTGATACATATCACAGCGGTATCAAAACAGTGGAATATGGGCCAATGAAACAAATTATATAATCAACAATAAACAATGCAAGAAACAATAGTTAAGACGACATCATTTAACCAACCTGGACTCACATCGACCTTGATTTGACTACTGCTGGTTATTATTGAGCCCAGCTCAGACCAATAACCAAGATGAACACAGTATACCATATGTAATCCTCAACAGTGTTGTGTCGCCAACATTAGCCTACGAGGGACAAGGAGATTGCGGACGGAAAACAAACAATAACCTCAATAAAATTTCCTTTTAACTTACCTATAAAGCGATATATCATTTTTATTCATACAATGTTTACCATTATAATATATTTATGTTTAAAAATCTCCAAAAACCACCAAAATAATGTTTGGCACGATTAAATATAAACAAACAAGTAAAGAAAGTAACTTCGGCAATAAGATCTTCGTAAATATTTGGGAGGCAACGATTTATTCTAGGAAAATTTAAACAAACAATATTGGCGACACCTTTTGTTGTAAATAACGGTGTCTATCTTGGTTATTAGTCTAAGGAGCCCAGGTATTTAAATTGATTTAGCTAGGTTAATGGTGCATCTTTAAGATATAGGTTTTGTTGGGTATTTATCTGAATATCTGATGCGAATTTACTCTGTTTTATTTCTGCTGATGTGGAAGCAATTATATTTTGGGGCTTTTCCCCACTGCTCTAAAATATTTATTGTAATTTTTGCTGTTGCTATTGCCTCTTTTTAGGGTTTTGTAGGTATGATCAAAAAACTCTTATACCGTCATTTTGTCGTCTGGCTGTCTGTCTGTCTGTCTGTCTGTCTGTTCGGTAAAAATTGTAGTCAAACGGCTAAACCTAGAGAGTTGAAAATTGGCATGCTTGTACAACTTTTTGACCCGCACATAGGAAAAATACTAAAACATCTAAAAAACATATCCCCCTACAAATATAAACAAATATTTGCTCATCGAAAACAAAAATATTTTTTTTAAATTCTGAGTAGGGTATCAAATGAAAGCCCTTAGTACGTGGATTAACGATCAAAATTTAATTTTTGCAAAATAAATTATTTTGAGGCGATTTTTGCCAAAATTGTGCAAAAAAATTTTTGTCCCACACCCTGTAGCCCAGATGGTTTAAACTAAAAATGTGAAAAAATTCTAAGTAATGTATAATGGTGTGAACCGGAATAGTACAACAGGAATTTTTGATCAGATTATGTTTTCGGAAAATAACGCATTTTTTGTGTTTTTTGGTTGACGATGCATACATGTTATACTCTTATAACACACTAACTTGATAAACGTTTGGTGGTCTAGTGGCTCAGTTGCTCGACAACCACACAGGATCGTTATTCACTACACAGGTTCGTTCCTGGCTTGTGGAGTCAATTTTATTTTTTGTTTTTTTTTTTTCATATTTATTATGTTTAAATTAATTTGTTAAAATTCTAGTTATATTTTAGCACATTTTGAATTTAATTTTCAAGAGCGTAAATTTAATAACCAATTGGAATTATATTTTCATTCTGTGTCATTTATACGAAGCCAGAGGGGCGGAGCGTATGATTTAAGACAACCAATGAAAGCCATAGGCCCAATTTTCAAAATCATAATGAACCTTGTTATATAAAAAAAATACTGCACTTATTTAGAAACCTAAATAATGATATTAGGTATTCGAATTAAAATTAACAAAAAAATATTTTAACATAAAATTTGTTTTTAAAGCTCTGAGATTAACAGACGATAAATTATTTTAAAAAGATCGTTTTTTTTGCCGTGGTTACTACAAAGCAAAATTTGTCCTACACACTCAGCATGCCGCCTTCACTTATTATATACCTGCGAAACCCTGCAATGTGTGAAAATTCACACTTCACATCAATTTTTTTACTTATTCGAATTTATCACTGGTTCTATTTAGCAGTGTTTTTTTATTGGGGTGTAAAATGTTGAGAAACACTGTTTAGGGAGCATGCATTAGCCGGCAAGTAAGTCTAACGCCGGCTCTTCTCAAATGAGCCATAAATAGTGTTGCATTAGCCGTGGTACCCGTCATAACACACTCTAGTGGTGAGATGCTCAGACACATGCCGCCACACCGTTCTTACCCGTTACCCGTTACACGTTACACGGTATCCACCAGCCAGAGTTAATTACGACACCGAGGAATGCCTCGTGTCCTCCGTGGAATAACTCCCGGTCTTCCCCACTTCTAACAAAACAGAAATGCCTTTCATGTTTTTAAAACAAAAAGGGTTTTCGGTGTTGTTACAACACTATTGTTTTACGTTTTTCAAACATAACATTCTCCAATTGTTGTCATTTTATACAACTACCTAAATGCTATTGGAGCTTTTAACCGGGAGAATTAAGATCTATCTTATTATAAAATATATGTTTCAGGATTTCGTAGGTATGACAAAGAAACCTTTATATTCAAGGGCGAAGATATGGGATTGCAGCCTATTTATTTATTTAAGATGGCGGCGTTGTAAAGGGGACAAACCCAACACTACAACGACATAATTTACAAATTGTTACATTAAATTATAACGACTATACATATATATATATATATATACATATATATATATATATATATATATATATATATATATATATATATATATATATAACAAGAAGATAAACAAAAAAAAAAGACAGACTAATTTTGACAGTGTGTAACAAAGTCATCTATAGAATGTATAAGCTTTTATAGTGAACTTTTAATATGTTTTTTTATATATTCTAGGTTATTATAGAAAATATCAAAATCAACATGAGCTGAAATCTGATTTAGTATTGCCGGAAATCTTATAAGTGGAGCATTTAAGTTAGAATTAGTTCGGGCAAACGGTTGGTATATTAAATTTTTGTTTCGAAAATCACGAGAAGGTACGTTAAGATTAACAAGTGACAGTAACGGCGGACAATCAATTAAACCATTTAAAATTTTTATTATAGCAACTACGTCAGATATAGAGCGTCTGTCTTTGAGGATGAGCATGCAAAATAATAACAGCGATGAATGTAATCGGCAGCTGATATAGGTACTTTCCTAGCTAGATAATGGACAATTTTTTTTTGTATACTCTCTATCCTAAAAATGTATTTCTCATATTGCGGATTCCAGACTGTACTGCAATAACTGCCTATGCGATTTCGAGGGTGCATAGCATAAATTTACCTAGCAGTCATTATGATTGATAGGCATTTGAATTTAGCGTATTGTCGTATAGTAATTTTCATCTCACAGTGTTGGGTCTATAGCTGGCCATGACGCATTTAACTATGAACATACATCAGATATTTTTGACACTGATGTTTGAATACTCCGAAAGACAGGAATGGATGATAAAGATGAACGTTACTGCTAACTTGTACTGGAACCAAACAGCAACTATCAGGGTGGAAAGCGAATTTTCAGAAGATGTGGAAATAATGCGTGGAGTTCGTCAAGGTTGCATCCTATCACCCTTACTCTCCAACATATGTATTCCGAAGATAGCATAGTGATAAATGGCAGAATAAATAATTTAATTTTTAGTTTTTTATTGGATAGGGCACCAGAAGAAAAAGAATAATGACTTTTGAGATGCATGAGCACAAATATATAAATACATGCTATTTTCAATACTAATATTTTAAAAAGTAATTAATACAAAACACGGAAAACTTCATGTGCCAACAGGTGACAAAAAAAAACCTTTTAAAGTTGTTTCTATTTAAGAAAAAAAAACCTAATTAACGATGCTTTTTATTTAAAATTTTTAAGTTACCATCATTTTGGTCTTTAAAGCCAATTTTCCCAGAATGATCTCATAATTACATAGGTACGTTCGTAAGTCGCTGGATTAGATTATGTTTTCGGAAAATATAGCATTTATTGTTTTTATAATTCATTAAATTATGGCCAATAATGTTATGGCTTTATTATATTCCAGGTAATTTTCTCTTGAAATATCGAAGGCAACTGTTGAGTATGTTGACTGACAATTGGCTCGTTTAGCGAACACAACTGCTGATAATCAGCACTTAATCTGTTTATTTTGTGATTACAGTCAACTGTTGCTAATGAACAGCAAGCGAAATATCGCGATCTGTAAGTCAACCTACTCAACAAATGTTTTTTCTAAACGCGTCCAATATTTTCTTATGTATGCTAGTGTGTATACTGGTTGCTGTCTTTATCTCACAGCCATAGAAGATAAACGTAATATTTAAACAATTTTAATCCTGTGAAAATAAATTATACACTCTAATATTTTTATTTGGTTTCCATTTTATCTGTTTTTCGTCCAATTTACAATTTTTGAACAAAGCAATCGATAATCTGGCAAAAAAATTCATATGAATATGAAAACGCATTCAATTAAAAAATGTGTAACAAATTTTTAATCTAAACAGGGCCGTATTGACAGAATTTATGAATATATTTTCAGTACAATAAGACTTTAGTTAACGCGAACTGGTCCACGATTCATTATAACGCGTTTTTTTTACAATCGCCATCCTCAGTTAAATCCAGATTGAAGACAAATTAGCACACAAATTAAAATAGAGAAAACAATAAGTTCAATTCTAGCAGGAAGAGTATCAGCCTGTTCATGGGTACCATGTCGTCACCTAAAGCAACTGACAGGTCATAGCACAGGAGAGGTTAGCCTCTCCCGGACATCCTCGAATTGTACACACTGAGTTAAAATGTGTAACAAATGCTCCTTACCTCGAAGAAGGTGTCCATGGGTCCCACCAATATTATTTGTTATTAACACTTATTACTATTTCCATTATTACACCCAGTGTAATATAATCAAACATGGTATAATATAGGGTGACCAATCGTCCCGCATTTTAACATTTTGTCCCGCATTAAGATGCGTCCCGCAAAAGTCCCGCATTTTAGCATTTTGTCCCGCATTATGATGCGTCCCGCAAAAGTCGCGCATTTTAACATTTTGTCCCGCATTTGGATTTGGGAGGTGAGGACCTTTTTTTGCTCTTCACTTGGATTTGGGAGGTGAAGACCTTTTTTTTGCTCTTCACTTGGATTTAGGAGATGAGGACCTTTTTTTTGCTCCGTCTCGCATTACCTTCTTAAGAAAATGGTCACCCTAGTATAATAGCTTTATTAGTGTGTGCAATATTGCTTTTAGTGTTCACAGAGGAAATAGTTATTGTTTTTGACAAGATGTTAGTTATTCGCGGCAACCTTCAGACCAGTGGCGCACCCAGGATTTAGGGGGAGGGGTTAGAAAAAAAAAGTGAAGATCTAAGAAAAGCTCATCATTTTTGAAATACAAGTGATGAGCAAAAAAAAAGGTCCTCGCTTGTAAAATACAAGTGATGAGCAAAAAAAAAGGTCCTCACTTGTAAAATCATATCTATATATTTACCTTTCATAATGCTACAAAATTAAAAAATTTGGTATTTCCATCCTTCTTGGGAGGGGGCCCGGGCCCAACTTATTGTTGGGCCAGATTCGGCCCGTGGGCACTGGACACTGAAATATATTGATCAAAAAGTGTCCTCTCAAATATTTGACCCACCAGCCGCAACTGCTTAAGACACTTATACTGTTATTTTGGTTTTTCCTGAATTTTCTTTGTATTAATGTTACGTGTTTTTCTAAATCTGTTTTTTCTCGCAACCCCAAAAGGATAAAATATCTTATTTTCCCCTGTATTTAACCTTCTCCCGTATCATAGTAAAATAATTCGTTGATGAAGGGAAGAATCCTGGTTTTTGCCCGCGGTCAGAAAGGGTAACACACGTGCCGTTTGTGACAATGCCCCCGGATATATTTACCTGCCTACTACGTCACTAGGTGCGCCCCAGCGTGGGGGAGGGGGAGGATCGATAACTCATCGTGTAAAAGGGTGCAGGCTGACAAGGGATACTAAGGACGGATTCAGGGGAGGAAATTTTTTAAAACTCCGGCCATAAAATATTTTAATCGAGCAGATTTTTAGACTGGGTAGCTATGCCTTTAAATAGACAAAGAACAGTAGAGTACGTGCGTATGTAGAGATAATAGGACTAGTTGAAATGTCACGCTGATCACGTGGTTTTCACAACTATGTCCATCCGTTTAGAAATACAGAACTTACCTTCTCTGTTCTTAGAACAAAGAAATCCGAGAACTGTACTCAAGACCAAGTACCACCCAAGAACTCAGAGGTAGACGATTACAGAGGATAGGACGCGTTATGAAGATGATGGAGGACAGAATGGTTAGGAAGATAAGGGAAGGAAGATTGAATACCCTTCGACCAGTGGGAAGACCTCGTAAGAGATGGAGAAATCAGCTAACTGAAGATCTAACAAGTATTGGTATACAGAGTACTTGGCAAGACTTGACAATGAATAGATCGAGATGGACGGCTTATATGAGTGAGGCCAAAAGGCCTGACTGATAGTGCCCAAAAAAAAGAAGAAGAAAAAGACCTTCTCTGTCCTTATAGGACCAGGGGCGCATTTTGGTTTTTAAGGCCTCCTGCTGGAATATTCCTGTAGGCCCCCTATTTTTCCTGGTCCTAAACTAAATTAGAAATTATACAAATTACTATAACAAATTTTATTTTACACGATAAAAAAACTTTTAAAATTACTCCACGATATTTTATTTTGATTGATAAGTATATTTTTCACTATTTAGTACATAAATAATTAAGTAATAAGTGACTTACCTATAAATTCTGAAAAGGGATTTTTGATCAGTTTAGTTTTTCGAAAAATTTTTTGGGTCGAAAAAATAATAATTTAAAATTTTTTTTAAAACATTAAAAACATATTTTTAAGTAGGCTTGTCCTTATTTTTAACTATTTTTCAAAATCAGTCCTCCATCATACTTTCAAAATATTTATGATCGCATTAGCTGAAACATTTTAGATGTTATTTTTGTACTTTATGGCCTAAGAAGTGATTCGTCTAAAGTAGCAATCTATTTTTTACATTAAAAATTTGACAGAAGTTGTATATCTTCGTTTGAAAATTTTGCTTGTTAGTTTGAAGTACATTAAAAACATTAAGTTTCTAAATTTTATGTAATTAATGCCGTTTTGAATAATTTATGATGTTCATTAAAGAAACAGAAAAAATAAATGGTGACATTACCGTTAGAAATAAATACGATGTATGTAAAAAAAAAATAATACTGATTTCATTTCTTCGGATCTGAAAATAGTGTAGGGATGAAACTATCTCAGTCCAGAAGTGTTCAGCACAAGTATCAACTCTGTTGAGAACTGACACGCTCGAATATGCATTCTGGTGGTCAAATATTGTACTAGGCGATCTAGTACTGTTTGAACTTATCACATATGTTCTAGTGTTGAATTTTTGTTAGAATATCAATAGAAGTTGTGAAAAACTATAAAAGTAGAACAAATTATAGTGTTTTTGGCTGTCATTGAAGACAGGACAAAGATAGGCATCTTAGTTTTTTTCTTTTCTTAAGAAAAATGGAGGGAAAGTTAATATTAAGTCCAGATCGGGATAAGATTTGGTTATGGACAGGAGGAAGGCATGGGAATATATTTTGAATTAAAAAGTAACCGATACTTCACGAGTTTGTTCATTACATTTGTCGCAGAAAAACTAAAGGTCACGCAGCTCATTATTTTTTCGTATTCTCCATATTCCATCCTCTTGGACAGGACCAAAAATTTTCCGTAAAATTTTACATTCAAAGATTTTCAGCCGGCGTTCTTCTTCTTGTGTAAGTGTCCAAGATTCACTTCCATATGAGAGTATGGGTCGAAGAAGGGTTTTGTATAATCTTATTTTTGTGTGTCGGGATAGCAAGCGTGATCTGAGCAGACTGTTAAAGGCATAGTAGGCTTTGTTCGAAGAAAGGATTCTTAAAGTTTTTTCTTCCGTGATGTTGCTGTTGTTGTTCACAGTGCTTCCAAGTTATTTAAAGCGTGTTACGGATTCTATTTGCAGTTCTGCGATTACTGGTGGGCATCCGTTTTGAGGTGTTCTCGATTCCCTGAGGTACTTCGCCTTCTCTGAGTTTATCACAAGCCCTTTTGCTTCTGCTGTTTCCTTTAATGAGTTATACGATTCGACAACATTTCTTTCGGATGTGCTTATTATGAGATCATCTGCATAGCCCAGCACTTGGCTTCGGTTTCTGAATAGGTAGTGATCAGTTGGATCGGATTTTTTCTCATGATGGTGTCTAGCACCATGTTGAAGGGCGTGGGTGAAAGAGCGTATCCTTGTCTTAGGCCAATATTACTGGAAATGGCATCAGTCTTGCATGGCCCTATTGTAATTTTGTAGGAGGTGCCAATTATTGTTTCCATGATCAGGATTCTTAGTTTTTCTGGGACCTTAAAGTTAACCATCGCTTGCTACACTGAGGGTTGTCTGATACTGTCGTATGCCGTTTTGAAATCTACGAATATCTTATGCAAATCAATTCCGTACTTGTATGCCT
This sequence comes from Liopterus haemorrhoidalis, assembly GCA_963971575.1. NCBI lineage: Eukaryota > Metazoa > Arthropoda > Insecta > Coleoptera > Dytiscidae > Liopterus > Liopterus haemorrhoidalis. The sequence goes on along the minus strand of OZ020621.1, from coordinate 2,335,246 downwards.
TTTCCATCAATTGTTGAAGACAGAAGATTTTATCTGTGGTTGATTTGCCGCTCGAAAACCTGCTTGGTACTGACCCATTTCCTTTTTTGCTAAGGCAATTAATAAAAAAGAGGACGGCGAGAAATCAACCCACGCATCTCACCTTTGTGGTTTTACATAAGGCTTACGACACAGTGCCACTAAATGAGCTGTGGGGTAGTATGAAAAACATGGGTATTAGTAAGACTGACGTAAATGCTATTCACAACCTTTATGCAAAATTTTCCAGCTGGGTAAAACTTGGGAACCAACTATGTTTACAGTTCTCACTAAGTAAAGAAGCAGCTTTCTCATCAGAGAAGGCTACCCTCTTCCCCCACCCTCTTCAAAATCTATATTGAGGAGACCCTGAAAGCCTGAAGACGCAAATGCGATAGTATGGTTATAGTATTGGATGTAATCTATACCCTATTATTCGCCGATGATCAGGTCTTTATAGCTGAAGACGAAGACAACTACAGCTGTATGGTGAGGAAACTAAGAGAGGAATATAAAAGATGGGATTTAGAAATAAACTCGCAGAAGACTGAGTATCTTGTTGGTAAAATTAGATGATGGCATCATCAGAAACTGCAAGTTTTTCCAATATTTAGGCGTCACCCTATCAAGCAGACAGGAGGATGACATAAATAATAAAATAGGACAAGGAAAGCGTAATCAGGCAGTTAAACCCAATATTTTGGAACGAAAATTGTTTGACATATGGTATCATACATTGGGGGGCTGGCAGTAAGGCCAGCGATGTTTTCATTACTCAAAAACGTATCATTCGTACAATGTTCAAACTTCATCCGTTGGACTCTTGCCGTAACTTCTTTAAGACGCATAAAATTCTGACAGTTCCTGGTATATATGTACTTCAAATCTTATTACATATATTTGATAACAAAGATGCTCTAAATTCAACTAACTCTCATAATTATAACACCCGATACTATAACCTCCATATTCCAGCCCACCATTTAACCTTCTCTAGCAAATCGCCGTTAATTCAAGGGGCTAAATTATTTAATAGTCTTCCTGAAGAACTAAAAAATTGTAAAAATAAAAAGCATTTCAAAAATAACATTAATAATATAATTTCAAGAATGGGGCCCTATAGTGTAAAGGAATTCTATTCAAATATACCAAACTCATTGCCCGACTTTAATTTACCTTAATTTAAATTTATCTAAGCTTGTCTGTTGAAATAACATGTGATGGTGTATTTGCTTGTAAAAATTTTATATATGTATGTAGCTGTATGTATGTATATGTATATACTTATATGTGCATGTGTATGTGCACATGTATGTATGTATGTATGTATGCATGTATTTTCATTCTTTTAATGTTTAATGTTTATTTCTAATTGTATACTTATATATATAGACTAATTCCAGATAATTTGTAAAAATTCATATGGAAATAAAGACTTATTATTATTATTATTATTATTATTATTATTATAACCAAAAAGGCCAAAACGGTATTGTACCTACGGTTCAGGAACATGTGAGCTCACAAAAAGAAATAAATCTCCACTGAGTGCCGTGGTAGTCGAAATGGAGAAGAAGTTTTCTTTTATGTTTACATGTCTAGTTATATTTCGTGGCTACCAACAAAAATACTACCCTAACATGGCCTACTCAGATGAGGAAACATCTTGAATGGATTATAAGGAATACAAAAACCAGGAACGCGGTTAAATCCGCAAAAACTCTACAAAATATTCAGTTTATGATTCTGTGTTTACCAAAAAGTTGTATTCAGTCTTGAATAATAGTTAAAGATGAGTACAAAGATAATAGAACTGGTTGAAACGATTATCTAAATAATGTTGTACTATTAAGGATATTTTTCATGTTATTGTTACTAGTCCTTCCCTGTATTTTATCAGGGGCGGCAAGCAATATATGTAATGGATAGGGGGCGGTTTGGGGGTGGTGAACATCCGAACTAACCGCGGTGAACACAGCTCAACGACTCTCATTCCGTGGATAGATCGCTTTCCACTATCGTAAACTCTAAACTCTATGCCTACCTACCCTTGCAATTCATTGCAACAAATTCACGAAAAAAAATAGACGAGTTTATTTTTCAGGAATAAAAAAAGGGACGTATACCGTTTAAGGTTAATATGCAGGCTTTACTACATCCAGGATAAAACTAATGTGGTGCCCAGGGGCGTATTTAAGGGGGGGGCTAGGGGGCTGCAAAAAGTCTGGCCACCTCTGATATATGCTATTGCTACTAAATTAATCCGGCACTGGTTGTACGCCGAAACTTGAAATATTCTCATCACGAATTTAAATATGAAATCCAAGTCGCGTGAAGTTATTTACTGTTCAGTAGTTCTTTCAAACCATTAACAAATGTTTTTTTAAGTTAACATTTTCCTAAAAGATTTTAGTTGTTGATGAAGCCTACATACCGTTACTACAAATATCAAATGCCGACTAGTCAAAAAACAGAGTCAACAGTGGAACACTAAATACTATAGTGTTAATATATATTTCTTGTTTGAACAACAACTACTGTATTATTTGTATTACTACAAATTTTCAAATGCTTTACTATTTTTACATTCAATTTTGGTGGGTCTGTACTTTTGAAATAAAAATATAACACATAAACAAATTGTTAAAAGTTCAAATAAAAATATTTAACGTATTTGCTTTATTGTTAAAAATAAATTAAAACAGTAATATATTAAAAAACATGACCAATTTTTTCATACGTATTCAGAACATTTCATCAACCGTACGAGGTGTGTAAATTAAGTAACCGGACTGATTTTAAAAAAAAATGTATTCGAATAGAATTACAATTCAATATTGTCTCCCGCAAAATAAATTCCTTGGGAAGACACAACGCTGGAGACGGTTCATCCAATCCTCATAGCAGTGTTGGTACTCAGATACTGGAATAGTTTTCTGGTCGGTTACGGACGTTTGAATGTTTTCGAGTGTCCAAAAATGACGTCCCTTAAGATGATTTTTCAATCTTGGGAAGAGGAAAAAGTCACAAGGACTCAAGTCAGGCTAATAAGAAGGCTGAGGAGTCACAGGAATGTTTTTACTGGCCAAAAACTCGTTTATTGAAATTGCTGTGTGACAAGGCGCATTGTCTCATCCATTGGTCAAAACCTGATTAACGGTAGTGTGAGTAAAATTCAACTCTTCCCCGATCATTCTGACTGTCAACCAACGATCTGAATGCACAAGATCCCAGATTCTGTTTTTAACAGAATGTTTTTAGAGAATTTACGTGATTAAAATGTTCGATATGATGAAATTTTGGAGAGAACGTAGTTGCTTTGATATCGAAAAGATCAGATTTATTATTTCTGTGAATGTTGGTTTGTTGAGTCATTTACTTCGAGTGATAAATGAGAAAGGAAAGTGATTGGAAATGAGTCTCCTGATTTATTCTTTAGACTCCATTTCAGTAGACAAAACCCACCGTGAATAACAAATTGCTATTTCCTATTCTTCTGCAGACACAAAACAATATGTTCCCTCATTTTATAAATTCCCTTCCTAATGATGCGACTAATAAAAAATTTATGACCATAATATCAAAAAGGTTTTAGAAATACATTTAAAATATTAACATTTTTTTAGACGAGGGGATTGACAAGAGAATTATCAATAAGTTAAAATTCAACATTTCTACTAAAATTTAGCATTTGTTTATAAAACTGGAATTTTCTAATTTCTCAAATAATATTCATTTTAATTTAGGTGTATTTTATAACATTGGAAAGAAAGAAAAAAAACGATTTAATATAATAATAATATATTTTATTTTATTAACAGCCTTGCGGCCAATAAAAAGACAGATACATACAAATTACACAAACAAGATAAACTATACAAAAAAAAATTATAAAAAAAATAAAAATAAATAAATAATAATGAACAAAAATAAAGATAAAATAATGCATTTAAAGATAACTTTGAGCCCTATATGTTAATTAAAAGTTAGTATTAGGTCGTCAAGGATAAAATTTGTAGAAAAAAACGGTTGATAACATACAAATATAAGGAATTATTTTATTCATCAAAGTATGCACCCATATTGTCTATACACTTTTGCCATCTAAACGGCAGGTTGTTCAGGCCGGTGGTACAAAACCCTGGCGGACGAGAGTCACTAAATTCCTGGAAGGCCAGTTTTACAGCATTGTCGGAATTAAACTGTTGTCTAAATTGCGGAAGAAGTGGTAGTCAGTGGGGGCTAGGTCTGGTGAGTATGGAGGATGATGAAGAAGTTCCAACTCCAATTTCTGTTGTTTTGCCAGTCATTTGTGCAGTGTGTGGTCTAGCGTTATCATGCAATAAGATAGGAGTCGATTTGTTGACCAATCTAGGCTGTTTTTCTTTAAGTTTTTGCATCATTTCGTCCAGTTGGTTGCAATATATTTCTGCTGTGATCGATTAGCCAGGTTTTTTTTTGTTTGGTTTTTAAGTTACCTGTACGAAATTTAGGGAACCAATTTGATATTGTCTGCTGCGTAGTAACACTAGAGCCAAATACATTATTAATGTTTCGCGCGGTCTGCGATGCCGTAGTTCCACGTAAGAACTCATACTTCATAATAGTGCGAATTTCCGACCGTTCCATTTTCAACCAATTTTTTATTTTTTTTTTTTAATAATTTTTAGAGCATATAATGATTTCTTTAAACAGTCGAGATGTGTAACTTTCCAACAAAAAAAAAAACAGAACGGTAAAATATTAAGCCAATGTCATATAATAAGCTGTTAAAGTAGACAATATTATCAACTACAAATTTCATCCTTTGTAGGCATAAATTAACGTCTCAAATTATTTTTAATTTTAACAATATAAATGTAATGTACTGAATAAAAATGAATCGTTTTCCCATCTTAAAAATTTCATGAATAAATAATCTAACTATATAATTAAAAAGTGTCTGTATGTATTGTCGGTAACATTATGACGTCAATTTTTCTCATGATTGGCTAACTGGGGATACCCTGTCTTTTGATTGGCTGACAGGTGATACCCTCTCCCGTGATTGGCTAACGGGTGATATCCTGTCTCGTGACTCGCTGGCCAGCTAACAAATTAAGATACGTTTAAAAAATAAAATCAAATACACATACAAACAATTCAAATTTTTATATTATAAATCCATCATTGTTGACGGGTAATAACCTACTCGTACATATATAATTAGCAAATATCTGTATAAAATCTAAGTATCATTGTGACGTCATTTTTTGTTAAGGTCACATGTTAATCCTATAATCCTAGTGATAAACGAAATTGTTTGGTATAGACAAGTTAAAAATATAATCAGTTATAATCAATTTTTTGTAAGAATTGAACGTTTTTAAAATAAAAATTAATGAAATAGTGTTCAAAAATAGTGTAAATAATTAAAAGTTAGTATTAAAATAGTGTTGATTTAGTGTTTTGTGTTAAAACAGTGTGCAGATGTTTTTAAAGAGGACTTAGTTCTAAATCTTCCAAAGTGAGTACATATTTTTTAATTTCAATATTATAACATTAGGTTGTTTAACCCGTCAACAATTATTTAACAAAAAAGAAATGTTTTTGACTGTATTGACTTGGTACTTTACTATCCTTTTGCATATTTTCTTTTAATATCCCTTTCTTTACGTAGTGAGTCATGTTGTTTGTTAAAATACCTGACATGGTGGTATATTTTTTGGTTAATTATACGAAATTAAGATACGTTAAAAAATAAAACCAAATACACATACAAACAATTGAAATTTTTATGTTATAGGGTAACTGCAGCGAATTTCGACTACCAAATTTATTTATTTTTTAATTTACGTACTATTCAATATTTTGGTAGGAAAGTGGTCCCAATCGATACCTCATTCACTTATCTTTAGGTGCTAAATATTTTCACGATGAAACAAGCTGTTATTACAACTTAAGTTCGACATAAAAAAAATATGAAAAAAACGTTGATTTCAAAAAAGTGATGTTAATATCGACTACCCTAAAATTTTAAGATAATCAACGTTTCTTGTCTCTTTTACATTTTATTTAGGTAAAAAATATAATAATAGAGACTTTTAGTAAGACGTGATTTTTACTGTCGTCAAATTAGGTAAGTGAAACATGCATGCATGTAATATCGACGAGTCCGTAGTAGCTTCATTCCTCTAGTCGATATTACCTACAATCAAATCTGTTTTATTTAGCCTGTGATATTGTAACAAAATATTATGAAAATCAAATTTTACCAGCTAATATATATGTATTTGGATTAGTTCTTATCAGTTTATTCAATGCAAAATATTTTGTTTAACTTTCCTCTGATGAACAACTGCTGATTAAAACCAATAAAAAATATTTTAACACTTAAAAAATATAAATATCTACACTGTTCGTCTAACGACATTCACACGTGGCTTAAAATAAAGTGATGTTAGTTTTTCACATAAACATAGTGTTACGTTATACTACCGCTATATGGCAGCAATTATTTAGAGAAATAATGGGATAGTCGAAATTACCTGCATAGTCGAAATTCGCTGCAGTTACCCTATAATAATAAAAATATCTATCTATCTAGAAAAGTTAACTAATATATGGGTAAAATTTTTGTGGGTCCCAAATTCAGTTCCTCCCCCTTAAAATGAATGGTCCACCACTGTTCCAAACCACTGAATATGCAGCAAATCCGCGAATAACCCAGAATAATTCTACCTCTGTACTGGTCCTATCCTCATGAATATTAAAACATTGCAATTCGCGAAACATATTGCGTTTCATAAACAGAGGGGTCTCCTCATCCCTTGATTCGACCACCCCTTTCTCCCCCTATACACCCTGGATACAGGGAAATAATCCTGGTTTCGAATGGATCCGTTCGTTTGGAAGAATTCGCCACATGGTTACGTTGTTGATTACATAAACACTTGTACTAAACCAGGATTTAGTTAATAGTGATTAATGATAACAACTGTTGTACATTTTGATGATTGTAAAGATTCTCTTTATAAAAATTAGTTTATTGTTGTGGAAATGAGTATAGAAGTTAACTACAAGCTCAGTGATAAATTTAACATATACCGTGAATATGTTATAAGGAAGTTACTGGAAGAATGGGAAGGAGTAACTGTGGAATGCAAGAGACTAATAAATCTAAAACATGCTGAATGTTGTTAATTATCTTGGCATCTCACTTATATGTACATCATAAGAGGGTAGGTCAATACGTCCTTACAAAATTTAAGAGATAACTCTATTAACATCGACACGAATCCGGCTCCAAAGGCAAAGACGATGAAATCGATCGGCAAGGTGATGGGCACGGTTTTTTGGGATGCACACGGAATCATCCACATTATCTACTTGGAAAAAGGACAAACGATAAATGGATAGTATTATGCGTTGTTATTGGACTGGTTGAGCGAAGAAATCAAGAAAAATCGCACACATTAAGAAAGTGCTTCCAGTGCGCCCTAAAGAAAGTGCTCATCCATCAACACAATGCACGACTGAACCCTCTGCAGTTTCGATGGCGAAAATGCATGGATTACGTTTTGAATTGTTGCCGTACCCACCGTGTTCACCAGATTTGGCCCCAGCGACTTTTTTCTGCTTCTAAACATAAAGAAATGGAAAAATATTCTCGTCGAACGAGGAAGTCATCGTCGAAATAGGTGCCTATTTTGAGCGATTTCCTGAATCTTACTCCTTAGATGGCTTGAAAAAGTTGAAGAACCGCTGGGGGAAGTGTATCGAGCTAAAAGGCGACTATGTTGAGAAATGAAAATGAATCAACCCAAAATAATGTTTTTCTATTGTTTTGTAAGGACTTATTGACCTACCCACGTAGGTATCAGCTAGATATTTCAGTTTTCCATGTTTCACAAAGCTGAAGAGATTAACTGAATATTGCTATACAAGATATTTGTATAGATCTGACATTAATGAAACAGGATAGGTGGTGGACTTGTGTGAGTACGATCAAAAGTCAATCTTAAGCCTGTAGTACACGATGCAATTCTCGTTTCGAATCTCGTACGATTTGTCGTACAATAATTATTGCATTGCGATTTTAGTTCAAAATTATCGGAAGTAAAATTGTTGTAGTATACCATCCAATATTTATTGCTTTGAATCTGTACCAATTGATGCGCACTTCGTCTATTTTTGTAAGTTGACAGAATTCAAATAATTGTACTTAACACCCAACTTGAATAAATAAATGAGAACTATAGAAATCGCAATCAAGAGTAGTTTGTGTACAAGAAATGTTAAAAAAAATCTTTAAATTTAAAAAAAATAATTAAATAAACCCCCCGGTACTTTTTTCCGGGATTGGAATGTTTAATGGTCACCTGAGATAAGTCACTAGTTTAAGTATGTTGGAAGATAATAAGATGTTGAATATATCCAAACGTATATATAAATGTCCTAAGAATGTGAACAGCTAAATCCAGTTTATTTGAAATAAAATAAGAAAAATTATTGCTAAGTTGATACTAAATAACCTCAAAATATGTTTGACAGATGAACAGTTGTTCGCTACGGTCACATGAATATGCGCATCCTATACTGCGGCATTATTGGTTCATTCTGTCCAATATTTTAGGTCGAGACAATAAAAATTGGTTGGTTTTCAGTATCATACAAGATCTCGTACGAAAATCCTGTAGTACACGATTCAATAATTTGTGTACTTATAAATCGTACGAAATTCAAAATGAGAAATCGCCTCGTGTACCTACTACAGGCATTATACTGCCAAGAAGCGATATACATAGCTCTTTAGAATAGTTTTAATTTTTAATTTTTTGATCACAATATTTTGAGTGGACTTTCTATTCAGTTTTTCAACATCTGCTGAAAATTTATCTACGTAATTTTTATAGAGAATCAGTGAAAGCATTTATCAATGGGTGTACTTTACCCCAAGGCTGGCATTTAGGGCTATAATCAAAGTATCGGACGTAATCGCGTAGAAACATTTATGTAGTAGCACATCTGTTCAGCTCGGAGAACTCCATGAATTATAAACCAAAAACAAAAAGTTTCCTTCACATTTTCAGACAGTGGTAGAACGACAGGGGATTATATAAAACATCCACCCTACCTAAAAGACAATTAAAAATTAAAAAATTTCAAATTAGAATCAACTCAAAGAAAGTTAGAATATTACACTCAGGATGGCGAAAAATAGTACAGTAATACCCCGTTACTCGACAGCCTCTTAGCTCGACGTTTTCGCCACTCGACGTAAATGTCGAGAGTGAGAGTCGACGGAAGCGTCGGTATCCGACGATAATCGAGTACCGATCACGTAATACATATTTTGGTAAACAAAGCAAAATGAACGCATGGCCAGCAGTTCGCGCCTACATATCTTGACGACAACAACTCAGATTTAGTGCAGCTATGAACTTTTTGATTTTTGCTAAAATAAGTAATTTATATTTATAATTATGGGTCCAAAGGATAGAAATGCAAGCATAGCTAAAAGGAAAACATATATATATATATGTATTTCCTGATATGTATATGTATATATGTACTTATGATTCCCTTTATTTCTTATGGAGAAATTCGACTCGCCACTCGAAGTATTCGCTACTCGACGCTTTTTCAGAACGAATTAACGTCGAGTGGGGGGGTATTACTATATAGTATTTCCAAAATGAAATGGCCACCCTTGTTAAGAAGCTTAACAATTCGGTAATAGGTTTATGGCAGCAATCTTGAGACTCGTTGCTGTAAAAAGAATATAAGGGGTATTAAGGTAATTTTAAATTTCAATAGAATAGATGTAACACTAGTTCAATTGAAGTTTCTTAAAAACCGTTAAGGATATTCTCCAAATTTATAATCCTATTGTTTCTAAATTTTAGAGGTTGTTAGACTTGTTTTTTAGTTAATGTTCAACGTTCATAACGTGCATACATTAACAACATGGCTCTTTGGCGACCATTAGATTTTGCAGAAATTCCTGATTTCCGTAGTGAAAATAGTGAATCTGTGCAAGGTGATTTGGAGTGCGAAAATGTGGACGTTAACATGGAATGCGAAAATGTGGACGTTAACATGGAATGCGAAAATGTGGACGTTAACATGGAATGCGAAAATGTGGACGTGGCTACTATTTTACGGCTACCGCCATATTATTGTGTTTTAAACCCTATAGAACTAATATGGAGCCAATTAAAAGGTAATGTGCGCCGGAAAAATACAACACCGACAGAAAGTGACACTGTAGTACAATTAATTAAAGACAAAACAAGTGCAATAAGTAGTGATTTGTGGAAAAAATGTGTAGTTTTTTTTTTTTGCCCTGGCCCATATTTAGACCTCGCGGGGAGCCCATATTTCCAACATTGCACATGGCAATCTAAATTAATGTTTGACTTTTTTGAGATTAAGTGGGGCAGTAGCTCCTAGTAACACAATATACCTCGCAATACAACAGCTTCAAGTATAAATCATAAGCAGATCGAATAAAAATCTTGGCCATTCTTATAACAACAACTTACCTTAATGAAAGAATCAAAATTAACATTTACTGTAATTCGTTTCTAACGGAACAAGAACTCACTGCACTAAATTTGTAAAATTGTTGAACGAAAGGTGTGTTTTAAGCTATTGCCGAAAGATGGTGTAAGCTATATTAGTAGATTTTCTTTTGGGGCCCATATTAAATGCAGGACATCATATTAGGACTTTCTCCTCAATATTATAACTGTTTTACTTATTTTTTTATTATTGTGTTGTTCCGCCATTGTTTGATGGTTTAAATATTAAAAAGACCCTCTAAAACCCTTGTGATAATTTGGTTATTTGTTATGTTAAGTACGCCATTGCACTTAGTGGCATCAGATGGCAGCATTGCTAACTTTGTTGGGAAATTAGTTGGCAACATCTTCAAGTATCTTGTTTAAACATTAAACTGCAAGGTGCAAGAGATATACACAAATATTTGGTTACATGTATCGTCTTTCCTATATTCCTCTCTTCTCACTCCACTTCTCCTTCTCACCCTCCGTCTCCTCCTCATATACCGTTATGTTTTGCATCTTTGATGTGTGTTAAATTTATGGAAGCAGATATTATAACAATATAGATCGGTAACTCGCTCTGAATTTGAATTTTATATGAAAACTTTTGATATGAAATATGCTTTCTTATTCATAAATTCAATTTTGTTGGAAAACAATTTTGAGATATACAAATTGAATTATACGGATTAATTTGCAAACCTAGATAACTTTTCTTTTGAATTGTCCTGCCAATTCATTGAATTGCTATCATATTTAAAACACCCGAAGCCATACAGTTCGACCAGAAGCGGATTCGGTTAAAAATACCTCGTTTCGTATATATTGTTGATTAGGGTGACCATTTTCTTAACAAGGCAATGCGGGACGGAGCAAAAAAAAGGTCCTCATCTCCCAAAATACAAGTGAAGAGCAAAAAAAAAGGTCTTCACTTCCCAAATCCAAGTGAAGAGCAAGAAAACAAAAGGTCCTCACCTCTCAAATCCAAAATGCGGGACAATGCGGGACAAAATGTTAAAATGCGGGACGAATGGTCACCCTATTGTTGATACATATTTAGATATACATATGTAATGTCCAAAATAAGAAGCTCTGAAATGAGATTTCTAAGGAAAACTGAAGGCAAAACAAAAGTAGACTAAAAAAAATGAAGTATTTAGAGAAAAACTAGACACAAAGCCAGAGAAGACCATAATAGAAGAAGGACAGCTAAGATGACTAGAACATATACACAGAATGAGTGAAGACAAAATAGTAAAAAGTGTTTTTGAAACAAGAACAGTGAAGAAAGTTAGACCAGGATGACCGAGAAAAACTTGGCACCAAGAAACAAAAGTAACTGCAACGAAAAGAGGCGTAAAGTGGGAGGAGATAAGGAAATATACAAAGAACAGAACACGATGGAAAGAAGTATGGAGAACAACACCAGAAAATAAGTAACTCGACTACAGCCTAAAGCCGCATTCAGACCTCTTTAAATTAAAGAGTTATAGACTGTTCGTTGTTACGCTCTGACTTATGTTTTAATGCATTCTTTTCAACATTCCATGTACCGTTCACATCTGTTATAAATTAGTACGTTACGAATAGCTCACCATCTGTGAATTTTGAAACCAACTATTTAGCTTCGTAAAATATTTTATATATATTATCGTTCTTATAATTCTGTTGTCTTAGATTTTAACTACCTAATTACCTAAATTGATCATATTTACTGTCCGTCTTTGTACTTTTGAGCAAGTTTTGTTAATGATGACATTATGTTAGGTTATGTAAAGGCATTCGATAACTACGGTGTCACTTATAGAATGCGATAGCCAATGTGTTTATATGTCTGTCTCATTAAAACATCTCACTAGCTATAAGTTTAGAAAATTATGCACAATCCACAACAAACAGCGTATTAAATTTGGAGGTCTGAACGGTTTCACGTCTTATCATATGACAAACTTCTGGTGACAGTGAACAGTCCATAAGCTATTGATTTAAGAGCTCTGAATGCGGCTTTACACCAGAAGATAGAAAGGCTTCCAGATTAACTAAGCAAAGTATCCTATTATGATGACTATAAAACCACTTTGTAGTAGCTCTTCAATTAAGTCAAAAAATAAATAAAATTAACCGGTCGCTATGGCGTAGTGGTCAGCTCATTTGACTGCTAACCATGGGGGCTCGGGTTCGAATCCCGGTGATGGCATGGATGTTTGTATTTGTTGTAAAAATTACTAATGTATCCATAAAAATAAAGATATCCTGGTTAATGGCCATCGCAGCTAAGACCAAAAAAATTAATTAAAAAAAAAAATAAATAATTAAAATTCAAGTCAATTTTGAATTTCCCTTTTAGCATAAGGGTTTCTAGATTATTCCTACGAAATCCTTAAAAATAGATTTCATCAACAAATTTTCACACAGTATTAACACTTCCCCTTATTAAGATATCAATCATTAGGCCCCATATGTGTGAAGTATGAATGTTCATTTCTGTGGGAAGACGTTCCCATAAACCGTAGATAATTTTACATAATTGTTATCACAAACAACGCCGCTAACGCCACGCGGCCGGATAATGAACTAGGAAAAACAGTCAATAACACACATCCAGAATGTGAAAGATATTGTTCAGTACGAATACGAAGGGTAACATTCTGATGTTAGGGGTGCAATTTGTGGTTGGGGGGATGAACGGCACGTGTTGGGCGGTGATGAATAAAGAAGTTATCGATGGATCCTGCCCATACACGTGACCGAAAATCGACATACAACGTACACATATTCTCTCTAGAGACCCTGAAAGGATATGACGGAGTTTCACACTGTATTTTCATTACTACAGAGTAATTAATTATAACGTCACTTTATAATCCTTTTTAACACTTGCACGAAAAAAAAAAACTTCTATTTATATATTTTATATTGCTTTTTCTTTTCGTAATGATTCAACGAACATGAACGAAGTACAATGAATTTCATTGCATACAAACATAAACAATCTGAAAAGAAAACGAAAAAGTAAGAATAAAAATAAAACTAATTAGTCATTCTTTGGCGATTCACTAAATCAATCATCAACTAGCATAGTGCCTAAAGCATATACTTTTGGTGGCCACAAAAATAAATATGTTTCTTGAAGTTTTTTTCTTCTTCTGGCGTTTTCTCAGGATAAGTTCGCTGTTGTCAGTCAAAGATTCCTATCTTTGCAATGTTCATCGGTCTCCCTTCACATTCTCATAAATAGTATCAGGACCAACAGTTGCTCGGGGCCCGAGGCAAGGACTACGAGGCTTCCATAAAACAAAACAAAATCTAGTAAAATCCCATTTCTAGTCAAACGATATTTACCAAAAGTTGATCAATTCGTGTCATTGATGTCGAAAGCTTAAATATGAAGTTTCATAAAAATCCTTTTAGCCGAATTTGCTCTGCACGTGTACACACACCGACAGACAGACAGACAGACGGACGGACAGACCAACAGACAGACAGACATCATGGAAAAAATAGTCAAAACGTTATGTAGGGACCTCAAATCGTGGAGATCCAAATGAAGACAAAAAAAAAAGGATCCAAGTGATGAGAAAATAAAGGAAGACGGATTGAAGTGATAACAAAAAAGGGCGATGAAAAGAATTATAGTGGGTGTGAAACGAAAAGATAGAATACGGCACGACACAATAAGGAAAAAAACAAAAGCTAAAGACGTACTTATAACCACAAATAAGCAAAAATGACAGATGTACTCTAAAAACCACAAATTGGATTCCATCTGATGGAAAAAGAAAGAAATGAAGACCGAGAAAAAGACCGGTAGTGTAGCAACGGACGCAGGAAATTTCTGACAAAATAAAACAACAAATAAACTAAAATGGAAAAAAGCAGGGGAGGCCTATGCTCAAAAGTGGGCTCAACTTACCTGAAAAAAATAAAATAAATAAATAAATTAAAATAAAAATGAAATAAATGAAAACATGTATTAATTATATTTGTTATAATCCAACTAAAACTATATTGTAAATAGGTAATTTAATAAAGGCTATTATTATTATTATTAGTGGCAGAAGAAACAAAGGTACACCACTTTTCCATGTGCCCTGTATACCAATACTTGTTAGATCTTCGGTTAGCTGATCTGTCCATCACTTGTTTATCTAGTAGTTGGCCTTTATCTCCCAACATATATATATATGAGCAATGAAACAAAATTTATAACAAAAATGTTTACTTAACAAATGTAATGAGATGAATACTCCGTATCTAAAAGTATAATTTGATACATCTGATGTGGTGTTGTATTGTGAGTGGTTTTAGTTTGTTGTACGAAATTCGATATACATAATCTGTTGATGAATTGACATGACAGAACTGCACATATGTGAAATCCTCACAAAGAGGATTACCGCTGAATCACATTGTTGAGACACAAGATACAACAAACAGAATATAAAGTCACTGTTAGAGCACAAATGTTAAATCTCATTTTTTTCTCAAATTTAATACTATGACCGGCAGTGATATGTTGGATTGACTCGACTTAATTCGTTCTTTAGCAATAGACCACTTACGTTGGACACGACTTTTCTAAAGTGTCGCATAATTTTTTGCTTATGGTATTCTAAAATCTTGCATGCTACAATTTTTGCCTAAATCTTCATTATCATTCTATTCTCTTTGTTTCTCAACTGTATTTGTAAATGTATTGAAATTTGGGCAAAGATAAACAGAGAGTATGGTCGAAATCAAAGTGTCAAATGAGATTATTGGTAATGTAGTGCTAATCCTATTGGAGCTGGACCACAGCATAACACACTGTGCAACTTTGCAGGATTAATAATGTTTATCCAGATTAAATATAATGTATTTCTATGTAATATGGCTTTACACATGACTTGACAACTACAGTAATGTGCTTTCAATATCATTCATTTATTCACCGTCCTACAAAATATATTCATAATCACTAATACATATAAAACATTATATTTATGAATAAAATATAAAAAATTAACATAACATTGGGCATTATATGAAATTTTAATTATTTCATTTGATCAATGCATCTTTATATTACATATTCAGACCAATTCTGTAATTCAGTTACTATGTTCATAGTAACTAAATGTGTGTCTGTGAGCAAGGTCAGTTACTATCATGAATGAAAGTCATTATACTTTTTATAATATTTTATCTTGTAGTAACGTTACTACACAGTAATTTTTTACAGAATTGATCTGATTGTGTCCTCTTCTCGCTGAAGCATAGGGTCTTTACAAATTCGTCATGGGGTTCTGTGCAGAGCAAGCCTCCACCTGGCGCTAGGTTGTTCTATAGACATCAAGTTCTTTATCGTTCTCCTCAATGTGGATACAGGGCGACCTCTACGATGGCTTCCTTGAGGCTTTCACTCCAATGCCATTCTGGAGATATCATTTACTGCCTTCCGGAGGGTATGACTAATCCAATTCCATTTTCTTGCCTGGATTTCCATGTGGATAGGTTTTTGTACTGCCTATTCCCCAAAAATGAGTATGTTCTGACCAGGTAATACGAAAAAAATTTCCACGCGAGTTCATCAAAAAATCCTCCAGTATTTCGGCCTTGTGTCACGCAGGACTTTTGACAACCCAGAGCAAATGGTCATCCAAAGTAAAATTGAAGGTACCCGTCCAAGAGGGAGAGCCTTCTAAAAGATGGTTAGATCAAATAAAAGACTATACCTGGTCTAAACTCGAAGTCAGCCCCAGAAATGCCGAAATGGTGCGAGATTGTTCATACTAGCTAACTCTGCAGCTACGTCACACTTCTGAATATTGAAGAAAGTGACTAGAAAGAAGAAATAGTGTTTAAAAGCGATCTTATTAGATTTACAGACTTTTTTCAGCAAGCCGAATGCTTGGTGAACTTAAGAATTCTGCTGTTCACATCCAACAAAGTTCATATATCTCTCGTTATTGCACTACCTCATCTTTCTCAGCCCATAAACGTCCCACAGTAGTCTCACGGAGTCGTGGTTTTTCGAATTGGGAGCAGTGATAAATTTATGTGACTTTTTTTTTTTAATAAGTGTGAGGTTAAAAGGACGAATATATGTAACAGGGTCGCTATATGTTCGCTAATGAAGTAGCAGAAATCTTCCACGTCTTCTAGGTTTTCGCCGTTGATGGAAATTCTATTGATGTTATTAGTACCAATTCGTATTACTTTGGTTTTCGCCTTATTTATGCTTAAGCATACTAAATTAGCCAATGTACTTGCAAGCTTGGCTTGCATCTTTAGTTGTCAATAAAGAATAAAAAATGAAGAAACGGAACCATGCAAATTGTGAACCAGAATTACTACTTCGGGACAATTTCTCAAAATCAGGGATAACTGGTAACCCTTTCAGAGTTCTCATAAACATATTTTGCTGTTTCTTTGATTTTTTCTTCAATTATTAAATTATGTGTGATTATATTACGCGGAAAAAATTTACGCATACTTAAAAAGAACCATACGGTCCTATCTGATCAATTACAAATATTGAACAAAATCAGCTTGTTAAAAATCCGATAAAATATAGTCAAACAGTTTTAATCATCTTGCAAACAATATATGAACTGTTGAAGTGGTGACATACGGTTGATGGACTGTGAAGTGTGCGCGGGTGTGGGAGCTTACCGCGGGGCTAGAGAGGGAGACGTTATCAGAGGTGCATTAGACTGACAGACAGACAGACTCGGGTGGCACCTGCCTACAACTGATAACGACCTGGACCACCGACAGGCGCCAATACACATTCTTACAGAGTTTTAAGGCTGATGCTATACAAAAAAATATTTAAGACGAATAGTAAATAGATTAAGAAACAATACAAGAATTGTGATAATCATTTTTTTGAATATGTGTTAAGGATTTTTCAGAAAAAACATTAGGTAACTAGACATTTTTCTAGGTTTTGTTTCAGACTTTGCTTGAGACTTGGGCACAGTGCAACGGAAACTTTTGCAAAACTTCAACAGGCCTACGGAGACAGTGTTTTGTCAAGGATCCAGGTTTTTTGGTGGTTTAAGGCATTTTCAGAAGGAAGAGAATTGATTGAAGATGAATCACGCAGCCTCCATCTTCAAGAACCGATGAAAATGTCGACAGAATTCGGGATCTTGTGCGTTCAGATTGACAGTCAGAATGATCGGGGAAGAGTTCAATTTAACTCACACTACCGTTCATCAGATTTTGACCAATGAATTAGGGATGAGAAAAATCTAAGACAATGTGCCTTGTTACACAGCAATTTCAATAAATGAGTTTTTGGCCAGTAAAAACATTCCTGTGGCTTCTCAGCCTCCTTATTCGGGTGACTTGAGTCCTTGTTACTTTTTCCTCTTCCCGAGACTGAAAAATCACCTCAAGGGACGTTATTTTGGGACACTCGAAAACATTCAAACGTCCGTAACCGAAAGCTAACTCAGTAACTGAAAGCTATTTCGGTATCCGAGTTGTTATGAGGATTGGAAGTCTCCAGCGCTGTGTGGCTTCCTAAGGAAGTTATTTTGAGGGAGACAGTGTTGAATTGTAATTCTATTCGAATTAAAAAAATTTAAAAATTCAGTCCGGTTACTTAATTTACACACCTCGTATATGCGAGTTTCACAAAGTTAATCCTTCGACTATCAATATAAGAAACCCAATATATTTTATTTGTTTAGATTCTATAAATTATCTTCCTCCACCCTGTACTTCCGATAATAAACCTAATAAATCATAATCAGGAAATATAAAACTGAAAATCAATCGGTTGGTCCTTCATCTTGAAAAAACCACAACGATTATCCGTATAAAACATCCGAATTAACAATAGAGATAATAAATATTCTGTGGAGCGTATGTCATTTGTTAGATATGTCGCTGGTCACGTGACCATAGAAACAGAAGAGATTCTATCATTGTTCGTACGACCGAACGTTGGTCGTACTAATAGCAACGTCAGTTCCGGTCCGGACCGGAAGTTGCTATAATTTCCACCCTCCGGAGCGCCACTGTCACCCCATGGATGCGAACTATTGTTTACCACCAAATCGATATTTCACAAATTCGACAAAAGTGAATTAATTTATGGAGTATATTTTATACTTTGTACCGTTGTTTTTATAATAAAGTTTAGAATTTAATTTTGTTAGTAGTTTGTTTACTATTTTCGAATATTAAATTTTGCAATATTCCCTCTTATAAGTCTCAACCAAAGTCAACTAAGAGAGACAGGACAGACCAGAGACAACTGAAGACAGTTACTAGGGACGCTGTTGATTATTGTATTGTTTATTGTTTTGATTGATAGAGTTTGTTAATATTAATATTCACTTCTTACTTATATATATATATAATACTCTGTTGCGTGGACATTTAAAAAAGTCAAAATCGGCATGATCACAATACCTTCTTTATATGTATGTGGCGGTCGATATAACATAACTAAAACTGGGGCAAAAAAAAGCTTTTCAGAATACAAAATAGAAAATACCAATAAAAAAAACTATTGAAATACTATCTTTATAATATTTGAACATACTTGTCGTCTACTCCAGTGTTTTTCCAATTTAATATTGGTCTGCAGGGGTCATATACGAATATTTTTAATTTAAAAAATAAAATGGATACGTTCAAAAAGAAGCAAGCTCTTTGGAATAGTCGCTTATAAGAGAAAGATATAGAAATGTTTCCACTTTTGGAAGAATTTTTGATTGCTGCTAATGTCAACCAGAAAGTTATATTCAACATATTAAGTCAACATTTAAGAGCATTAGCTCAAAATTTTAATAATATTTCCCTGAAAATGAGGATCCTTGTAAATGTAACCTCTGGTTTAATAATCCATTCTTGGAAGATATAATCATGTGCACTTGATCCTTGTGAAAAAGAAGATCGAGTTGTTTTCTGATGTCAATCTGATGTCCAGACATAAAATGCAATCATTGTCTCAATTTTGGAAATCACAAGAAAAAGAACATCCATCTTTGAGTTATAAAGCTATCAAATTATTGGTCATTTTTTCGACTTTCTATTTTGCGAAAAGACTTTTTCAGACATGTTAATAATAAAAACCAAACAGAGAAATCGAAAGGATGTCAATGCAGCGCTTCGTATCCTAGAAACAAGTCTGCAGCCACGTATATCAAATTATCTTAGTTTTCACCTGGTTTTCACAGGTGCAAAAAGGTTAAACAACACTGGTCTACTGGACGTTCTGAGACGGAGACTGTGGCAGCTTTTTTTAACGATCCGTACTTTAGCCAGTGATCCATAAAAAAATAATCGCAGCAAAAACAAATCAATAACACTGCACTGCTATAAACTTAAGCTGCATTCAGAGCTCAGTAAATTAACACGCTGTGCGTTATGGATAGTTTTTAAACGAGTGCAATTGGTATGATCGGACAAGCTCGTACTATATCGCTCAACAGTAGTATAGCAACGACAAAGCACGAGCATGTCCAATCATACCAAATGACCTCGTTTAAAAATTATCCATAGCGTACAACGTGTTGATTTACAGAGCTCTGAATGCAGCTTTACTGTCTGAATTTTAAGAGAACTAAAAAATATAATTCATATTCCTATTGCATGAAACGTCACAACATCCATTATCTATTATTTGGCAAATTTGTACTGAATTCATATATGCCGCTCCTATAATATATCAGCCCTGTAATAGAACAGTCACTCAGCTGTATATTTGTATTTCATATAGGTTAACACTTTTTCACTGACCAGTTGAACCATTGAGATTCGAATGCCTTTACTTACATTTATTGGGGTAATAAAATATTATTGTATTGAGTTTGTTATCTTTAGTAGCGTATTATTACTGAGTGAAACGTTTATTTTGAAAAACACAAACACTATTATCATATGTGATCACATTTATTTTATTTACATTTCTGTCTAATTTGCTCGCGGAGCACTAGTAGACACTCTGCGGAGCACCAAGTGCTTGGGAAACTCTGTCTTATAATATCTGAGTTTTAAAAATGTTTTAAAGTTTGTCCTTATCTTTAAAGATAAAATATAAGTCAATCCAGTAGATTCATAAAAAATTCAGTAGACAAAACTGATGTTCTAAGCTTCGTATAAAAAATTGAAAACCCTTTTACAGTAGGTTAGGTTTTTCCGGGACGCGACAAATCACTGTAATGAAAAGTATGGGAAACAATAGAGCGTGGAAAAAAAAATTCCCTGTATATATGACAATTTTCCATGAGACTTATGATTGCGAAATATTAAGATCCCATGGGTGAGTACAATTGCAAAATGAGTACGATGAGGGGGACTTTATCGTTGTCTCTCTCGTCATTGTGATTTGGAAGAAATGAAAACGTATTGTGTGTCTCAATCAGTAGGTTGGTCAAATCGGCCCTCGAGGACGTATTGTTAAGCTCTGTAATTACAGAAACACTCTCAATAATACAGCAATATTCTTTTATAGATTTAGAATCAAAGTCGGTACTTTTGAAGTAGATTTTACGTTAAGAACTTAATTATTACTCTTTATGTATTTGCTCGATGGATTTTTAGAGTTAAAGTAGCCTACTTCTAGACCAGTGGTTCCCAAACTTATTTTGTCGCTGAACCCCAATGCGCAGTTCAAAAAATTACGGAACCCTTTTATTGGAATTATTTTTTATTCAACTTTAAATACAAAAAAAAAATACATTACATTACTGGAAACTTTTTCCTTTTATAAATACGATAGAAAAGTAAGAGTTTATAAATAGTCATTTTCATTGTCTTCTTAAAAACTAGAACATTAAAATTTAAAAAAAAAAATATCTCAAATAAAAGCTGTTAGTTATTGCTTTTATAGCAACTTTTGTTAAATAATTTTTTTCGAAATATTTTTCTGTTATGAAATATTCGCAAAAATCTTAAAATCGACACGAGTAAATTCCCATTTCTAGTCACCTGATTTTTACCAAAAATTGATCAACTCATGCCATTGATGTCAAAAGCTTAAATAAAGTTTCATAAAAATCCTTTTAGCCGAATTTGCTCTGCACGTGTACACAGACAGACGGACGAACAGACAGACAGACAGACGGACAGACGGACAGACGGACAGACGGACAGACGGACAGACGGACAGACGGACAGACGGACAGACGGACAGACGGACAGACGGACAGACGGACAGACGGACAGACGGACAGACGGACAGACGGACAGACGGACAGACGGACAGACGGACAGACGGACAGACGGACAGACGGACAGACGGACAGACGGACAGACGGACAGACGGACAGACGGACAGACGGACAGACGGACAGACGGACAGACGGACAGACGGACAGACAGACCGACAGACATCATGCTAAAAATAATCAAAACGTTATGTAGGGACCTCAATTCGTGGAGATCCATCGAAATCTCGAAATGTCAAAATCGGTATGATCACAATACCTCCCTTATATATGTTGGTGGTCGGTAAAAAATCATGAATTCATATTTTTCATATAAAAAGAATTCATTCTTTTGCTTTTTGAATTCTAACATCCTTTCAAAATTTGGTAAAATATTGGATAATCAAATTCGCATATCTGGTGCAGCATTTAGTTTACTGCGATATTTCGATTTTGTATCAGCGTATTTTAAAAATCCAGATTCACACATGTACGTTCTTGCAAACGGTAACAAAAACCAAATAGCCCTTTTTGATAAATGAGAATATTGGTCATATATAGCAGACCACAAAGTTGTTTCTTCTGTGTATCTGTATTACATTTATTTTTCTTGAATAAATTTTTAACTAGGTAAATCTTAAATCCTTTTTTTTTTAAATATCCATTTTT
This sequence comes from Liopterus haemorrhoidalis, assembly GCA_963971575.1. NCBI lineage: Eukaryota > Metazoa > Arthropoda > Insecta > Coleoptera > Dytiscidae > Liopterus > Liopterus haemorrhoidalis. The sequence goes on along the minus strand of OZ020621.1, from coordinate 2,312,862 downwards.
ATGAAACAAGAGTGATATAAATAGCACCATGTCCCGCGGAACCCTTGAATTTTATCGCGGAACCCTGAGGTTCCGCGATTTTTATTTTTATTTTTATTGTGTTCTTCTTGAAACTGAAATATCTCACTTATTATTTACGTTATAGCAAAAATATACAATACAAAAACTGTACGGAGTATGGGAGAACCCATACTCCGCTAGCTAGTCTCTTATAAAATAACAAAGACTTAATTATATTAAATAAATGATTGTATGTAATTTAGGAGTGTTTCTTTTTGACGTCAAGTATTATTACCAAGAATTAAATGAGTTACTAACTAAATCATGAACAGTAAGGTAGGTAGTGCTTTAGATAATACTTTGATTTAATTTGCCTATACATAGTCCTTTAATAACGTCAACAAAATCATCATCAAACAAGGATCTATTTCATAAACAGATTCATAATCAAATAAACAACAAAAGAAGTTCAAGATAATTGAAGTTGACATCACAAAAAGACGGGTATCTGTGAGCGAATAGAGAGAGTGCGGGAAGCGCCAAGCGCCAACTATGGACAAGTTATTTATGGGGAGGAAAGCCCAGACTAATGGGATAATTTAATAATCATAAGCCCGAGTTAGGGTCCCTGGTCTCGAGGACGGGGTCCACGGTCCACGGTCCACGGTCCACTGTTTCACTTAGCGGGCAACGGCAGATTAGAGGAGTTGCTCCCGGCGAATGATAGAACGTGACACCGCATCGTTGTGCGTTGCTCTTGCGTTACTGCGTTACGCTTCTGGTTTTAGGAGTATTTGGGGCTCACCCTATAACAGTGACACCAAAACAAAACACCTTCAAATCATTCCCATGATCAAGCATTCAAATCTGATTCAATAAGACATCAACAACATTCAAAATTTATAAAACTGTTCTCCATCTAATACGATCTGCTTTTCAAAACAATAAGAGCCATCAAGCTGTACCATAGGTCAAGGGTCGGCAAATTGCGGCTCTTTTAGAAAATATTGTGGCTCTTTGAAAATTGGCTGGTTTTTATTTTAATATAATTATTTTTTAATTTTCCACTTTCTGCCTGTACTATACAGGTTTTGTATTGTTCAGTATGTTTTACAGTGCAATTCACGCCCGGTAATTCCTCGAGTTGCTGCATATTCCCTTTTAGAAGACGTAATTTCTGATGAATGATATACGTGCAGAAACATTTTATTAATTTTCAAAAACATAAGGACAATAACAACGTTATTAATGCAATTTTTTTGCACAAACTATTGTTAACATGCAAGAAGCTTTTGGAGAAAGATTTAAAGAGTTTAGAAAATATAAAGCTACATTAGCTTTTTTGACAATTGAAGCAGATATGCAGCAATTACATTTATCACCATTCCCATTGATTAATCAGGTACAATTTGAACTTCAATTATTAGATTTGAAAAGATTTATGGAATAATATATTCTTAAAACTTAATTCTGAACTGGAAAGTTTAGAAAGAAAAAGTAATTTTATCTTCCCAGGATAAGTGGACCGAAATTCACAATCTTCAAAATGTAGATAAATTTGTTTTCGAAGCTTGGAACCGTCCTCCAGAATCGTTCAATTATTTAAAAAATTATGCTTTTGGGCTGCTGACAATTTTAGGATCCACATATTACTGGGTGTAAGTCTTTTCACATATGAAATTAATAGAGTCAGTTAAGAAGTAATCTTATTGACCTGAAACTTGATTGCTGCCTTAAGTTAAAGATTACTGAATATTCACCAAATATTGCAGGAGCAATCGTCCCATTAAAAAAATATATTATATTGTAATATACAGGCACGTGCAATAGGGGTTTTTTTCTTAAATATAGCATATATTTTTTAAAGGCTCCTCCATGTTATTGTGTTTTTTTCAATATAAATTTGGCTCTTTGTCATCAAAAGGTTGCCGACCCCTGCCATAGGTGCATTGGGCATAACTGTGCAGTGTTACCTCTGTGTCGTGCAAGTTTTTTGTCACGTGACCACTGTGCACACTGTGCAAGAAAGTCAAAGACGAACGCTTTGTTCAGATTGTGCAGTTATTCTTGTTATTCTAACCATTTTTTTTGTAAACAAAAAATTATGTGTGTCTGATTACACGAAGTCTCCTGCTACTTGTTTTATACGATAACATAAAAATGACGCATGAAGGTTTTTGTCTTCCAACCCCCCCCCCCCCAATATCTGGGTGCGCCACTGAGCCTAACATTCATACATTAAATGAAAAATTAAAATATCTTCCAGCACTTTTGGTTCCCGATGAAAAAGTACATTTTTATAATGACCAGACAAAGAGATATATTTGAGTTTTGAAGTGGAATTCTTGTACTGGTTGAGAAGCACTGTTTATTGAATGTACGCCTGCTCGAGGGGCCGGGAACTGTGAGTTCTCTAGAGGTGGGATTTGTTTCAGTTTTATTAGCATGCGAGTACTAGAGACTAGCGAGGGAGGGCGAGTGTGTAGTTATGGATTTTCATGCAAATTAGGATAAGATTTTGGTCTGAATTTGAGAGAGGATAAACCTACTTTAAGTTATTCTAGGGGGTGATTTTTTAAATCTACCTTTATTAAACCAATTGCTTTGATTACATTTATACCAATATATAGCACAAAAAGATTAACAAAGAAGAATTTGCTATATCTCACTATGATCTTGTTAACATTCCAACTATTGTACTCTCTATATGTGTAAAAGGCAACGTCTCTGTTTGTCTGTCTGTCTATCTCTTTGTCCATATGATAATAATAATAATAATAATAATAATAATAATAATATTTATTATGTATTAAATGTTTACATTTTTACAATCGTCAATCGGTAATCCTAGTACAAGGTGGGTAAAAAAGATGTGAGAGATGCATACTATAGTTTACTCAGTATACTGATCTTCATCTAAATCACTGAATTCATTATCTAGGTATTCTGCAGTGGAGTAAAACGCCTTAGATATTAAATATCTCTTTAAAACCCTTTTGAATCTTAAGGGGGGCAAAAGTTTGATGCTGGTCGGGAGAACATTGTAGAATTTTATAGCCAGGTAATTTAGGCTGTACCTTGACTTCTCTAACCTCGTAAAGTCAGGGCGTATTTCGTTCTTATTTCTCGTGTCGTGTCTATGGACAGAGCTTTGTAGAGAGAATCTGTCTTGGTGTTCATGTACGTACATGAGACATAAATGGATGTAAAGGGAAGGGAATGTTAATATACCCAATTCAATAAATTTGTATTTACAATCAGATCTGTATTTAACATTCCCTAGGACTCTAATGGCTCTACGCTGCAAGGAGAATATGCGTCCTGTGTGGGGAGAGTGGCCCCAGATTAATAGGGCATACGTTATCCGGGTTTGGAAGGAAGCAAAGAAAAATGATTTTTGGACCATCAAGGAAGCACACCATCTTAGGTTGTTTAGGCAATAGATCGACGAGCACAATTTTTTCGCAAGTGTGTTGATGTGTTGTTCCCAGGTTAACTTGCTGTCTATCTCAAGTCCTAAGAACGAGACCGAGATGGGGTTATTAACATCTTCTATGTTCCTGGTTGCGAACACCATGTGCTGAGTTTTTGTATTGTTCATAGTCAATCTATTAGCTAGGAACCAGTTATGGAAATTGGATAGGGCTAAGTTTCTTTTGCCAAGGAGTGAAGTTATGTGTCTACTGGATTGAAGGACAGTTGTATCGTCAGCGAAGAGGATGGTATCCATATCGGCATTGACGTACGGCAAATCGTTCACGTATATTAGGAATAAAATGGGACCTAGGACAGATCCTTGTGGTACACCATGTTTATTTCCTAACACCTCAGATGAGCCATTATTAGTGTACACAAACTGTCTTCTTTCAGAAAGGTAGGACTGTATGAGTTTTGTACTTTCTGGGTCAAATTTATAAAATTTAAGTTTTTTAATTAAAATTTCGTGACTCACGCAGTCAAAGGCCTTACTAAGGTCCAGAAAGCTACCGGAGCAATAAAGTCTATCCTCAAAGCAATGCGTGACAGATTCCATTAAGGCCAATATCGCGTCGGTAGTTGACTTACCGGATCTGAAGCCAAATTGCTTAGAAGACAGAAAGTTAGATTTCTCGAAGTGACTGGTTAGTTGGTTTTTTAGCACTTTCTCAAATATTTTGGAGAAGCAGGGTAGAAGCGAAATAGGGCGAAAATTATTTAAAACATTATGGTTTCCTTTTTTATATATAGGTAGAACACGCGCTAATTTGAGAGCATCAGGAAATGTACAGGTTCGAATCGAAATATTAATTAATTTAGTGAGTGGTGTAATCAAGATATTTTTGATGGATTTGATTATATCCATATTAAGACCATAGGCGTCACGTGTTTTATTGTTGTGGAGGTTATCTATTATATCTCTGACTGTAATTTCGGAGATTTCATTGAAGGAGAAACAGGAAAAATTAGAGTCCGATTGCTTATTATTGGATAATAATTCAATGGGACATAAATTGTTTGGAGGCAAATTATTGATTAGGCTATTAGCAGCGTTGCAGAAAAACTCATTTATTTCATCCGCAGAACGAGGACAAAGTAAGGGGTTTTTTGCTTTAAGATTATTGTTGATTACTTTCCATGTGGCCTGAGAGATGTTTTTGGAGTTAGAAATATACTTACTATTTGCGTCGATTTTAGAGCTTTTTATTGCTTGCCTGTACATTGTCCTATAAGAGTTTCTTAGATTTTTACTATTTAGGGAAGGGTTAGTTTGGTAATGTGCATGTAGTAAGTTTAGGGTGTCTCTCATAGTTTCCAGTTTAGAGTTAAACCAGTTTATTGAAGGATTGGAGGATTTCTTTTTTAGAGGTCTGAGGACAAAGGACGAATTGAAATTTTCAACTACGACACTGAGAAATAAGTCAAAGTTACTGTCAAAGTGACTGTATGTCTGTTTGTAAGTCTGCCTGTCTGTTTATCTGCCCGTATGAGCATTTTTTTCACTCTAGAACTGCTAATCCGATTTTAATACGTTTTTTAATCTATTAAAATCGGTAGTTCCAAAGTTATAATGAAATTTGTGAACGCGGGTAAAACGAAATCCATGTTTTCCGTTCATATTTAAGGCATTATTTTGAAATTATCAACAACAACATAGGTTTCGTCAGCGTCAAGGTTGGTACACGATTTATACACTTCAGAACTTTTAAAATCTGTTCAATAGTTATAATGATATTTGTGCACGCGGGTAATACAAAATTTATCTTTTTGGTTTATATTTAACGCATTTTCTTGAAATTATCAGCGATAAAATATGTCCCGTCAGCGGCAAGGTTTGTACACAATTTATACACTTCAGAACTGAAAGAATTTTTAATTTTTTTTCAATAGTTAATATAATGATATTTGTGCAGGCTGGAAATACAAAATCCATCTTTTCTGTTTATATGTACCGTATTTTCTTGAAATTATCAGTGTCAACATGTATTTCTTCAGTAGTAAACTTGGTATACTAGCGTTGACGAATCAACGCACTTACGTCACACGACGTTACAAACGATTGCATTGTCCCAGACAATACAGTCAATTACGTCGTGTGACGTAAGTGCGTTGATTCGCCAACGCTAGTATACAAGATTTATATACTAACCAGAATTTAAATAATTTTTAAAATCAGTTCAGTAGTTCGAAAGTTACGACAATTTTTACTGGGAAAGTAATTTTGGGTTAGGCTGAATCCCTCTCCCGTACTTACATGTCTGTCGACACGGTTGTATATGAGCAAGATGCTATTCACTATCCAGTCAAATTCCTGACTTTTCTTAACTCATCAGGATTACCTCCTCGTGCTCTTACTTTGAAAGTAGGTGCATCAATAATGTTGCTAAGGAACATAAACCTGAAATTATTTTATTTATTTATTTATTATTAAGAACACTACAGATACAGAGGTCCATTCCTATATCCATACATATACATAGTTATTATTAGCCTTATAAATTATGTAATGGAACTCACTTACAGGTGAATAGTTTAAGAGACTATGCAGTAAAGGCACCCATTATGACTGGTTGTGGCACAGGCGAAAAAGTGGTAATCCCTAGAACAGGGGTTCTTAAACTTATGTAGTCCGAGGACCCCCTTTTAAACAACATTTTTTTGCGGACCCCATCCCAACCCTAGGCATTTTACGTCGTTCTTGAGACTTAATTTCTGGCTCAATAATCTCACAGCCGCTACGTTGTAATAAATATTGGAAAAAATGTATCGCTGGTTATTTTAATAAATGGTCTTGGACATTTATAGAGATGAACATTTTTATTAGTATATGGAATAAAAATCATAAAAGGAATAAAAATAGTAGAAAAAAGAATTAAAAAAGTTACAAATTATAATACGTTAAACTCATACAAACATTTCTTGGTCAAATATTGGTCAAAATAGAACTTATTATAATATGTTTTCTGTAAATAATTTGCAGTTGAATAATAATTATTGTTTAGTTATGCCAATAACTAGTTAGGTAACAACAAATAAAAAAAGTCTTGACCACGTATGATTTTTATTAAATGAGTTATTTGAATAAAAGCAAAAACTTGGTGGATGTAAAGTTAATGTCAAAATTGTTTCGCGGACCCTCGGTAATGGCTACGCGGACCACAGTTTAAGAACCGCTGCCCTAGAAAACCGATGATGCCTACAATTTCACTTCAAGCGCATCCAATTTCCTGTCAGGTTTTGTTTTGCGATGAATTTATAATTCGCAGGGTCAAACTCTGAAGATAACTAGCATTGATATGCGGAGTCCATGCTTCTCGTATAGACAATTATATGTAGCGTGTTCGAATATCAGTTCTAGCAACAACCTTTACCTGATAGCGCACAATAGTAAAACTAAATATATTGTTTATAAAAAGGCTCTCAGATAAGTAATACTGTTCAGTCTAATCCTGGCCTTTCACATGTTTATAGTATTATCTTCAGTATGGATACCTAATTGGAAGTATGTTGCAAGTTCAAAAAAATCAAATGTGTCAAATATAATCAAATAAAGTACAATGTATTCGAGGAAAACAAAAAACTGAAATATTGTTACAATTTTACTCCTAAATCGCTATAAAACGTTGATATATAGTCAAAAAATACTCGCAAATTTTAGTGTCTACCGTGTAATAACCATTACAGCAAACAGCAATCATAAATAAAGTCAAATAAAACACATGTTAGCTTCAGAATAAATGCACGCTCTATGTTGTCATTATTTCCATCTGATCCATCTGAATAGTTTTTATTGGGTCTAATCGGTCGAAAGAGTGACTTGGCAATAGATTAATCATGTTAAATGATTAAGACAGGGGTCAAAATGACGCAAAATATTAGATTAAGTTTATTAGATTTGTGAAAAATATCTAAATGTGTTAAGGACTTTCAAAAATAGAAGTACTGTATGCTGGCTATCAGCAAAATCGCTTCTGTTTTGTGGAACTGTCATAAAAAATACACGAACTGCGCGTTTCATAATACCTAGTAAGTGTAGAGGGGAAATAGAGTGAATAGTAAATAGTTTGAATTTTATAAAGATCTAGCTGGGGTACTCATACTTCGTACGGTTTAAATAATGTACATTTTTGCTGTAACGTAAATGATAAGTGAGTAGAGTATCGGGAAAACCGCATTTTTTTAAAACTGCGGTTTTCGGTTTTTAAAAATCAAAAACCACGGTTTCGGTTTCGGTTTTTCAAGTTTTAATTTTTTTCTTCTATAGATACTCAAATAAATCAATAAATTTTTATTATGTGTTGGAATACACTATTGTACTTTACAATAAAAAAACTAATACTAATAAAAAACCATACAATAATTATACTTAAGGTTTGTTTAAATTTAAATAAAAGGCTTTTAAAAACACTAAACTATTTAAATATTTATCGTTTAAACGTGAATGCAATTTGGTGCAGAAGTTGGCGCTTAATGAAAATGTTCTATCGGTGTAGGTGGATGTTGCTTTAATAGTGGATAGTGCACTCTGGCGCACTGACTTTCCCATGCGCATTGCATCTGGCACCAATACATTTCTTTAAGTTTGATATCTAATAAAAAAGAAAAAGTCTAGTTGGTAGCATACATTATGCACCTATCTACTGATATATTTTTTAAATATAATAAAGCCTTTATTCAAGAATAATGCATTTGTTGTTACATTAATTTCTTAAGGATAAACCGAAAACCGCGATTTTATTTGCGGTTTTGTGATTTCGGTTTTTGCACTGAAAACCGCGGTTTTGCGGTTCGGTTATAACCGTTTCATAAACACTATGAGTGAGATATTTCAATTTCAAGTAGGACAGAAAGTAATCGTATATTTAATCTAAACAACTATTTTGTATATATTTTCAATGTTAAGTGAGTTACTTCGTTTATAGGTGCTCTCCCCATAGCTACCCAAATAACGAAAATGAAGAGAAGAAAAAAATTTTTCCTTAGGCTGACCAGATTTTTTTTTACAGAAAAAGAGTATACTAAAAAAAAAGGTCACACTCCAAAAATACAAGTGATGAACAAAAAACAGGGGTCCTCACTCAAAAATACTAGTGACGAGCAAAAGAAAAAGGTCTTCACTCCCAAAATAGAAATGATGAGCAAAAAAAGGGCCTCACACTTCCAAAATACAAGTGATGAGCAAACAAAAAAGTTCTCACCTCACTCCAAAAATAGAAGCAATGAGCAAAAAAAAAAGATCTTCACTTCCAAAATAGAAGTGATAAAAACAAGTGACCAGCAAAAAAGAGTATGTTCAGGGTTTTTTTTTTTTTATAAAAAGTAAGAATATAGAGGATATTACTCAAAAAAGAGTATAATACTCTAAAAAAGAGTACGTCTGGTCACCCTAATAGTCTATCAGGCCTTGTTTCTTAACCGTTTTTATATGTCCAGTAAATCACATATTGACATTAATGCTAAAACACTTTTAAAAACTAAATTTAAACTATAAATAAGCACAAAAAAACTATTTAATACGTATTTTTAAATTGGTTTCAGTAGCATACATTATTTTCCATATTGAAATCGTGACTATTGAAGATATAGATTGTCACGGATCTAGAGATTGATATGACATTTCAATCTGACATTTGAGATTGGAATTAGTATGAAAAACTATGTTTATCTGACTACTGTACTATAACATGCTTGTATCTAGTATTATGAAATAGTATACCTTATGAATATTTAATATTCTTTAGCCATATTCTGATATTTCACATTCCAAAGCTAGATTTAAAAGGATTAATTTTTTAGAGCAGAAAATGTTGCATAAATTAATGATATAATTTCTTATGCTTTGTAATAGACCTGGTTTTTAGAACTTCGTAGATATAACTAAGAAATTTTTATATCCTCACTGAGGAGCTGTGCCCAATATTCTGTAAAAGTATTTCAAATACCAAACATTAAATACCAGTCAAAGTATTTGAAATAATAAATATTATTAAGTCCGTTCTACATTATACTTCTTTCAATACTATCCAACTCTGACGTCATTTCAACTTTTGATATTACAGAATATAGTGGGGGAAAAAAATTATAGACATCGATACCTTCCATATTTTATTACTTTGTGATAATCTTCACTGACAACTTAAAACATTTTAGGTTCAGGTGACAGACAACAGTTTGGTTATAGAACCAATTCTAGAAACCAATTTATAAATATTGTTTAATTGTGCTAAGTTTATATTTAATTATATGTTCTAAATAAACTTCTTATCAACTTAATAAACTTCTAAAAGTTAAGTTGTAAACAAAAACTAAAAAGTTGGTACGACTGAGAAATATACAACTGTCATCCAAAAATTTGGCCGGAGGTAGTTTTGAAATTAGTGTAGTTTGTAGTGTAGCATCGAAAGTTGCATTGGGTCTTCCAAGATAAACCGAAACCCACAAAAGTTGTTCGTTCACGAAGCACTAAGAAAATTGCTTGTTTTTTCGGTTGTACTAGACATGTCGCAACTATTTCTTTAGAGAATCAGAGAACAGTTAATGCTGGATGGTATATAACAATTTGTTTACCATCGACAAAATCAGAAAAAACAACCAAAAACGACACATGTCAATGCAAGCTCCTACATAGCACGTCAAACAATTGATTATTTGAAGGAGAAAAACATCGAATTAATGTCTCATTGCCCATATTCATCTGATTTATCCCCTAACGACTTTTTTTTGTTCCAATGTCAAACAAAAAATGTGTGGATAGCGATTTTTGCTGAAGAACTGTTGAAGCCTTCGAAAACCATGTTTTTGAGATACCAACTGCAGAGTGGAAAAAATGTTTCGAGAATTGGTTTGAACGCATAAATCTTAGAGGCAAATATTTTCAAAAGCAAAAAACAGTTTGCTCAAAAAAAAATTTTCTTTTCTAGTTTTTGTAAAAACTTAAAAGGTAGCCCTGGTAAAAACCATAAATTGGTTGTTTCTCTTGTATTTTTGAATTCGTTATTCTTTATGAATAATTTACAAATACAATGATTTCCTTACGTAAACAGTGCAGTATCCTTAAGTTTGTTTTGGTTTAACCATATTTCAAGTTATCATCCTGGAGACGTGGTGCCACATCTATCAACCAAAAACATTTCCTTCATAAGTTTTGGTTTTAAATATTGTCATGTCTGGGGTAGTTCGCGTGTCACTACATCCCTCCTGCTGAGTTACAGCTGACCATTTGACGAGAACCCATTGCTCTTGTACATTTCCGGTCTCTTCCGACATAACAAGTACTGTCACTAGGAGATAAATGTCGACCGAGTGCCTTATTGCTTGCTATGACCCGAACTGCGACGGACTGGCGCTTCCACTACAGTTTATGATCGGAAGTGTGGAGCCATCTTTTCATCTTTAGACACTTAAAAACGACTTCAAAACCAGGATTTAAATTTTCTCATTGAAATAGTAATGAACAATACTAGTAATGAAACCCTGAATCATTCCTTCTATTGAGAACTGACACGCTCGAATACGCAGTCTGGTGGTCAAATATTGTACTAGGCGCTCTAGTTCTGTTTGAACTTATTAAATATGTTCTAGTGTTGAATTTTTGTTAGAATGTCAGTAGAAGTTGTGAAAAACTATAAAAGAAGAACAAATTGTAGTGTTTTTGGCTGTCATTCAAAACAGGACAAAGATAGACATCTTAGTTTTTTTCTTTTCTGAAGAAAAATGGAGGGAAAGTTAATACACTCATACCTCGCTTTACGGCCTAGATACGTTCCGGAAAAGTTGGCCGCAAAGCGAAAAGCCGTATAACGAATCAATTCCGAATTCTCAAAACCAAGATCTAGGTTCAATATGGTTTGTCGAAGTTCAGAAATAGAATCAACTTAAGGATCATTAGTTTTTATTCTTTCTGGCCATATTTTTCTCACATTTATTATTTTTTTGCCCGTTTAACGAAACATTTTGGGCCGTATATCGAAAAAGTGCTATAATTAAAGAAGGCCGTTATAGCGAAAAGCCGTATAAAGAGCGGCCGTATAGCGAGGTATGAGTGTATTAAGTCCAGATTGGGAAAATATTTGGTTATGGACAGGAGGAAGGCATGGGAATATATTTTGAGTTAGAAAGTACCTGATACTATGCGAGTTTGTTCATTACATTTGTCCCAGAAAAACAAAACTGCACTAATATGCTTGCATCTACAAGTTGCATATTTAACTTTTAGCTGCTCCTGTCCAACTAAAACTAATTTTATTTTATGAGGCAATGAACATAATGCACTGGTTTGCAAACAGAATCCATATATTGTAAATTCAGATGACCGACACTCAGATGTACCACATAAAATTTAGTGCTCAACTACAAATTACACATCAATAAATCTACAGAAATTAAACTTTAAATACTATTTGATGCCCACCTTCTGTTATACACCTCAATATATGTGTAGCGCTTAAAAATTAAAAAATGTCACAAATATTTACTCGCATTTTCTTAAAATAAAAATGTACTGTGCTTAAATTAACCTGTTCGCTATTATTATATTATATCGCATATTGTCAACTGACACTATGCCATATTTCCTTGAAGCACAGCGTCGCCACCGGTAATGTCATTTCTCAATAATGGGTCGCGTGGCAAAATGATGTGAAAGGCTGGTCTAAGCTACTAATCACATTGTTTTTTTTTGCTAATTTTGTGGTTAAATTTCATGTCAAAACATTGGCAAACTTTTGGATTATATCTTTAAAAAAATTAGCGAACCAAACTAATTCGCTAACATAAATCTGACAAAAAGAGTAAAAATGTAAATTTTCTGTCAACCGTGGCATCTAAATCTTAATATTTACACTACAAAAACGCCGATTAGAATGCAACAAATTCCTACATGAAGATGAGAACCTGCGATATGGAGTGTCTTTTGATCTCCGCGATCAGAGAGGTAGGCGCATGGTCCATTAGTCAAATGTACAACATCACCTTAATCGTTAAAATCACTGAATCATTAGAGGTTAAAAGAATTGGCACAAGACCTGCATCTGACGTACCGATCTGGCTATTGGTAAGGCTATACAGGGCCGGGTTACGGAAGATTTCTCACTGGACCACTGATAAAAGCACAAATAATGAATTAAGATTTGTACTTTGGAGTCTGAAACTAAATCACTATATGTTCATTTTAAATTGCTCACCAATGCTATTTCGAGAACTATAAGAGCTACGAGGTTGCTAAAATTAGACAGCAAATACTCTTTTACAGGAAAATATCAATGAGTGAAGCAAAAGTTCTATAATGTATACCATTCAGGAACGAGTACAATTATTGAAGTAGTACAACAGTAATTGTAGTTTAAGGCAAATTGGCTATTTATTTTGTAATATATTTTCTGACCGTTCTTCTCCTAGTGTAGGGTTTCCCAAATGGTGGGTCGCGACCCAGTACCGGGTCGCAGAAAGCGAAATGCCGGGTCGCATAAAAACTCGCGAAACCGTTTTCTCCTAATCTGAAATTATTAGTAAAAAATAAACAGTACCACACTTCTCATTAATAATTTATTGGTTCTCATTAATAATTTTTGTTTAATTTCTACAAATTTTTGTAACGGTTAATGCTTTTTTATTATAATTATTATGTGAATAAATGAAAACTGTATGGACAAAGAAAAACTTTGAAAATTACCGGGTCACGGAAAAAAAGTTTGGGAAACGCTGTCCTAGTGCAAAGACAATTGTGAAAAAAAAAATAGTTACTTCTCAGTACAAGAAAAAATTCAGAAACTGGTGTTTTTAAATTTTATATTTGTTTATTATTAATTTTTATTTCTGCTTTTTTCCTAAAAAAAATAGTTTATTTATCTGTACAATCGAGCAATCTATGCAGTATGTTCTGTTTTAAAAGAAACGCATTTTACATGTACCCCCGCAGTAAGGAGCAAGAAGAGGAACTTTTAAATATATTTTTCAAAACCCTTACGTTTTTTACCGACCGCCAACATATATAAGGGAGGTACTGTGATCATATCAATTTTGACATTTCGAGATTTCGATGGGTCTCCACGAATTGAGGTCCTACAAACGTTTTGACTATTTTTAGCATGATGTCTGTCGGTCTGTCTGTCTGTCTGCCCGTCCGTCCGTCCGTCTGTCCGTCCGTCTGTCTGTCTGTCTGTCTGTCTGTCTGTCCGTCCGTCCGTATTTTTATTATGTCTATTTTATATTTGCTATCAAATGTTAAATAAATTTTAGTTGATGTGAATTTAGTCGTTTGCATTAAGGGGCCTCGCAACACTGCAGTACCTCAGGCCTCGGAAAGGGTAAGCAGGGGCGCCGAGAGAGGGCAATTCAATAATTCAGGGCCCGGGAAACAATAATTTCGCTTCTTTTCCCAGAAAACGATAATTACGAGCTTAATAACAGATAGAGAAACTGCGCGTAGATAGAAATTTTATTTTATTTATTCTGTAATATAATCCACGCTGAAGCTACTGATAGAAACGCCACAAAGAGGCCCAAATAGTGATAACTAATGACAGCTAACTATATTAACAAAGTGTGTAATCAAATCGGGTCTGGCTACCTCTGCGCTGCTGTGGTTAGAACTACTATTTAAATATTGTTTCAGTCCCGTCCTGTTTGATGTTCTGTTGGAGTTGAGTCGACGGACGCCACTGAGTTGATACGGTTATCGCTATGTCGATCTAGACATTTTATTCGTATCGCTAAGATCGCACTAATCCGGCAGGTAGGCCTGTCATACGGCCTCTAACATCACAGCTAACTTAATTTAATAATAGACAATATTCCAAAATCACTTTTTTTTAGTTGGGTTTCTGTTGAGTTCATTTGTTCTTATTAGCACCTAAGTGCCTTATTTCCATAAAGCATCCGCCTCCATGACTTGACTATTGTTTTAAAGAGAATCAAGATCCAAAATTTTTATACCCCAGACTATGCAGCATATTGAAAAGAATTATAATATGTAACTAACTTAACTTATTTATTTTTTTTGGGTACGGTCGAATTGCCTTTTTCCTCATTCAGAAAAAGGCAATTCAGAAAAGGCTTTCCAAAAAAGGTCGTCTACTATCTTACTGTATTAAGTATCAGGTCTTTCCAGGTATCATGCATTACTATTACTATTGTATCAAGTACAATTACTTGCTAAATATTTTATTACTGAAGTTGCGGTGTTAATTTTATTGCTAAAAATTAATTATCGTTGTCATTATTAATTTATTATTAGTAATTGATTGATTGATAATTTATGTTAATACTAGGTTAGTTTTGTTCGACCACTTTAGCTAGATTTACTATGCTTGTACTTGCAATAAATATTTAATACCTGCATTTAGTAAACGAAAAGATGCAGTGTTTTTATTATGCATAAAACAAGGAGGAGGAGAAGACCTATGGAATATAAGTAGTTTGTAGTACCCAACAATTTAAATAAACTATTGATGTTAAGAATAATTTAATTACTTTGTATTTTCATACTTTTAAGGGTTTTGTAGATATTTAGTAAATGACAATAAATTATAAGTGTATACTAAAAATAATAAATAAAAAATAGAAAGAATAATCCAAGTTTTCCATCTAGATACTTCTCGAGTCAGTCAAATATTGTAAGCATGATATTCGGTAACTTTCGAAATAATAATCAGATCAAAAATTCCTGTTGGTATTCCGGTTTACATTAATGTGCATTACTCAGATTTTTTTCAGATTTTTATATTAACTCTGCCCCACACCCTATAACCCAGGGCGGGTTATAGGGTGTGGGGCGTATATCCAGTGTGAGGCAGAGTTTTTTTTTTAGCAAATTTTTAGAAAAATCATATTAAAATAAAGAATAAAGAAATTTAAAAAACTACTTTTTGTTTCTTAATCTACGTCTTAATATCTTTCTTTTGATACCATAAAACAAATTTTTAAAAAGTAATTATTTTTTCAACCGCATAATTAATTATTATTTATTTATTTTTTTTTGATAATGGATTTGGATCGTATCAGCCCTTTTTAGGACTATTTTGCCTATTAGAATAGTTTATTTGTTTCTATTCTGTTCTTATTCTTATATTTCATTTAGATACAAGTGACAGCGTACGAATAATAACGTTAAATGGATGAATGTAAACGTAATATATAAATATGACGTCACAAAAACATGTGACGTTTCTAGTGACGCAACTGCACTGATTCGCCGACTACCCTGTAGTACGATATCCGTAACTTTCCCCTATTAAAGTGAGAGACACATGAGTGACGTTATAAAGGGTTTTTGGTAATACCTACAAAACCCTAAAAATTAACAAAATATCAAAAAAGTGACTATCTGCTTCTTGCAAGCTTGCAAAAGTTTCACTGCATCAGGCGTCTATATCGTAATGGTGCATGCGTCTGCAATTACTGATAATCTTTCTACGTATCTGGATACATTTGATATTAAAGGGATATTTGTTCTCGCCTATATGCGCAGCCTTATTAAGATGGAAAAATCATGTGACGCCACAAAGATTCGATTAACATCAAGAAAAAAGACTTAAAATAGCAAAATTTGCAAACATTGGCAACAAAAGTTCTCTTGGCGTCAAAATTATTTACATTTCTCAACAAAAGCTATTGTTTCTAGATTTATATTGTTTCAGGACTTAAAATATCCCTAAGATAAATTTAACGACATATTTTAAACCTCGACTATAAAACTATATGAGCGTTTCTACCTGTGTCATATCTCGACAGCAAGACTGGTCTGTTGTCTGGTCTTTGAGGTGCCAGATTAACTAGGATTAGAAACTGGACAACTATTTTTTTGTTGGTAAAAAAATCGCATTATACGCTTCAGTTGTAACATCAAAAATGACTCTGTATCAAATTATCTGGGTTAGGACATGATTTTGTTTAAAAAAAGTTTTGTTATTTGATATTTTATGATACTTAGGTGCTACAAAACAAACAAAGTGATACCTTTTGGTAAAATTCAATTGTTTTGCTAAAATAATTTTTATTTAACTGTAATCTCTCTCTTTCTCTTCTTAGGCACTGAGAGTCAGATATATGAGTATCAAGAACTTTCGTTTATTACTCTACATCAGCGTTTCACAACCAGGGGTTCGTAGGCTGTAAAGCTACATTCAGGGCTCTTAAATTAGTTGATTATAGGCAGAGTCGGCGCGAGGGTCTGTGGCGCCCGTACGTAAGATTTAATTAAACGCCCCAAGGTAGGGCGCAATTAGCTTTTACGAGATCTTCTCTTCTAAATTTGAAGTGAAGATCTAAAAAAAAAGTCCTTACTATTTCATTTTAAGTGAAGAACTAAAAAAAAAGTTATTCACTTTTACATTTTAAGTGAAGACCTAAAAAAAAAGGTCGTCACTTCTAAATTTCAAGCGAAGACCTAAAAAAAAGGTCGTCAGTTCTAAATTTCAAGCGAAGACCTAAAAAAAAGGTCCTGACGTCTAAATTTCAAATGAAGACCTAAAAAAAAAATGTCGTCACTTCTAAATTTCAAGTGAAAATCAAAAAAAAAAAAAACATAGGTCCTCACTTCTAAAATTACATTTCACTTTGATAGACAGGGCCGTCTTAGGCCATGCAGGAGCCCTTGGGCACACAGAATTTGGGGCCCTTTTAGAAAGTAAAAAAAAAAGTGAATGAAAACATCAGTATGTACTTTTATTTAGTGACTTTATTGGTTATTATGGTTAGCTTTACACAAATCAAATATAAGTGAAGTGATTACTATTTTGAAAATTGGACTTACGTTAATAATGATGGTTTCTTCCGGGATTTCTGTTGTGCAAAATCTTCTATTATGTCCTTAAAGTCTAATTTTTGAAGGATATCACTTTCTATGTACATGATTGACAAATTAGTAAGTCGTTCTTGTAACACAGTCGTTCGGAATTAATTTTTTATTCATTTAGCCGTGAAAATGAGCGCTCTCCACTATAATTGGTGACCATTAAGCAAAGGAATATCCTTGTAGCAACTTCCACATTCGGGAAAATTTCTTCTAATTTATCTGCTTTTATTAGAGTATGTAAGACTGAGATACCCAAGTCCGCCGATTCATTTGTAAGGTATTTTAATAAAAGTAGTAAAATTGTACTAAAAATTGAGCTCCTCTTTTTTCCGTGTAAACGACGACCTCGTCATTTTGAGGCCCCCATCAAGCCTGGGGCTCTGGGCTCTTGCCTTATGCACCCTTATGGAAAAGGTGGAACTGGACATAATTGTATTCCTTTTAAACTGTTCATCCATTTCTTGTTAAATCCGTCTCTGTTCTTATGATATCGGTGTCCTAATGATCCTGATTCGGTCCTGTCCTTATGAGTGGTGTATATCACAGAGAGGAAACCACGAAATGGCTACCGTAGTGTATATATTGCAACATACAATGAACTAAATGGAGTACGCATTGTTCCGTTGTCCTGAAAGGCATTCGACCGGCAAATAAGTATGAATTGTGGCCGCATTTGTTGCGATGAAATCCGAGAAAGACTGCCTTTTCCCTCGGACAATCATTTCTTTTATTATTATTACATAACAAGATTAAAAGAAAGATATGAAGATTTATTTTGATACTATCATAAAAACAAAAATTCTAAATAAAGTGAGAATGTTGCTTAATTTAATGAAAATTTTTAAGAATTTTTAAAGTCAAAATCATTAGCGTGAAAAATATATACAGTTCTTGGCAGTGACGTAGCATTAACTAGTTCTACCTCTGAGCCCTAGGTATGTAAATATCGGTCGTAGGTATCAGTACTTTCGGTATCGTTATAGTTTCGTAGTATCGATTTTAGGATTGACATTGACAAAATATTACAAAAAAATTTCGAAAATTTTCGTTTTATCAAAAAACGTCTCAAATAAAAGTTATTAGTTATTGCATTTATAGCAACTTTTGTTAAATTTTATTTTTTTTCGAAATATTTTGTTGCTAAGTATTCGCAAAAATATTAAAATCGACACGAATAAACTCCCATTTCTAGTCAACCGATTTTTACCAAAAGTTGATCAACTCGTGCCATTGATGGCAGAAGCTTAAATATGAAGTTTCATAAAAATGCTTTTAGCCGAATTTGCTCTGCACGTGTACAAAAACAGACGGACAGACAGACAGACATCATGCTAAAAATATTCAAAACGTTATGTAAGGACCTCAATTCGTGGAGATCCATTGAAACCTCGTTAATATCGGTATGATCACAATACCTCCCTTATATATGTTGGCTTCTGCAGGTTCCTGAATAGTAGCTGCACAAAATTTGGTCGAGATCAGTCAAAGTAGTGTATTCGCGACTCAAACTAACGTTGGCGGCGCTGCGTATGATAGTTGATGGCCGACGAAAAGCGTATATATCAGAAGTTTTTTCTTAATATTTATCTGTTCAAACAATATTTCGGCAAAAAGCACTGTATTTAAGTCACTATATTTAAAAATACGTCTTAATTCACATAAACTGCAGCACAACACACTACAAATATTATACAAATATAGGCTTCTGTTTAATTTACCAAACCGCCACCAGATGTCTCACTGTTATTTGGAGTCTCGAATAGTGGACATATAAACAAACAGACAGAAATTCATTTATATGTATATGAGTTTTTTTTTTTTTTTTTTTTTATTTAAATAATTATTGGTTGCCTCAGCTACTAGGGCTATTGGCCACCAGGTTACATAATGGTTTACATGTATATATTTGTACAATTTAGTTATTTAAGTTAAATTTTTGATATGATGTTGATGTCCTTAAGGTATTGAATGACTCTGTCTTCTGTATCTATGTGTGTTATTGGCTAGCAGGTCCTTTAGAGTTGCTGGTAGGGAATTTTTTGCTCTCCGTAGTTGGTACTCTTGGCAATCTAGAAGGATGTGTTCTACGGTTAGGCGAGTGTTACATGTACTGCATTGTGGCGGGTCGGTTCTTTGGAATATATGTACGTGGGTGTACATGGTGTGCCCAAGTCTCAGTCTTGTTAATATCACTTGCTCTCTTCTGTTACTGCGGGAGGACCATTTACCTACACTATCTTTTATTTGGTGTAAGTGGTTATTTTGGTTATTTTGCCATGCTACTTTCCACTTTTCTTCAAGTTTTCTGCGGATGTAGTTCTTTATGTCATAGCTTGGTATGGGTATGTCCATGATTTCTTCACTTATGGCTTCTTTAGCTAGACGGTCAGCTTGCTCATTGCCTTCGATTCCTATATGTGAAGGTATCCACATAAGGATGTGAGTTTTCTGGGTCAAAAATACTCTGTGATGGTAAATCAGCACTAATTGATTCGTTATCCAACATTGTATAACTTAGATACAAGTTTTAGATTAAATCAGCCCTAGGATCGTAGTTCACGGGCAAGGATTGAGATGCGACACATTCGCGAAAGTCGCGTCGCTCGAATAATAGGACTGGTTGCAACTTTATAATCACTGCGACTATTTAATGGAATGTGGCTCACTCCTACTGAAAACCGTATTTTTGCGACTAAATAATCACGAGACTGAAAATCGCAAGTGAATACACGTCCGTTAGAGCAGATTTTTTATATTTTTCATTTCAGTTTTGCTTATTCATCATAAATAAATCATTATTGTCGTTTCCCATATTTATGTCGGTAATATATGTTCTATTATGTAGGCATAATGTAGAAAAATAGCTATTTTTTCCCATGTAACTATTCATCAATCGGATATGGTGGACGGAATTGTTAAAGAACGGACGATTTGCCGTTTCATTAAGCAGGCCAGTCCATCCATCTTCCACAGCCTGCATTAGCCTACATCGTAAATATGTAGAACAAATCTTGTAGATCCATTTTGGTTGATAAATTCGCAGAATGGAGTCTTAAAAAAATATCAGTAAGAAATTATTTTACTTTTAAATTATCATTTTCAAAATTCTGCCCTTTTGCGACTATACATCGCTTTTAGCATCTCTACCACTTTTGGGAACAACTCGGCTGCCCATTGTAAAACACAGTAATTGGTGAAAAATGAGTTTTGTACAAAATTGGATTAGCTGTGTTCTTGTCCAGCATTTAATATGATTTTTGTTTTAAATCGAAGTGTGGGAACACTTAACAAGTATTGGTATACATGGCACATGGCAAATCTTTATGGCAATTTGAGCACAGAGGATGTATTTTTTGGTATTTAAGATTAGTTTATTTTTAAAGCACCACTGATTCATTGTTTCTAAGTTGTTATTACCGAGAGCTAGTGACGATTTGAGATGGGAATTTCGGCTCAGTTTGCGGAACCGGATCAGTGGAGGTCGTTCAGTTTGTTGAGCCGGTTCATTGATCCGGCTCAGTGATCCGGTTAAGTAAACATGTTTTCGAGACACAGGTCGGTCGTTAGTTCCTAGGTAGAACCTCGCTTAGAGCCGGTTCTTGCAATATATGAACTGTAAACATGATCCCGAGACACAGGTCGGTCAGTCGTTCGTAGGTAGAACGTCGCTTAGAACCGGCTCTTTCTTAGACCCGGTCAGTTGTCGGTCGTTCGCTCGTAGGTAGACGTCGCTTAGAGTCGGCTCTTCCTTAGACCCGGCTCTTCCTTAGACCCGGTCAGTTGTCGGTCGTTCGCTGGTAGGCAGACGTCGCTTAGAGCCGGCTCTTCCTTAGACCCGGTCAGTTGTCGGTCGTTCGCTCGTAGGTAGAACGTCGCTTAGACCCGGTCAGTTGTCGGTCGTTCGTTGGTAAGTAGAACGTCGCTTAGCCCCGGTTCTTATCTAACATTTTTGAAACAAACAATTCACTTTATGTAGCTACTGTATTTTAAACCAGATGTGTTAAGTTTATGGCGATGTTTATTGCCCTTATAAATCGGACATCTGGGATTTGGGCAATATTTTTAATATTTTTATATAGTATGGTTGTAAGAAAATACAGACTAAGCCTATTAGTTTCAAATAAACTGCCCTACAAATTGATGACAATTAATAATACACTTTATGATAATACATTACAAGCCGAGTTCTCGCGAAGTTCAACATGACATCGATCCAGATCCGGATCACTCCGGTCACTGCTCACAATCGCCCGACCAATCGTATCCTTGAAACTATACAGTGAGCCGTGCGCCGGCTCATTTCACTTTGGTGAACCGTGTCACTTCGGTCAGTGTAGTGAGTCGGCTCAGTGAGCCGGTTCGTTCATGAACGACCCATCTCTAGTGACGATGCGTCTACTTTATGAAGTAAGATTTGAAATATCATCCACATACACACAAATAGCATTATTTGGAAATAAGGACACTAAATCATTTACATATAATATAAATAAAACTGGGCCAAATAGAGATCCTTGTGGGACTCTATGAAACTGTTATGGTTTTTGCTAATAGAAACGAATTGTTTACTGTTCGCAATTTGGCTTTTGGAATACACATTCGCTTGCTCGACTAACAGATCATATAACCATAAATTTCAATTCAGAAAAGACACACTGTTCTACTAGATGTTGAATAATTGGTGTAGGTACTACTAAACTATTTTATTTATTTCTTATTTTTTTATTTTTTAAACATTTTATGCCAGCTTTGCGACATTAGTTGTAAACGGCCTATCGGGCACTGTACCAGTGTCCCGCCCGACCAATTCCGCTGTCGAATTAATATTTTGTCGTACAAGATTTGTCGTTCGATATACATACATTATTGTGGTGTTATATATTCCCACTTTTACTTATGGTTTTACCTTATTTTTATTAAGTTAGCAAAATACAATCATACAAACTAATTTGCAGGACAACATTTTCACACGGCTGTTGTTAAAAAAAGTAACATAGTCCGAAACGGTCCTAAGGGTTGAGGACGCCAGGCGTCGTTGCATGATGTCACATGTGAGGGTGCCAGTAGACGTCTATCTCTCCCTCCCCGCATGGCGTCGCGCCTTTCCACCCCCTCGGCCTGTAAATAATACCGAACACGCTGGAGCTTGAGGCTAAAAGCATATCTGTGTATAGAGTAAGTGAATTTACCCCTGGAAGATACTTTAGGAAAACCTACGCCCTATCCAACACAACAGGGACTCTACTATTCTAATATCAAAACTTATTTCCATTGTTCGAAAGGAATTATCGACGCATATGTATTTATCGGTAATAAAAATAAAAGCTTTCTTGTAATTCTGACGATGCTATGTTAACTCATGGATATTTTGGTATTTTTCTACCCAGTTTTTAAACCAGGAACGTTTAGGGGTATTTTTTTTTTTATTTTATAGAAAAAGTGTGGAAATAATAATAAAAAAAAAAACAAGTAGCAGATATTGGTTCGTTTAGAGAAGTGGTCAAATTATTTCATCCGGCCTGCGCAGGCTTTCATAAAATAAAAACTACCGTATTTTTCGGATCATAAGACGCATCTTTTGCGACTTATGGTCCGAATGTACTGACGAGGTGCATTAATTCAGAATACATATAACAGAATTCCCCCAGAAGATTTTAAAAGACGATTTTGATTAACGAATACAGAATTAGTTCAATAAGTAAATTTCAACCCTTTGGATCTGTCGATTAATATTTTATTTTAACATTTTATGCGGGAAGAATGGAACAAATGGATGACAAAGCCAAATCGCAGCATTTTTGGATGATTTCGAAAATAGCTTAGTTTTTGAAGAGACTGACAATAGTTCAGACGAAAATAATACGAACAGTGACAATAGCGAGACGAGTGATAGTACTGAGAGTGAAGATGAACAAAATGTTGCTGTTACAAGTTATCGTAATAAATAAAAATTAAGAATTTGTGAATAGTTTTTTATATAATACAGTGAAACCTCTATCTATCGTTTCTCGAATAATAGTTTTCCCGTATGTATCGTTATTTCTTGCGGTTCCGAATTAATTTCATAAAAAACACGCAAAAATAGATCGCATCGATCGTTTCTCTATGCATCATTTTACAGCATTCATCGTTTAATATACGCAGCAAATTTCGTGTTTTTTCAAATTGAAAACTTTTTTATGCACATTCGATAATTGATGCCGAAAAATTTGTAACACCGAAAAAATATTGATTTCTTACGGCAATAAAAAATCCAAAAAGCAAATGACGATGAAAGATTATATACAATAAAAAGTATAATTTTTTTTGTCTGCATGCAGCTTCCTTTTTTATTTTGTTACGATATTTTTTATTTAAACAAATTGATTTATACCTGAAACATGTATCATTTTTAGAATATGTATGTACATATTAAACATTTAAATATGTATTAATGTGTTTTTACCGACCGCCAACATATATAAGGGAGGTATTGTGATCATACCGATTTTGACATTTCGAGATTTCGATGGATCTCCACGAATTGAGGTCCCTACATAACGTTTTGACTATTTTTAGCTGTCTGTCGGTCTGTCTGTCCGTCCGTCCGTCTGTCTGTCTGTCTGTCTGTCCGTCTGTTCGTCCGTCTGTCTGTCTGTCTGTCTGTGTACAGGTGCAGAGCAAATTCGGCTAAAAGGATTTTTATGAAACTGCATATTTAAGCTTTTGATATCAATGGCACGAGTTGATCAACTTTTGGTAAAAATCGGTTGACTAGAAATGGGAGTTTACTCGCGTCGATTTTAAGATTTTTGCGAATATTTAGCAACAGAAAAATATTTCGAAAAAAATTATTTAATAAAATTTGATATGAATGCAATAATTAATAACTTTTATTTGAGACGTTTTTTTTAAGTCTCAATTTTTTCATACTTACATGTAACGTTTCCGTGGTCATGATAAATAATATCTCTGTTAGAAAATATTAGGAAAGTTATTTCTACTCTGCTGCTAGAATGTATTTTATACAAGTACTTTATAATGGCGGTCTGTCCTGTGGTGTATATTCCCGCATTCATTGTTTTCCCGCATCCATAGTTTATTTCAATAGGTCCCTTCAAAAACGATAGATTTTCGAAGAGGTTTCACTGTATTACAAAAAGCGTACCAAGTACGGGTATTCCAGCTAGTTGACTATAATCTTCACCCTCTCAAATCCAGCATGCTCTTTTTTCCAGTTTTAAATATTAACTAGGTATGGTATAATCGCGAGCGTAACCGCAATGAGCGAGAGCATTACATGATGACGGTGTTTTGTGCAGATGTTAGAACCAGCTGTGTCCACTGTATGTATGATTCAGGTATCTCTGAATCGCTGTCATATGGCTGATTAAAACAAATGATCCTAGAACAGGAACACCGCAATTTATGATCCAATACTATCAATCTTCTGCTGCCTCTTTCTACTCATGTGTTATAAGTAATGATACGTCCTCACGTGAAAACCATGCTAAAAACGAAAATATAGAGGGAAAAATATTATTTAGGTGCCTATAAATTTACGCTGAAAAAGATAGTAAAATAATATAGTGATTCAGAATACCAATCATCATCATCATCAAGCTTTGTCCATCATTGGGTGATTTTGGACTGCCTCTAACAAGCGCATAGGCTGCCAATAGAAGGTTTCCATCTAATGGTGGATTTAGTCAATATTAGTTTTAGTGTTAACCTTAAGACGCCTACATCTGCATTCACAACTTCAAAATTAATAGAATATGCACTGTGAGTTGTTGACTCTAGATTTTCACTACGAAAAGGAAATTTGTAGTGCTTGGAACCGATTACCCGGACACTTTTAGCCCTTTGACAAATCTAGCGATGGCTTTACAAATTTTCCCTTTACGTACTTTACAAATTTTCCCTTTACGTACTTTTGTGAGACCTTAGTCTTGGCGTTAAATAATATTAAAACCAATAAAAGAAATCGACTGACAGATGAAAACCATAACAGCCAAAACCATAAAAATTTCAGAGCTTATAAGTAGAGCCCTGCAAATCCGCGGGGATTATCCGCAGATATCCGCAACTTTTCTGCGGATGCGGATAAATTATCATTTAAACCATGTGGATGCGGATCGGATGCGAATAAAGTTATTAACGCTTTCTTGGGCTTGAAGTGCACGAAATACCAATCTTCAATTGAAGACTGTGCAAATCCAATTTAGCAACAAAAAAGTCACTAATGTAAAGAATTATTTGTTTTTGCTTTTTTAACAAATAAATATATCAAAAATATAACTATTTTTTGACGAGGACTGCAAATATTACAAAATTATGGATATTTCTAGACATGACATTTGAATTAAGTTAGGTTTTTTCCGTATTTTGACACACCGAGCTCAAAAAGTTCGCCATAACTATACTGAAATTGGTATATATTTTTATTTCGAGTAAAAGTTGTAACGTGATGTTTATTAAAATTTAAAAAGAATTTATATTTTAAACAGTAAGATTAAAAGATCTGCTTGTAGTAAATAATAATCCTGCGAATTGCTAATTATCGAATACATTTTTATATCGTCTGCAAAAAGCAATATATTAGTATGCTTTACAGCAGCGAGAACATCATTAATAAAAATTGATGTGAAGTGTGAATATTCACACATTTCAGGGTTTCGCAGGTATATAATAAGTGAAGGCGGTATGCTGAGTGTGTAGGACAAATTTTACTTTGTAGTAATCACGGCAAAATGAACGATATTTTTAAAATAATTTATCGTCTGTTAATCATATAATAAGACTGGTTATTAAATTTACGCTCTTAAAAATTAAATACAACATTTGTCAAAATATAACTACAATTTTGACAAAATAATTTCAACATAATAAAACTCAAACTGCAAAAAAAAAAAACAGAAAAAATAAAATTCACTCCGTTCTCGAACTCAAAACCCTTCGTTTTCCAGCGCATTTTAGCTTACGACACCAGTGCTCTAACCCATTACGCTATCGCACGCCTTGCGTGTGAGTGTCTTACATTGGTATAACTTTTGTACTTTGTGAACCAAAAACCACAAAAAATACGTTATTTTCCGAAAACATAATCTGATCAAAATATCCAGTTGTACTATTTCGGTTCACACCAATATACATTACTTAGAATTTTTTTAGATTTTTAGTTTAAACCATCTGGGCTACACGGTGTGGGACTAAATTTTTTTTGCACAATTTTGGCAAAAATCGCATCAAAATAATTTATTTTGCAAAAATAAAAATTTGATCGTTAATCCACGTACTAAGGGCTTTCATTTAATACACTACTCAGAATTTAAAAAAAATATTTTTGTTTTCGATGAGCACATATTTGTTTATATTTTTAGGGGGGTATGTTTTTTAGATGTTTTAGTATTTTTCCTATGTGCGGGTCAAAGAGTTGTATAAGCATGCCAAATTTCAACTCTCTAGGTTTAGCCGTTTGGCTACAATTTTTGTCAGACAGACAGACAGACAGACAGACAGACAGACAGACAGACGACAAAATGACGGTATAAGGGTTTTTTGGTCATACCTACAAAACCCTAAAAATGGAAAAAAGTAAAGGTCCTAGATGAGATCCCTGCGGTACCCCGGAAGTTACATTAGCAAAATGGGATATGAAATTATAACTTGAAGGGGAAAAGAGGAAGATCAGGGGGTAGAATCAGGAGGATAGCGATCTTAAGATGCGACAACGAAGAGAGGAACCATAGGTACTGAGCAAAACCAGAGGAGAGGCTATGTAGAATGTGCCAGGAAGAAGAGGAAACCTTGGAGCATTTAGCCAGAGATAGCAGTCTGAGAACAAGAGGTTAAAGAACAGATGAGCGAGGAAGGTAAGGGCGAAAGATGGACGAGAGAACTGTAGGCAAGAAGGAAGGATATAGGAGATGGTAGCCGGAAATAGCTTTTTATATTTAAATTAAAATTTTTAAAAAGAGAAACACAAAAAAATTTATAAAATATCCATTGTATTGTATGTTATTTTATTCAAACACAGGAATTTTATCGCTACCGTTCACACCAAGTCTTATTACTTGTTAATAATTTAAAATAATAATATAGAAGTATTTGTTAATATATTTACAATAGTAATTAAAATAGCTGATGGGTGTGAAATCATAAGTACATGAACGAACATTGTAAAATTTCATTATCACATGTAGATATTATTTACTTTCGCAAGCTTACAATCTCACATACCTGTTTGTGAAATTAAGTATTGGAAATAAACAGAAATGTATTTAAACAAATTGTTGTATGAGATGAGAATATATTATCATTTTACTTGGAATACTTAGCGTTTACAAGAAAATCTTTACAAGACTTGAGAAAAAATTGTGAATGAGCAAAGTAGTTTCGATTTTCAAAAACTGTGAGGGGTTGACGATCTCGCTTTAATAAGGTCCATATTTGGTTTTTGGTCAGGACTTGTGTTTAAAGAGATGAGAGGGCCATGTTAGAATGAGTAGTATCAGTAATTTCCGGAAAAAAATGTAGGTCGCTAGGCTCTAAAACAATTTGGTTTTCTAATCCTCTCCCCAAAGACAAAGTCTGGGTGCTTGCCTGCTTTCTATCTCTATATTTTGCTTCTTTTCTCCCCATGCTGCAAAATTCCTTAAATTTATCTTCCCATCTAACCTTCGGTCTGTGTCTGCCTCTTCTTCTGGACATGTCTCTAGAAAGCCAATTTGACAAATCCTTTGTCCGTCTTCTATCTTATCTTCTCATAATGTGTCCAGCCCATTTCCATTTTAAATATTTACAAAAACTAACTACGTCAGCTACTCCTGTCCTTTTTCTGAGGTCTGTTATTCTGGCTCTATTTCGTACTCTGCTTTGAGCATAGTTTCTGAATTTGCTTCTG
Organism: Liopterus haemorrhoidalis; assembly: GCA_963971575.1. Taxonomy (NCBI): domain Eukaryota; kingdom Metazoa; phylum Arthropoda; class Insecta; order Coleoptera; family Dytiscidae; genus Liopterus; species Liopterus haemorrhoidalis. The sequence continues at coordinate 2,284,708 of OZ020621.1, read as the reverse complement.
GGTCAGGAACCAAGTTTGACAATAATATGATAGCGTGGGAATTATGCAAATGTTAAATATGTTGATTTTTAATGTTGACAGCTTACTATAAAAAAATTGATGTGAATTGAAGTGAATATTCACACATTTCAGGGTTTCGCAGGTATATAATAAGTGAAGGCTGCATGCTGAGTGTGTAGGACAAATTTTACTTTGTAGTAATCACGGCAAAATGATAACGATATTTTTTAAATAATTTATCGTCTGTTAATCATATAATAAGACTGGTTATTAAATTTACGCTCTTAAAAATTAAATGCAACATTTGTCAAAATATAACTAGAATTTTGACAAAATAATTTCAACATAATAAAAATGCAAAAAAAAAAACAGAAAAAATAAAATTCACTCCGTACTCGAAACCCTTCGTTTCCAGCGAGTTTTAACTTACGACACCAGTGTTCTAACCACTACGCTATCGCACGCCTTGCATGTGGGTGTCTTACATTGGTATAACTTTTGTACTTTGTGAACCAAAAACCACAAAAAATGCGTTATTTTCCGAAAACATAATCTGATCAAAAATTCCTGTTGTACTATTTCGTTTCACACCAATATACATTACTTAGAATTTTTTTAGATTTTTAGTTTAAACCATCTGGGTTACAGGGTGTGGGACAAATTTTTTTTTGCACAATTTTGGTAAAAATCGAATCAAAATAATTTATTTTGCAAAAATAAAAATTTGATCGTTAATCCACGTACTAAGGGCTTTCATTTGATACCCTACTCAGAATTTAAAAAAAATATTTTTGTTTTCGATGAGCACATTTTTGTTTGTATTTTTAGGGGGATATGTTTTTTAGATGTTTTAGTATTTTTCCTATGTGCGGGTCAAAGATTTGTATAAGCATGCCAAATTTCAACTCTCTAGGTTTAGCCGTTTGGCTACAATTTTTACCGAACAGAGAGACAGACAGACAGACAATCAGACAGACAGACAGACAGACAGACAGACAGACAGACAGACAGACAGACAGACAGACAGACAGACAGACAGACAGACAGACAGACAGACAGACAGACAGACAGACAGACAGACAGACAGACAGACAGACAGACAGACAGACAGACAGACAGACAGACAGACAGACAGACAGACAGACAGACAGACAGGCAGGCAGACAGACAGACAGACAGGCAGGCAGACAGACAGACAGACAGACAGACAGACAGACAGACAGACAGACAGACAGACAGACAGACAGACAGACAGACAGACAGACAGACAGACAGACAGACAGACAGACAGACAGACAGACAGACAGACAGACAGACAGACAGACAGACAGACAGACAGACAGACAGACAGACAGACAGACAGACAGACAGACAGACAGGCAGGCAGACAGACAGACAGACAGGCAGGCAGACGGACGGACGGACGGACGGACGGACGGACGGACGGACGGACGGACGGACGGACGGACGGACGGACGGACGGACGGACGGACGGACGGACGGACGGACGGACGGACGGACGGACGGACGGACGGACGGACGGACGGACGGACGGACGGACGGACGGACGGACGGACGGACGGACGGACGGACGGACGGACGGACGGACGGACGGACGGACGGACGGACGGACGGACGGACGGACGGACGGACGGACGGACGGACGGACGGACGGACGGACGGACGGACGGACGGACGGACGGACGGACGGACGGACAGACAGACAGACAGACAGACAGACAGACAGACAGACAGACAGACAGACAGACAGACAGACAGACAGACAGACAGACAGACAGACAGACAGACAGACAGACAGACAGACAGACAGACAGACAGACAGACAGACAGACAGACAGACAGACAGACAGACAGACAGACAGACAGACAGACAGACAGACAGACAGACAGACAGACAGACAGACAGACAGACAGACAGACAGACAGACAGACAGACAGACAGACAGACAGACAGACAGACAGACAGACAGACAGACAGACAGACAGACAGACAGACAGACAGACAGACAGACAGACAGACAGACAGACAGACAGACAGACAGACAGACAGACAGACAGACAGACAGACAGACAGACAGACAGACAGACAGACAGACAGACAGACAGACAGACAGACAGACAGACAGACAGACAGACAGACAGACAGACAGACAGACGACAAAATGACGGTATAAGGGTTTTTTGATCATACCTACAAAACCCTAAAAAATACTTTTAAGGACTTAATTTTTTTCCATCCTTAGATGATTCTTTGGTCGATATCTTTCCCTTGTTTATTATTGAATGAAATAATCTGTCCTAAATAGATAACTTTATTCGCATATGCAATGTTTTCCCTCTTCAGTTCTGAAGCTCTTCCTGCTGTTGTTGTTGGTCATAATCTTGGTTGAACTTTTTAACCGTTTTATATTATTGTCCCATTTATTTTCTATCTAAATTTTTTTATAAAGTTGTAATTTTAAAAATGATAAATTATGTCATATGCGTAGTAAATTGATTTGATGTTAATAGGGTGTCCGTATCATAACGGGAAGGTGTGAAGGTCTTTTTCAAACAACAGCTGTGCTAATTGACTCATCTGGTAATTTGCGGAAATATTGTTAATGAAAAAAATTTAACAATGCTCTTAACGCTACCCCATTTCTAGAGTTTAGTAGATATAACCAAGACCCCCTTACACCATTACTTATGAGTCTGTCTGTCTGTCTACCAGGCAGTGGTGGACTAGCCTGTCGAGACTGGAAAGTTTTCATGAGGGCCGGTACCAGTAGAACCGATTCTTGGATCAATGGGGCCGGCCCTTGATCCAATGAGCTTAAAAAGCTGCATCCAGGGTATAAGGATATAGTCCTCACGTTCATAATTTATATTTTTTTGTCATTAAATATGAAATTATGCAAAATTCCTGAAAAATGAGGGTGAACTTGACTGACATGATCATGATTTGCGAATCATATATGTTTACAAGACAAGTGCTCCAATCAGATTCTGAATCTTCGTCTATTTTAGAAGTTATAGTTCTTAGTTCCCACTCCAGTGCTGACTAAAATTTTAATTCCGAGAGTAACAAGAGACAAATTGAACAAGAATACATAGAGTGAGAAGAAACCCCTGATGGTGAGAACTCAGCTGAAATAAATTGGGCAAGTGGGTTATACAGAAGTTTGCAGAAAAAAAGAACTAAACCAGACATAACCCTCCTGGATATCGAGACGAAACAGATGTTTGTGTTCGAATTCTCATGTCCAACTGAGAAGACTATCTCTCTGAAGGAAAAGGACAGGAGTTCCAAGTATATGGAACTCTTGTCCGAGCTTAGAAAGCTGTATTCAGGGTATACATTTAAGCTTATAGTCCTGATAGTTGGTATTTTGGGTGGTATGAAACCCTCCTACTGAAGGGAAATCGAGTCTATTCCTGCCTACAGATCTTCTGCCCCTTCTTTGATCTGCAGGATACAGAAAGCTTTGTTGTTCCGCATTGTACGTACATGGGATTTGGCGTGATTTGCGCGTCTGCATATCATCAGGATTTGGGATACAGCCGTGTATTCACTAGTCTCTAGTATGATGTGATTCAAAATGTTACTGAAGTTTGCGATAGTGGACGCTTGTCAAGATATGAGAAACCCCAAATAATAATAAAAATAAAAATTAAATCATTTAAAAAAGTGTTCTTAATATTTTTAGTAAAAATTCTCCCCAATATTTATAGTGAGATGACTTATAGCATGATCGTGTTGGTAATATCGCGTGTGACTTTGTGACTGTGGTAATGAGCGTCAGAGCGGCGTCCCCTTGCGTCACCGGGCGTCCACCGTGTGTCCATCAGGTGAGGGCGGTCAGCCCTACCCCCATATCATGCCGCATCAGCTAATGATAATTATATACATCACGCTAACATAAAATAACTACGACATAACATCATTTAATTAATGGAAATTGCGATTCTATTCCACCTTTCCAAATATATTCCACTTTCAAAACATAGAAACTATAGTAATGGCAATCAAATTTCCATGCAACGATTATGAATAGAGCGCGGATTTTAAGTATTTTGCTTATTGGCAGTACTGTAAGCACTGCACCGCACAGAGTTTCTTGTGGCGTATCCCGGCGATGAAAAATGGATATACGAGGTGTGTAAATTAAGTAACCGGACATAGCGTTTGTTCTAGTGACATTTGGGACGCGGGACTTGGAGGGGCTTCAGGTGAACATGTGCTACACCTTCAGTACGAGTTTTAACTCGCTAGAGTAATTTTGTTGTCCGTAGCGATTTTTTTCGTGCAACAGTTTTTTCTAGTGCATTCTAAAAATGAGTAACATTCAATTCAAGCAATAGTGTGCTATCAGGTTTTGCTTCAGACTTGGACACAGTGCAACGGAAACTTTTGCAAAACTTCAGCAGGCCTACGGAGACAGTGTTTTGTCAAGGACCCAGATGTTTTTGTGGTTTAAGGCATTTTTAGAAGGAAGAGAGTTGATTGAAGATAAATCACGCAGCGAAAGGCCTTCATCTTCAAGAACCGATGAAAATGTCAACAGAATCCGGAATCTTGTGCATTCAGATCATCGGTGCACAGTCAGAATTATTGGGGAAGAGTTGAATTTGACTCACACTACCGTTCATCACACTTTGGAAGATACACATTTCCATAACTACAGAGACGTCGAATATTGAGTTTCTGAATGGAGTGACGCAAAAGACAGACCATTCTTTCGTCGTGGACGATATGTTGCCAATTTAATTGTTGGAACTTTAAGTGAAGATGATGAACCCAAAAATTCCTATCAGGTATTTTGTAAAGAATTGCAAAGAACTGCAACTGTGGAGGAGTATAATATTAACGAATATAGTAGGGCCACAAGAAAATATTCAATGAGGGGGGGAGGGAGATTTGAAGCTACACCACTGAAGAGCAGGACAAAAATGCAATACAAAATAAAGATGGATGACTAAATAATCGAACAGGTAGGAAAATTCAAATACCTAGGCACAGTTTTCGCGGAAGATGGAAAAATGGATGAAGAAATTATGGAAAGAGTAGGCGCAGCAGGAAGAATGTTCAATAGCATCAAAGCATCGTTCTTAACTAAAAAAGAAATACCAGCTAACATCAAGGTAGAGATTTTCAAAAAAGTGACAGTACCAATTTTGACATACGCCTCAGAATCCTGGACCACTACAGAGACGCACAGGTCTAAAATTAGAAACTCCGAAATGAGATTTTTAAGGAAAATCGAAGGTAAAACAAAATTGGACAGAATAAGAAATGAAGTATTTAGAGAAAAACTAGGCACAAAACCAGTAGAGACTATAATAGAAGAAGGACAGCTAAGATGGCTGGGACATATACACAGAATGAGTGAAGACAAAATAGTAAAAAGAGTTTATAAAGCAAGAATAGTGAAGAAAGTTAGACCAGGAAAACCTGGCTCCAAGAAACAAAAGCAGCTGCAACGAAGAGAGGCGTAAAGTGGGAGGAGATAAGAAAATATACAAAGAACAGAACACGATGGAAAGAAGTATGGAGAACAACACCAGAAAATAAGTAACTATAGCCTTACACCGCAAGGTAGAAAGGCTTCAGGATTAAGTAAGTAAGTAACCATTGAAGATATCATGGAAAAAGAAAATAATAGAAGTAGAAATGTCTAGAAAATATTGTGTTGGTGTGAAATAATTATAAAGCCATTATGCTTCCCCGTAAATTCTTTCTTTTGATAAAAATGCTTTTATGAAAATGTAATATTATCACCTAATATTGACAGTGTAGAAGTAAACATTCATTGACGTCCCGTTGTAAACATAACCTAAAAAAAAAAATCACCCCCCCTATTTGTCCACGTGACCTGTCAACTGAAATCATGGAAAATGAGACAAAAACGTTGCTTACACAAGCACTGTTATGTAAATGGAATCGAAAAGCCAAAGATTATTAAATTGGCGAGGGACGGATGACCGGAAATGTGAGGTAATGGCTGTCTCTGGTCACGTGACTCCGTTACACCAGCGCCACACGCGACATATCACTTAACTACTGACACCACCGGTGAAAAGTTTTCTAAACCAAGACAATAAAAAATTCTAACTAAATTAAAAGTTAGGGTTAAAATGGTCTTTTCTCCTACATTTACAGTAAAAGCTAATGCGTTCTACGTTATAATTTTAGTAATTTCAAAGCTTTTTATGAACTAATGCATTGGAGGAGAGAATGGAGGACGGACGAATGGATAATTGGCTTGTTTCATGTTTGTTTGGCTTTCGTTGTCATAGTTATTCACGCATTAAAGATAAAAATATTTTAGAAACAACAAATTATACACCTCTTTTCTATTTCTTTGGTTTCAGCCGAATTAGATTTTGAAATCTAGTACGGGAGAGTGCCCGTATTACGGATAGTTGCCTAATTTTGGATAATGTTATATCTAATTAAGTACAGCGTAACTTCTATCTATCGTTCCTCGAATAATAGTTTTCCCGTATATATCGTTATTTCTTGCGGTTCCGAATTAATTTCATACAAAACACGCAAAAATAGATCGCATCGATCGTTTCTCTATGCATCATTTTACCGCATTCATCGTTTAAATTACGCAGCAAATTTCGTGTTTTTTCAAATTGAAAAGTTTTTTTTTATGTACATTCGATAACTGATGTGCCGAAAAAAATGTAATTTGTAACACCGCAAAAATATATTTTTCTTACGGCAATAAAAAAGCCAAAAGCAAATGACGATGAAAGATTATATACAATACAAAGTGTAATTTTTTTTGTCTGCATGCAGCTTCCTTTTTTATTTTGTTTCGATATTTTTTATTTAAACAAATTGATTTATACCTGAAACATGTTTCATTTTTAGAATATGTATGTATGTACATTTTAAACATTTAAATATGTATTAATGTGTTTTTTCTATATTCCTGCATTCGTTGTTTCCCCGCATCCATAGTTTATTTCAATAGGTCCCTTCAAAAACGATAGATAGAGGTTTCACTGTATCTACGAAACCCTGAAATATGTGATATTTCACACTTGACATAATTTTTTAATCTAATAAACGTCCATTTCTCTTGAAATTGAATTATATTTTTCTGTTCTAAGCCAATAAAACAAAATTATCACTTATCAAATAATTTTTTTATTTGTTTCACTAAGAGCAAATTGTGACAAAAACTATAATTTTCTTTAGTAATTGTAGCAACATAGTGGCTATGTTGATAAGAGTTGGCTGTAATAACTGCTTTACCGGCTTTACCGGCTTTACCGGCCCCTAAATTATAACAATTGGCTTGTTCCATTTCAGAAATTAGTACTTAGTCGGGTCCAGAGGCAGCCATCACACCTGGGCCGCGTTTTATCTTATTTACTGTGACTTGCATTTACTACACACTTTAACTTATGTCTTTTGGGCTCTTAGACACAGTGGCGGACATAGAACGAGCACAAAAATACATTTTCTTTTGGTAAATTATCCATTTTTCTTCATAATTATTATATGAACTGAAGAATAATCATTGTTAGCACACAAAAAATGTATGATTGAATCATATTTTCGAAATAGTGTTCGAGTGAACGGCGAATGGATTTACAGTGCGGTGTCATGTTTAGAGGAATTTCGGCTACAATTTCCAGATATTGCTTTCCATGAAGGAGATTTTTACAGCGCACTTAGAAAATGTGTTGATTTACTCCGAGATACAGGGAGCATTACTCATAGAGATAGAACTGGAAGACCAAGAGTTCGTACTCATAATACAGTTGATGATGTTCGTCAACGTACGAACGAGCAACCCACTACATCACTACGTACACTTTCGGAAGAGACTGGTTTATCATTAGCAACTTGCCATACTATTGTCAACAAAGATTTAAATCTATTGCTATACAAAATTCTTGCTTTACATGAGTTGCCGCAAGCAGATCACAATAAGCGAATTATATATTGCCACTGGTTCCAACAAAAATTAATTAATAATGATGATTTGGGGTGTATAAATTCACAAAATATGAGGTTATGGAGTACTCAAAATCCGCATACTTATCGCGAAACTCCTCTTCACCCATTAAAAGTTGGTTTTAGGATTGCTGTCTCGAAGACGTATTATCGGACCCATATTTTTTCACGAAACTGTTACTTCTCAGAGAATTTATCAGCTTCCTGAGGACGATCTCCAGTAAGGCTACTTCCAACAGGATGGCGCGACTGCCCACACCGCTCAAGATAATTATCATTAAAGATACCATAAATTACCTTCATGATATTTTTGACGATCGAATAATTAGTTTACGTTCAAATGCAGAATTTCCACCTAGATCACCAGACTTGGATATTTTAGATTACTTTATATTCCCTTATTTGAAAAATAATGTATACAAGACCCCTATTAACAATATCGAGGAACAGCAAAACAGAATTACCGAACAGTGTGCCAATATAACTCCTCAAATTCTTATAAATGCGTTTAATAGTATGAAAAGACGAGTAAATTTGTATCTGCAGGAAAAAGGTCATTTTGAACAGCTTCTTTAGTTTTTTATGTTTATTTTTCTGTGATTTTGTTTCAAAAAATTATGATTTCCAATTTAAATGATTACAAAATCTGTGCCTAAATGTTAGTCAATTGTTATATAAAGCTTGCAGTATACATTATTTTGGTTTGGGCAGACCTTGTAGAATAAGTTACTTTCGCTATGTTAATCCGGCCCTGACTATCAATTGGATCAACTTTTGGGCTCGCTTATTCAAATCATCCTCCTTATTACGTACCAAGTATTTTCAGGAATCTCGTGTGTCAATTCTGGATCTGTAAATTTTTATGTAATGAGTGTTTTTCATGGGCCGAAACATGTCCATTTTTTCCAGGTCCTTTTTACCAAACCTCTATCTTTCTCCGTGTCCTGTTTACCTATTAATGATGAATGCAATATGAACAGTGTTGCAGCAATAGTACAAGCAAGTGTTGCGTCAAATTGACTTTGTATGTCCAGGAAACTGTGAACATGATGTCTGCGAAACGGTTCACTTATTTCAGCGACTGATTTCAGTAATTTAACAGTTTCCTGCCCACCACTCTACCTTACACCAGCTAATACCATCATTATCATACGCATTACCAAACGATGAAACACCGCTAATTCTAAATCGGAGGTTCTCAAAGTGTGGTATGCGTACTACGAGGGCTGCCTTTTAAGATTTTACAAAAACTAAGAAAGAAAAAGTTCCAAAAAGATTTTTTTGGAACAAACTGTTTTATTGCTTTTCAAAATATTCGCCTTTAATATAACTCTTAACATGCACGCATGCGTGCAATCCAATTCTCGAAACATTTTTTCCACTCTGAAGTTGGTATCTTAAAAACATGGTTTTCGAAGACTTCACCAGTTCTTGAGGTGATAAAATCGCTGTCCAGGCATTTTTTGTTTGACATTGGGGAAAAAAGAAAAGTCGTTAGGGGATAAATCAGGTGTATGCGGGCAATGAGACATTAATTCGATGTTTTTCTCCTTCAAATAATCAATTATTGGGAGCTTGCATTGTCATGATGAACATTGATGCGACGTTTTTGGTTGTTTTTCCTGATTTTGTCGATGACTTCTGGCAAACAAATTGTTGTATACCATTCAGCATTAACTGTTCTTCGATCCTCTAAAGCAGCGGTTCTTAACCGGGCGGTTCCGACCCCGAGAGGGGTCTCGAAAAGACCTTAGGGGGTTCCGAAATTAAAAGAAAATAGAATAAATAGAAATTCATAGTTGGTAAGTTGATATATGGATTATATTATAAAATGCATTTGTATTCCGTAAATAAAATATTATTTTAAAAATTTTCTTGGGGGGTCCAGAAAATATTTTAGGCTACTTCGGGGTCCCGAGTATAAAAAGGTTAAGAACCGCTGCAACATATCCAGTACAACCGAAGAAACAAGCTATCATTTTCTTGGAAGTGCTTCGTGAACGAACAACTTGTGGGTTTCGGTTCATCTTGAAGAACAGTGGATTGTTGCTTAGTTTCCGGTTCATATGAATAAATTCAAGTTTCGTCACCTGTAACGTTTATTCAGTGCATAGGTTGCATTTTTTTAGCATTCCCTTACACCAATCAACACGAGCCTTTTTTGAGCTTCGGTCAAATTATGCGGAATCCATCGGGAACAGATCTTTTTCACAGCAAAATCTCGTATTGCAGTTGACAAGGATGACTCTATCTCACGGTAAGTCACATGTCGATCTTCTTCAATCATTTTGCGCACAGCATCGATGTTTTTTTGAATCACAAACAATTTTGATTGACCTTTACGAGATTCATCACTGACGGACGTACGTCCTCGACAAAATTCTGCAAACCAATTGTAAACAGTCTTTTCTGATGGTGCTTCATTACCAAAAGTTGAACGAAGCGAATCTATGCATTGTTGTTGAGTTAGACCTTTATTAAAAACGTAAAAAATCATCCAACGAAAACCTTCACGAGTAATATTCCTTTTTTCGTAGAAAGTAATTTAACGTCCAAATTTTGAATATAGGTAGAAGTGGAAAATATTTTCACTCAGCTTTTTGGACAAGAAGCGTTTATTTTAACAAAACACAACGTTTCGCCAACAACATTGTTGGCTATGTTATCATTATATTTATTATATAAGTTAATATTGGACAATTATATAGTTTATTTGTCTCAGTTGCACTGTTAAATTCAAACAATAGTTTCTAATTTTTTGATCACTATATTTCTAAATTTAATTTAAATTTACTCCTGGTTTTTCCTATGGTCTGTTACCTTCAAGTACACATAATATCTATGTATTCTGCAATTTCACCATCCTTGGAGATGATTGATGTACAGTCTGTTATGACTACGTTTAACTAACATAGGTAAATTTTGTTATTAATTGTACAATATTGTTTTTTTCTATCATGATGTTATTGTTATAGCACCTGAAGAAGCCAACAATGTTGTTGGCGAAACGTTGTGTTTTGTTAAAATAAACGCTTCTTGTCCAAAAAGCTGAGTGAAATTATTTTCCACTTCTACCTATATTCCTTTTTTCACAAACTTTTTTTTAACGCTCACTGTCATCACTCGGTTAATTTATAAGCTGCCACTGATTTCACAATAACAAATGTAAAATTTTACGAATATAATTATGAAACATTTCAATATTGCCATCTAGTGGTCGTTTGTAAAAACATAAAAGGTAACCCTCGTATAAATGATTCTGTGAGTAACTTTTTGAATGAGTGTTTTTTAGTTATCTGTTTGAAACATATGTTACACATTCTAAAGTTACAAGTCTTTTTAGCAGATGTAACAGCGACTGTTCTTCAGTTGAAGTACCATGATAAGGTATCAGAATCGGCTTGGTTCACAGGCGGTATTCCTTTGGCCATCACTGTTCGGCGTTCACTACAATCTTTAAGAACTTCCATCTAGATAAAGTCAAAACCGCGTGTTATAGGGCCATGTGCTTCTAACACATCTCAAAAATGTTACAACACTTCAAAGAAATGTTCAAAGAATTATTTAAGCGAATTAAAATTGTATTGACAGGGTATAGTTACCGATTTATGGTATTTGCACCTTTGAGGTGCAATGCTGCGTGATTTTTAACAAATGAATGACACTTTCAACTAATCCGGATTAAAGCTATTATTCTGGATTGTGTAACTTTGCTTTCTATTGATGAATATATATACACAATGCGGTCTATATGATTTAGGACAGGGTTTCTCAACCATTTTTGAATCACAGATCCCTGTACTGTCTTGAAGTTGGTGGACCCAGATCCAGGGGGGGTCCATATATACATACGGGAGACCAGTTCTTGTTGGCACCCCGACGATATCTCTCGAACAACGACTTCGAGCAGCGTCGTAATTTTAGATACACATGCCTATTTTAAATATATTTATGTTGGTAAAACATTTGGTACACTCTAAAAAAAGTAGTGTTAAAGGGACTTCATGGTCAGGGCAGTCCTAACCACAGCTAAATGGGCTACAGCCCCGGGGCGTAAGCCTTTTGGGGGCGGCATTTTTATTGGTGTTATGTACAGAACGGGTTGGCACTTGAATTTGGAGAGGTAAGGACCTTTTTCTTGCTCGTTACTTGGATTTGGGGAATTTAGGACATTTGTTTGCTCTCTACTTGGACTTGGGAAAGTCAAGACCTTAGTTTTTTGTTTAATCAATTTACTTTATTTGCCAAGGGCGCCAAAAACATCAGCCAAGCCAAACGCCAGCTACGGTTCTGGTTATGAATTTTCTTATGAAGAGAGGCGCATTATTTTTAGTAGCCCACGGGCGCCGAATATCTTAGGTCGGCCCTGTTCATGGTACACTAAAAAATTAACTTTTAGAGTACCATGAAGTTTCTCGCTTTTCGTGTTAATTATTTACACTTCTTTTTTGATTAAATTTAGTGTAAAGTTTACACTTACATACTGGTTAACTTAGTGTTAGAAAATAAATAGTGTTAAAGCAGTGTTAATTTTAACACTTAAAAAGTAATATTTCATAAAAATAACAGTATCTGAATAAATGAAGATTTACACGGTGATTTGGTTAAAAATAATGAGCTTTTTACTTTTTTTAAATGAAAATTTTAATACTAAAATTTTAACCAAACTGAGAATGAACTTTTACACATTTTTTGCTATGTTTCGTCATCTTTTTACCGACCGCCAACATATATAAGGGGGGTATTCTGATCGCCCCCCCTCTAAGAAGGAAGGAAATAAAAATAAAATCACAAAAACACACTAGAAAATAGAGATGAGCATCTTTTTTTTAGGTCGTCACTTGTATTTTAGAAGTGAGGACCTTTTTTTTATCATCACTTTGTATTTCCGAAGCGAGGACCTTTTTTTAGGTCATCACTTGTATTTTAGAAGTCAGGACCTTTTTTGTTTTAGTTCATCACTTTGTATTTCCGAAGCGAGGACCTTTTTTTTTAGATCATCACTTGAAATTTAGAAGTGTGAACCTTATTCATAATTTAAATAATTTTGTCTTCCGCCCCCCTCAACAAAAATTCCTCGGTGCGCCACTGATTCTGATCATACCAATTTCGAGATTTCAATGGATCTCCATGAATTGAAGTCCCTACATAACGTTTTAACTGTTTTTAGCATGATATCTGTCGGTCTGTCTGTCGGTCTGTCTGTCGGTCTGTCTATCGGTCTGTCTGTCGGGCCGTGTATACGTGTATACGTGCTGAGCAAATTCGGCTACAGGATTATGAAACTACATATTTAAGCTTTTGACATAAATGGCACGAGTTGATCAACTTTTTGTAAAAATCGGTTAACTAGAAATGGGAGTTTACTCGTGTCAGTTTTAAGATTTTTCGAATATAACAGAGAAATATTTCGAAAAAAATTATTTAACAAAAGTTGCTATAAAAGCAATAACTAACAACTTTTATTTGAGACATTTTTTGATAAAGCAGCATAAATTAAACAAGTACTTTGTGATGGCGGTCGGCCCTATGGTGGCCACAGCTGCTTTTTTTTAAATTTGTTTTATTTCTGGACCGTGATATTCGATGGTAATTGGCTCCTTTACAGCCTCTTACCATCACCATGCGTCTGTTCAGTTTCGAATACACTTTTTATCTTATTTATTTGTATTTGTATATTTATTTATTGTTTAATTTATGGTTTTTAATATTTAATGTAGTCATTTAGATAGGCTGCGTTAGGCGCAAATTTGTCGCTGTGCGCCAAAAATTTTAACTAACTAACTAACTTTTTTTGCGGATGAAAATACAGTCGATTCCGCTTAATTGGGACACATCGGGACTTAGGCATTTTGGCCCAATTAAGCGGCTGCCCCAATTAAGCGAATTTCACATCAAATTAAACTATGCATATTTTTCTTTCAATAATTTTATTTTATAAACTCTTGGACAAAACTATAAATTACATATAACCAAAAAATATAAACTTTTAAGAAAAAATAATAATAAATTCCAAAATAAAATAATAAATAGGTACATACAATTTAATTCAATGCAAAAATGCGTCAAGTGTAGTTTGTCTTTTGTTTTTGTAACATTTCACTTCTACAAAATCAGCACAGGTATTCAGTGCGGATGTAGGGCTCCCTTCATTTCCTTCCTGCATAAAATAACGATGTAATATTAAATTATTTGTACATTTTCTTGAGAATATGTGTAACATAATATGTACTGTGAACTTAATTGGGACTTAAGCGGAATGTTGTCCCAATTAAACATGTAAATTTACTGTTGGTTCCTTGGTTTGGTTTCTGTTCTTTGAGATTTGTCCCAAATAAGCGGCTGCCCCAATTAAGCGGTGGCCTAATTAAGCGGAATCGTCTGTACTTCTTTCTTAAATTTTTAAGAAGGTATTTTGTTTAAGTATTTTTCATCAAAATAATCTTTTGCTCTTATAATTTCTGCTACGAAATATTAACAGTCCCATATTATAAAGTTGGAATAGTCCAACACTTATTTGTCTACGTCCATCTAGGTCTGATTGGAAACCATAGCATGCATTTTCCTATTATTTATATTTTCACGTAGACGTAGAATTCTAAGTCTACGTCACTTGGAAAACATCCTTAACTGAGGTTCTACGAAACATTAAAAGAACCTAAAATAAAAACAACAATGAGCTCAATTATTTGAGAGCCCCAGTCTAAAAATTTGCCAAGGGCCTCATATTGTTTTGTTACGCCACTGGGTACACCAGTCTCCCCCCACTAATAATTAGATTTAAAGAAATAGATTTTATAGAAATAGATATTTATGCCAATTTGCCAATGATCACAGAACACTTCAATTTCTATCAAAATAGTTTTCTGTATTTATGAAAGTTTATTAAATAAATTACTAAATATTTTCAAAAATATGCCTTCACATTTTGACCCTCCCCCTTGAAAATAATACTGTGGGCGCTCATGGCCGTAGGTGTATCAGTATTGCCCAACTCTCCTCTAGATCTTTTGACGATTGTGGTCAATATATTTCACGTTTTTTTTTTTGCCAAATATGTTTAAATTTATTGAACCACACAAACTAATTTATTTCACTAATAAATAATATGTTCATGAAACTACCCTTCTGTGGTGAAACTTTTGTTTTGAAACTATGGTAGATATATCTGATCACATGGTCTTGAATATCAGTTGTAAACATTCCAGCATACGAAACAGTAACCATCGATGGTAACCATAGTGTTCTATAATAGTGGATCAATGAAGTAGCAACCATTTTGTGTACCGCGACCACTGTAAAGGTTCATTCACGAACCAATAAGAAACGAGGACGCTTCTGTAATGGAGGCGTGGTCGACGCTTAGTGGTGGGGTTAGCGCCGGTTCAGCCGTCGTTCAGGGGGATACTAGGATTCAGTTGTCTTCCGACAGTGTATGTGTTAGGTGGTGTAGTGGTTTTTTTTTGTGAACTTAGTAATTGTGTACGGGTTGTGAACTATTATTGGTCGTATGGTTATGTCTGAGCAAGGTGGATTGGCAATGCATCAATTGCCGATGCATCATCGTGGACTTGTCCAACCAAGCCTTGTTATGAACCCGCATCCTCTCAGCGATTCATGCTCCTTGGATTCTCACAGTAGTAAGTCCAAATTTATATTATCACTTGCATACCATAATAACCAAATTCCACTTGGTTATTGCTATACACTTCCACCCATAATTTTTACTGCAAAAGTTAAAAACCGGAGACAGAAAACAATGCATTTGATTCAAAATATGACCATATCAGGGCTCAAAAAAGAAAATTTCTCGAACTGGAACACCTCTTCAAAATTATTGACGGCACAATAATCAAATCTACACAGTTTGACCCATAATTTTTACGGCATAAGTTAAAAAAATCAAATAGAAGACAGCAAAACACTACATGCATCTTATCCAAAATATAACCATAAAAGTGATGTGCCGGATCACATAAAATCCAGATCCGCGGATACGGATACGGATTATTTGCGTTCTGATCCGCGAATACGGATCTTGCATTGCAGTTGAAAAACAAACAACTTTGAACAGGGCCGTCTTAGGCCATGCAGGGGCCCTTTGGCACACAGAGTTTGGAGCCCTTTTAGAAAGTAAAAAAAAGTGAATGAAAACATCAGTATGTACTTTTATTTAGTGACTTTATTGGTTATTATGGTTAGCTTTATACAAATCAAATATAAGTGAAGTGATTACCATTTTAATATTGATTACACATTTTGATAGTTATTAATAAAATTTCTTTGATGTTGCGAATTACCAACTTTTACAATTACTTCTCAGAATAAATTTTATTATTTTGTTATTAATTTGCGTTCCAACGTATAGTCTGCATAAGTGGCATGTTTTAGTAGATATATTACTACTCCAAACAACTACAGGAACATTTATTATAAACCAGGTCACTTTTTGATGTAATTTTGGTAAACAGGCACTTGTAATAATGTTTCTACGTATCCACTAAACGGTGTCAACAAGCGTGATTAATTTTACTCCAATATTTAATGTATACTAGACTGTTCTAAAACCATCGCTAAGTAATGTGATGCTCGACTAAATATGAATTTAAACGTCCGAGTAAAATTTACTCCTCCTTGAGCATTTTTAAACACAAGCTTATATTATACCTAATTCAAATGTATCTATATGAGATCCATTTAAGATCCGCCTTGGAGAAACGGTTACGGATTTTTATTTTTTACGGATTATCCGCGGATATGGATACACGTACCGGTTAACCGGATAACGAACTCGAACAGTACACCACTAAACCATAGCAAGGCTCAAAACAGAAAATTTTACGAACCGGAACACCTTCAAAATTATTGTGCAGCTAAACAATACAACATTTCAATATGTTCAATAATTTTACGAACCGGAATTATATTTTCCATAATTTAAACGGAACACCCAGGGGTGTTCCGTTTTTTCGTCTAGGCCAGGGGTTGCAGACCGTGGCTCGTGTGGCTCTTTTAAATTAAGTTGATAAGGAAGAAAATATTCAAAAAGGCATGTATTAAAACAAAATTATGGCTCTTTAAAATGTTTTGAGATGCTGTAAAGGGTGAATTTGGCTCTTTGGCTTCTAAAGTTTGCCGACCCTTAGGCCAACGAGGCCATGGCCTAGGAACTACTTATATAAGGGACCCGGTCGCCGATCTTAATTTTATTTTGTATAGTTACTGATTTTACAAAAAAATAAACAATATTAATAACATTAATATTATAAATATATCAGGAAATTTATATTTTAATAATCAGGCAAAATCTTCGCTCTAAGGAAGTGTTTTGGGGTTAAAACTTTTTTCTAAAAACTTAAAATATTTCGCTTATTATTGACTTAACGGAAAAATATATAGAATTAAAATTGTTAATAATAAGAAAACAAATCTTTTATTTTTCAATGCAGTTTTTCAATTGGGTGAATATTTAGGGGAATTTTATAAATTTTATCACAAGTCGGTCGAATTTCTTCACAGATTTGTGTCTTTTTAATAATAATTTATAACGATAATTATACCTATATGTTTAATAATAATAAAGACAAAATCCCCAAATTTAAGTCATATGTTTTTCTCCATGCATAAGACTTGCGTGCTGGTGTATAAGACTTATTTTTGTTGAAATGCAACCAAAAATATTTTCAATAATTTGCAACTTTCGGAGACACTGCATTTTTTTCCTGTATAAAATTCCAATTTGTAGATACATCTGAGATAAAATTTTACAAAAAACTCTGCAAATTTATAACCTGTATTAAATGTGAGTCAATAAAAACGGGTTTAACGTGGAGCGCATTAAAAAGTCGCGTTTGGGATGGTATGGTTGGTATGTGATGTTTTAATATGTCTGTCGCGGCCTTCTTGATCTCCCAAACTTTCATCTCACCACGATCATTTATTTACATACACGGAAAACCAATACTAATTTATCAGCTTTTTGGTAAATTAGTCAGTTTTTGTAACGTTTTTTACCACTAAATATCGACAGTGTTAAAATACAGTAATAGATTATATATTTTTGGAGAATATTTTATGCTGCGCACAACTAAAGAACGAACATGAACGAGCGAAAACAATGATCTGAACAATTACAAATTGTAATTAACGTCAATAATTTTAAACTAATACCATAGTGTCTTCCTGTAAAACATACAGCCTTTTACTTAAAAAATTGACAGATTAAATTGAACTGATGATCAAATTTTAAGCCTAATTTTATCAATATCTTCTCTTTAATCTATAGTTTAGCCGTTTTGTTTTTTATTTTTAAATTTTGTTGTATGTGAGCTAAGCACGAATCTAGGATTTCGGAATGCGAGGAGAGAAGTGTATTTAAATTTTTAAACAGAAGTCGCGCGTGATCAATAAAAATGTCCCAGTTTTAGCTCAAATATAACAAATGTAAAGAACAGAACACACCACGCCAGAAAATCACAGCATAAACAAGGTATACGAAAAAAAAAATAAAATAATTAGATTTTATTTTAATTCACAAAATTTATGTATATCTTTTTTTGTCAATACTAGCAAGCAGAGACTGAGTACGAATAAAATAGTACGTTTCCATTCGGAACGAAAACGAAAAATACCATTTCGTTTGTTTACGTTCTCATCTATTATATTTCTCCGAACCTGGTTTAGCCCGAAATGAAATACAGTAAAACCTCGATATAACGGACTAATTGGGGGGACGGGGTGTCCGGTAAAGCCAAAAGTCCGTTATATAAAAATAGGTTTAAAATAAATCAAAAAACTTGTTTTTGAAAATATGTACACTGTATTTTGATATTAATAAAAAATACAAAACACAAACAAAATTCTATTTAATTGTCTAAAAATATATTTTACATCTTGTTCTATAGAAAACGGACACAATCTGTGAGTTTTTATCAACATAATTACTTTTATTTGTCAAAAATGTTACTTGCAATCACTTCTGACTAGTGATTTGTATTAATTTGAATTAACTGTTCATATATTGTTAACTATATTAATTATGTGTAATATTAACAGGACGTTTTTAATTTTTTTACATTTGACCGGATCTTATGTCCGTTATATCCGAAGTCCGTTATATCGAGGTTTTACTGTGCTGCTTAAAACCGGTTTTAGTCCATCTTCTTCTTTGAGCACTGTCAGTGAGGTTAACTTTTGGCCTCACTCGCATAAGTCCTCTATCTTGATCTGTTCATTGTCAGGTCTTGTTATCTCAATACTTGTTAGATCTTCGGTTAACTGATCTCTCCATCTCTTGCAAGATCTCCCAACTGGTCGACGGGCATTCAATCTTCCATCCCATATTTTCCTAACCATTCTGTCCACCCTCATTCTCATCACGTGTCCTATCCACTGTAATCGTCTTGTGTGATACTCGCTTTTAGTCTATAACATTATTTTCCTTTACATAATTGATATTTCTTCTAAAATCCATACTTATCAACTTATAGAATATAACTTATAATACCAACATGAGTTACAAAGGACACTGGTCCCTAGGTTCGAGGATGCTGTCATTTTTACTGTCGGATCCTAATCCGGAACCAGGGTTGGGTGTGCGTTCTTTATCTTGAATCCACGTCAGCAGTTTTAGCACCGTTTGCACTCCATAAAGAGTGTACACTGCTTGCAAGTTTAGACA